>ML737119.1:0-696788 GCA_009193545.1 Aspergillus arachidicola
AAAAAAGAAAAGAAAAGAAAAAATTTAGATTAAATTGACACTAAACCATTGACGAGTGCAACGATGTGCATACAACGAAACATCATGAATCGAACCGCAGGGCAAATACCTGCCCCTGTGTGACCTCTCCAACCGATTTATCCTCGCTCTGACCCTCTTTCCTACGACTTTCCGACGACAGTGTGTCTGTCGGCCTCCCCGAGTGAAGAACGAAACACAACGGGTTCCCCACAATGCCGCGCGATATTCTCCTCGTCGGTGCCGGCATTGCTGGCCTCGCTAGCGCCATTGCCCTTTCCAACGAGCTCGCCCCCGTCGTTCCCGGATTGAAAATCACGGTGTATGATGGCGCATCGGAGCTCACGACGTCGGGCGGCGCCATCAGTTTAACGCCGGTCGCTCAGAAGTATCTCGACGAGTTAGGGGTCTTATCCGAGTTGAACCAGATGGGCGATCAAGCTGGGATTGAAGTGGATGCCATTGATCTATTTTCCGTGCGTACCGGTCGCCGTTTGGGCCCCCTCCGATTTACCGACGAGAACGGACACGGGTATGGTGGCTATAAGGGTCGTAGGGTGTTGCGCAGCGCTTTGTCAGAAGCCATGCTGGCAGTGGCTCGCAGGCTGCCGAACGTCTCAGTTCACTACGATAAAAAACTGATCGGGGGAAGCACAACGGCGGAGAATGTCACATTGCACTTCGAAGATGGTTCAACCGCCACGGGGGACTTGGTCTTGGGATGCGATGGGGTTCACTCGGCGACACGGACAAAAATCGTAGATCCCGGCAACCGGTCCGAATATACCGGTGTCTCTTTCATACAAAGCATGGCCAACGCCCGGAACATTACCGCAACGATGCCCTTTACTCAAACCGCAGTCCACCTCGGCCGGCATAGTTCGCTCCTGACGAGCTACTGCGACCCAAAACACGAGAAGCTCTTTGTAGCGGCAATCGTCCGCGTGAGCGAACACCTGATCGAGAAGTACCAG
This sequence comes from Aspergillus arachidicola, assembly GCA_009193545.1. Lineage (NCBI taxonomy): Eukaryota > Fungi > Ascomycota > Eurotiomycetes > Eurotiales > Aspergillaceae > Aspergillus > Aspergillus arachidicola. The sequence goes on from ML737119.1 coordinate 993, forward strand.
GCGATGTCGGGAACGGACCTGGCGGCACAGAAGAATATGAGGATGTCAATGCGTTACCTGGTCCGGGCGCAGTTCGGCATGTCAAGTCTACCGTACATCCGCGAGATCATTGATCGAACCGAGGATTGGATGTTATACCCTGTGTACCAGGTTCGCCAACGAGGGAAATGGCATACAGATCGGATACTGTTACTCGGAGATGCCGCGCACGCAGTAAGTTCCTTCATATCCCCAACGCATTTTGTCGTAACAAGACTAATGCAGATATAGATGCCCCCGCGCGATGAATCAGCCGCGTATGCGGTAGAGGATGCGATCATATTCTCCAAGCTCTTGGCGCAGAATCCCGACCGTGAGCTACTCACATTGTTTGAAGAATACGAAGAGCTTCGACGAGGACTGGTCAACAAGGCATTCGATGCATCACGCAGGCTGTGGCAAAGTGACCTTGACAAGGGTCTTTTTCCTGGCCAAACTCGCGATCTGATGTCTCCTGTCCACCTTCCACCCGACAGCTGTGTTGGAAAGGGTGCCACACAGCCAATCAACAAGAGAAACTTACCCGCTCCGACCCACGAGAGCTTCTCAGATCTGTCCGTGTACTCATTGACCAGCGATCTTGGGCGGACTGTTGACGCAACGAACGCTGATTAATTTTGACCACTAAACGGGAAGCTTAGCTGCCGTGTACGTCTACTTCGCTGCAGTTCCTACATGTGCACTGCCATAGACTGCCCGCATACAGCTGACTTGCGGCATGATACTAAGAGATACGCCACAGTCGTGCTCCTGGTAACGAACGCCCATGGGCTATCTCCAAACACCTACCGCGTCGCCTCGCTTTATTTACACGCTTTCTTTCTCTTCCTATCCGGTTCCAGTATCTTTACATTTCCGTGCTCACCTTTTTTGATTCGCCTTAGAAAAGATTCCCACTTGACTATACATGTTTTATTTAGATGATACTATGCCGCTTCATTAGCTGCTTTTAATCATTGTTTTCAGTTCAGTTCCATCCTAGAATATACACTTTTAATGCAACTCATACATTCTGGCTGATCATCCTCGTTGTTATCTTCGTTTATGTACTAAGGCGTAGCAATATCCCTTGGTCTGAAAGATCAGATACACTCTCTCCTAGAACTCACTTTCATAGCCCTTCCCTGCTTCTTCCTATCCTATAACGCCTCTGCCTTTCATAGCTTTTATCTCTTACTGCATCTATACCCTGTTCATACATCTAACAGCCTTTACAATACCACCTTCCACTTACCTTCAACTACCTCGTTCATCTCCTGCATCCTTTCCACTACCTCTCCATCTTCTCGCACCAAGGACCAGTGTCTTAATCTCACATATACCTTAGCCTTAGTTCTCATCCTAATTCTACCCTCTTCCCTGATCATCGCTATCCCCTTCCCCTCAGACTCTCGATCATACATACTCTTGTATGTCCTCTAGTCCTTCTACCCCATATCCTTTTTTAATCCATACATACTGTCATCGTATCATCTCCCACTTGTTCCTACTTTAATCCCCTTCCCTACCTTACCCATCACAATTACCTTCCACTTATCTTCAACTACCTCGTTCATTTCCTGCATCCAGTAACCACCTCTCGGACACACCATCTATTCGGGTCGACTCCTCTACGATCTCTTTAACCTCTCCATCTTCTCGCACCAAGAACCAGTATCTAAACCTTGGCGCCGATTTCGTCTTGATCTCATCGTCCTCTCGAGTATTTGATTCCACTTGATTTGGATCGGACATATACTTGTACGTACTCTAGTCCTACCTGCGCCTAGCAGTCTACCCCATATCTTTTCTTTCTATGGTTCATGACGAAAAGTGACATCACTGACATCACTATCATAGAATCTTGCAAAATGTCTACAGTCGTGAACACCGACCGTCTAGCGACATCCTCATCATATCAAGGTGACCCGAAGGGGGACGATGACCTAATGTCAGCCCATAACTTGCCGAGAGGCACACCAGAAGTCATCGGATCAAATGCAGCTGGTATTAGGCGTCGACTAATTGAAGAACTCAAGCTAGGGAAGGGAGGACAATATGTCCTTGTCACCAATGTTAGCCCTGAACTAGTAGATCAGTCGACTGAAGAGCGTTTTAAAGTACTTGGTTGTAATTGCCAAATTACATATGACGCAGACATTCGACGAATGATCGTTAAGCTCCCCGGTGGCCCACATAATGTTTTTGCAGGATACTTTGATACTGAAATCGCCAACCAGACACAAGCGATGAACCTCGCGCATGAATTACGATCAATTCGTTCTAAAACACACAGAGATGGCAGCTCCGCAAAAGAAGCGGATTCGTGCTTCCGTCCAAGGGTTCTGCCCCCGGGGAGGTCACTCGACTGGCCTACACTTGTCCTCGAATGCGGGTGGGCCGAGAGCCTAGCACGGCTCAGAACAGATGCAAACTGGTGGTTCGCCCACTCAGGCGGACAAGTTAAAGTGGTGATCATTGTGTCTATTAAGAAGGATCCGTATGAACTTCATATCGAGAGATATTCTTGTGAAACACAAGAAACCAGAGCACGCACAAGATACACCTCGGTCCTGGAGCAAACCGTCAAAGTCTATTGTGACTCGTATGGGATCATCGAAACTGTGGACGATCCATTAATCATACCATTCACGGAAGCCATGCTCCGGACTCCGGTCAGACCCCTGGAGGGCGATTTTATCTTCGATAGAGAAAAGCTGATATCATTGGCAATCGATGTCTGGAATGAACCCGTCTAGCCTTACTACAGAATTGCTAGTCTACAGATGTGGAATTTGACGATCAACGTCAAAGACTCAACTGATGAGTATCTACTAAAGATGCAAACTCGCAAAACGGCCAATATTTCCGGTACTATGGGAGATGATGTTTTGAAGGATTGAAATTCGATTATTGATCTCGTCAAGATGTTTGGGGGAGCAGTCATTGAAGTGCCAGCAGGTGGGATTTTCATTCAACGCAGACGTTGATGCATGGATGAGGCTATCATTTCCATTGAATTTGGCATTGATTTGCTTGTCGTTTTCGTTCAAGATTTGCTAGTTCTGATATCTTTTTATCGTTTTGTCTTTTTGATAGCTGGTTTTCTAGTTTACAACTAGTTCTGACTGCTGATTACTACTTGAATTGAACGTTCAATGCCATCATTCGGATATTATATCATCTAGATTGACATTGAATACACTTGGCCTTACTTCATTGGATATCTTTTGATTCATTGTGAAGCTATCTTTAAGTTGACCAGTAGTCATATGAGCGAAAGGGGAAGCACGTAATGAACGTATTAGCATCGGATAGACAACCTTGTAAATACAGTATGGCATAAAGTACCATTTTGAGTCAAAACAACCTGATATCCATCCGACATGAGTATTTTCCCCGGTAAATCAATCTGAGACACATAGGCCATTTAGAAAAGAAGAAACAACAAACCGCAAGACACCAGTAATAAAAGTACAATACATCGATCCCCGGAAAGACAAGAAGAAAGAGGCGACAAGAACGGTTAAAACAAGGAGTTTTGTACAAAATGTCCCAGGGAAAGAGTCATCTCACATATCATCGATCACTCAAAGTGCACAATAGGCCTAGGACCAAAGCAACGACGCCTGCCACCAACCCTAGCACCCTGACCCACTCCGGGAGAAGGAATCCTCAAAGGCAAAGGAAAAGCCAGAAGAAGCAATGAAGCCTCCCCAGCACCCAACGAATGAAACGACACTCTGACATCCTCCATCTCAACCTCCCTCGCACTCTCTCCACCCTCGGTCAAAAACTCTTCAACATCAGTATCCGCCTCATCCGTATCCACCCCCCCATCAACCCCCTGGTACCTGGAACTGGCCACATGCGAGAACCGACTATTAGATTGATGAGTCCACATGTGCGAATTAACCCCCATTCCCTGGGTATGCTCCCGCTGCTCGTAGGCATCATCGTCGCGGATATTCTCCTTATCTTCATCGGGAGAGGAGTAAGTAGTAAAGCTAGACATGAGACCGGGGTGGTTCTCCAGATGCGAGTCATCCGAGTCCTCGAAGATCTGGAAGAGATGAGATGGACGAGCGATGTAAGAGTGAGACGGGCTTGTGGTTATGCTATCACTGCTCGAGTTGGCGTGGACCTCGGCGTCCGTGTCGGTATCTAGGTCCATTGTATCTTCGTTGATGGCCGTGGTCGAGGCGTTAGTTGAGCTGTGAGTTTCTGGGTCTGTCTCGTCGGCGTCTGAGAGTATTTCCTGATCGTGGTGGGTAGTGATGCGCTTGATCGCGATGTCGAGATAGGTGCGATCATGGTCATCCTCGAGATCCGACTCTGCCTGGTTTGCGACCTTGAGCTTTTTGCATGGTCGTGCGTGGTGACCCGGCTCTAAGGTGCGCTTTTCGTCAATGTCAGAGGCCGAGTCTAGTTCCCCGTGCTTGCGAACCTTGGGGTTGGGGATTGTCATAGTTCGGACATTGTCGTGCTTGATTGAGTCTGTGGTAGACTGGGTGGATAGTCGCTTTGATTCGTGGCGAGAGGCGGCTACCTGGTTTTATCTTCTGGTTATTCTTGATGAAGATATAGGTTTGTCTACCTCCAGCGTTTCGTATGATTTCTACCGATTATGAAACCGAGGAAGTGGAATTACTCACATATTGATCGATGTCTAAGCAAAGCTCGAAGTCGACCTCGTCCATCATATCGCCAAGCTGCGTAGATGATATCTATTAGCTGTTTCCCTTTTCCTATTAACCCATTTAAGCCTCAGATGGACTTCTCTTCTTCATCACTATCCAGAAAACTATGGATGTCGATTACAGGTTGAGATTTTGACGCCTCTGCGTCCTCTGGCTTATTGTGTAGCTTCTGGTTTTTACTTCGTCAGAAATTAAGTACTCTGACAGTGTAGATAGGATGAATAGATGAATAGATGAAAGACTTACCTTGTTCGCTTGGGTGGATGTATGGCTATGGTGAAAGCTGTAGGTATGGAGTAAAAAAGTGTCCAAATGGGAGAATGGAGCAAGGGGGTTTGAAGATCAGCAGACACGTTTAGAAAAAAAAATTTACTTGCCTTTGGGTTGGGCGCCATGGTAACCTAGAGTTACTTTGTATCGTGAAAACCTGATCGCGGAATATTGAAGTGATGCATGTACACTGTGCAGTAGGTGGAAGAGAATTGTATAGTTTGCAAAAGATGTACAAAGTGCATCGCGAAGTGCCCTGCCCTACTACATATTCACTGAACAAGATGAAACACTAGCTGGCAAGTTTCCTTCACTGACCTGAACTACTTAGAACATGGCATTCACAGCCAATCATCTGCACATTGACCTAAAAGAATCAAAAGATATGAGTATACAGTGAGCAAGCATTTTACGGATAGAAACCTCGATTCAAGTAATAGATAGATTGCAAATATCCAGTCATCTGGTTAAGCAAGTAGAGTTTGTATGATCTATCCTTTTAGATCACATACTTCACTAGATATTGTTCAATCCGCCTATTACTTTCATTTCGATCAGCCTAGAAATGAAGCTGCTGCTGCAACCCCATTCACACTCCTCTGACACTCTCGGGGCATATGGCAGGAGATTTAAATAGATCAAAGCCAGTCCTTGTTACGCACAGACGGTGGGCACCAGACAAAGCAACACATAGACTTGGAATACATATCAAATTTGGCAAAAAAGTGGCCTTAATAAGCCCAGCAATAATCCCGCCATATGCCACGCGAGTTTTGCATCAAGGAGCGCGCCTAATCCATATGTCTGCTTATCTGAATTGGCCCGGACCTACCATGCCGCCCCGGGCGTCTCCAGCGCCGACTTGACCAAACATATCCAATAAGTGCCGAGAGGAATGTGGAGGCCCCTGTGGACCGGGGTTACCGTCGAAAGGACCCTGGCCACCATGACCAAGACCCATCAAGGCTTCGGCATTGGGTGGCATAGGCGGGAAGCCAGACGGAGGAGGGCCGTTCATGTATCCCGGGGGAGGCATCATACCCGGGGGAGGCGGGAATCCCGCTGAACCATTGCCGCCAGCACCACGTGGGAAGGGTTGACGCTCACCGAGCGGTGGAACATTGCCATGCATTGGCATCATATTAGCCATGAAGTTAGGGTTGACGCCCCGTGTTGGAGTAGGAATACCCGGTGGGGGAGCGAGAGGGCCGGGACCGCCGCCCTGCTGTGGAGGAAGCTGATGGCCAGCCCATCCAGGAGGTGGCAAGTGTTCAAAGCCTGGCGGTCTCTGCACGCCCATGCCAGGTAGACCTTGACCTTGAGGAGCCCGACTTCCACCCGGAGTGATGGGAACTTGGCCGCCTTGAGGGAACGGCATATCCTCAAAGTAACCCATCGGAGGCCCATTCGCGGGTCGTCGGCGAAGCTGATCAGGCTCCGCTCTCTGCATATTAGCTATCGCCGGATCGTCAATGAAGTTAGGAGCCTTTGGTGCAGATGCAAGCCCTGGAGGGGGCGGGAGCATTTCTGGCATATTCATCATACCAGAAACGGCGCCGGCGCTTTGTGGTTGGCCATGGTTACCTGGAGCCTGGTTTGTAACAGGAGTGACCCGGACTTGTTGCATCAGGCGAAGTAAATGTTCCCGTTCGCGGGCTTGAGGATCCATAGCAGGGGGAGCACTCCGCATAGAACTCTCCTGCATGAGCATGGGGTCTGGCCGCTTGATCTGCTCGTGAGAGGGGGATGAGATAGCGCTTTGAACAGGTTCTGCTTGAGGAAGAGATGGAGGCCGATTGGCTTGCGCGGTATCGTTGTGAGGAGTAGCATTGCGCGACTTGCTCCCCCCCAGCATCTGTAAAATACGCTGAAACCCTTCCTGGTCAGCATCAGTAGTTGACGGCTGGACAGTAGGAGACTTGTTCCCCAGCTGCGAATCGGTCTCTTTTGCTGGACTGCCGGGAGGCGGGCTAAACAACCCAGCAAAACGAGAAGATTTGAAAGGCTTTCCCGGAATATTTTCTTTTTTAGGTGTAGCCTGACTGACTACGGGGGCCTCTAAAGGTGACGAGGTAGCGATTTCCTGAGGAGATTTAGAGTCACCCAGAAGTCCGAAAAAGCGTTCCATTGCCGTGTCTGATTGAAACGGTGTGCCGCTGCTGCTGAAGATTTCGCCGTCTGTTGGTCTAGGCTCCGGCTTCTGAGCATGGGCAGGAGTTGAGTCCACGGGTGTCTCTTTCTTCTCTTCTACAGGAGCCTGAGAAGATCCCGCCTTCATCCTTTCTTTCCAACGTTCGAAATCTTCCTGAGTGTGCACCCTTCGAGGCTCTTCCTTATCATTGGAATCCATCCATTCAGGATCCTGTTCAAATTTAGCACCTCGAGTCCAATCCCGGTCAGCACCGTGCCGGTCTCGGCGCCAATCTCGGCTCCGTATCGGGGTCTTTTCTTCCTCAGCATCGGGTCCGTCCTGATTGCCGTCCTCGCGGAACCAGCTTCCTTCATGTCGGGCACGCGCCGGCTGGCCGTCTCTTCGAGGAAAGAATCGACTATCCTTATCTTTCCCTCCTCGTTCATGATTCGGGGTCTGTTGATCGCGGTCACGATTGATATCACGAGATTCCCACCGATCAAATTCCCCGTTACGCCTTGGCTTTCTTTCCTGTTCATCCTGGCCAAAGGTGCGACGAGGACGACCGGCGTTCCAGTCATCTCTGTCCCCACGACGAGGGGTGAAAGGGTCCGACTTTCCGTCACGTCGGTCAAAATTACTATCACCAGCTTCCCTATCCTTGAAGAACTTGCCGCGGAAATTTAAGCGGTCATTCTTGAAGTCGTCAGAATCAGGTTGCCTGGATGGCCGTTCAGTAGCATCTATCGAGCCTTTGCCCGGTATGCGCGATGCGGACGCAAATGCGGTCTTCGGTGGCCCAAGAATAATATCCTCTACAGGGAATTAACAATATCCTCAGTTAGCGATGAACTCTTTAGAACAGTCCGTCTCGGCACCGATGAAGGACAGCCACAAGACAATGCTCTTATATTTACCTGAATTCGAATTGCGGGAGACATGGCGAGTCTCAAAGATGCTAGGTCGTCGAGGTGTCGTCTCGTTTGGATTATTGGGATCGCGAGGGCCGGTGGTTTTTCTCTGTGTCGTCGGGTCGGGTATCGGGCTAGTTCAACATCGGCCAAGTCAGTCTCCGGGTCATAAGTGCAACCACAAGAATCCCCTACCCCATCCATTCTTCTACCGGAGGTAAGTTCGCAGGCTTAGCGACCAGGGGCGACGAGCGTAGCCATAACAGCTCGTCAATCTGGTAACGTCGTGCCATGGGGATGGCTGAAGTGTTTGTGATGTTGTCGGCAGACCGTCAGAACGTTCTCATTGGTTCGCAAGGATCAGAAGCGGGAGCTTGAGCAGTCGCAGGGAACGTAGGATTAGAAGGGAGAGAGTGTGTGTGTGTAGTCCGGGGTAACGGTCCTTGTGTAATGGAGGTGCAGTGTAGAGAGGAGCAGTGAAGCAAAGCCACTTGCTAGTGGCAAGATTGGCGGAGTTTCAATCGGTCAGTCAAATCGGGGGACTCGATTGAGGGGCAAAGGGGATTCCGTTGTCAGATCAAAAGATTTTCTCTGGCAGTTTGAGAATGTAGTTAACTATCGTTGCAGAAGCCGGATGGAAGGTGGGAAATAGAGGGCGACACAGCTGATGGAAAGTAGGTAGTAGTAAATGATGGGGGGCTGTTGTGGTGAGTGGTTTCAACGGAGAGCGCCCGATCTGAACTTGTGGCCGCGAAACGTTTGTTTCCTCCGTCGGCCTCAGGCTCTTGGACTCGACTACCCAATGGGGAAAGTCGCTTTGAACCTCGACAACAACGACCAGCATCATCAAATTAAGCCCAAACATTCTACTGGTATTCCGGACACTCAATCTTTTATACACAACAGCCATGATTTTTCTTCTCAGAATTGCCTGTATGTAATCATAGAAGATATCATCATCCGATGCTATTCACTAGTAGTATTACCAACATCACTTTGGTGAGAAAGGCTCATTATCTACATATATTCTTGTATAATAACGCTCACTGTTATTTTGACAAAGACCTAGAACCGCATAATGATCATAAACAGAAATAAATACACTATACATGTATTCATTAAGGGACTAGTGGCCAAAAGATTTAGAAAGACGAAGAAAATTGAAAAGAAATCTCTAGCATTATGACTATAGGAGAAAAGGACCTACACTCTCTCCTAGAATTAAGCATCTACACAGCAATGTTTTCAACAGCCTGTGCCACAGATCCTCCACTCCATTTCATAACCCGATCCTGTTCCGAGGATTCATACAAAGAGAACGCCATGGCCGTGAAAGTTGGCACCTCCTTACCAGCCAATGCTGGAATTTGGCTCTGGATCCAGCTAACAATACCAGCCCGAGTAATCAAGGTTGTGCTACCTTGGACCTGTGTCGAGCGATACAGCAGGTGTAAAATCTTTCGCTTGGATGGAAGGCTAGGTCCGGGTGACTCATAGAAAGAAAGTGCTCGTTCAAACACATTCGCGCGGCGGTAGATCCCCATATCCTATGAGCTCGTTAATAAAGTTCGCATAGTATACGGCATGGTAGCTTACAGTCTCTGTACGAAGGCCTTTAATAAGTAGATCCAGTAGCCAGTTGGTCTCCTCGAAGTAACCATCATCCAATTCGGGTTCGTGCAACAGGATCTTGTCAATCCAATATGATGGAATCTTCTCTGGTTCCCAGGAAGGTGCCTTTTGGAGGAACTTGTTGACTTTTCCATAGAGCTTGTGCATTGGGTTGACGAGAACCGCGAGACAGTTGGAAGCACACTCTCCCACAATCCATGGCACGGGCGACTCCAGTCCAATCTGCTTCACTGTCTCTAGGAGTTCACCGGTGAGGAGGAACACTGGCCTCCACTCGACATATTTAGATTCCTGGTATTGTGAGTCATGTAAACTCTCCATTTAGCCATCATAGGAAAAGTATCAACTTACTCGAAGCTTAGACATAAATCGAGTTATGTTAGCGAATGCCTGTCTTCTGACTTCTTCGTGTTCTGAGCACAGGCAGAGCATCAGATCTGCCACCCGGCCTTGCTCAACGGAGATCTCGATGTCCTCCTTCTCCCATCTATGCAACGCATTGTGAGTTGTGCCTTCCGTGGGTAAGGTACCGAATATCTCCTCCAAGTCCACGGTTGACTTCTCGTTGCTCGAACGTGAGGTTGTCGGTTGTGTTGTGCTAGAATCACGTCTGTTGCTATCCTGACTTGTCTCCTCCTCGGTATCTTTCAATGCCTTTTTCAGAGTCGACTTAGTGCGCTTGTTCTCAGTGGCTGCTACCAAAGTATCCCGGGCAACCTTTAACGCTTTCGGGTCTTCCCCGGAGCCTTTCAACTTCCCAAGAGTTTTAGCAATCCATGCACCAACAGCACTTTCTGCATCACCTCCAGACTTAACAACAAATGGCCATTGTTCAGTGATAGCAGCTACGATAGGGCTGACCGGTTTAGATACGTCCTCACACAGCGACCCAAGCAAGTCCTGGTAGTGAACCGGTTTTTTCGCTACCCGACAAACACAGTTATCGAAAAAGGATAGTTGATGGCGGAGACTTCCAGAGTCGGACGTCCCAAAGCTGGATAGGAGTGACTGAAAGGAGCTTGAACCATGCAAAATCGAGTTCTCCGTAAGCACAGTCTTCAACAGGACCTCAATGTTTCTGAGAGAATCAGGGGATGATGCCCCTACTACAACCTTGAGAATCGAAGTGAATGCAGAGAATTGCATAGATCCTATAGCCACATTAGCATAACGCCCAGAGTGATAATTTTACGGAGTACTTGCCAGGTTGTTGCCACCAACGCATTGATGCGGACTGCTGTGCGATTTTAAGAATGCTACCCAACTGAGCAAGCAATGATTCCGCGTCTTCCTCGCTAGGACTTGACTCGTCCAAGCGTTTCAAGATATCAACCAAAACGAGAGAAACATCGAAGGTTTCTTCAAATGCCACATCAGGCACAATCTCATAGAAACAAGAGAGCAGTTCGGCCACAGCTTCTTGTTGCTGCAGATCCTCCTTAGCAGTTTTCTTGTACAGTGATACAACATCTTTCATTGCGGGACATCGACGACAGAACTCCGCGATTAGTTTGCCCTTGGCCTGAGTCCAAAATGATTGGCTGACACCATGATCTGAATTAAAGATACGAAGAACCTTTCGCAGCTTGTTGAAAGAAATTGTCAAAATCCGAACCGCGAACAAAGTAATTATCTCCGCGTTTAGATTCAAACAGCGGGTTAGGGTTTTCTGGGTAAGCGGGCGAGGCAGGATGTTCTCGATTACTACCGATACGGGAGGCGGCATAGAAGGCAATTTATCCTTCCAACCAAAATTCGTTGGAACAGGCAAGCTGACTGTGGAGAAAAGAAGCGCGGACTCTGCCATCCATGATGATGTGGGTTTCGGGTCTGAAACAAACATTGTTTTCTTTGTGAAGAAATCGGCAACAAGTTCCGGTGCTTCTTTAAAGATAGCTACCAGAAGCTCGATCTGCAGGCTGTCTGCGTCTGGACGAAGAGTCTGAGCGAGGTAAGATAATATCCCATTACGAACTGGCACAGAATCTCGATATTTGTCGACGTATACTGCAGAATCAAGCCCCAGGTCGATCGATGTGTCTTCCTCGCCTGGCAAGGACTCCGGGTCACTCCCGTTAGGGTACCAGCTCGTCTCCGACAGTAAGACACCATGACTAGAGTTAGTGCAGACATTCATCAGAATCTTATGGATCTCACTGGCGATAGATACGCCAGTGGGATTCGGCTCCTCAGACTCTCTGTCATAGCCGTAGAGCGTCACAAGCTTCTCCAAGTTCCCTCGGTTGAAAAACTTCGTCTTCGCATTCCTGGAAAGGGAAGTATCTTGCACAATATCCCTCTCTATGGCCTTGATGATATCCAAAACAGTATCTCTGGGATCCTTTCTTACGTACTCCAGGAATGCTCTGATGACCTTGTGCTGCTCGATAATGTCGCTCTTCGCACTAGCATGCTGGAATCTCAAGTTTGCCAGAACATACCGTTGAGCATTCCGTCGGAGAGTTGACTTCTGACTGTCATCTGAAGCCTCCTCTAATTGAGATTTGTTCGGAGTTAGAAATACTTCTATGCGTTTAAAAGTAATATACCGGACGGCATAGAGATGCCGTGCAACAGCACCTCCGTCGAAACTGACAATTTCAGTAAGGAGACGAAGGCAGGGCGATATCAGATGCTCCTTAGACTTCGTTGCTGTCAAACCGCGGTTGAAGAACCTCAGTTGTTCCTTTTTCAACAAAAATTTGCATAAAGCCAATCCAAAGTCCCGGAAATCCAAGTTAGTTGATACCGTCTTAATAAAAAGAGCCAACACCGAAGGAACCACAGTCAGCAACGACTCATTATTGTTACTATCTGCAAAATTCCAAGTTTGGATTAGATCTGGAAAGCAAGAAGGCTCTTCTTCATGCGAGATCTGCGAATCGCAATAGGCTTTGAGGATACGGAATTTCTTGGCTTTCTCGCCCTCGTTCTCAGTCTGCCCAGTTGCGAGAAGAAATTCTTTGAATTTCTTAATGCCTGGTGTTACTCTGTGAGTATGGTTCTACACAGAACATACAAGAAAAAGAATAGCGTACTGACCTTGTTTGACCTCGTTGACATTCTGTTGGAAGGTTAAAAGATTGCGTAGTTGGCCGTGAGACGTTATGTCCGTAGAAGCATCATTTCCCTGCGCGGAATCTACCCTTCTCCTCTTATTCCTATGAAGCTGATCATCATGAGAAGACATTTTTGCGTGTGGATGATCTCCCGATTAAATTTGGAGACTTGAAACGCAGAGCGATAAAATTGAAGTTATGTAAAGCTCAGTTCCCGTCAAAATTTTGCGGTATCTGATTGGCTGCCGGCGACCCCACGGAAGGAGCGAAGAAACTTTGCATGAATACGGAATACAGCCCCATCAAAAGTCTCCGTTAAATATCTGTTTTACACCAAAACTTGATGTTTTAAATAGAAACATCTCAGCGAAATCGAATAATCTGGTTGGTTTAATGGATTAGAGTAATGAATGACTATCTAAATTCTACTACACTAGAGTTTCAATATATATAACCAACATAGAATGTTATAGTAATAAGTGAAAGTTATATATTAGAGAAATATCGCTTCTTACACTAATTTATATATAATCAGGTAAGATATAACGTTGCTCCTTATATTTTCCGAAAAACTAGTTTAAATCAATCAATTTCCCTCTCCCCTACGCCCGCTCCTCCACTCGAAAAGACGAGTGTTATCGCCTATATCGCTATATCTTTACTATTCTAGGGAACGCGTCAAGGTGTTTATATAACTGGGCTGATATATCAGCATACCTAACTATGTTTGGCTCCCTGGATGCCTTCCCAATCCATATTCCCGCTGCCGTATTCCCTTTTATATATTTATATATGCACCACATATTTTGACACGTCCAGTAGACTGCACGTTCTCTGCTTAATACCTATTCAATATTGATTATTAGGTCAACCTTATAAGCGGTAGTATAAAGCCTGGGGAAAGGGGAAGCAGTCTACTATAATCACCACTTTCTCAGATCACTTATAGCATCCTCAATGTATATACGCATGTTTATGACACAATTGTCAATGAGAGCTGCTTAGGATAATAAACAGCTGTTGATGACCCGAAAAGGGCCCCGATTGGGAGCTGTATTCGGGTATAATGCAACTCTTTCACCATCAAGGCAACGATCGGGGAAATTATCACACTGACTAGTCGTTTATTAACTCAATTCAGTGAAGGGCCTACTTCAATTCCATGTTCATAACCATTCCATATCTTCGTAAGACTTAGTCTATAACTTCCTTTCTCAACTCTCCTAACTTTCCTACTTACATCCTCTCGTCTTGTCCTCCGGGTTATACGTTTATTATAAATCAAATCTACAGAACATTAGAATATCAATTACCCAGATGATTCATGTATTTGGATGCTACATCATCGGTAGCCTTATTATAAAGAGCCCATATCAGACAGTCATCATCCCCAGAGGCCTATTTATACCGTGAACGCAGATTACATATTCCCATCTGGAAAACAGTATCTCTATTACCATGTCGAACAGCACTCTAAACAGGGACCCTGTCATGCAGAATCATTCAAGGATCAACAACAAGAAAAAGCTTAGTCCCCGGAGATTACGATATATATACTCCTGATGGTTGTAAGTTTTATGATAATTGAAGAAGAATTACCCCCGGATAAGTTGGATAATCTCTAGTAAACTGGGTGATGAGCCATGTGTACGGCGTATCCCTTCCCACAATGCTAGTCGCCGCGAAATCAACTTCATGGAGGGTGTGCGGCTCAGAGATAGAAAGTGTGTCCTCTCTGGACTCGTTAACCCTCGCGCTCACCGAGGTAAATGGAAAAGCTGGGAAGCAGCGCATATATTTCCGCTTGAGAAGGAAAGCTATTGGATTGAAGACAATTTCAGCCAATGGATCACTAATACACACTCGAGAAACCATTCTGTATCCATCAACCCCATTCAAAACAGATGGAAGAACACTGGACACTGTGTGTAGAAACCCCACTGACCCCAATCGCATCTCAGATTATATCCTGTGCTGGTACTTCAGGCAGAGAGCGCTTGCCAAATTGAAGGCCGCTGGGGAGCCTCCTTTTGAACACGACTTCCCACAGGGGTCGGATATGTTAAAAGACGGTCTTGGAGGGAACTTTTTCTCCACAACACCAGGTCAGGTCAGGTCCACCACCCATCTTTTGAGTTTTAATAAAGTGTTAGATGGCTAATCAATTATTCAGAGGTACTACCAGGAGTATGTGAATGGATGCAGAAATAAGACAATCTTACTACCGGCCTATGAAAAAGTAAGTACTATACCTTTTTATTATATTATTACTAGTCTAATACTAGCTAGGAAGAGTAAATATCTTAGCTAATATAGGTATATAGCAAGAGAACAACGAGATAATCCTCTACTGAGGTGAGGTGTTCTGCAGGATACCGAATTGCACAAAAAGCAATGTAAGACCTTCCAGATCTTCAATCTACAGCTAAGCATCTACTAATCTATACCATAGAAACAATGGCCAAACACAAACAACTTACGCAAGCACCTGAAAACCCACAAGGAAATCATTCTGGGAAAGGCCACAGGTGGGGAACAAACCAATTAGAGAAAGATCGGACGGCTAGTAAGTATACTACATGACTTCAACTGAAATGGGGATGTACGTCTCAATAGATTGCCAAGGGGTGATCCATTAGTCGCCACTGCAGATGGACGTTGCTGGTCGATCATGTATAAAGGTTACTATGCCTTCCTAGGAGAACAATTGGCAAGAGCTCGTCCATGCCTTCCCCTTGACAATATTAAGTATTAACATATTTACTAGACTTTTATCAATCTTTGATAAATAATGGAGATCATGACAAGACTACAATGCAGCCTGGACATGGAACTACATGTCCTACATCCACACGCTCTTCTTCAGATGAGTCGGAGTAAGTTAAATCGATTATAATCTTTACCGGTAATAAGCTAATTATTTACTAGCTCAGATGCTGCGATGCTCAAATACAAATGGAAGCGATTATTTAAACAAGCTAGTATTTTCAAGGAATACGAAAAAGCACTATTGGCAAAGTTAAAGCGGTATGTGTGTCTAGCACCAATAAAGTAATCAGACATGGACTGATGCCTGTCTAGTCGCTACGAGGATAATAAAGAGGCCTTTGAGA
The DNA here is from genome assembly GCA_009193545.1 of Aspergillus arachidicola. NCBI lineage: Eukaryota > Fungi > Ascomycota > Eurotiomycetes > Eurotiales > Aspergillaceae > Aspergillus > Aspergillus arachidicola. The sequence continues at coordinate 16,827 of ML737119.1, forward strand.
CTCAGCACTCCGAAAAAGAAGATTTGCAACGGGCATGTATTAAAACTTAAGATATCGATCTATTGACAAATCCTGGTCGAGAAAAGAACCGGACATCAGGATCTCCTCTGAAGACGAGGACGTTCACGAGTGAGTCTGACAGCAGTAGATACTAGCTACTCTCTGTCTTCGAGTTCTCAGAGACGAAGGCCCAGCATGAACCCAAAGCGAAGTCCAACCGATCAAGGAACAAAGTTATCAAAGAAGAAGCCTAGAGAGCCATCTCCCGGAGTCCCGGCCCAACTGACGGAGATAAAGAGGACGATGATAGTATTGTTGCACAGGATTGTCAGCCAATACAGTACAATGACAGCGATGATGGGTATAACTCGAATATACGGAGACAGAACAGAAAACTCATCCTTCATCCCTCATCGCCTACATAATCCACATGATGTTGCTCCCACCCCGCAGTCTAGCTAATTCCGAACCGTTTAATCGGGTAATATCATATGAGGTTCATATTAGAGAAGGTTAAAGTTGAGTCGTTTACTAATGCCTCATTGAACCAATCGCATTAATTCATTTCCCCATATTTCCAAGTTTTTGGTTAGGTACTACTAAAGGTAGCCTTACTACTTAGATGACAGCCTTCTTTACTAAGTAGAGAACCTGAGGTTCCAGTTAAATCTATTTCAGTAGCTGGGCTACTCAGGCCTACCGCCGGGCCGCCATAGATTGTAACTAGATCAAGTAAATAAGCAGATCATATAGAGTCTATAGATTAAGTAAATAACAAGCACTTCAAGCAGACCAAGCAGACCTACTTAATCAGAATCTCAGTGAAATAAACCATTCAGAAGATTACAGATATAGGAAAATGTATTAATGCGGATTGGCCGCAATGACGTGCCGTAATTGTTAGAACGATGTCATTGCTTTCTATATCGTACGTTATACTGTAAATACAATCGTTGAGCTTCCTAGTATGCTCTCAATACAAAGCGCAGTAAGGAAGCGACCAACAAAAAAATACACTTCAATCGGGGTATTGCTGTAAAAGGGCACATATGGTAGTTACCCAGGTAATGTGGACATGACATGATGAAATTAGAAGTTGTACAAGTTTAACCCCAAGTTCCTCCACCACCTCCTCTACCTTGACGCCTCTGTGCGGATAGACGCCAATCATCCTCGCCCGCAAAGCGATTGTGCAAGGGTTGGATACGCTCAGCCTTCTTACGCTTCGACAGGCGGTCAGTGGGAGCGACCTTGAAGAAGGTCGGAGCTGCCTCGACCAGCCATTTAGGTTCAATAGCTGTAGTGCAGTGCATGTATTCCTTCGTCGTAAGGACCAACGTGTGATAAATGACGTGTTCAGCCGGCTTGCCAAACAACGCAGAACTGGGGTGCATATAGACGGGTGTACCCTCAACAAGTGTTTTGTATCCTTCTTGGGGGTCCTTGCGCGCTGCATTTCTGAAGAACCCGGTGCATAGTGCTTGACGTACTTTAGTTGTGTTCCTTCCGCATGAGACGATGCGGTGATGGTACCGGTCCATGATACCAAGAAGCTGCTGGCGCACGTCTTGAGCACGGCGGATCTGACGCGCCTGTATGAAGTTCTCGAAACACCAAGCATTGTTGAACTTTGAATTCTTCCAGCCGTTGTACACATTGAGTAGGGTCAAGTGATCGCCTTGTGGGTCGTGAAACTTGGCTTTCTTTTGATCTGCCTGCTGCTGCTTTTCTTTGGGTCTATAAAAGACCGATTGGATAGAGAGCATGGCAACGATGGTAAGGATTTCCTCAGAACATCCCATGTCGACTGACGCAATGAGGACCTTGGCAAGTGCTGGTTCCATGGGGAAGTCTGCCATCTTCCTACCCAAACGAGTCAGAAGGCCTTCGTCATCGAGTGCAGACAAAGCATAAAGTTCCTCTAGCGCAGTAAGCATGGTGTTTGTCGGAGGAGGGTCCATGAAGTCAAAGTGGAGCAAATCATTGATACCCATAGCTTTAAGCATAAGAATAGTATGTGAAAGATTTTGACGCTGGATCTCGGGAATTGTGGTTGGTAACATTTCCGATTGGTAGGCTGCTTCGGTATACAGACGGAAACACTTTCCTGGACCTGTTCTTCCAGCACGACCGGCTCGTTGCTTGGCCTGCGCTTGCGAGATAGGAGTGACCACTAATGAATCCATACCAAGTTTCGGATCGTAAGCATTTTGCTTCACGAAGCCAGGATCAATGACATAGTAGATGTTGTCGATGGTAATGGATGTTTCGGCGATGTTGGTTGCAATAATTACCTTCCTACCTCCTGGTGGTGCAGGTTCAAAAATCCTACTCTGCATCTCACTGGGAAGAGCAGAGTAGACAGGAAGGATAACAAGCTCTGGTACAGAAGAACCCAATGCTTTCATTCGCTCGTACAAAATCTCACATGAGGTATCAATTTCTTCTTGTCCCGTCAGAAAAACAAGAATATCACCAGAAGGCTCCGTTAAGTGAATCTGCATGACAGTGATTAAAGCCGCATCCAGGTAGTCAGACTCGGGCTCCTTTGAATACATAATCTCGACTGGGAATGTACGTCCAGGGATCGAGAAAATGGGACAACCGTTGAAATACTCGGAGAACTTCTCTGCATCTAACGTAGCTGAAGTAACAATAAGTCGAAGATCAGGTCTCCGCTTTATTGTCTTTTTTAGCAATCCGAAAAGGACGTCTGTAGCAATTGTCCGCTCGTGGGCCTCATCAAGCATGATGACAGAGTACCTCTTCAAGTCTGGGTCTAGAAGGACTTCTCTTTGAAGCATTCCGTCAGTCATGTATTTGATTCGTGTCTCAGGGCTGGTGCAGTCTTCAAAACGAATCGTGTATCCAACCTCTGCACCGAGCTTGCAGCCAACTTCTTCAGCTACACGTTTTGCGACTGACATTGCGGCCACACGTCTTGGTTGGGTACATCCAATAATGCCATTATTTCCATAACCAGCCTCAGCTAAGTACTGTGTCAGTTGTGTGGTCTTTCCGGAACCAGTATCTCCAACAACAATCAACAATTGGTTGTCACGAACAGCATCAAGAAGTTGCTTCCGGAACTTGAAAACCGGCAGACTTTCGCGTTGTTGCTTAATGGACATCGATGTTCGCTTGCCGAGAGATTGATTCTTGCCCATTGTAACTCTTTTCCATTCAGGCACAGCGTCATCGGGTTTAGGTTGTTGGGCCGTTCGAAGATCAGCCGCAAATTTCCGGTCTTCTGGCGCGGCCATTGGATCTTGCCATTGTGCATTAAGATCAACGTCTGCAGCTTGTTCCGCAGCCTTATCCTGAGCCTCTTGTTGACGAAGGTCTCTTCGTTCTTTAGCCAAGTTCGTACCCGCCATAGCTGCTCTGTTCATAGACCCATCGGGCGCCTTGACAACTCTGATAGGAGACAATTCCAGGGACATCTTAGTTTGACCAGCCAAGAAGGGCGGCTCCTCATCTCGGACTTCGATATCAATATCTTCTTCCTCCTCAAAGGTGCCCTCGCCTGTCAGTGTTGCATGGTATTCCTCGTCGAGATCAGGGTAGTCAGCCGCTGACGCAACACCGGATGCGATCAGCTGTCGAATTTCCCACCGCTCCGGTGAGGTTAAACGCTTTCGGTTTTTCATAGGCCTTCCATTAGAATCCTCGATCACAGGCACGTCCGAGCTCAAGTTGCCATATCGGTCATTCGCTGGAGTCCCATCGAGGCGTTCCATATTGGCGCCAGATGCCAGTCGGCGTTGAGGAATAAGATCAAGCCCAGTCACTTGGTCAACTTCCTTCATCGAAAGCCCAATGCGAGACCCTTGTATACTGATGACCTTCACTTTGACCGGCTGACCTCTGGAGACCAAATCCGAAGGGTGATTTACTCGCGCTCCTTCTTGCATCGCAGAAACGTGTACTAGGCCATCCACTTTGCCTTTGACGCCTGAGAGATTCACGAAGGCTCCGAAGTCTTTCACACCAGTGACACGTCCATCGTAGACCTTGTACAGTATCGGGGCATCATCCAGCTCAACTGGGGGTGATTTCCGAAAATGGTCGTCCTGGCTCCGGTCATGCCGCCGCTGTCGCCGCTCGCTGCGACCATCGCGATGTTCATCCCGGCTGGAATACTTGCTTCGCGTACGGCCGAATTCGTCAACGTCGTCATCTCTCTTACGATAACGGGGGCTATGTGACCTCGATCGGGAACGATATTTGTCCTTGCGCCGACGTCCACGATCGTAGTCATCGTAACCAGGGCTTCTGCTTCGTTTCCTGCTACTCCGGTCCTCGCCTGTCGTGCGACCCTTCTCTTCTCGGGCCTTTCCTGCTAGCCCTTCAAGCATCGCAAATGTATCATCCATTGCATCGGCCTTGGCATCGCCTTCATCCGCATTTTTCCTATCCGTGTAGTCATCCTCATCCCACTGCGGTGCCTTGTCCGGAACAGCTAGACCTTTGAATACGCGTGCCTTCTTTTCGAGTGCATCGAGCACGTCCATATCATCACCCCCTTCCACTTTGTCGGCATCATCCGTCTTCTTCGTCTTGTATTTCGGGTGCATAGTGAGCACTAGACGGTCAATACTCTCCATCAAACTCTGAGGGAACTCCGCGCCCATCTCGTCTAGTGTCTCCTTGAATTTCGAAAACGAACCGCATTTCAGATGCTGGTCAATCACGAACTCCGCTAATGTCTTGTCATTGATACCCAAGTGGTTCTGGATTTCGCTCGTAATTCGCGAAACGAGCGAAAAGAGCTCCAGAGACTGGAGGTCATCCATGACTAGCGCTTCGAAAGAAACCGCAAGTCAACGAACAATCGAGACCAATCAAATAGATTCTTGAATATGTGAATTGTCCGCAGAAGAGTGTGCTACGCACCTCTCTGGTCAGTAGGTTGCGTTTCGCCAGTCTTTGAATGTTTGAATCGGGAAAGCTCACTGTCGCGGAAAATCGTTCTGGCGTATTGCGGACCACTCGCCACTGATAAGATAAGCCAACCTCAAATGTATTCAGCATTATTGAATCCATCCATATATATATATATATTTTTTTTTATTTTGCAACGCAAAATAATTGTTAGAGGTTCTGGATTGCCTGGGTCACTTATGGTCAAATTGAGAGTGAATACAAGAGAAACCACTTGAATGTTTGGGGAAATTACTGTAGGAAGCGAAGTTGGTCAGTATGGCACATTTATATAGAAGGAACTATGTAAGTATTTGCTGCAATTGGAAAGCATATAACATTACAAAAACATTTTTGAAAAGGGTTACCTTATGTCGTGCAAATAGAATTAGATTCAAGCTGGGTCATATCAGGCAGCAAAAAGAACTGAATGGTATGTATTTTACCCTCAATCGGCCAGACCTAGATCTATTTACTGATATAATATACACTTGATTTACATTTGTATGTTACACTAACCCCTAATTCTTATATCCAAATAATGGAAGTTTCCGACTATTATTTGGTGCCCTAAGATATTCGAATGCCAAGCTTCAACCGGATAAGGCAAAGTTTGGCTTGTATCGTTCTCGCTACCATCGTGATAGCTAGGATCACGAGGGGCGAGTGCCGAAATGGGAAGAAACGGGGAAGGGGTCCGTAGGTAATAATGACTAACTGGATCCAGGTTGGAGAAGATCTCAGCTGGTTGGCTGAAAGCCCTTTCAAAGCGTGAGGAAGAGAGTGGAGAAGATATTGGGCTGCTTCGTTCCAATGAGATCCGCAGTAGATATATTGGAAAGGCATGAAGTCTTACGCAGCCTGCGCCTCCGGGCTGACCCTTTCTAGAGAGTCGCTGTCGGCCGAGAGATCAATTGGAACCGTTTCCTCACCCTCTTCTTCGAAAGCGTCAAGATCTGCTTCAGCAAGTAACCGTTTATGGTCCTGAATCTGTTTCTGCAGAGCGATCTGGCGGCGAAGTGAGGCGTCCTTTCTCAGCTTCTTATTGGCAGAGAACTCAGTCAGTGCCCTAACCATTCTCTCTTCAACTAGCTCCTTCACGTGTGCGGCAAGAGTTCTGTCTGTGAAGACTCCACCGAATCGGAAACTGAGCCACGAGTACAATATTACAGACTTGTGCAATATCTCCAAGTCATGCAAATATTCCTTGTTTCCAGACACGGGCTCTTCTAAAATCTCCAAATTCAAGTCTGGTATGTCCAGCAAGCGACCGCCTGTGTGCTCGGCGACACACTGCGCAAATGCACAGGCAACATCGCGCGAGGAGATGTCCCTGGTATGCATGGGCGCAGCCATAAAAGTCATTTGGTCTTCAAATCGCAAGCCGCTCACAGTGTCTATAACCTCGGCGTTATCCAACTGACCCCGAGGATCACACATGAAGAACAAAGGATGGACTTGGGAAACATCGATAAGACGTTTAATGATGTATTCCAACGGAACGCTCTGAGGGAAGTACGCGGCAAACCTCTGGAAAATAGGTTCTGGAGGGAACACGCCGGCCGCAGTGATTGGAGGGGGCTCGATTCCCATGGCCTGGTGAATGTAGGGAAGATCCACCTCTTCTAGGGATGTTACATAACCGACATTTGTCCCGTCATTCTCGGCAGGTTTTCCTTTTTTCTGTTGTTGTGCAGCCGACCGGTAACGACCAGCGCGTCCTGCGATCTGTTTGATTTCAGGTACGGAAAGCCTCACAAGACCACCTGGCACCCTCTTCACGAGAGTTTCGAAAATGATACGTTTGCAACTCCTGTAGAAAGGTTGATTAGAATATATGGTGTGATGATATAGCGACAGCAGACTCACAAATTTAGACCCATACCAATGGCATCGCTAGCGACCAGGTAGTCGTATTCGTTATTTGGGTCATTGAAAAGACTGGCTTGCTGAGTTCGAATTTCAGCTGGTAAGCTCCCATACACAATTGCCGCCCGTTTCCCAGTGACCTTTTCGATATCTGCTTTAAGCGCGTGAATTCCGACGCGAGAAAAGGCGACCAGGCAATCTCCCTTTTGCAGATTCTTTAGGTCGCCCCTCAGACTTCGGTCCATAACCTTCAGAGGGTTTAGTCGCTCATATCGGTGAATTTCGAGCTTATCTCCTGTAAGAGCTGCCAGCTCTCGTATCAGAGGCACAACCCTTGGCTCACCACAGAGATGAAGTTCCTTAGCACGTGCGCCAAGTACAGCACGAGTCCAGGCCCATCCGCGTTTGGAGTCCCCAATCATTTGAATTTCATCAATGACCCCTACATCGTACGGTTGTCCTAGATTAACCATCTCAACTGTATTGCTCACAATAGTCGGTGCCTGGCCCTCAGGAATTTTGACATCATCGCCAGTGACAAGACTGCACGTAGTTCCGTTGGCCTGAAACCGATGGTATACTTCCTGCGCAAGTAGCCTTAGTGGGCCAGCATAGAAGCCACTTTTACTAGCCTCGAGCTTTTTTAATGCCTGATACGTTTTCCCCGAGTTCGTTGGCCCGACGTGTAGGTGTATTGTCCGCTGTATAGATCGCGCTTGCGGATACCACTCTGCTGGAAAACGCATATCCGCCACTTTCTTCTGCTGTTCTAAATTGGGCGTTGAGTATTTTGAAGTGACATCCTCAGCGTATAGAAGATACTCCAACTCATTCTTTAGGCCCCGAACGCCAGATTGAATGTACGTCTTTTGTAATGTGGTCTTCACTTGCCGTAGAGTGCCGAAACCTCCTTTAGTTGCTCGGTCCTCCAACTTGCATGCGTTCATCACATATCGTTCAAACCTCTGCCATCCAGATAACGCCGACTCAGAGCTCTGTGATAGTTCTTTCTTGAGCTCTTTAAGCAGAGTCGCCACGATGATTGAGAAGTCTGGTGCGGTGACATTTTGCCTTAAATTCTTCGTAGCGGAACGGAGGGAAGGTCTAGCCGGAGACTACTCAGGAAAAGAAGCTATTATTATACAAGTCACCAAAAAAGGAGCCAAGAGGGGTAAATACATTGTCAGGTTTAGTCTGTGCGGCCTCTTGTGCCTTCTTTGACTTTTGCAGCCGTTTTGACCTTTGAAGTGCTGGTGTGGTGGAAAACGTTCGTATCCCCGAGCGGAAAAGAGGCTCTATAGCGCATGACAGGCAATGGCTGCCTCTATTCGCCCATGACTGCATTCCTTAAGCGAGAAGGCGGGTTTCAGACGGGGAGCGCGTTCGAAAGGCGCTGGGGACGATTCGCGGCCGAAATACTTAAGCTGTTGCAGATTTTGTAACGCGGAAAAGCTGCATATAATGGTGCATGGAGCTAGCAGGGGAACCTGCGACCAAGGCGGTGCAATGCATTTAACGACCGACGACAAGGTAGGTTGAAAAATTTAAAGTATCATTTTGCAGGAGTACCAATGACATCGGCAAATTGATCGTATTCAACCAAATGAAAGAATATCTTCCAGTTTTAGTATCTAGCCACTGCCGCCTTAGTCATAGTTGCTCCCTTGATCATACCTTGTATTTCTATCACTGTTAAAGCAGCAGGGAGGAATATCCCGATACGGGAAGGCCGAAAGCGTGCCGGCGCCACACCGCATGAATGCTGCCGATCCGCCGCAATCTATGATGGATTAAATGGTGGGGACAGTTGGGAGAGGGTCTCTAGTAACAGATACGTTTCAAAAAGAAAGAACTCACTTCCGTCCCCAACCCCTCCACCCCCTGATTGGACCCTCTTGCTTGTCGCCTGCCTCTCCTCATTGTTCACCCTATACCAGTCGCTTTCAGGCTGCAGTCTTATTGTTTTCAAGTCTGCGACATCAAACCTAACCTACAGCTAGAGGGCTGCCGGCCAGCCAAGATGAACTCCTCCATTCTCAATATTCAACGCGAAAGTGTGTCCTTCTGTAGTTATATATTCAGTTAAACAACTCGTTCCTTGTACTAACTGAACTGTACTATATAGTCATTCTCAATACAATCCGGTATACGGCAGGGAATGAGGTGTGCTAAGACCCCTCCTCCTTATGGATGCGGAACTAATGGTGGTGACGTGCAGTGGAAAGTCCTGGTTGTGGACGAGACCAGTCGGAAATTAATCGATAATGCTGTGAGCGAGGATGATATTCTTAACCTCAATGTTACCAGTAAGCCGGGTATTTCGATTGATAATGAATCGCATCGGCTAATGACCATTCTTGCAAGATGTCGAGCAGATCGAGGAAAAGCGGAAAACCAACCCTATGGATGCGCTGTATATCCTATCCCCCCAATCACATATTGTCGATTGCCTAATGGCCGACTTTGAGCGAAAGCGATACAAGAAGGCCTGGTTGGTTTGGACGTCATGTCGGTCACATCTCCTTTAGGGCACCCTCGAGTTGAGTCCTAATCTCGTCTACAGACCTCGACCCCCAACAGCGCACTAGACTGGAACGATCTCAAATGGCCCAAGAACAAATTGCCGGCTTCCGAGTTATGAGTGCCGACTACTTTCCGAGGGAATCGCGTCTTGTCACGTTCCGAGATCCATGGAGTTTCCCCGTGTTGTTTCACCCCGGCTGCAACCACTTGATTCGCGGGCACCTGGAGGGACTGGCACAGAAGGTACGATACATTTGATTTTTGATGTGGGGTCATAGTCGTCGACCACTGACCGGGGACCTAGATTGTATCTCTTTGTGTGAGTTTAGGAGAGTATCCCGTGATTCGATACTATAAGCCTAGAGCGCCAACGCACGAAGCCAGTGTTATGTGCTCGCACCTTGCCCGATTTATTCAGAGTGAACTAGATCAGTTTGCCCACTTTCAAAAGGATTTCCCTCCCCCTTCCCAGAGACCTCGAGGCGTTCTTATGGTGGTGGATCGCTCTATGGACGTTGTTGCTCCCCTTATCCACGAATTTACGTACCAATCTATGGTGCATGACTTGCTACCGATAAAGGACGGCGACAAAGTCACTTACAAAACGATTATAAACGAAGGTAGCCACAATGAAGAACTTAAGGAGATGGAAATCTCCGAAAATGATAACGTCTGGGTTGACTACAGACATCTTCATATGAAAGATGTGCTCGGAAAATTGGGTGAAGACTTTGCCAAATTCAGAGCAGCCAATCCTCAATTTGCTGAAGAGTGAGTCCTCGCTGCCCTAAGATCTCTTAGTCGTGGATCTCCTTTTTTTTTTTTTTTTTTTTTGCTAACTTTCCCATAGAAACGACAAAGCCAACGTGAACACAATCAAAGACATGCTAGCTGGTCTCACAGAGTTCCAACAGGGTAGGGACGCATATACACTCCATCTTAACATGGCACAAGAATGCATGAAACACTTCCAGGAGCACAAGCTATTAGAAGTAAGTTCGGTCGAACAGTGCCTGTCCACTGGGCTGGACGAGAACTACAAAAAGGCAAAGAATTTGGCTTCACAGCTTGTTCAGCTACTTGATGATGATGCAGTGGACCATCAAGACAGACTTCGGCTTCTACTCCTCTACATAATGTACAGAGGGGGCATCCTGGGTGGAGATATCAGGAAGCTTATGGCGCACGCTCAACTCCCACCGCAGGATGGAGACGTTATTTCCAACCTCGATTTACTTGGTTCTAGAGTAGAGAAACAACTCAAAGACGAGAAACCACCTGTCCAGCCGCTGTTCCACAGAAAACCTCCATCGCCCGCAGAATCCGACGAGACTAGTTTGTCGCGATACGAATTGAACTTGAAGTTGATGCTCGAGGAGTTGGTTCGAGGAACTTTGGACCCGACGGCTTTCCCCCCCACCCGGCCAAACACCGAGGCAGAGGGCATGGGAGGGCCTCAGGATACCCTCTCACAAGCCTCTCTGCGGAGCGCCAAGCCGACTTGGGCTCGGACCCGTTCAGCCACAGAGCAACCCCGGCAACGCATCATCGTCTTCATGGCTGGCGGTGCAACGTATGGCGAAGCTCGTTCCTGCTACGAGGTCTCCCAAGCATTCAACAAGGATGTTTTCCTTGCGACGTCGCATATGCTAAGTCCTGGTTTGTTCTTAAAACAGCTCGGAGACCTCAGTGCCGACAGAAGGCGCCTAGACATCCCAGCCGAACGGCCAAAGCCAACGGCCCCGGCCCATTTGTTTGAAAAAGATCCTCCACCGCAGCCTCAGCCAGTGCCCAAGAAGGCTCCAGCCCCGAAGCTCAACCCTCCGGCGCCTCCTTCGGCAGCTATGGGCGCCATGTCCCTAGGATCCAATGGTGCAGCACCTGCACCAAGCAGCGCAAAGCCACATAAGGAGAAGAAAGAAAAGAAGCATCATCACTTCTTTAGGCGGTCTTAGTGCCTCCACTTTCTCTCAGAATCTCTTCAAGGATAATAACATTCTCCTTGATTACCGACGGCTATTGCCGTTTGAAGTCTATACCTATGTCTTTCTACTACAGCGTCTGTGATACCAATCTCTCGGGTTTTATTTGAGCACCGAAGGCGCCACGGCGCTAAATGGATATCTTCTTGTATCCTATTCTATCTTCTCTTTGATATAATCTTCTGTCCATGTACGTAGTTAATGCATGTACCATCTGAAACACACTCTCCAATGTCAAAAATCCAGCGCACCCAAGTAAAGAAAAGAAATACATCTAAAAGGGGGTATCTTACAATCATGCCAAACGCCAAACCCATCCTAACTGCTACTGCCCTAGATACTTTAAAACGTCATCACTTTGGAAAAACTGTTCCCGCAACTTCTCCCCCCTCCTTCTAGCAGCTAAGTATCCCTTCCTTACCTCCTTTGCATTCAACTTCTGCACCTTAGCCGGCCTTTCAACCACTCGACTCTTACCCTTACCACCTTCCTTCGCCTCATCATCACCCTCAGCCCCCAGACCAACGGTATCAACCTTCAACCGCCCCTTTAACGGCTCCCGAATCCCCTCTCGCCCAGACACTCCCAATCCCAACCGACTATCCGGATCCCACCCATAAGCAGCCAAGTATCTCAGCCCATGCCTCGTCCGATCCAAATGCGACGGCGGATGCGAATGCGACAAACACACCTGATGCGCCAGCGACGCCTCGTGCGGCCGGTCACCGGTCATCATGGCCCCATATCCCGACTCATCCCCATCAATCGGAAGACTACACACATCGCAGCGGGGAATGGCAGAAGGCGAAGCTGGAGCCGACTGCACCTCCGCATCACGACTTCCAACATCCCCAGACACACGCTCAGCGGGTGTACCAGGCTCCGAAACCTGCTTTTCCTTCGGCATAACGATCGACAGATATTTGTTGGCTATACTGGTCCCCGAGGAGGCTGGTTGCGCCGCTGGTGCAGAAGTTGTATTAAGCTCATGTTCCGAAGACCGCACGAATTGAACTTTCTTGCGACGTATTCCGGCGCCGAATGGTCGTTGGCTTTCTACCGGGAGGAAGTAATCTTCGTCGGTGGCTTCGTTGGAGGTCATGTCTTGTTTAGTAGGAGATCAATGTGTTTCATTTCAATGACTTAATTGTTTGCAGGCGTTATTCTAATTTATCGACGCACTAGCTAAGTGGGTCCATACCGCTGACGAAGCGGATGGCGGTAGACTGGGCGGTGAGCTTGTTTGTGGTCTGGGCCCTGCATTTGATCCTATGTTTAGTAGCAACTTTCTGTCCATAATTGGATTGTCCTTTTTACCGTTCCTGCCCTTGTTTGTTTGGATGCGGAACTAACCATCGCACAATGCCTATTCCGTTGCTTGCTCAGGGGTTCCAGGAGGGTATCTCCTCTATACCTTATGCGTGGACGGTTTTGAAGATCGTGCCGTTTGTGTTATTGGTTGCTGCTCTGAAGTATTATTTCGGTGGTGCCCGAAATGGATCGGAGCGGTTGATGCATTCTAAGGTTGTGATGGTTACGGTATGCTCTACCTATTTTGGTTGACTTCTGTCGGGATGGAGTCGGAGAATCTAATACGGGTTTCTATAGGGTGGAACATCGGGAATAGGAGCCAGCGTCGTCCACGAACTTGCCTCTCGCGGTGCCCAGGTCATCCTCCTCACACAGCATGCCCCCTCGGACGTCTTCCTGGTAGATTACATCGAGGATCTCCGAAAGTCAACGAAGAATCAACTCATCTACGCCGAGCAGGTAGATCTGTCCTCTTTGCACTCAATCCGCACATTCGCAACAAAATGGATCGATAACGTTCCCCCACGCCGACTGGACATGGTCATCCTGTGTGGAAACACAGCCGCACCTTCATCCGCCAGCCGAAAGCTGACCGCAGACGGACTCGACGAAGAATGGCAAGTGAACTACCTCGCCAACTTCCACCTCTTGAGTATCCTCAGTCCGGCGCTAAGGGCCCAGCCACCTCATCGTGACGTGCGGGTCATTTTCACAACCTGTTCGAGCTACATCGGAGCCAAAATCGACCCTAAGCAGATAGAGGCAGCTTGTACACCCGACGCCCCAGCGCCGCGGGGAGCGAAAAATAGCAAGAATGTGAAGAAAGCAGGGGCTGGGTCGAAGAAATCCAAACCCAGCCTGTTCGGAGCGAGCAAGCTTGCCATGATGTCTTTCGCTCAGTCCTTCCAGAAACACTTGAATGCTTATGAACGTCCCGATAAGATGCCCCCATGTACGCGTGTGATTGTTGTTGACCCTGGCTTTAGTCGCACCCCGGGTACTCGTCGCTGGTTGACGGGTGGGTCGCTTTGGGGGCTTCTCCTTTATCTCATTACCTGGCCTTTGTGGTGGTTGGTCCTGAAGTCGCCGCAGCAGGGCGCCCAGAGTATTCTGTATGCTGCCATGGAGGCTAGATTCGGTCGTGGCACTGGTGGATGGATGATCAAGGAGTGTCAGGAGGTGGATTTTGCTCGCAAAGATATCAAGGATGAAGAGGCTGGGAAACTGCTGTGGCAATTCAGCGAAGCGCAAATTGAGCAGAAGGAGAGGGAAAGTGCCGTGAAAAGGGCACTCGCCAACAAGGAGCAGCAGGAGAAGGAGAAGCAGAAGAACAATGGCGCTTCCAGTTCTAAACCTGCAGCGAAAGAGCAGACTCCAGGATCGCGACGGAGCCGGAAAGCTAAATAGACTGTATACTAAAATCGGTGGAAACAAAACAATTGATAGAGTTTTACAAAGCAATTTGTAATTTTTCATGCCTTCTATATCTATGTGTACTTGGATTATTTTGAAATCATGAAGCAGCACATCATAGCAGATTATTCAGTTAAGCAAAGATATGTGGCTCAACAAAAGAAACAAGAAAAGAAATTCGTCTCATCCAATCTACAGGGCTTTTGTGTCTATCGAGGGGCGATTTCGATGATCCATCCACCTTCGCATCATAGATCTAAGCATCGACCGGTAGATCATTTCCTCACATTAAGAATAATTTATTTCTTCAGCTGTTCCAGCAGCTCAGCAGGGGGCTCCTGGCGGTAGCCCTGAGGGTTGTTCTTGGTCCAGCGCCAGAGGTCGTCGCAAGCCTGCTCGAGAGTGCGCTCAGCCTTCCAGCCAAGCTCGGTGTTGGCGCGGGTGGGGTTAGCGGTCAGGTTAAGGACGTCACCAGCACGGCGGGGAGCAACCTCGTAGGGGAGGTCGCGGCCAACGGAGGAGGAGAAGGCACGGACCATCTCGTAGACAGTGCTGCCCCTGCCAGTACCCAAATTCCAGGCACGAACACCGGGGTTGTTCGCGCGCAGGTAGTTGAGGGCCTTCAAGTGACCATCGGCAAGGTCGAGGATGTGAATGTAGTCACGGATGGCAGTGCCGTCGTGGGACTTGTAGTCTAACACCGGACAAGTGAGTCATGATTTTTCTTCTGAATACGAAGGGAAATAAAGGCACATACCGTCACCGAACACAAGGAGCTTCTCACGCTTGCCAGTAGCGACCTGGGCAAGAAGGGGAAGCAGGTTGTAAGGAACACCCTGAGGATCCTCACCCATGATGCCACTGGGGTGGGCACCAGCGGGGTTGAAGTAGCGCAGCAAAGCACCGTTCCACTTCTTGCTCTCTTCCTCATTTCCGGCCTTGGCAGCCTTGTTACGCTGGGCGTTAATGACATCGGTGATTGCGGTCTCGACGGCGAACTTGGTGTTACCGTAGGGGTTGGTAGGGCCCAGAGGGCACTCCTCGGGGATGGGGATCATGTTGGGGAAGCGGGTGGCATCACCATAGACGGTGGCCGAGCTAGAAAAGACAATGTTGTAGACATTGTGGCGGACCATGGAACGCAGGAGGTTGAGAGTTCCGTAAACGTTGACATAGTAGTAGTCCAGAGGCTTCTCACCAGACTCGCCAACGGCCTAAGTTCCAAAGCACAGGTGTAAGTAAGTAGGATATATACATGGAGTCGGACATGCACACCTTAAGGGCAGCGAAGTGAATAACACTGTCAATGTCGGGGTGAGCCTCGAAAACCTTGTCGAAAGCCGCCTCGTCGGTGACATCGACCTTAGCGAACTCAGCCTTCTTGCCGGAGATCAACTCAATGCGACGAAGAGCCTCGGCGGAGGAGTTGTAGAGGTTGTCCGCGACGACGACCTTGTAGCCAGCCTCAAGGAGAGCAAGGGCGGTGAAAGAGCCAATGTAGCCCGTTCCACTGTAGATTGCGTTGTCAGTCCATTGAGCCTATGGTGGGGTATACTATCCCGATCCGGGAGGGATATCTTACCCAGTGACAAGAACTGAACCGGAAGGCATGATGACAGATGCAATTGAAGATGAGAGTAGAGGGAAGAAGGAAGAGTGATTAGAGAAGAAGGGTTGTCTGGAGAGGAAAAAAAGAAAAAGAAAGAAACACAAACAAGACGAGCGCTGGCAGCCACGGGATATTTAAGGGGCACCGCAATCGGGATTGGTGGGGGAGGAGGACAATTGCGGAGGGGCATGCGTTCGGGTGGATTTCATTTTCATACCACTTGGAAGTTTGGATGTCCACTGTCCGTAAGGTACCGCAACATGTAATTTTGGCCCGACCCTCTCTCTCTCTCACTCACTCTCACCTATTTTGTATGTAATCTGCACCTCTATAGACAGTATCAGATGTGTTTTAGGAATTCTCAATTGATGATCTTTTCTCATTTTCTGAATGGTTTCATCTAATGGAATCCCCCCTATTGATCATCTTTAATTTGCCTTCCTGAACGATCTGCGGTCGAGTCCCAGGCACCACGTAATTCATCTTCAAGCTCTAACAACCTTCTTGGGTGACGATCGACCCTTCAATTTTACAGGTCGTATGGCTTGCGTACCATTTATTTTCCACACGTGCATGCAGCCTATCTACTCGTTCATTCATCCCACCGTCCACAGACTGGCAGGGCCCATGCTCTTAAACATACTTGCGTATACACAAAATAGGTTTAGTCGCAGAGTCTATACTTCGAAGGAACTCCGTTAAGCCGTGAGACCGTTCATCTATCAATCAAACCCTGTGGGAAAAGCTGAAGTCACCCCATATCACCCCATGTGGTGCTCACTCGGCATCATTCGATCGGGCACGGCAACGCAGACTTAGGGGCCTTCCCCGGTTAAGTACGGGCCATTCGGCAAGACTATCGGTTTGCCTTGTCGGATAATATCTAGCATCTGGGCTCTGGAGTCTTAGAAAATAGAACGAGCGAATCCGAAGGAAACCCATCGGCTGGATGTCTCTAGACCTTGCCTCTCTTTTATCTAGTGGTTCTACGCCGAGCGGGTCAAGTTCCACTTTGTCGGTGGACTAAACCGGCCCCTACGAAGATGACCCAAGGGTCCAACCGGTTAATATCAGTCAACTATAAGGCATTAGCATTCGAAGTTCGCGCCGAGTGTTGCCCGGTCAGTTCGTCCGGGCCTTACCTAGGAAACGTCGTCAATTATCAGAGGGTGAGACATTTAACACCCTGTTGGTTCCGGTCCAGCAACGACATGAAGCTACTCATCACCAGTACTTACCAATACCATCGTCCTGTATATCGATAGTTTTATAGACACTTCACTACGTACTCAAACCGCACAGCTTTCAAGGCATCATCCCTAGAACACACCCACATCCCACTTCTCCTACTATCATAGATGCTAGGTATTACCCAAGTTCTTCGGGCTTTCTGCTGGTTGCATCGCTTCTTGAGGCTTGATTTTTAACTTTTACTCTTTTTTGTCTGCTGATTTGAACTTGAACTGCAAAAGAAAAATATACATTCAAAGAATAAAAACAAATATGGATATCCGGCATCGCCGCAATAGACCGTAGAGAACTTCATCTGAGGACATCTTGTCGAATGCCCTTCCGCTCACAATTACTAGTGTCATCAAACTGCCGTTGAGTTGATCATAATCCTTTCACGTCTGTCATTTACCCAAACGGTGCCCTGGTCCATTGGTCTTTTCAGCCAAAGAGTAACCTTCCTTCGCCCGGCCATTCACTTCACCAATCTCCGGGTTCACAAGCTAAGAATGGAAAACCGGTGGTAGGAACTCACGTCTGAGGGACAGAGTCCTACCCAGGCTGGTGCAAGCACCGGTTAATTACTTTAGATGATTTGCTTTCTTTCACATTGAGTCGTGTCTCTGACGTGCCCTAGAAGTACTAGCGCTCCACGGTTGATAGGTATGCAGGGCCATGTCGCCTCTAGCCGAGAAGTTCGACGTCGAGACCAATAGCACGCATGAAGAGGTTGACGTTTCCAAGTCGTTGGCTAGCCATGTCCGCAGGAAGAGTCTTGCTATATGCCACCGTTTCCATGACACGATCCCTGTAAAACTGTTAGCACTGCTACCTGAAGGAATCTATACCCACATGTAGGACAGAACCCATAGGATAGAGGACAAGGGTTGACTTACTTCACTGCGATAACCAAGCGTTGCTGTTGCTCAGGGCTAGCTCCAATACCGACTGCAGCCAAGAATTGCCACACATACATATCATCGCCTGCATTGATAGAGCCAGGGAAGATATCTGCAAAAGTAGGTTCAAGAGTATCAAACAAGATGTTGAACTTTTCTACCCACTGTTGCCAGTCCCGTTCGGCGGCCTGGCCGGCTTCCTTCACAATCTCTGCACGGCTGAGTAGCATGGTCAAGATGCCCAGCCCAATGCGAGTCTTGGCGACCATGTGTACATGAGTTTGAGCGATGACCAGGCCCAAGAGACCAATAATGATGTTGAATGGGGCCTCGTTAACATAACCCAGTAGACTAGGCAGGACTGCTTGGGAGAAGAGATCGATAGCTTCTCTGACGGCTAGAGAAGGCTGCGGTTCACCGGGCACCGGCTGTCCGTTCCGAACCACGTCCAAGCTATCCAGATGCACAACAATCATAGTAAGGATGGTAACCCGCTGTTCCTGATCAATATGACGGAAAATGCGTGGAATGGCCTTTTTGCCTTTAGGGTACGAAAGGAATGCAATGAAGGGGTGTGGAGTGTTCGTGTTGGGAACAATCGGCTCCATAACCTTGAGCGCCTGCCACAATTTCTGATTGAGCGAGCGAACCTTCTGTCGCCATTCCATGTGCTCCTGAATTGCCTCGGCATCGTCTTCATTCGGTGGCGGAGGCATTGTGCGCTCCATATCCTCCAGCTCCATTAATGTGCCATATACGTTCTCGATATTGGTCAAGATAGACTTCCGATCACTCAGACTGAGGTCGGTGTGTGGTTTCTTTGCCGCCTTGGCTCCCTCAGAAGTCTCAGGGCGTTTGATATTGAGCATTGTCTTGGGCGTCTTCGCATTACTGAAAGAGATCTTTCCCAAGCTTCCTTCGATGATAAGTTGTTTGTTCTTCGGTTTCGCTTTGGCGGCCTCAACTGCGCGTTGGACCTGCTGCTGCATTCTCTGCATATGGTTGTCTGCACTCTGTGCCTGCCGTCGGGATCCATGACCACCGAGACGGTTGCCTGTCTGGAGAAGGTATGTTTGCGCAAAATGACCAAGAGGTTGATGCGGGTGCTGTCTGGGCGCGCCTCGAATCTGGCTGTAGACTTGATAATAGAAGTCCTCGGCCAAGACAGCTTCCAAATCCGCATCTGCGACGTTACCCGCAGCTGCTACTAGTTGCTGGAGCTGAATGCGCGTGATGAAGTTCTTATCTTGCGGCGTCATCAGCCCATTGCCCTTGGAGAGAAGGAAGATCTTGTGGTTGCGTTTCGCGCGCTTTGCATCTTCCATCAAGTACGCTACACGCTGCTCTTCCGTCAGCTGCATCAGTTGTTGAGGGTTCGTGATCAACGGCAGAGTGCCATTCGTCCCCTTTGGCCCTTGAGGCACATTCTGGGGCATCGGTGGCGGTGCTTGTTGTTGCTGTTGCTGCTGTTGCTGCTGCTGGGTCCGTTGCCCGCGTGGGGGAGTTTGATGCTGAGAGTGAACCATGTGCTGAGGGAGATTGGCGTTCTGTAGAAGATGCAATGGCAAGTTAGGGGGAGGATATGGCTCAGGAACCATCTGTGGGTGGTGCAACATCTGCGCAGGTGGAACACCTCTAGCAAACTGCGCCTGTAGGATTTCAGGAGGCAACTGGGGGAAGCCGTCCGGGAAACCAGGGGTTTGCTGAGGTCGCTGCAGATGATGGAGTGCCTCTGCCATCGAGTGGGGAAGAGACACTGGGGGCAACCCCGGGACAGGTCCGGGGCCCTGGTGACGCAACTGCGCTTCTACTTCCTCCAGACTCAGCATCTTCCTGGCCTGCACCGCCGGCTGGGCTACCGGCTGAACCGCGGGGGCGGGGGCGGGGGCGGGCTCGGGCTGCTTCTGTAGATTCCAAACGCTGGATTTTGCCTGAAGATCAGGAATATAGTCCGGGTCTGAATACTTCTCGTATCCGGTGCGCTTGGGCTGCTGGGCCACGGTGCTTGTTGCAACGGGGGCCTCGGCAACAGGAACAGCAGCAGGAGCCTGAGGCTTTTGTAGGCTGTAGCGGACTTGCTCCTCTCCAATGACATCGGCAACCTGAGCGGTCTTTCCGAAGAAGTCAAAGTCCTTACCGACAGCGCTAGTTCCCATGTTCCCGCCGAAAGTGTCGTCGTTGAACGCATCCTGATCGTCGTCGAGTTGATCTCCCAGACCATCATACGTATCCTCGAAATCAATCCTGCAGAAAGAACAAATCATCAGTCAGTACATCATGTTTCCTTCATGGATAACCTGGTCGACGAAAGGCGACATCAAGACGGGCAGTCTTACACATCATCATCATCATTGTCACGGAAATGTCCTGCCAACCTGGCGCGAGCGACTTCGGCAAACGGGTCAGGAGTATCAAAAATACCCCTCTGTCCACCCCCGGGGGCTCGATCCCTCGGGAGGGTCGTATCAAAGCCGAAGAAGGACATCTTCGGCGGGATGTGGATGCAGAGAGACGAAGTAACAGGGGAGCGAGATTTACCGCCGCATAAATGTAGTGCGGGATGAAGTCGACTTCCGGTCTGATATCACCCGCTTACCGACTCCAGGTTAGTGCCGGAGTGTGATTGATGCCTAAGGCAACGCATCATGCTTGTTACAGATAAATAGGGGAATGAATCAATGCTTCCAAGAAACGGCTGTCAAGGTATATGTTCCGTTTATTATGGTATTCTGGTACCTAGTGAATGCAAAGACATGTGTAACCTCATTGGATATTGGCGTCATCGTCATGGGCTTGATCTGACTTTCATTAAGCCCAGCTGGTGCCCCAAAGCCCAGGCAGGAATAGATCGTCGCCTTAGAGTCGCCATGGCCCCATTCAACCACATCGCACAGGGCGAACAACCGATGTGCATGCATCAACTACAAATTTTAATAGAATGGATCCCTCTTGCTATTGCCTGGCACATTGAGGATCATGTAACACTCTCCTCATCAATGTCCAAAATTTCTATTCGACTGGGCAATCACTCTTCTTGGAACTCTTAATGGGGGGACGTAGTCTTGGCCAATGATGGTAGAGTACATTACGTTGCCATTCCACTGCCAACTAAATCATGATCTCGAACAAAACATCCTATTTTCTGTAACCAATTTTTCCTCGTCTCCTTGTGAAACTAACTCCTCGGCATATTGGCTCGCGACCCCGACGGTATTCCTGCAAAGGGTGGGGATCGTGCAATTTCCTCTCTAACTGGAGAATAATTTCTTGCAGAAAGTGTCTCTCTCTTGTCTCATTACTAGACTTCAGCCGTCGCCTTCATCGCCGCTCTGGGTGTCAACCTGTAGTCAGACGATTCACTTCGACAGCCCTGTTCCTAATTGACGGCATTCAATTTCTTGACCTTTAAAAAGCTGCTTCTACTCACCTTTTTTTTTTTTTTTTTTTTTTTGGTCCTTTGTTTGATCTGGTACTTTCCCCCTTGCTCTTCGATCTGCCTGTTTTCGTATAGAAGGCTAGGCACCCATTTTCAAACTTCACCCGGTTGTTCGATAGTCCTGTGTCTGGCGCGATAGGGACATATTGCAATCATGTCATCAGGACCGGTGAAATACGTGCGATATCTTCTCTTCGCCGCCGCGGTTAGTGGTTCCTTTCCCATGCTGTTCCATACTAGTGGCTAACCTATTATTCGCATATAGGGTTTGGCAGTTTTCTTTTTGCTCTCCAGAAGCGCGATCCCAATCCCCGAAACCATTGGCTCGAAGTTAAACCCGGCCAGCTACAAAGATAACTCTGCCTCTTCCCCGTCCTCTCATGACAATGCTGCTACCCCGAAGGAGCATACCAATGACGCTTCTGGGAGCGTAAGCACCCCTCAGGGTGGTCGAGTCAATGCTACATTTGTCACGTTGGCGCGCAATTCGGATGTTTGGGATATTGCGAAGTCAATCCGGAGTGTCGAAGATCGCTTCAATCGCAACTACCATTATGATTGGGTATTCCTGAATGATAAGGAGTTTGATGACGAATTCAAAAAGATCACCACGGCCCTGGTTTCCGGTACCACCCATTATGGCGTCATTCCAAAGGAACATTGGTCGTACCCTGAGTGGATCGATCAAGAGAAGGCGAAAAAGGTGCGTGAGGACATGGGCCAAAGGAAAATCATCTACGGTGATTCCGAGAGTTACCGACACATGTGCCGTTACGAATCTGGGTTCTTCTTCCGGCACCCTTTGATGCTGAACTACGAGTACTATTGGCGTGTGGAGCCCAGCATTGAATTGTTCTGCGACATCAGCTTTGATCCGTTCCGATTCATGAAGGAAAACAACAAGAAGTATAGCTTTGTTCTTAGTCTGTATGAATACTTCGATACTATTCCTACCCTCTGGGATAGCGTGACGAAGTTTATGAACAATCACCCTGAACATATCGCGGAAGCGAACTCAATGGAGTTCTTGAGCGACGACGGTGGAAAAACCTACAACAAGTGCCATTTCGTAAGTACCTCGCTTACTGAGACTTGAGCTTCACTAACCAGAATCTTGTGATCAGTGGTCGAATTTCGAAATCGGACACTTGGAATGGCTCAGATCCAAGCCATATATGGAGTACTTCGAATCTCTTGACCGCGATGGCGGCTTCTTCTATGAAAGATGGGGCGATGCCCCAGTACACTCTATTGCTGCTGGTCTGCTCTTGGAAAAGGAACAGATCCACTTCTTCAATGAAATCGCCTACTACCACATCCCCTTCACCCACTGTCCGACGGGTGAGCAATTGAGACTGGATCTTAAGTGCCACTGCAACCCCAGCGACAACTTTGACTGGAAGGGTTATTCCTGTAAGCCAATTCCCGCTGCTATTTGGGGGTAGTTACTAACTCATTCCTCCAACCAGGCACTTCCCGCTACTTCCATGTTAATAACATGAAAAAGCCCGCGGGCTACGAGAATGAGAGTTGACTACCCGTTTTCGCGAAAGTTTTGCTCTCGTTAGCCATTATTGGCGGTCTTGTCCTTGCAATTAGCAACAAGGTTAGGGCGCGGGCGGTCCATGGCGGGCTTTATCTACTTGAGCGAACCGCTGCCATGCGGGAGACTTATCTTAGACGATAAGAAGCACCATGCGAGAAGGTGGATCCATCTGCCCATTTTGTTCCAACTGTAGATGCTGGGCATTGGCCATTTTGGCTCTCTTTTTCTTCCTCTTTTCCCTTTATCTTCGTATTTCCGCGGTGTCATGTGTCTTATTATAAGGATATTTCATCATCTTCTTGCTTTTAGGGAGTGATTGTGCATATTATGGAGCGCTAAGGTTACAGCAGGGCAATTACCACACTATGTTTTGACTTGGGGGAAAAGCGAAACCAACCCGTTCAATATAAAGTTCCATCATAAATGTACATAGATAGCTAATTTTATAACGATGGCGACGATAAAAGTCCGTTTGACAAAACCAAGTAGATAGTACAATACAAGCATCTGAACATCGACTTCTCGCCCATTTGCCTAGTCAGGGTATCTCTCCAGCCTCAATCAATTAATCCCTCTTCGGCTTCTTAGTTCCGTATTTCGATCTGCTGGTCAACCGATTGGCAACACCACCCTATAACGACGTCAGCACCCACACGCTCAATCTACCCAACAGCAGGTAACAAAAAGGCAACATACCAAATCCATAGCACCACGGACCAAATGATACTTCACACCAGGACAATCTTGAGCACGTCCACCGCGAACAAGAACAACACTGTGCTGCTGCACGTTATGGCCTACAAATCATCCAAGTCAGCATCAAACCCCAAAGCTACCACCAGAATAGGAAGACAAACCTTCACCAGGAATATAAGCCGTAACCACCTTGCCGCTACTCAAACGTACTCTTGCCGTCTTCCGCTCACCGGAGTTGGGCTTCTTCGGCTTCGTGATACCAGTCTTCAAGCATACACCCTTCATCTCAGGTCTATCCTTCAGCGCAGGGGACCGGGCACGACGCGCCCGTTGAGCAACACGGCATCCGCGACGGACTTGGTTGTAGGTAGCCTGGCGGAACGGAGAGGTCGAGAACTGGCGGATAGCAAGGCTGGGAGTGGTAGCGGCTGCGACGGCCGTAGGTGTGCGGAGGACGGGCTGGAACCGGGGGATGGAGTATGAGGGCTTAGGGGTGGCGATAGCAGTGAACGTGGGACGCTGGATGATGGTCCGCAGCGTGCGGAGAGTGAGGGAAGAGACAAATGGCGGCATTGTGAGTGAGAAGCGTGGTGATGTTGTTGCCTTCTTTTCTCTCCGGAGGTTCTCGTATAATTGATCGGGGATAATTTGCGATAGCGCTCACGTGACAGGCTTACTTTGAGAATCGGATTTGCGGAGGTGGTGGTTAGGGTATACCGGAGGAGCTGTGGACGCGCTATCCTACCGTTGCCTTGTCAGGTCTATCGTCAGAGCTTCGGTATCTGTCTAACCTCCACTACGCTTTCAGTTCGGCTTCCATCTTGAACCTCCCCATCTTCCTCCACCATACACCATAGACACTGGTATCTCTCACATCTCGATTAATCCAACCTATAGTATTATAAATCTCACTCACATATCCACCACAATGGTATGTCCTCACCCCATCCACCACCATCCCAGAACTAGTTATACAACACCTCATCCAAGCAAAGCAACCCATCCAGCTAACATGAAGAAAAAAGTCTCTCCGCATCGCCCCAGCCACAAACCACCGCACCCAAACAACCAACACAACCACCCGTCAAAACATCCCCATCTCCCTCCCGCACCCCTCCAAAGGCGCCCCCTCAGCCCCCGGTCTCCCCGACACTCTCCGCGACAACATCACCCTCCCCGCCTCCCGGGGTCCTCCCTCCTCTCAATCCGAAATCCCCGCCTCCGCACACCCCCTCGAAGCCCGTCTGATCGCCTGGCGTCAAACGCAGGATGCAATGAAGATGGAGTCCCTGCGTCGGGCATACGGTATCGCGGAGCCCATCCGCCGTGGCATGGAACTGAAGCTCGTGCGGGATGGATCTTTCCGGCCGGCCGTGTTGGGAGGTGCAAAGGCCGGCAATGTTCATGAGGATATTCTTGTGCTCGGTGGGCGGGATACGGAAATCGGGTGGGAGGATGTGTTCAAAGGTTCGTCATCGCTCTCCTCTTATACCTATATATCTCTACCCTATAATACCTGGGGTTTGTTCTCGAGGATCGGATCGTCATATACTAACTCAACACAGGAGATGAGTTCAGAGAACCACCCACTTTCCACGACGAGATGGAGAAGAGGCTGCGGATGGATTTCTAAGCTACGTTTCGAATGCCGGTTCTTGGTTTCCGTTTATGCTTCGTTGGTCTCGTTTATTTAATTCATTGTATGGGTTGTTATGATTCTTTCTTCTCGATACAGGAGGGATGTGAACAAGAGGATTTGAAATATCGCCCAGTCATGATTTGATGGGCAATTACTTCTAGATGCAATTAGACATACGGGTTGCATGGACAAATAGTTGGGCCACACGTACTGGACGGTGATCATACCAAGCCGAAGAGCAGATTTAAGGGGACTGTTGTACTCCTTTCGTGTAGCGATGCTGTTGTTCGTACGTCGCTTGTACGCCGTCGAGCCATGTTACACGGTTAGAAGCCACAGGCCTTGCGCTACCTCGTTTACTTCTAGCCATGGGGTTTTTTCATGGGATTCCTCAAGTAGTAGAGACATCAGCATAGAATTAGGCACCATGGTGACTTCGTCAAGCGAAGATATGATATTTACAGCAGGACTATGGAAGGATTGGGAAAGCCAATTTTGTGCGTAGTGATGAAAAAGAATATAAAGAATCTGCTAATATGTAGATACATGCTGACGAATAATAGCTAGGAGAATCAAAGAAATAGGGTATATACGAACGGGGTAAGAGACAAGAGCAGCGTCGAGCAACTCGAGTGGTTATGCAAACAGATGGAAACCATAAAACCAGAACACACTAAGAATACCACACAAATGCCTCAGTGCTGGAAGAGCAAATATTAACAACCGGAACGCCGTCCCTGTTTACGGTCACAATTGGCCAAGTAGATATCCCGCATCAAGGCCACAGAGCGATGGCCATGCCAAAGCGCTCACAAATAAAAGGAGGGCAAACCAAAAACAAGATAGACGGATGGGGGTATGGGACATAATGAGTCCATCGCGCCCAAGAGTAACCCAACTAGACAAGACCTCTTGTGATATTGAACAGACCACGGACGTGCATTGTCAGAACCGGAAGGCCAGGCTACGTCGGAGCTGGATAAGGATACAACCCCCATCATCGGTATGTGCAATGCAGGATCCAATGAGCCTATTGGATTATGCAGCGACACCCCGGGCTGCGTTCACTGGCTTCACGTTCCCGCGGGTACTGTGGTTTAGAACCTTTGGCATCCTCCTCATCGACAAGTTCCTGAGGTTTGACTGTCATGTGCACCACATTGGGGGCATCACGGCTGAATTTGGAGTCTGGAATTGAATTAGCACCTCGCCAAGTAACATTCTGTTTGGCAAACATATAGCATACCTGTGAGAGGCGCTTTATCATCGAGCAATTTACCAAACGAGATCAGCCGAATGTAACTCGACGATGATGGTCGTGGTTCCCAATCTAAACAGATTCGCACGTTAGTTTTAGTTGTTCTCACGCGGCCCGGTTTTGATAGCTGTCTGCGCCAATACATACCTTGTCGCCATTCCCTCCAGATCAACTCCTTGAGCGTGTAGACGCTCATAGCAAAAGGATCGTTGTTTACCACATTCACTGACCTCTTTTGGAGATATTTTCCATCGATTTTAAACGGATGCCGCGAACCAGATGTCAAAAGCAATGTAATCATCAGCGACGGGCCCTGGTCTTCCTCCTTCGCATCTGATTCCTGCGATGGCTGCTCCACAGGGGGCGCCTCAGGGGCCGAGGCCCCAGACTCAGCGGCGGATGCATTGAGAGTCGGAAGAGTATTCGCATCACTTGGTGATTGGGGTGGAGGAGCGCTTTCGCCACCGGCGAGAGGTTGTGCTTCGGACATTTCGGTCACTATATGTTGCTGGGGGGTACTTTCATGATGGCCAGGAGTAAGCGGATTCGCTGCTGGTTCTGGGGCTGAAGCAGGAGTGGAGGCTGGTTGCACATTGGATTCTTGGGAGTGTACAGCGGTGGTAGGAACCGAATGCTCGTTATTATCTCCCAGTCGCAGACTGTCCGTCTTTAAATTGTCGTCGTTGGAGGCCATGTTTAAACTTGATTTCCTCTGATGGCCGCTCACACTGGGAAGAGGAAGCAACGATGGAATATGACAGCTTGATGGGGAGGAGTGAGGACGGTCGGGGTGTTAAACGAGGGAAACGGTGATTGATTGATTATTCTATTCCGATAGGGACAAGGATGGCGGAACAGTTGTTTGCCAAGTGGGGGAAGGGGAAGAAGGAACGATAAACGAGAGGATAGAACGAAGCGATCCGCGGCTAAAAGAAAGGAGACGGGAGTGGGTTTGAATTGAAGGGTAAAAACGAGGTACAGGCCAAACGGAGGAACCTAACGGAGTGGTTCTATTTCGGGAGAAGGATGAAGGGGGCCATGCGACCGACGAAACACAAGCGACAAAGGAGAGGAGTAGGGAGTGAACGCAGTGTTGCGTCTTGCGTACTTTGTACCCGGTACTACACAGACGGTAGGTAAATCTGGGAGGGGAGAAGTCTAGAAAGAAGGCGAGGAAGGGCCAGAAGAGCTGAGACAGTTGGTCGAGAGGAGAGAAGCTTTGCTAACGGGCGAGATGTCTTTGAGCCCCGGCAAACTGCCAGTAAGAGAAGACGAAGATTGGTACTGGGGGGGGCGGAGAAGAAGGGGAGAAAAAGGGAAAGAAAGGCGGTGATCTGGTTGGTCTGCTAGTCTTGCCGTATGGAGTCGTTTACTAGTATTTTTATGTACTTGTATGTACTTAGTACCTTGGTAGCTTTGGTGTAGAAACTGTTTCAATGACAGTTTCCACTCAATCTAGATAAACAATGGACTTCTTTCCTTGAATGATCTCACTCTTCTCTTCATTCCATTTGAGAAGATGGCACATAGGGCAACGTTGGCATGATTGATTGCCGATCGGCTCGGCGCGTGCGGAGATCCTGCAGCTTGAAATGGTACGGACATATGTATGACGTGGTTTTGTTTAAACCCTTTCCTCAGATTGAATTAAGCTATTCTTGACTTACATATCTTGCTTATCTGCGCACGTCAGGCTAGGAAAATATTGTTCAATAAAGGTGGGTTACCTGTGTTGAGTGGAAACAGCTTCAAAGACATATATAAAGTTTAGTTATGGTTATGTCACTCGACCAAATACCGCGCCTCAGCAACTAACCTGGTTGACCTTTGCCCGCTGTGTCTGTGATAAACCAACTAAGGCCCAGAAAAGTAAAATCAGAGCCTTCTTTTTTGTTCGTTAGAATCACTAGTTCAACCAGGGCGCTCCTGGTTCAAATTCTCCGGCATTGATTGTCTTACAGAGTATCCTGCCAAACCAAAGAGCTAGGATACCACAGCACATGCACATGAAAGGTGCACCCTAAACAAGTTTCTAAATTAGAATTCAATGAATCCTTGAACTGGTCAGATTTTCTATTTCCAATGTTGTAAGTAGATTCTAGATTGGCTCAATTGGAGTATTCCTTGGAGAATTATGCCCATACACCCTTTTTCAAACTCAGCACGGTGCTTGAAACAAGCGTAACCTAAGATTAGATTCTGCAGAGAGTACCCAATTTAGGTTGGTGGATCTGCCCTTCATTCATGAATTTGTAAGTAGCACTTTGGGATCAGAGACCTCTATTGCCGAGCGTGTTACCCTAAATATCGTGCTATAGTATGAGCTCTGAAGTAGGTCTCACAGATGATGTCACGGCCATCTCAACCAAAGGCTTCCGCTGTATGTGCTTTTAGAGTTCATTTTCATGGTTTTTCCACTACTGCTGCTACTTTATAGGGCAGTGGACTATTGTACCAAGCTGTAATCCCGCCAGAGACAAGAGACGACTTGCTCGTTCCAACTGAATTATTCTGCTTATTCAGTACTTCATTGCCTATGAGAGTATCAGTCAATTAAAGGCTCTCATTATTGAGAGTTTATGTAGGGTTCTTTCTAGGATCCATGCATTTTCCAAAGCAGAATTTAGACTATAAGAGTGGGAGGGATCCCGCAAGCTTTCCATGCCACAATAAATAGCCCAACATGCCTCAATGATAGCTTCCGACATCCCATATCATGTGGCTCACAGATCAGTCCGTTTCGTCACCCGAATGGCTATCTACCCCAGAAATCCCCTCTGGACCATACGATCTGTCTGTGTCAAGGATGGCCGTTCAGGCAACTCGCACATGAGAAGATGAAAAGCTTCATAATAGCCTGGCGCCGTCTCTCATGTGGTTTTTTAATCTCATACTGAGTGTGCGCACACATACAATGAGTTTTTCTTTTTCATGATTGGTTGTAAGCATCTAAGGATCAGAATCATGCCTCCCTTTCATGGTCTCAGGATTTATAAGCATAGAAGGATGCAGACACCCGAAAATATATGAAGACCTCTTCTTGGCCAAAGGTCCAATGTTTTGTTGTTCTAAGTGGAGATCAAGCAAGGAGGATTGGAATGCTACCTACCCCGTACCTAGTTGAGGATCCATTGACCAGTGTACATTCTTACCCCACACACCCTGAAGCTAATGTGATAGTTCGTACCATTATGACTGAACGAAGTGCTGATCATCAACAAGAAACTCCTATTAGTCGGAAAGTATTTTCAGAAATAGTTGGGTATTGTACTTCGGCTGCAAGTGCTTGGGAGCCTCGCTGATCGCTGTTATATATCTGGACCCCTGAGTCATGGCTTCGTAGGTCTAGCATACCCCTTCCTCAACCATTCAGATGTGGCTTAGTCTTTTCGTTCTGTCTATTTTCTGAGTAAGATACATCCTATTGATGACTGCTTTCATGTTTGTCTGCCATGGCGACTTTCCGTCTGATAAAGAGACTCCCTGCTCTGTTCAAGATTCCAAATTTCTCTGAGTATTCTTTGCCTGACAATTGATGAGGTCTAAATCTGAAGCGCCTGACAGAGCACATTGATGTAAGAACCATTTTTACAACGATTATCGTACTTGCATTTGCATATAGTAAAGGGTGTTCATGCTTGAACTCTCTAAGCCCCATAAGATATACCTTAGGGATCGACACTTGAAAGCGTGCGAATCCCTTAACAAGGCGAGTTGATCTCTCAAGCTTCCTCGCCTA
The DNA here is from genome assembly GCA_009193545.1 of Aspergillus arachidicola. Classification (NCBI taxonomy): domain Eukaryota; kingdom Fungi; phylum Ascomycota; class Eurotiomycetes; order Eurotiales; family Aspergillaceae; genus Aspergillus; species Aspergillus arachidicola. Next base: position 46,900 of record ML737119.1, read on the forward strand.
TTCAAAAAAGGCATTCAGAGAAGGCATACTTGAGTGAAGCAAGGGAAAGCAGCTCACAATGTCAGGTGATATTTTGATCAACGCCCTATATACTCAAACCGAAATAAGCAACTAATAAGTGGGTCTCGAACCGTAAGAGCGGTATGTAAGTTGGTTGATTGATAGTAAATCCCCGTTCAACAAGAAGAAAATGCTCTCGGAAAATTTAGGGGTGCGTATAATTCTCTATCTCCCTAAAAGAGTGAGGCATTTTGATGCCGCGATACCCTAGAAAAATCTCGTGACAAATGGGGATGATTTTGCGATCTTCTAGATCAGTAGAAGAAAAGATTTTTCTTATGATAACCCACTAAATTCTCTATTTATAGGTTGATAAGAACCGGGTAAAACGGCTATCTTAATGGCGCGAGAAGTTGCCGAAAATCCTGTTCTTTTAGTGTACTGTATATGTCGTCTCATCAGTCATACAATTGAATAATTTGTTACTCGGTAGGGCCCAAGCTAGACTGTCTCCACTTAAGTGTCGCGAATTTTTTCATACTGTGTCCACTGTCTCCCTGATCTACGAGGTACCCATACAAAGTATGCACAACGAAAGTATAATATTAACCCTCTACAGTAAAAGGAGCCGAAAGAAAAGGGAGTGACCAATTATAGAACCCAAGGGATTTATCCTTCTCATATGCTTTCATGCTTCGCAATGGCCAAATACATTGATGTCACTGTCCTGTAATTCATGATACATTCAGGGCCTAAATCCTAGACGGGAGATAGTACTATGCCAATCCTATGACAGGGATGCTTTCACGCCACTCAACCGCTCTAACAATCGACGTCTTACAACCTACAATGGACTTTTTTCTTTTTCTGCCAGGTCACCTGCCAGGCAAACCTTCTGCTCTCATCTGACTAAGGCCCGAACGCGTTCATAGGAGATGAGCAAAAGTCGAACAGGGTCCAGATAAGAGTCGGTGGGTCTCTTGCCTTCTGGAATGTCTGAACTATAGAGTATTTCAGTACTTCCTTACCTTAGCTCTATCATCGCCTGATCGCCACAACAGGATTCCTGCGGTCTAATAACTGGAAAGTCGCATTGCACACCCCTGACTATCGTGACATCACTTCCAACTGAGGGACGCGTTGACAATAGCAAAGTAGACAGTTCGTCCCAATGAATTGGACACAGATAATTATTAAGGTATCGAATCATCCGATGGCAATCAAAGGTCATTTGCCTGTCATACCTTGGGTCGAAATGGATGTGCCCGTTTGAGATCCATCAGCCGTGGTACCCGAGCAGACTAAACGTCTAGCTGAAGTCAAGTGGGCCTTCCCAGATGCTATCATGCAATTCTTGGTTTCTGATATGCAGAGTCTCCGCGGCAGATATCTTTTGATGCAATCCAAAGTCTAGTCTCCTGGACTGGGTCTAGATTTGGTCGGGTCATATGCCCAAGTTCCCAACAACATTGAGCATTGTTTTTTTAAAGTTGCAAGCTGTACTGCCACTCCGACCACTATTTACAGACGATGTTCCTCCTAAATAATTTGATTTTCGCTGATTCGAGCCTTCTCATCTCACCCATATCATAATAATGCTACAGTCATCGCTACACACCTCCTACCATATGACCCGGACTAAGTCCAGTGAGCCTGAGCTCACTATCAATTTCACCGAGCCTGCGGTGTTCATACCTACATACACACATAAACCCGCCGTCCTGAGGGGTTCTTGTGAGCTGAAGGTTAAGGAGACGTTAATGGTGAAGAGATTAACAGTCAATTTTCGCGGGGTATCTCATGTACACTGGCCACATGGTAAGAAACTCAAGATGCAGATGCGGTTGAGAGAACCGCTCGACAACAAAAATGCCTGAGGTTTGCCTAACAGAACGCAGGTCTTCACGATTCGAATACTATTACGGATCGTACGCTGACGGTGTTCGGTCCGGACATATCAGGGACTGGACCCCCAAGCCACGCCGATCAGGATACTCTAGGAATGTTGGAAACGGGTAGTATGGAATGCAACACATCGCGTCAAAAATGCGGATTGTGGGGTGCTATCACGAACAAGTTATGTTCGAAATGCAAAAGTACCGCAGCGCCAGATTATCAGCTATTGTCTCCCGGTACCTATACTTACAACTTCGAAATGATATTGCCTCCTGAGTTGCCGGAATCTGTTAATGTACGACGAAGCCATGTTCGATATAATGTCCGAGCATGTCTAGAATTCCCAGGCCATTTCAGGCATAACATTGTCCAGAACATGCCGATCGCTGCCATCCATTGTCCGGCAGAGGACTTCGTGGAGGATGCAGAGCCGGTTTACATTGCCCGGGCCTGGAAGCGTTTGCTCCGATGCGACATCCTCATGTCGAGAAGAGGCGCTCCTCTCTGTCATAAATTACCCGTGACCGTGTCTTTTACCGAGCTAGCTAATGCGAGGTTCCATGGGTTGCAGATATATATTTCGGAGAACGTTCAATTCCTCCGAAAAGATGGTGTTGTTTCCTACCTTGGACCTTTCAAGAGGAGACTCTTATATGAAGCGGCGGAAGATTTTGTACCCACTTTGCCGCCCTATAGGTTGGGTGAATATGATGACCACCTTTCAGAAAAAGGCGGCTTTGGTGTACAAGAGAGTGTGGTGCTTTCGGAATGCGAGGACAAACCCGTGACCTCTGAGGGCATGACGCTGAATATCGACTTGGCATTACCCACCTGCCAGGACCATTCTGAGGATAATTGGATGCACTTTAGTACTGAGTACAAGAGCGCAAGAGTGTCCCATTGGCTTGATGTAAGTCCGTCAGTGATTTGGTACGTGAAGACTTGTAGTAATGACGCATCCAGTTTGTGTTTTCCATGTCCAGACATGGGGCGCCACCGGTCGTGCAGAAGATCGCCAGGGTTCCACTGTCGCTGCGATCCTGTTATGCACAACATGCCAACGCGTCCCTACCAGCTTATTCACAAACATGTGAAATAAAGCCATTCAACGCAGTTCCCGCCGATGGATGTTTTGACCAAGAATCTTTTGATCAAGGCCAGCATTGGTGGTCGGAGGACGACCATAGATATTCTCTTTCTTGATGATGGGTTCGGGTTCCCGAAGATTGACATAAGCTTTCACTTGGCATTCATTGCAACCAATGATCGCGATAGTTCGGGCTTGGAAAACTTGACTGTCGACAAGTACCCATACAACCTTTGGACGACGAGCAAAAAAATTTTCACGCATGTTGTCTCCATCGGTGGGGACGACTCGTGACTGTGTGGTGGAATTAAAGTGTTCTGTCAACGGGTATTACATCATTGCCATCGCACCGCGCTCGTTACTAGGTCCACCTCTACCTTTGATTCTACTCTCTATGGTGCTTCCAAGTGGCCCTTTATTGCTTCCTCCAGTCAAAGAAATCTGCCATGATGTCAAGGGACAATACTGCCATGGTCTCCATCAAAGTGGAGGTGGAACACATTCCCCTATAGGGTCTTCCTCCCACATTGGGGTACATGACGCCACAGGTTACCGCACGTAGTATCTCCCGTCGACGATTGTTGACCTGGAGCGCCCTTGCTTAAAATCTGATCCTATCGCCCTGTACATAAGTTCTATTTCTCAGTCTAACCTCTTTTTAATATATCAATTTAACTACTGCTCTACCCCGGATATTGCACATTGTGCTTCAGCGTAGTATAGTGTTCTCATCATGGCGCCTCCCACCTATGCGGGGATGTCAGGGCGGAAACTGTCACTGACAGTCTCTACCATTGCAACAATGGGGTTTCTGCTTTTCGGATATGATCGTGAGTCTACTCTTTGCATACACCTAGGGAAGTTACGCTGACCACGGCTGTAGAGGGTGTGATGTCGGGTATCATCTCAGACCCGGCCTTTAATGACATGTTCACGGCAACCAAGGATGACAACACAATGCAGGCAACTGTAACTGCAGTCTATGAAGTCGGTAAGTGACTAATACCACCCTAACAATGTGCCCTTCCGTTCGGATAAAGCTGATCTCCAATGTAGGTTGTCTCTTCGGCGCAATCATCGCATTGCTAATTGGTGATCGGACGGGTCGCCGGTGGATGGTTATCGCTGGTGCCGCTATTATGATTATTGGTGTCGTTATTCAAGTGTCTGCTATGCCAGGCTCGCTTCCACTTCTTCAGTTTATCTTCGGTCGAGTCATTACAGGCATCGGGAATGGAATGAACACGTCGACAATCCCCACCTACCAAGCTGAATGTTCTAAGACTAGCAATCGAGGTCTTCTTATTTGCATTGAAGGTGGTATCATCGCCATAGGCACGGCTATTGCATACTGGATTGATTATGGTGCGCACTATGGACCACAAGATCTCGTATGGAGATTCCCGATCGCGTTCCAGGTCTTCTTCGGTGTCATCATCATTGTCGGCATGTTCTACCTGCCCGAATCACCTCGCTTTCTCATCGCCCACGACAAAGTCGCCGAAGGCGAACGGGTCCTCGCCGCGCTAGCTGGTACTGAGATTGAGGATCGTCACACTCAAACGGAAAAGAATCTGATTCTCGATTCCGTCCGAGCGTAAGTGTTCCTCTTCCATGACATGTACATGACCTTTGAAGCTTACCGCGAGACAGTTCGGGTGCCACGAAAGCCAAGTTCAGCGATCTGCTTACTGGTGGACCGTCCCAACATCTACGCCGCATGCTAGTAGGTTCGTCGTCGCAGATGTTCCAGCAGATTTCCGGCTGCAACGCTGTCATCTATTACCTCCCAGTCCTGCTTGAACAATCTATTGGCCAGTCTCACAACTTTGCGCTCTTGATCGGCGGTATAAACATGATCTGCTACGCCATCTTCGCAACTTTCTCATGGTTCTTCATCGAAAAGATTGGTCGCCGTAAATTGTTCCTGGGAGGCAGTTACGGGCAGTGCGCAGCAATGGTAATTGTATTCGCCTGTCTTATCCCTGGCGATGAGCAAAGTGCAAAGGGAGCCGTCTTCGGCTTTTTCCTCTATATGTGTTTCTTCGGCGCCACCTGGCTGCCCTTGCCATGGCTCTATCCCGCCGAACTCTCGCCTATCAGGACCAGAGCCAAGGCCAACGCCATTTCCACCTGCAACAACTGGCTATTCAACTTTACCGTGGTCATGATCACCCCTGTCATGGTGGAGCATATCGGCTGGGGTACATACTTGTTCTTCGCTGCATGGAACGCGGTCTTCATTCCAGTTATCTGGTTTTTCTACCCCGAAACTGCAGGCCGTAGTCTGGAAGAAATCGACCTGATCTTCGCCAAGGGTTACGTGGAGAAGATGAGCTATGTGCGCGCTGCGAAAGAGCTTCCCAAGCTCTCCGACGATGAAATCGAGGCCAAGGCAGCCGAGTACGGCATCCTCGACAACAACGAGAAGGTCGAGGAGCGAATCGCCGAACATGCGCCTCAGGACTCTCAGGAATACTCGTCCTATCTGCCTAGCCAGCTATAAAGACATTATACGGCTTGAAACTCATTAATACACTGTTCTATAACGAATAGAACTACAAAACTAAAGAAGAACATATACTGTGAAGGCGTTTTAAACTGCCTATACTTGCTTTTACCGGATACCCATGATATCAGGGAATGTTTTCATGCGATGGATATGATATATGTCTGTGTCTGTACATGTGTACATTTGAATAATCATGTCAGTTATATTTACTGTATAGTTATGATGACATTTACGTCGCTTACGTGCCCAATGAAAGAACTGTTCTTATGATAAACGAGACATCTCTAGCTTTGGCAGCTATAAATCACCTCCAGGGCTACTTTATACCCAGACAGGCCGATAACAATAGAAAAACAACAGGGATATAAGTAAAGACCAAAGGCACAACCGAAATTAAACTGACATTGCCCTTTCAATCCCCATAAAGCACCAGACCCTAACTCCCCTCCAAACCAGAACCCCGTTGGGATAGACTCCTAGCACTACCAGAACTGGAACTAAACCCCATAATCAGCACACTCCAAACAAGTTCCCACACCAACACTCAGATCCCTCACCTCATAACTACCTTCTTTGAAATAACCCAAACAAAACTCCCAACAAGAGCAACCTTGGCCAAACCCCCGATACCCCCACGACCGAATCGGGGATGGAGACGGCGGTTGTAGTAGAAGTTCGAGTTGAAGGGAGCCGAACGCATATCGATGAGGTGTAGTGGCTGTGAGGGCGACTTTGCTTATAAGGTAGAGAGTATGCTAATTAAATGAGGTATATAATTTGATATGGGTTCATTGATTAACTACTTCTTGTTGTAGGATGGGTTTATATACTGTTTCTCGGGGTATGGGGAATTGTCCGGGGGCGAGGTTTAGGGCCGAAGTTCGGGTTCATGATATGGGTGGGTTTAGGGAAGGGTGGAGGGGGGTTGTGGATTTGTGGAGCTGATGGTTTTGGGTATAGCTTTCATCATCATCATCATCATAATTTTCTTCTGTCTTTGCCTTTGAGAGGCGTTGGTAGATAGTCCAGTCGTGGTTTGTAGGTCGGACTTGGGATGGTCTTTGGCTTACGGGTCAATCTGTACATACAGTTACAACTCTGGATGAATGGGAAATAGATTGTATTTAATGTTCTCTGTTTTCTCTTTTTTTTCTTGAATTAGAGGAAGACTGGACAGCCTCGTTTCACAAGACATTTACTGGCAATTTTTGCATTATCAGTCTTGCGTAGGCTATCTTGTTAAAATGCAATAGTCATGATCGTGCTTAGACTAGAAATGCTCTTCATCATTGGCATCGCTCGTAACGGAATGCTTGGGCTAACAGAGTGAATAAAAGGGATGAAAGCAGAGAATCGATATCAGCGCTGAGATCAGATGTAATGTATGCTGAGTCAGGAAAACATCTTTTGACGATTTGCACAGTACCTCTCAAATGGGATGTCTAGTTGGGTTAGTAGTTGTGCACGGCGAGCATGTGGACAGAGCTGTCGACTTAAAGCCAGCCGGCATATTGGTCGAGAACCTCATTTTTGACTCCATCTGAGCCGTGACGCACACCGAGGAGCCGGACAGTTCCGATCTTGCCACCGAAATCGTCCTCCACCTTGCTCTCCCAGTTCTCGAAGAGCTCAGTTAACCTTTTAAGCACCTCCTGGTCATCGCGGATCAAGACAGCAATCGCATCATAACCTCCCGCACCAGGAACCACACCACCAATCACTCCGTCAACGGCTGACACGGCATCAAGCAGTTCTGTCTGTACCCTCGGCTCAATGGGGACTCCCGCCTTGCGGGTCATGCTGCGAAGATGATTACGTGAGCGCTGGATGAGGTTGCGGACATCATTGAAATCTTCGGGCGATTCTTGGTCAGGGCTCTGGACTAGCTGCTTGAGCTGAAGACAGAGCCTTTCATTGTTTGACTGGAGGGCAGCCCAAAGAAGATCGGCTTCCTGCTGGTTTTGTTTTCGCCATTCGAGCACTTTCTTGACCATCGAAGGGGAATTTGAGCCGCACTCAACATCGCACAGGACCATCTGCATGCCTCGAGGAAGTCGCATGCCGAAATCCAAGCACTCTGTATCCCAAGGATGCTTAGGGTCGGCGTCCTCCACGACTGCAAACAGCCGCTCTTCAAACCCAGGTGAACCGGCGTCGCCGACGGATTCCAAAATGCTTGGGGAGAACCGGCGATATAGGCATGAGCCATAGATAGCAGCAGCCACATCAAACCCGGATCCCACTTTACCTTGAGCGGCACAGTGGGCAGCCTGTGCCAAGTTATGAAGCTTGTCACGAGAAGCTCCGAGGTCGTCTGGCTGCAGGGTACGGTGAATGACAAGGGATGATACTAGGGCAGTTACTAGAGCCGCGGAGGAACCTAGTCCTGTCTTGTGGGCCTCGTGAAGAGGAACACCGAAGTTCACGAATCTTCCAGGGGACTCAGAAGCCCTAGAGAAGGCAGTCTCGGAGTAGTAATCAGTGTCGGCCAGGATGGTCACGGAGAGGGACCCAAAGTCCTTCGAGTCGGCCACATAGCTGATGTAGGTGAGAGCGTAGTTGAGGGAAGTTTCGACGAACGGATTGGAACGCCTGGGATCCCTTAGTTATTGAACAGGAGGGGTCAAAAGCACTCTCTTACCCCTCGTTCTTTTGAATCACTTTGATTCCACCTCCATTCTCACAACGCTGTATACCGTACTCCCAAAGTGCATTGACAAATTGCGGCGAGCGTACAACCACGACGTCTTCTTTTTCCTTGTCATCCACAGCACTTCCGTCCTCGACTGTCTCCGTATCGGGACCCCCCTTCACTGAGCTGAATGATGCACCACGTCGATGGCCTCTTTTCAATTGTTGAACGATAACGTGGATCCTGGCATCAAGTGCGATTACTGTCCCCGTGTAATTGCGGTCTAAAACGAGGTAACCACCGGTCAGAAGGACCTTGCCCGGGGCGGACAAGGCGGTACTCCCGGATGGCGGATAAGACATGAGGGCAGCCGGCGATTGTTCGACCAGGGGGTTCTCTTCTGTTACGAAAAATCAAACGAACTGGTTAATCGAACCGAATCTGGCGATCACTTCGGCGCTGAATCTGAATAGTCAGTTACTACTCCATATACGTCCCAGAAGAAACTGTTGTGCGATTTTGTCAAGAGTATCGGTTGCGCTAGAATTATACGCACCAATCCGAGGACAATCAAACTGCAAAGGGTGAACGTAGGCGAGAGATCAGCGTTATCGACAAACAGAGAAGTACCCCGGTCCCATGTAGTAGTAATCTATGTCGTTTCCTTCCCGAATCGGTCAAAAGTGCCCCGCCTCAAATCGTCACCGAAGATAGGATAGAGAAGTTTGAGCCTGGATGCCGCAGACGATTCAGCTGTGCACGAAGCAAACAATACGATTATTATTATGATTAATTCTGTAAATGAGACTGATTATTTGTCGGAGAGGGAAGCTTTCCGGAGCTCGTATTATCGTTCCCCAATTTGATTTCCATGTTGTGGCTGCAGCTGATATAGATTGTGGCTGAGACTGATGTTTGTGGCTTGAGCTCTGATGTGACGCCGCCGACTAAGAGGGCCCTCCTCTCACTCACAAACAGCCTTCAATCAGTTACACCCCAATCAACCGGGTTCAATGTTCCATCATCATGCTATTTAATACTAGGTTGTCAGATTCCGCCCACTATTATTGGTGGCAGTGAGCCGCCGAGAGCAGGAGTCGAAGCCTTGTTCGCTAGGGTAACCGTTTATGCTCTGACCATCGTATGACATATCGGGAATTTCCCGTCGGACATTTGATCAGGTGTACGGATACTCTTTGTACTGTTCTCCGTCTGCCGTTAACCCGTACTTATATTCAACAATGGATTCGGAAAACAAGTGAATAAGTACTACTGGCTAAGCAAGGATTCAGACAAGGCCATTGGCCCTAGAGAAGAACAAGTGGCCTCTTCTGCATGGGAGTTTATCCCTTTCGTCGAATAACATGACTGAGACTGCAATTACGTACCGCGATGGGGATGCAAGAAAAAGTTAATTCTGCCGTGCTCAGTCACTGCTAAGAGAAAAAAAATTTCAATGTTCGCATTTTACTATACCTTCCAAGGTTCCATCTGTCCTCGAACTATTTGGTATGACCAGTCACCATGGTCAAAACCCTAGCCATTCTAGCACATTAGGAAATATTGCCTCAGGCATCTCCGTCGGTCGTTCGGTCTTCGGATATCCGGAGCTTAGGATCCAGTCCCACACGGGGCTTAGACGCCAAACTCCGTAGGAGGGTCTAAAGAAAATGAGCCGGGACGCGGTGAGTCACGCTTGGCCAGACATCAGGAACTCAAGAATTCCCGCTCCTGAATCTTCCTATGGCCCCAGTGTGGACGGCCCGCCGATTGGGTCAAGTCCCCTGACGGCTTGTTATCCCCGGGGTTCTAGGGCCACCTGACCTGTGGAAATAGCCTTAGGCAACGAGAGAATGACGGAGGTCGAATTGTACGTACCTTTCTTTTCTTTTTTCTTTTTTTTTTAAAATTTTTATTTTTTATTTTATTTTCTCGTGTTTTCTAGTTCGCATCGGACATGTTTGGAAGAAGCATAACCATATACTTTTAACCCTCCCCCTGGTTCCTGTCCAGGTCTTTTAAATGTAGGATTCTCTGCCCCCTGCGTCTTGTAGATACATACCCGAGGGTTCATTCCTTAGAATTCCATTCAAGACGATTCGTTCCCCAAAGGTACATACGATCAGCTCTAGCACTAACCTATTGAATTAATTATCCTCAAAGAAGTCAAGTCATTGCGAGGATCGGCACTAATCTCCATTAGGATTGGTCAACGATTATTCTCGCCTTCTCTCAAATATCCATCCATTCCCTCTTGTCCGATCTGTCATATTTTTCGACCTCTTCACGAAAAGATTTTTCCTTCCTTCACTTCAATTCCCTTGTATATACCAGCGCGTTCCTTTGACGACCAGCTGTCGTCAAATGAACCTGCATCCTTACTATTATTTTGATTGCAAGGTATGAATCAGATAACACATCACCAGAAGCCGGCAAGGTGGAACTTAAGGAATGGTCGCGTGACTAACATTGAAACCAGCATTGCCTCTTCTCGCTGAAGAGGACTCCTGCCAGATAAATGGTCTTCAAACCGTTCACCCATCTCGCACGTCAGAGTTTCACCAAAGCCTTCACTCATGGCTATGCTCAGTCGGTAGTTGCGGCGTCGCAGTCTTCCTACGCGTCCTCCGCCACATTCAATCAACTCGCCAATCAACCGGCCAAGGTCTCCCGGAGTGCATTGCAAAATGTATTCCAACCCTCAAGTTCTTCCGGCGCTGGCGCCAAAGCCAGCCAGGGCGGCTCGGGCTCAGGAGACTTAGGCCTCGCGGCGTATTATGCCGCGTGGCAACACGCTCAGCAGACTGGCGATGATAGTGATTGGAAACAGTTTCAGGTGAAGCGGAAACTGGGGTGGAAACCGTCGACGCCGGAAGAAGCAGCAAAGTCCAAAGAGGATAGCGTGAACTCGCCTCATATCACAAAGGCCTCCGCCAATGCCGATGTTAGCGCTCAGGTTGAGGAGGCGGTAGCTCGAGAGATTCAAATCCAGGAAGAGCAAGCCCAAGCTGAGGAGGCATCCGAAGGAAAGGATGACTCGGCCATTGAGGCATTCCCTGACCTACCAGCAGACGTGGCTGCCATCGCGGATGTCTCCACGGAACAAGCTCGTATCGCTTCCGATCAGATTGTCCAGCTGGCTTTAACAAAGAAGTACGCCGAGATCCCCAGTGCATTTGAAGCACTGCTCAGAGATGGCTTGACTCCCACGGTCGGTGCTTACAATGCCCTGCTGGAATCGGCTGTACGGCTTCATGGTGATACCGCTCAGGCGATTCAGAAGGCACTGGATGTCTATTCTGATATGCTCCGTCGTAGGGTAATTCCCGACGAGCAGACGTATCGGACTCTCGTCCAGCTTTTCGTAGAGCGCGCACACGATGCCCTGAAGTCCCAGAAATCGCTCGAGCAGGACCGGATCCGCTACGGAGGAATGGAAGAGCCTGGCAAGTTCATGCTCCACTCGAGCGAGTTGGAGCGAGCCATTCTCGATGAGGACCATTCGCTCGGTATCGCTATCAAGCTATTTGACACTGCTACCACAAGACACCCCGATCTCGTCTTTCCATTGGACACTTACAGCCGCCTGATTATCGCATGTGCGAGAGAGGGCCAAGTTGAGAATATGATCCGCATTTACGCCCACATGGAAACCCACAAAGTTACACCGCATGCCTCTATCTTCCCGTCGATGATCGATGCTTTCGCCTCTACTGGAGATCTGAAGAGCGCTGTGGAGTGCTACAACGAGTATAAGGCTCTCGCAATCTCAGACGACAATGGTACATTCAGCATCGTTCAACGCCTGGATGGCCAGGTGTACGCTGCGTTGGTCAAAGCGTATCTATCGTGTGGTAAGGAGAAGGAGGCTTTACGCTTTTTGGAGCGGATCCGGGCTTCTTTCGATGAGGTGACAGAAAACAAAGAAACTCGGAAAGATGCTGTTGAAACTGTGATCGTTCGAGATGGCCTTGTCTCGCACTCCTTAAAATCGGGTGAGCATGATAAGGCGTTGAGTCAAGCTAAGACACGGTTGCGCGATGGGGCCCTGGATCATGCCATGGCCGAAATCTGCATCGCCGCGGCGGATGCCGGTAACCTCAAAACGGCTTCCGAAGCATACGATTGTCTGCCTACTGATACCGCAAAACGTCATGGCCCTGCTATCTCGATGCTGGCATTATACGTGCGTCAAGGCAACGTGTCGGCGGCTAGGCCTCTGTGGGTTATGCTAAGCACTGTGGGTCAGACAACGCCGGACATGGTTCAGCCGACGGCGATGTATTCGGTGGCCTTATTGAAGAGTGGTCAGATCGAAGAAGCCCTAGTCGAGGCCCGTAATATGTTTGGACGGGTCCGCAACGCTTCGATCGACAACCCTTATCTACTCAACTCCGTCCGGGAGCAGATCAATGAAAGTCTTCATCTCATCGGTCGCGTACTTATTCAAACTGCTGCCGTCCTCTCTCCCCAAACTGTCATGACTCTCCTTTGGTCAATGGTCGAGAACGGTGGACTGGTCTCCCCGGTCGCTGACCACGCTGTCGCCAGCCTCGGTCCTGTTGCCATCCAACAGCTCAACCCTCGCGACCTAACCCTTGCCCTCCAGGTCCAGGCCGGCATGCTTGTCAACAGCTCCGCGTCTTTGGATGTTGCGCACCCGATCCGCTTTTCTCACATGCTTGACATTGCCTTGGCTACCGGACTTCAAATGGATCCCTACACTACTCGCGTCGTCGACCAGGCGGTCGGGAAGCTATTCAATAGCCGTCCTGACATGGTGAAGAGGTGGCACGACCACCTTGGGCTCACCTCCAGCCCTTCTTCGTTCTTGTCCGATCGCCACACTCCGGTCTCTGAGATGTCGACGATGACCTCCGCGCCCAGCGAAGACTCGTTCGATCCGTACGCATATGCCACCGATTTCAAAGGATCTGCGATGATTGCCGAACAGTTGGAAAGCACCAGCGGTCGCCCCGATTCTCACCTCAACGATGCTTTGACTCGGCTTCGGAACATGCGCCGCTCTGGTCGTCATCCTCGCTACATCACGTATGCCAAACTGATCACCGCTGCCGCCAAGTGTCATCGCAATGATTTGGTCCATGAAATTCTGAGTATGGCTCGCCGCGATGTCCCTCTCCTGCACCAGTATCACGCTGTCAAGTACGGTTGGGTGTCAATTCTTGATGCCATGGTAGCCTCCTGCCTTACCCTTAATGATCGCAGTCTCGCCTCCAAGTATCACCAGGAGCTTTCGGAACTCGGCTCCGCTCCGTCCGCCAACACCTTCGGTCTTTATATCACTACGCTCAAGGAATCAACCAAGACCTTCGATGAGGCGACCGAAGCCCTGAAGATCTTTCATCGTGCGGTCGCTGAAGGGGTTGAGCCTACCTCGTTCTTGTACAACGCCTTGATCGGAAAGCTTGGTAAAGCCCGTCGCATTGACGATTGTCTCTTGTACTTCGCCGAGATGCGTGCCCAGGGTGTGCGTCCTACCAGTGTTACCTACGGAACAATTGTGAACGCGCTTTGCCGAGTCAGCGATGAACGGTTCGCCGAAGAGATGTTCGAGGAGATGGAGTCGATGCCCAACTACAAACCTCGCCCAGCTCCCTACAATTCCATGATTCAGTACTTCCTGAACACCAAGCGCGACCGCAGCAAGGTTCTGGCGTACTATGAGCGCATGCTCAGCCGTAGTATCCAGCCCACCATGCACACGTACAAGTTGCTCATCGACGCATACGCCTCTCTTGAGCCTGTGGATATGAAGGCTGCGGAGAAGGTACTCGAAACCATCAAAGCCGCCGGACAGCAACCAGAGGCCGTACACTATGCATCTCTCATCCATGCTCATGGCTGTGTGATGCATGACATGAAAGCTGCTCAGGACGTCTTCAACTCGGTCGTCTCCAACAGCAAAGTGCGACTCCAGCCATGCCTGTACCAGGCCCTTCTAGAGGCCATGGTGGCCAACCACCAGGTCGCACAAACTGAGGACATTGTGAAGGATATGGTGCAGCGTAGGGTCGATATGACTGCCTACATTGCCAACACTCTTATTCAAGGGTGGGCCACTGAGGGCAACGTGAGCAAAGCCAAGGCCATCTATGATAGCATTGGTGTGGACAAGCGGGAGCCCAGCACTTATGAGGCTATGACTCGTGCATTCCTCATGGCCAACGAGCGAGAGAATGCCTCTCGCATTGTGCAAGAGATGCTGTCTCGTGGATACCCGACCGCTGTCGCCAGCAAGATTGTGGATCTTGTCGGTGGCGGAGCCGCAGTCGCTGCTGCCCTGTAGGTTCGCGTCATCCACTGACGAACCGTTGCCTTCCACTTTCTCGTTTCCAGCAGGGATAAAAGAATATTCATTTTTAATATGTTCTCAGGGCTGGATCCCTGTCTTTGGCTGTTTCCAGCCCATTTGGTCTGCATTGGCATTTGGGAGGCAATACCATGCCTATTTGGTGTACATTTGTCCTACATTTTGTTTATGGTTTGCATTCAGCGAGCGGATATGGCGTTCATGTAAAAATGGGGTTATGATGCTGTTTGGCTTCAGGGTTATTTACTATTTCTTATCTGTTCGATAGACACTCCCAACTCTCCAGTCAGGACAATCCTGGCTGCAATTCTTTTGGAATTCTAAGACTTCTGTGCTATACACAGATTAGTTTTGGATAATCAATACTAAACTTATGAACCGGAGAAAATGTGGTTGCTTCTAAGTCTTGCGTAGAGAGTAAAAAACCTATCGGCGTTTATCGGCCAACCCCGCGGAATAGATTAAGTCATTCAACCATGCAACGGTCACACTTCACAACTTCCACTTTCTGACTCCTCGTTCACTCAACTCCAATTACTTCACCGTCGGTAGAAGACAGCCTATGCGTCCTCTCCGGCCGTCGTCTTCGACTCGCTTCTCTCTCCGGCGCATACAATTCATACAATTCGCTCAGTGCTACCACCAAACCCCGCGACACCTATCCGCCATGAGTTCAGAGAATCCAACAGCTGACCATCTCGCCAGTCCAGGAGATGACCATGGGAAACACCCCAGAAAGCTAATCTGTAGGTTTTACTCATTTAAGTTTGACGTGCATAACCACAATTTTAGAAACATAGCTGCTAACACATCTTCACATTCGCCAGTTGCACCGGGTGACATCCAAGTACCAACCCCCAATGATCAAACAACACCTCCCCACAAACCGGACGCGGCTACACCTGCCAATATTTCTCGACTCGTCGCTGAGGCCCTTCGGTCGGAGACCTCCACGCCCAATTCCGTTACCGAAAACCAGATCGTCTCCCACCCCGCTCGCGCGCATCAGTTCGTGACCAACCCACCGCTCACTGTCTCCCAGATGCACCCCACCAATCCGCTTCATCAATTCCACACCTGGTTCCGCGACCCGCGATTGTCTGCATCCTCGGCCCCGGAGACATGTACGCTGGCCACGGCGTCTTTGCCCTCTGGCCGGGTGAGCGCGCGCGTTGTATATCTGAAGGAGCTTGACGAGCGGGGCTGGGTAGTCTACAGCAACTGGGGCAGTCGGCAAGGGAAGGGCGCACAGGTCTTTGGTACTCAAGCAGACGGAGACAGCGTTTTGGGTGCCATGCCCGAGCCCGGTGCAGAGGACGACGGAATGCCGCAAGGCAATAAATGGGCAGCCCTCACATTCAGCTGGGGAACTACCGAACGGCAGGTGCGTATCGAAGGTCTCATTGAGCCCCTTAGCCGCGAAGAGAGTGAACTGTACTGGCGGACCCGCGAACGGGGTAGCCAGATCGGCGGCTGGGCCAGCTGGCAGAGCAAGGTGCTCTGGTCCGCAGAGCCGGACAGTTTGATCGAGCGGCGGCGGAAGAGCCTCGCGCAGGATGTCTTCCCCCAGGCTATTCCGGGTGACGTGGATGAAACGGATATCGATGATGGCCGGGCGCTGCTGGAGAAGCGAGTGCGGGAAATGGAGGAGAGATTTGCCAACACAGAGCAGATCCCATTGCCTCCGTTCTGGGGCGGCGTGCGTCTGGTACCGGAGTCGGTAGAGTTCTGGCAGGGACGGCGCAGTCGACTACATGATCGGTTCCGGTATGTGAGGGTGCATGACCCGCAGAGTGACTCGTATAAATGGCGGATTGAACGACTTTCGCCTTAGACTAGAGTATAGATTAGATGGGCTACTATACATTACTAGCAATATTGGTATTCGATCGATTATGCATACTGCTACTATGTACTACTAACAATTGAAGCCCATACTCTATTTTAAAGCGCCAAGATGACTAGAGACCATGTCTATCGACGGGTTCAACCAAAAGATACTTTGAAAGTGTCGATGCTGTGATTGTTATACATACTTTGGGTCATCCGGATCTAAAGAGGAGGATTCACAGCAACTAAAGCCCCTAAAGCCCATATAACTATTAATAAGGAAATCACTACCAACTATATATCCCTAAAGCATCAATAATAATCCAACAAATAAGCCTGAACCCGTATACACATACAAAGCAGCCCTATTGTCTCCCAAGTACCCCAAATACTTGGCAAAACCCGCCAAGAAACCATCAACATATCAACCATCCGTCTACAAACCATCCCCTTAACCCAACCAACCTCACCAACTAAAACCCCCAGTATATAACAAAACAAAGACAAAAAAAATAGAAAAATGTCCACCCACTCCCGCTGGGTAGTCCTAGCCCTAGCAAGCGGCGCATTCGCCGCCCTAAACGGCCTCTTCGCGAAACTGTACGTTCATTCCCCTACAATCATGCCCCCATAACCAATAAGAAAAGATAAAATAAGATAAAATAATCTAACAAAACCCCCCAGAACAACCGATACCCAAACAACAACCTTCTCGAAATCTCTCCTCGCCTTCCTAAGTCTAACAGGCGATCATCCCATCCTGGAGATGTTGATTAGGGGTGTATGATTCTCCCGTTCCCCTTCCGTCCTTCTTATCTAAGAACTGCCTTCCCTTGGCTTCCCTAGGGGAGAGTTCATTGTTCATTGTTTGACTGCGTATTATGTAAGTTATGTGTATGTGCTAAGATTGGGGGAAACAGGCTTGTCTGGGTCTTAATGTCCTCTGTAATGTGATTATGTGGGCTCTTTTTACGAGGGCCTTGACAGCTGCGCCGTCGACGGTGAAGGTGTCGATTACGAATACGGCAGCGAACTTTCTTGTTACGGCTATGTTGGGGATGTTGGTTTTTAGGGAGGAGGTAGGGGGGCTTTGGTGGGTTGGGGCTGGGATGATGGGGGGTGGGTGTGTGTTGGTTGGGATGAGGGATAATTAGATTTCTTTCTTTCCACAGCTTTCTTTTATTTGTTTATTGTGGCAATTGGGTTGAGGATGGGGGAAGTATTGTAGACTACCTATGTGCGTTTGTATCAATGTTAGTATAGATTGGTTAGATGGGTTTTTGGGATTGTGTGGCTGTATGATGGAGGTCTGGGTTTGTTAAGGATATATGATATGTGTATAAAAATTCGAATCATACAGGTTCTATATCTATATATATATATATATACATGTAAACATAGAAAGGGATATCACTATTGTCGTTCTTCTAATTCCATCAGTCTGTCGTTTTCGTCATCAGTACCGGTGGATATGCCCCTTCCTTCGTGGTGATCGGACAAGGCGACCCGACCCGCTGGCCGCCAACGGGGCAATTTAGAGCCCACACGTTGTATGAAGTTCCATACGCGCTCCTCCAGCGTGTCGCCAGATCGAGCACTCGTCTGGTCTCCCAACGGGCCTGCCGAAGCCTGGGTCGCGGCAAGTGCGTGTTCCTGGGCTTCGACCTTGAACTGGTACTTCAGACAGTCTTTGACAGTGACAAGGCCGGTTAAGCGGCCGCGGTGCTCCACGAGGATGACGCGCGGTCCAATCTTCTTGAATATTTCTATCACGGTCTCCAAGGGCAGACGCGGATGCACGGTCAGCGGCGTGTGGTCCGCGTATCTGCTGAAGTCCACGAAGCTGGAACCGACGGTCTGTTGGATGGCATCAAAAGTATCAGGTGCTAGGTGATGTGGCGAGGAAGAAGACGCTCTGCGTGCTACTGAAGCCTCGGCAGCTTCTTTAGTGAACACACATCGCGCATTAGGGGAGAGAATGCCTTCTGCTCTAGCACGGTCAATGGCGTACCGTAGTTCCGTGCGGCCAATGTATCCGACGAGGGTCTTTTTCGTTCGGTTGTCGACAATGGGAAAGCCCTGGAATTTATTATCGTTCAGAAGATGCTCGGCTTCGCGCACTGGAAAATCGGATGCAGGAAGCGTGACGGGGTCAGCCGTCATCGCGTGCGATACAGGGGCGTTGAAAACATGGTCTTCCTTATTGTCGAGGAAAGGAAAACCATTGGACCAGATCATTCGGTCCGCGATGCCACCATTGCCGAAGCGGCCACTAACGGCTTTCGTGACTCCTACCACGATCTACAAGCCAGGTATGTTAGTTGCGTATAATGAGATATTCTACAGGTATGAGCGTACCATGGTGGGGAGGATATAAGTCAATGCTCCGGTCAATTCAAACATAATGACCGTGACTGAGATGGTCAAATGCATGATACCACTCAAAGCTGCTCCTGCGCCTAAGAACGCATAGGTTCCTGGAGTAATACATGGGACATCCGGTTCACAGGCCGCGAAAAACGCTGAATCAGGGAAACGCTCGTGCAACGCCTGGACAAGGACCCCGACCAAACGGCCAAACGATGCTCCGATCGCCATCGACGGTACGAAAATTCCCGCAGGTACTTTGCAACCGTAGGATATGATGACCAGGAATATGCGAAGAATTGTCGCGATGGCGAGCGACCCAACCAAAGGCCACCGGTTTTTGGACCTAGCATGGTAAGCAATGCTTGCGAGCCTCTTTGGATTTACTTACTCGCAAAGGCCATGGTAGTCATGCCCGCCTTCACACTCCCGGAACAAGATCTCCATCATCTCTGTCATGTTAATCTTCAAGAACATGTTGGGATAGCATAGCACAGCCGTTATCGCGGCTAGGACCACCGATTCCATAACAGCATGTTGCGAGAGATATTTCTTTCGGAATGCTTGGACCCGAAGGTTCCACTTGATCACAAAGGCCCCGTATAATCCACCAAACACACCAAGAAAAATAAAAAATATTAACTCGAAGAAATGCCAGGTACGGTCGTATTGGACCTGGAACATAACCAGCTGTCCGGTTCTGAATGGGTTCATCGCCTGGGACATGTTAGCACTCGGTAGTCAATTACATGGGGGTACTAACCGCCAACACGCCGGTCGCTACCAAGGCACAAAAATAGCTGCGCCATAAGGTTTTGAGTGGAAAATATGACGCCATTTCCTAAACGGAATCAGTATCCAGCCTGAGCGATAGATCTGCATGCCCGTACCTCGAGAGAAAAGAGCACTCCTCCAATGGGACTACCAAACGCGACAGCCACGCCAGCCGCGGCTGTGGCCGTCAAGACCTCCCTAGTCTTCGAAGCACTTTGTTTATATTTGCTAAAGAGGCGCGAGATGACATTTCCCGCGCACACGGCAAAGTGAACACTAGGCCCCTCTTTACCCACAGAGAGGCCAGAGGCGATGGCCAACGGCAACGCAATGGACTTGATCAAGAGTGTCCACGCACCCAAGAAGCCCTTCATAACAAAACCAGCTATAATGCATTTTATTTCAGAGATACCGGAACCAGCGGCGTAGGGGGCGAACGATTTAACCAGACTCGCAGCAATCAAGGCAAATAGCATCTGTCTGGGACTTAGCAACAACCTCTGCAGATCACGGAGCATGGATAACATACCGCATAGCAGATATAGATGACATAATTCAAGAGCCACCAAGAAGTCCAAGTTTTCCATTCTGGGCAGCCTAAGAATTTGTGAGCCAAAACACATTAGCTAGTAAGGCGGCAGTCGCAACATACCTCCCTCCGCGCCCCAGCAACAGAATGATTCATTGAGGTAGAATGCTGTTGTACAATGACCCAGCTTGATATCCGATAACCACTCGGTGATAATGTTTAAAAAGGCGGAGATAAACCCAATCACGGCGCCAACAATCGTGATAACTAGCCAAGCTTGTCCAGCATCGTAGGACTCGCGCACTTTGCGTCTCCACCCAAAAGCACCTTCTTGATCCCAGAAACCAAACCCATCTCGCCGCTTCGCTCTCCGTCGCGCTTGCTCGTGCACCGCATCCTGAACCCAGTCGATAGTTGTGAAATCCTCGTATCGTTTGATCTCACTGATCTCTTCTGTGATTGCGGTGGAGTGACCGTTGGCTGGTTGCTGTGCGGTCGAGGACGTGGATAAGCCTGATAGCCTTCTCCAATTCCGACGCTCAGATAGTACTGAGGGTGAACGCGGGGAGGTTGATGAGTCAGGCATTGAGCTCATACCATGGATTGGATATGCGATGGGAGCATAGTTGAACGCAACCGAGAAGAGTAGGTGGTAGAGCTATTCCTCTCGGAGTATGACGACCGATTAATTGATAGTAG
Source organism: Aspergillus arachidicola (assembly GCA_009193545.1). NCBI lineage: Eukaryota > Fungi > Ascomycota > Eurotiomycetes > Eurotiales > Aspergillaceae > Aspergillus > Aspergillus arachidicola. The sequence continues at coordinate 67,560 of ML737119.1, forward strand.
CTTCATTATCGAGGGAGAGCCGCGCGGCCACGTGAGGGAGCAAGCTAAATGATTTCCCGCCTTTCGGCAATTGAGAACAAAGGAACAATATCTCAATAATTCATATGAGATCAATTCAATTGAGACTATGAAAGTGTTGTAAACTATCTATAAAGGAGATTGATCAGGAGAACTCAGGAAAAGCAGGTACATAATAACAGCTCGCCAGTTGTAGTCGATCTGCGGTGTGGGATCCAACTAGATAACCAAATGCGTATTTTATCGGCACTGACGCCACGCGCTATATGGATTTCCACGCCGCACGCGCCAGGCTCAATTGCCTAACACTTCCTGCACACTTTAAATAATTATCAAGTTTCTAAATCAACACGAGAACAGTCAAGATTAACACCTCACAACACCGACTTCGTTTATTTTCGCAAACCAGCAAGGATCTCCCTTTCTCTGCCCTAACTTTACGTTCGACGCGACCCCACGATGCCTCCCAAGGAGAAGTCCACCCCGGACTCTGCGCCATCCCATGAGATCACCGGCCAGAGCGCTCTTCCTAGTACGCGGAATACACCCATCGTAATGGATATCGCCGGTTGACTGGTTCTGCAGTTTCGCGGATAAAGAAAATCATCCAACTAGACGAAGACATAGTACAATGTTCAAGCAACGCTACGTTTGTAATCGCGATGGCTACAGTGCGTGATTCTCTGGCCGCAGCCTGATACTCTTCCCTTCCCATCACTGACTGGCCTAGGAAATGTTCATCCAATATCTCACAGAACAAGGGCATAACGTCGTCAAATCCGAACGAAAACCACGAAAGCTCATCCAATACAAAGACCTAGGTCAGTCGCGAACAACAATTTCCAGCATCATACGGTGTACTGATGGATGAACATCATAGCTACGGCGGTTTCGCGAATCGATAATCTAGAATTCCTCTCCGACGTTATCCCCAAGACCACCACCTATAAACAATTCAAGGAAAAGAAGGCCAAGGAAGCCATCCGAGAAGCCGAGATCGAGAAAGGACAGCGCACATTGAATGGAACGGTACCGCATGCCAATGGAGAATCAGAGCATCAGGAGGAACTACAAGCTATAGAAGAAAAACCATCGAAGAGCCCTCGGACGCCGGTGGTCATGCATGCGACTGGCGCAGTGAGCACGCTGGTGGTCGACCGAACTGTTGACAACCAGAGCAAGGGAGAGGACGGGGATGTGGAAATGGTCGACCAGGGAATTGGCCCTCTCTAATGTTCCAATATCAACCGAAGGAGTTGCATGTATGGGGAGTTCTGGGTTAAGGTGCTCTTTTGTCGGCAAAAAGATCGTGTTATGGTCACTTTTGCATTTGGTTTAATTGGGAATGGACGGAACGGGAAATCACGGGCAAAATGGTCTCCGTCATCTTGGGAACAAGTCGTTGTTTGGGTTACCTTTAAATATAAAAAAAAAATAGAGTAATGAAAAAAATAGTAAAACAAACTAAAGATGCAAAAAGTGTAATCCAATTGTCCAGGGTCTGATATCAATCTCGAGTTGAGTTCACGATTACTGAGTACCAATTGTAATTGTATTGATAAATAGTGTAGAAAATAAGGTGAGTGTCGGAGTGTGACCCAATCAGCCAATGAGGCGCCCCGTGATTCCGAAGCGAAAGCTCTGGTTCGACTTTCCGTATGCCGCGCCTCCGACTTCAACCTCCAACATCTGGAAAATCCTCCCTCGTCCACCTTGACTCCCCCCTCCACCCCCCTCAAACGGTCGTCCGTCTTTGCAATTGACTGCAATTGCTTTGCCCGCCATGTCTCTCTCCTCCGCTTCCAGCACTCTGTTGCGCGCTTGCGCCCGCCAACAGCTGCCCACTTCTCGCGCTGCCATTGCCTCCTGCCAGCAGCGGAGGGGAGTCGCTGATGCGTCCAAGTCATCCTTCGAGAGCCCTTTTACCAGCGCCAAGGAATCCTCGACCTACAAGATCCCTGACTTCAGCAAATATGCCTCCAAGAAGCCCCCACGCTCCAACCAGGTCTTCTCTTACTTCATGGCCGGTTCCCTCGGTCTTGCCTCTGCTGTTGGTGCCAAGGCTACTGTTCAGGGTAGGTCTTCCCTGGAGGTTATCGATTGTAATAGAGGAGTGCAAGATATCAGGATAGCGAATTGAGATAGCCGGGTTTGGGGGATAATTGGCGGGTTGGGTCGGGCTATCAATTGGAGCATGTGGCTGATGACAACTTCACCAACAGACTTCCTGGTCAACATGTCCGCCTCTGCCGATGTCCTCGCTCAGGCTAAGGTCGAAATTGGCCTTGCTTCCATCCCTGAGGGCAAGAACGTATGTCTCGATTATCCCTACGAAGCCGTTTGTTGTGATGCATGATTGGCTGACCTGATATCAAACAGGTCATCATCAAGTGGCGTGGAAAGCCCGTCTTCATCCGTCACCGTACCCAGGATGAAATCAACGAGGCCAACTCCATTGAGTGGCAAACTCTCCGTGATCCTCAGGCCGATGAGGACCGTGTTCAGAAGCCCGAGTGGCTTGTCATGCTTGGTATGTGATACCGTCCAGAACGATTCCATATGTCTTTGCGATATCTAATACCTTCCTCCACTTCAGGTGTCTGCACCCACCTTGGTTGTGTCCCTATCGGTGAATCCGGTGACTTTGGCGGCTGGTTCTGCCCCTGCCACGGTTCTCACTACGACATCTCCGGCCGTATCAGGAAGGGTCCTGCCCCTCTGAACCTTGAGGTTCCTCAGTACAGCTTCCCCGATGAGAGCACTCTCGTCATCGGTTAAACGAATCAAACGATGCCAATTCGAGCGAACGGTTTATTCGACGGACGGGAAACGACGTTGAAGGGGATGAGAGAGTGAAGGTTTGTAACTGCGCTTTAGATGAAATCTCTCTGTGTCTTGTCAAGATTAAGGAGACCTTGTTTTAATATGGATCGATTAGAAAAACTGAGCCTCGTGTTTCTATTACTTTCAACAACTACCCTGTCCGCTTTTCGCTCCTAGAGCCTGTACCACTCCTTATCCACGCGGTTTTTTCTCTCCATTGGTCCTGGGTATAGAACCTTCTGTCATTGGCCGCCTATCCGTCTCTCTGCTCTTTTTGTTCTTTCAATATCTTAGAGGGATTGAGGGGAGTAATAATGAAGACAGGAGACGGTCGACATATAGATGTATACCTTTTGTATGTCCGTTACTTGTATCTACATAGTCTTTTTCTGGGTATATTCACATGCGATTCCTTTTGTCCGTTCATACCATCATGCATGATCTCAAACATACGATTTATTGGTAACGTATATCTAAGGAAGCAGCACATATAGTGGAGAAGGAGAAACAGTATCTGACGGCAAAATGCAAGCCCAAAAGTGACGAAATCCAGACCTAGACCGAAACCATTATGATACAACAGCCGTACGGCAAAACAGCATAATACTACTGCTAGGTAAAGGCCGAGTCGAAAACTAGCGGTGAACAGCCGCCAGCTCATCGATGTCCTATGCGACATAGTCAGATGAACTCTTGAAAGAGCCGCCCAATGCTCAGATTCTGTATTCCAAGATAGGGTAATGGCAACAGGTAATCATTCATTCAAGACTATGTTACACAAATGCTCTATGCGAATATCTATATCACATGTATACACAGCATTTTAAACGAATTAATGACACGCTAATTACAATGGCTCATCTAGCCTGACATACTTACACGCAGTCATTTCACCGCGGTCGGATAAGAGCAATCACTAGACCCATGATAGCTGCGCCAGCAGCCGCGCTCTGGAGAGCGAGGGACGACAGGTCCCGTTGGGTGATGACTAGGTTGCGATCGCTGAAAAGATCGCTGATATACTGACGCCAGGATTCAACGGAGGTAGGAGGGGGGATGCGCGAGAGTTGAGATTTGGCGGATTCGAGGAGGTCGTTCAGAGAGTTCTGGCTGTTGGGTGTTGTTGTTGTTTCGCGTGCGGGAGTCGCTGAGTCTGGGACATCTAGTACTACGGTTGAAACTGCGCTGGAGGCTGTTTCTTCAGCGGCTAGGGATGGTGCAGTTGCGACGACAGGAGCGGATGAGTCTATGGAGGGTGCGGCGGGAGTCTCTTGAGCGGCATTGACAGGAGCCAGGACCTCAACATGGTGCATGACCTTCTCCTTCTCAATAGCTTCGATGACCTTCTCCTCGAAACCTTTGACTAGCCTCTTCCGGCGCCACGGTTCCACAGCGATCTGGAAGATCAGGAAGAGAAGAACGTTCACGCCCATCAGACCCCACGTACCCCAGGTACTCATGCGGCGGATCTTGTCCGACCAGACTTGTTCCTCGTGGTACCGAGACAGAATGCTTTTGTTCAATTGCGCGGCAGTTTCTTCGGACTCACGTTCTGCTGCTGATAGAGCTTCCTGGGCCTCGTTTTCGGCTACTTCGTTGGTGTGGTCGTTACGGTAGAGGTGGGTGAATCGTTCCAGGTCTGATGCCGACCAGGCATGTTTCCGCTGGAGAAGTTCGTTTACTTCACGCTGTGAAGTTGATCGATTGTTGATGGCAGCTGCATATGCGTCTTTGGCTTCACGGACTCGAAGGCGGGCAGCTCGGAGTCGCTCCTCTGTTGGAGAGATTGGCGGTCAGTAAAGACGATCAACTTCTCTCCAGCTGGAAGAGCATGGGTAGATCTGTTTCATACCTTGAGTGTGTATATCTTTCTTAAGTGCTTCAATGGATGAATAACCAGTCAAATCGTTCAATCGCTGGCCTGCCACGAAAATGTTGGATTGAAGGTTATCCATCATGGTAGTAAACTGTTTGGAAACCTGGGACCTGCGGTTCTCAAGATACGACGGCAGGCCCTTACTCTCGGTCCCCTGGGATTCCACACCATCTTTAGCCTCCTGTTGCTGGACTTTTTCAGTCACATTGCCCTCCTTAGCAGAGGGGGGAGGCTCCAAGCTCCCCGCTCCAAGATAAATCGTTGAGCTCCCCTCCGACGAACCTGTAGCAGGTTGGTCCTTATCCGCTGGCTGCTCAGCAGTCTTTCCATCTTTCAATTTCTCCGTCTCACTGGATGAGTACAACGCAAACTGCGACCGGAATTGGCATTGTACACAAACTGAAAACTGCCGCCGTGGATCTGAACCAGCAGGAAGAGGCTTCGGGCCAACGGCGGAAAGAAGAGGTGATCGGACCGGACGAGAGGTTCTTGTAAAGGTGGCGGTTGATCGGAGGGACTGCCTGAGCAGCAATGGCATGGACTGCATGGCCGGTTTGAAGGGCCACGAGAACCTGACCAGACACTGGTTCTTTTGTTGAATTACAGTCGAGTGGGTTGTAAATCTGGTTGGGGAGTGGATGCCGAAAGAAAGGCGGGAAAGTCGGCGGAATCGAATCGCCCGCGGTTTTCTTCGGGTTTCTGATAAGAGTCACGATAAGTGATTTTTGTACCACCATCTGGGTAGATAGAGATGGCTTCAAGAATATATACATTTTCTCATATGTAGAGGCTCACATACATTTAAAGCTGGAATGATATTAAGAATACATGTATGATATCCGTCGAAATTCTGATGGTATTCTTTCCTCGTGCCGCTAGCATTAATGACGTACATAATTCCATACAGATGATAGTCTCGTAACCCATAACATTAGAGGAGTACAAACAATTACAAAAGGTCAAATAGCAACTGAGGCAGTCCTTACGCACAGCAGCGTTCCAGATAAGTGATGGCTAGATAGGGGTAAGAAGGACTTCCACGCATGTCCGAATCAGTCCTGTACCTTATGGTCTCCCTTCACGGCTTCGGCATACGTGGGTGGTGGTCTCGAATCACCCTGTGTTTGATCGCCGCTGCTACCGGCTGCAGGCTCATTCTGGGGCTTGGGACTGGACTGTGATTGTTGTTGCGGCGGGGGCGTCGCCGTAGTTGGTGCCACAGTGCCGTAGCCTCTCTGAGACGGGTGCTGGATCTGTTGATGAGAAACGTAGTAGTATGTCACATGGCCGTTTTCGACGTCCCTCCGATGGGCGTTCCCGGGAATTGGTTCGTAATATGGATCATCAGGATCCTGCTCTGGATATTTGAGAATGATATACCAGGCATGTAGTAGGCCCGGCACATAGCCGAGACAACAAAGGGCAAGGTTGATGATCGAATCTGCTGTACAAATGCCTACTTTGATCCATACTGCGCAACGTTAGCAGGGCATGTCAACAGCAGGGGTTTGTAAATAGTAGTGACTGGGCCAGGAGGATCATTGGTACATACCTGAAACCGGTGGGAAGAATATCGCGAGGATCGCGAGGAAGATGTCCGATCCGCACATAATTGCTGTGGTATACTTGGTACTATCTAAATGGACTTGCTCTCATGCAGAAACCGAAATAGAGATGTCCGTAGTGTATTCTATGGTTGGTATAACAGACCAAGTAGACGTTGATAATGGTCTGTAAAGGCTGTGATGACGACAGCGGAAATACAATCGGTTGATGCCTACCTTCTGTGGCTGTTCGGGTCAGATGACGTCGTTATGATCACCTGACCTTTGTCGGAGGTTGTCGAATCAAATCCCTAGGGGGGCACTAGAGAGCATCTGACACTAAAGGTACTCTGCAGTGTTGAAGATCGTAGAATTTCGCTCTCTATTTGTAATTTAAAGCTACTGTTTTACGCTTGTAGCCGAGTAAAGGGCTTTCGTGGATAGTTGTTTCTTTTCCGGCACAGGTAATTGTGGGGTCCTCAGATATATATCTAGCATTGTCTACAATGCGTTATGAACTTCCTTTCTTATTTCAAATTCATACCTCTAAACTGATTTATTCCTGAAAGTGACACGTAATCCACACCCTTCATTATAACACTCCTAGGTAGATATACAACGAAAGTAGATTTAGGGTTATGATATACTGATTGCACCATATATACTTTATGATCAATGCAAACTTTCTTCTCGCTCTAACTTGAGCTGCCCGCACTCGCTCAATGACTCTAGAGGGGTCTTCTAGCAGCTGGGTGCCTATTTATAGGTGTGCACATCATATATCTTGAAATGTGAATACTGAAAAACCTCAACATTACGATGGATTCCATTCTCAGCCTACAAGTATATATAACTATACATAGTATAATTACTAAGCGCACTGTGTATAGGTAAATTATGCGCATAATAAGGCGGATTATATATGAGCCGGTGTAATGAGACAATATCCCGAAAAAAAAGGCAAAGAAAAGAAAAGAATAGGAGTTAAAATTTCGCGCGACGTCAGCGCTGGATGGGTCGCTTGAGCCTTGATTAAATTGGGAGAGCTCCACTTAAACAGTTTGCTGGGTCACTGGGTGTGCTGCATGTGGAGTATCCCGGAGTATTTGTGCAATTCATTTTATAATTAGCCTTGCATTCTTTCATGGATACCCATACGGAGCATTCTAGGGTTCGTACCTTAAATTTGATATCCAAGGGCTGTACTCCTCACATCGGGCAGACTCACCCTTGCATGTCTCAAGGTGAATATTCCGAGGTAAGGAATCTGTAGCACCTGTGCTGTATTGCTCCTGGACCAATATATTGATTGACTCATAGAATTGTAGATTTATTTTCACAGCAGTCGCCACGAAACGCATAGAGATAATCTTATAACTGTATACTACATAACTCAATTATGAAAAAACTAAGTTTCAAACTAAAAAATGTGTCTGACCATGCAGAAGCATGGTGTTGGTGTCTTCCTCGAATGCCAAGTCACCCGCGAGGCTAAGATGGTGATCGCACCGGCGCGGCGCCCTGCTGGGTAGAAGGAAGGCTTCGAAACAGCGGCCTTGAGAGGAGAACATCGCAGATAGTACGGAAGTGGTTCGTACTCGCAGTGTTTGTCTCGTATGGTCTATCAATAGAATTGATGTCTAAAATATTGACATTACAAGATGACAATCATTGACAGTTTATAAGTTTGTTGAGCATCGTTGACGCGCACATATATCCACCACCTTTTCACAATGAGAAAGAGAGAAGAGAAAAAAAAGTAAAAAAGAGGGTAAAAAAGTAATAAAGGTAAGAAGATTATGTTTGAAAAAAGTTATTTTCATTTTTTTCTTTATAACAATCGGCAACTCTGCTACATAGTACTTCTCGGTCCCAAGGGTCCAACCAGTCTGTAGTCTGGATTCCCGAGCAGGGCTCCACTTGTTGAATCCACACAAAAGAGGAAATTTCATCACAAAACGACTTCGAACCCTAAGCCAGAAATATGAGGCAGGTAGTAGTTCACCGCATTTATACTGCGTGGTCCCTTGAGCTACTATCATTGTATAGGCGCCCTGTGATCTGGTAGCCGTGAGGCTGTAGTGAGGACCAACCAGGAAAAAGAAAAAAATTACTCGGATGGCTGGTCATGCAATGCCCGTGCCCATATATGGCCCATTGACTGTCTCCCAACGGCCTCGAACGTGTGCCACGTCAGAATGTTAGATATGACTCTTATCCTGACTCTTGACCTGTACGCCTATATGTACCTCTTGTACTCCGTATACCTGTCTTCAAAGTGAATAGACTTTGCTGTTCCTGCAGTCGCCTTTCCATGGTTCTCTTGGGTTTTTCATTCGACAGGTCAACTTTTCTACTCGACAGGACTTTCTTACGCTTCTTAAGGATCGGGTTTCCCCTCCTAAGAATATCTCCAACTAAGCATTGAGTTCATTAGTACTATCGATCTATACTGTCGCATTGTCTGTATTGGAGTCTTCCTCAGTTCGATTCCGTCCGTATGAAAGTGGATCTGGTAAGTTTAGTCGAGTTTAATTTGGCGCGGCAGCAGGCTCTGCAGCAAGCAATTGATCCTGGACTCTGCGGAAGCTGTCTTTCATGCTCTAGTCCACCATGCCGTATATGTACTAATTTCTGAACGAACACAGTTTAGTGAAGGGTGGAGTCTAGTTTAATTGGAACGCCGCCGACCCTCTTGGGAACCGCCCATTCTGTTGCTTCCTTCTCCCCCTTTTGCTCCAAGGCTTTAAACTTAGCCTTGCGTCTTTTGCCTGTGCCCTTGCGACAAGATCGACCGTCCGCGATCATTAGGTATTATTACAATACGTCTAACCCCAACCCAAGTTGGAAGACTTCCGAACCGTGCGGTCCCATAACCCGGTTCCGTGCCGCTCACTGTTGAGCGCCTAAGGCAAGGAAGAATAATAGCACGGTCCTGGAATTGGAAACCACGACCTTCGACTCGACCTTTCACTTTCTTCCATTCTAGGCTAATCTTTGCGCCCTGTCCTTTTTTTTCTCTTCTTCTTGTGTTCCTAGCTGTGCTTTGCGGGGCTGAGTCACTCGTTAACTTCAATTCTTGAACTTTGTCGACTTTTCTCTCGCCTTTTTACGTTTCTTTTCTTTCGAACTCGGTTTCTTTCGCTCCTTATCGCAGCTTGACGCACTTACTGTGGTTCCCGGCCAGTGGTCGACGCTCTTCAAGTCTTTCCCCCCCAGAACAGTTTCTGTTGTCTGGAATTGAGAATACAGAGTCCCCAAAAAGCAGCAACATGAGAGAGTCTGCCGACTAAATTATTGGCCCGAACCGAATATCCGATTTGCTATTTGACTTGAGTGTCATTCGACCGTCTACGCTTCTACTTCGATATAACCACTAGCAACTACTGAGATCACCGAACCTTTGAACGTCACTTTCATAGTCGCAGGCCGGCATGGCAACCTGCATATCTCTCAAGGGCTCGACGCAATGTCCCGCCTGGAATGGCTCATCAATATCAACCAGCTCTAGTCTCTACACTGACTTGTACGTCTTGTTGGAGCCTTGATCCTACAAAATCACAGGATATTTTACTGACATTCCGTTAGCCCATTCATGCAGAACGTTACAAGCGTAAAACAATTTGACCAAGAGTTGAGTGATTACGTCAAAGGATCTTACGTTACCCACAAGTAGGCATTCGCTACCCATGATTACTACTACGTACCTCACCTAATCAGCTCTGCCAACCAGATATGTCGACTACTTGGGCTGCCAAGGGGCTAATCTTACAGATACTGATGATTTTTATGCCCGCTATACCACTAGCAGCATATGCAGTGGGCTCGTTCAAAGTTCAAAAACGGATTGTGATCTATCGGATAATGAGTCCAGGCCTCTCTGTGCTGATACCTGTGTTAGTACCTCCTACTTGACCAGCAAGGATTTCTCTAATCATCTAGGATAGGCATTGATGGCTACAAGCGAAGCAGCTATCTTGCTCAATCCTGATCTTTGCCCCAAAAGAGCCGGTAATTATATGAGCCAAGTCCGCTCTGACTTTACCGTGTGTGCTCTTCCCGCCGACTCATTAACCGTGACCTGCATCTCGGGAGCTGACAATGAGTCCGACGAATGTGGATATGGATCGAATCTGGTCGGCTTGTGCGGATTTTGTGGGGCAAGCTCACCCAACTCCACTGATTCTTGCTGCATAAATTCGAACGCTGCGACTCGATGTAAAGATGTGACCATTCCTACGTCAACGACAATCCCACCGATTTTCACTTCGACATCTAGTCCGACTGCAGGATCTTCATCTGGCCATCTCTCCGGAGGCCAAATCGCAGGAGCTGTGATTGGAGCCATAGCTGGAGTTGCTCTTTTAGCGGCACTAGCTGCACTGGCGTTGATATGCTGGAGACGAAAGCGAAAGACGCGAGATGACAATGTTTTGAACCAGCCAAACCCCCAGAGGAAAGGCTTCTCACCAATGCAACCTAGCCCGGGCCAGCAAGGCTTCGCACCGATTCCAGGGGGGCGAGTAGCTAGGATGTCTGCCCTGCGTGAGGCCCCAAGCGATTCACCTGGACGCTCTCGTAACTCCGCTGCCCTTTTCGGTGCTGGAAAATATAGCGAATCCTCTGATTCAGATTACTACGGCGCCAGCCCCGGGGCTATGTCTAAGAAGATCCCCCCAACTGCAGGGAAGCGTACTGCCTCACTATCTAGCAATTCGGCCCTGGCTGGTGCGGGTAGTGACGGGTCACCTCGCTCTGGCATAGGTGGACAGTACTCATCACCCGATGGGATGGCCAGTGGCCAGTCGGAGCAATTATCTTCATTCCATGATTATTACTCCCAAGATGACATTCGTCCAGGAGACAAGGTTGCCGTCCTTTGGGCATATCAGCCACGAGCGGGCGATGAATTCGCTCTGGACCGAGGTGAGATGTTGAAGATAGTTGGTATTTGGGATGATGGTTGGGCGACAGGCATTCGGGTCCCGGAAAGTGCGGAGGATTATGATGCTAGACATAGAGAACAGCGTGACAGCGGCGTATCAAATGGCTCACACAGACCGATTGCTTCTCCTTCCCCAACTGGGGAAATCAAAGCATTCCCCTTAGTTTGTGTGTGCCTCCCCCAGCACTGGAGAAAGATCATCGATGGAGGACAGGCAGATGATACTCTATGATAACCAGCAAGCAGCCCCTCGTCCATGAGCCAAAAAGTACGAGGGTTTAAACTTCTAATGCCGGTTTATGCTCTTACGATAGCGCCTTTGTCATTTTCCGTCCACAACATTCGCCGCGGCTGTTTGTTGGATGTCGTGCCTTCATGGCGGTTAGCACCAGGAGGCACCGTCCACGCTACCATCACGACATACATTTCAAGGCCTTGATTTCTTTACTTTTCTTCTGCTCGGTTGCGGGCTAATGCATCGGGATGCTTCCGCGACGACTCGATATGTTTCTTGTCCATTCGTTCATATACCCCTTTACGACAATGTTATTTACTCTTCCGTTCTTAGACTACTGTTTTACCATTCTCTTTCTGCTCGGCTGCCCTCTGTCACCGCGCAAGGTGCAGTATGCTAACTCTGCTTGGTTCAAATTGTGAACTATCAGAGCCGGTCATGCTCAGCGCTGAGGAGGGCAGTGGGGTGCTTGTCATAATTGGGGTTTTACAGTACATACTATTTGATGTATGTTTTTATATATACTGGATTCTAGAGTATGGCTAAAAATTAATTTCTCTCCGTTTGTTTGGAGCTGGCTATCACCTTCACACTCCTGGGCTAGCGCCGAAAATATACCAAGCACGTCGTAACTGATTCGGAACGTATCATCGAGCGTCATGAACACAAATATTGGTAGGTTGTACTCCGTATTTCTTGCGAGCATGTTTGCAATCCCGCATAATATCCTGCATAATTGAAGGATCCAATCATATTGGAGCAGGGTCTTCGGTGAGAAGTCGGTTATTTGGACTGAAGTTCCATGGTTGATCTGATCTATACGGGACTTAGTCACCCAGTTCCAGAAAAACAAAATCCAGTGTTAAGAGGTGAAAATAAAGATAGTTGTGCCCAGTGTCTTCTCCGTACTCCGTTGAGGTCCCTACAATCCGTTAAAATAAGTTCCCCACACTAGCAACGGCAATACGTGTCCAGGAATAGGCAGCTCCTTACGGTACCTATTGATACTAGTCGGAGACGCAGGTGACGGACGAACCTGCAGCAGGCTGCAATGTTAAGTACAGTGCTAGTTTGTATGCCTCATACTCTAACCACTCACTCGTCTACACTGCCGGAACATTCAGGGGGAGATGAACTCATGACGAAAACACGGCCTGGTGGTGCGACGGTTATATCACGTGACAATAATCACCCCCCACCGGCGCCGCAACACCGCAAAGCACAACTAAATGCCCCTCTATCTCCATCCCCCATTATTATTCCTCTCCCACCCCCTCACCTAATTCATATCTCCGCTAGCTTCTTTCACCCGCAAATCTCCGTGGGAGTCTATTGAGAATAAGCTCCCTCTTATCTGGTCAGTAAATAAAACTGAATGGGCTTCCTGGCTGCAACAGGCATAGTTCTTCCTTGACGGGGAATTCCCGTCAAAATCAGGGGAAACCAGCTGCTGACATCGCGTGCCGGCGTAGGTTATCAACTTCGGAGTTTCTTCATTTCCATATCCACATAGCAATCATGTCGGTACGTATTCCAAACAACGTCTTAATGGACTGGGCTCATACTGACCTGGTATTCTTTTGCGTCCCGTAGCTCGCATCTGGGTATGTCCACGCTTATATTTTACACCGGGCTACGAAGATCAGATTGATGCCGGACCCCCGACCCGACACTAACGACACCTGTTACTTAGAGTTTCCATCACCGATGAATGCATCAACACGTTCAACGACTTGCGCATGAAAAAGGGCGATAAGCTCAAGTTCATCATCTTCAAGATCGCCGACAATAAGAAGGAGGTTGTCGTTGATGAAACTTCCTCCGAACAAGACTATGAAGTATTTCGCAAGAAGCTTGAAGCTGCTACGGACAGCAACGGCAAGCCTGCCCCCCGTTACGCAGTCTACGATGTCGAGTACGAACTCGGTGGCAATGAAGGCAAGAGGTATGGTGTTGCCGAAGTCGTCTGAGTTGATTGGCAGCTTACGAACCTTTTTGCTGTGTAGGAGCAAGATAGTCTTCATTTCCTGGGTGCCTGAAGGTTCCCCAACTCTCGTAAGTTCCTTTACGCTCCATCTTCCTCATACTAGCTGTTGCTGACGGTCCATGCGACAGTGGTCTATGATCTATGCTAGCACTCGGGAGAATCTGAAGAGCGCACTGAACATCTCCAACTCTATCCACGCCGACACCCCGTCTGAAATTGAATGGAAGACTATTCTGGCCGAAGCTAGCGGCGGCAAGGCTGGTAAATAAGTAACGGTACCGGCTGGGCCCGGGTGAGCTTGTGTGTGCTGGTTATTACACTGCGCCGTTCTGTTCCAGTTCGCGAAGTGTCTCGCAACGAACCAATTCAATGACATTCTCCTGCACAAATTTTAGTTCAATATGAGATCGTTACGACTTGTCTGCTTCCATAGTGATCGTATCCCTGTTTTATTGCGATCGTGGCACTCTCCGTGACCGAGCGTTTGGGAGGGGTTTTTGTTGTCAGCGTTTATACCTGTACAGAATATTGCTACCTGGTAGGGACATGGTTTCATAGGATCAGTGTAGAGTAGAATGCACGACTTAACCGTTAAAATAAATCTCATGTCGGTCCTTGTGTAGGTCTATAGTCGTGCTATGATCCCGGGATGGCCCGTCAGATGAGCAGTATTGATTCACTGTACCTAGGCATGATAAGTACTGTAAGGGAAAACCAAAAAATTTGTCGGTGTGGAAGATTCGAAATATTGACCGTTGGGGCTTGCCAAGCTTCATTGATCGATCAAAAAGCCGACCAAAATTCAAACATACCTCTCAAACGGTATTTGATGTTGGATAGGGACGGAAGTATCAGGTGTTTTGGGTGAAGGAAGCAGAGGTCGGGACAGGTTGGGACGTGGACCAATGAGGGCGCAGGCAAAACGGACTAACCTAACCGGCCGGATACTCGACTTTCCACCTCAAACCACAGTCGAACGACGTCTTCGTTTCCCATCGCGAAGTCTCGATCACCTCCTCCACTTCCATCCCACCTTAATTCATCCTCAATCCCGAGGCATTACATCTCTCGTTCACGGAGAGTGTATTTGATTTCTAATTGGTCTTATTTTGTCGCGCGCACGACCTCCCACACAATGTTCCTTCAGTCCGTCTATCGGGCTGCTGCTCGCAGCTCGGCCATGCCCACTACTGCCATTCGTTCCTACCGCACCGTCTCGGGCCCAATGGCTTGCCTGAATGCCCGCCCTCAGCCTGCGAAGAAGTCTATCGCTCTCCAGCAGACCCGCGCCTCATCCGAGCACGCCATCTCGAATCCCACACTCGCCGGTATCGAGAAGCGCTGGGAGGCCATGCCCCCTCAGGAGCAGGCCGATCTGTGGATGCAGCTCAGGGACCGTATGAAGGTTGACTGGCACCAGATGACCCTTCAGGAGAAGAAGGCCGGTATGCTTTTCCTATCTACATAATCCCCGCTACTCCCGATCGATCAGAATTTTGCTGATGGGCATCACCCCCCGCATTTTAGCTTACTGGATTGCCTTTGGTCCTCATGGCCCTCGCGCGCAGGCCCCTAAGGGTGAGGGTCTTAGAATTGCCGTTAAGGTCGCCCAGCTTACTGCTGTCTCCGTCGCCGTGTTCTACGTCATTCACTTGTTCGCTAAGCCCCAGCCTAAGACCATGTCCAAGGAGTGGCAGGAGGCTTCCAACGAGTATGCTAAGGTACGTCGAGCTTGCTCTTCTAATTGAGCCTGCCACTGGGCAGTATCTCTTGGAATTCAATAGATCAGACACTGACTACTTGTCATAACAGGCCGAGAAGATCAACCCTATCTACGGTATCAGTGCCGAGGGTTACGAGGGCAAGGGCTTCGTCCAGAGCCCTCCTGCTGAGAAGTCATAGATTGTGGACCAGTGATGCGGGAGGAACAGGTATAGCAATTGGACAAGCTGGATAGGATCTGCTGTGGGTTCAACTGGTACTCATGGTCGTCGTCCTTCCGTTTTCTGATAACGCCGGTTCTGTGCCTATCATCGTGTGCACTTTCCTTCGCCTCTGTCTTATTTGTTTTGCCCAATGTCAGCCCAAAAGACTTGTATCTCGTACTGTGCCATAATCAATGTATCTCCTTTGTAGCCATAGAGTCTGTTGCACTGCTGCGACTGGCAACTAACCCCTAGAGACTATAATATGTAGATTACTACATCGCGATAATCATTTTCTTAGTAATAACAATGTTCTTTTGTTCTGAAGAGGTTTGGTATCAGCCCTGTCGTTTTTGATGTTTACGTCGGAAATGTACGACGGGGTCGGAAAAGCGCTGATACATAACGCTTGCGAACTTGACTATCGTGCGCCATTACACCTCTTTGGCTATAACCTTTCATATGCTTATTTCTTGGCATAACACCTGGCATTGTTGACCTTCAGGAAAAAAAGAATATACTTGTTACTGTGAGTCTGTAGACCAGAATTGACTACCTAGATACCTTGGTGATTCTGATGGAGAATCACGGGAACACGTCAGATTTTTTCCCTAAGTTGGCGTTCGTCCGAAATAGGAGCTTGGATCTTCTACGGTGTACCCGGACGGCGGTAATAGGAAAACCAAAATAATACGTCGAATGTCGGGTCTATTCCTGTTACGACATGTTTATTTCTTCACCGTATTGATTTGAGCCGCATACATTCGATTTAGTCCGGAATGCTTTCGACTAGTCACGGTTCTACTGGATAGTGTGCTGGACAAATGGCATTTTTGATGGGGTTCAATGCTCCCTTGTATCCGATGGTTGCCAAGAAGCTCCTCATTTTGTGTGTAAATTTCCATGACAACCGCCGGGAGACTTCTCCATCCAGTGTCGGACGGGGAGGCGACGAGTAAGAAAATTATCTATCAGATGAAAACGTAGCTGTTATGTATACGGTTGAAAAGGTGGAAAAGGGAATTATACTGCCTAGCAACCATGAAGCTGATGCAGCTTTGTCCATGTTTTCTGCGCGTTGCTCGGTACATCACGGGATCGTCGGCAAAACCGCCCCGGAAAGGCTAAGACCGGACACAGTCGCCCGTGTCCACCTCAACCTCAACCTCTTCCCTTCCCTTCCCTCTTTCTTCCCTCTCCCCATCTTCTCGTCCCTTTGACCTCATTTATCCCCGTTTCGCTCTTAAACACCATCATAATGTTCAAGAGGTGTGTTGCTCCGCCCACTCTGACCTCGTCGCCATATGACCCTTTTTTTCCCGCTTGCTAACAGCTGTTTTTTCCTTCTACAGCGGTCTTGCCCGGACCTTCGGGAGGGCTGCTTTTGCCCGGCCTACCCCGGTCGCCCGTCGCGTTCCCTCCAAGATCAATGCCTTCCCTTCCCTTGCCAGGTTGGCCAGCACTGAGGCCGGCGCTACCGGCAAGGTTCACCAGGTCATTGGTGCCGTCGTTGACGGTATGTTTCCGGCTCCCGACGAAAACCCTGTTACCCGGCTACGCGAAAATCTTTTCCTGGCCGCCATTCCATCATCAAATCATCAACAACGACTCCATCTGTGGTTCAAAACACGATATCTGACTTTCGATTACAGTGAAGTTCGAGGGTGAGAAGCTCCCTGCCATTCTCAACGCCATTGAGACCGAGAACAATGGCCAGAAGCTCGTCCTTGAGGTTTCTGTAGGTACCCCCAGAGCTTGAATGACATCAAGTCGATATAGCTAACCAAAAACAGCAACACTTGGGTGAGAACGTCGTCCGTACTATTGCTATGGAGGGTAAGTTACCCCCTTCTATTGTTTGAGTAGCACCATGACCATGTCATGGGTGCTCACCCTGGCTTCACCGCTCCCATATACGTGGCTAGGGTCACCCGAATTTTGGGTTGACATATCACTCTTCCAGGTACCGAGGGTTTGACTCGTGGTGCCGCTGCTCGCGACACTGGTGCTCCCATCACCATCCCTGTCGGTCCTGGCACCCTTGGCCGTATCCTCAACGTCACTGGTGACCCCGTCGACGAGCGTGGTCCCGTCAAGGCCACCAAGTACGCCCCTATCCACGCCGAAGCTCCCGAGTTCGTTGAGCAGTCCACTGAGGGTGAGATTCTTGTCACTGGTATCAAGGTCGTCGACCTGCTTGCCCCCTATGCCCGTGGTGGTAAGATTGGTCTCTTCGGTGGTGCCGGTGTCGGTAAGACCGTGTTCATTCAGGAGTTGATTGTATGTTCACCTGCAACCTAAGACTTCCCATCCTCCACTCTTTTCTAACTCTTCACAGAACAACATTGCCAAGGCTCACGGTGGTTACTCCGTCTTCACTGGTGTCGGTGAGCGTACCCGTGAGGGTAACGATCTGTACCACGAAATGCAGGAGACTGGTGTCATTCAGCTCGAGGGTGAATCTAAGGTCGCCCTTGTTTTCGGTCAGATGAACGAGCCCCCAGGTGCCCGTGCCCGTGTCGCCCTTACCGGTCTGACCATCGCCGAGTACTTCCGTGACGAGGAAGGTCAGGATGTGCTGCTCTTCATTGACAACATTTTCCGTTTCACCCAGGCCGGTTCTGAGGTGTCTGCCCTTCTTGGTCGTATCCCCTCCGCTGTCGGTTACCAGCCCACTCTGGCCGTCGACATGGGTGGTATGCAGGAGCGTATTACCACCACCACCAAGGGTTCCATTACCTCCGTCCAGGCCGTCTACGTCCCTGCTGACGATTTGACTGACCCTGCCCCCGCCACCACCTTCGCTCACTTGGACGCCACCACTGTCTTGTCCCGTGGTATCTCCGAGTTGGGTATCTACCCTGCTGTCGACCCTCTTGACTCCAAGTCTCGTATGCTCGACCCCCGTATTGTCGGTCAGGACCACTACGACACCGCCACCCGTGTCCAGCAGATGCTCCAGGAGTACAAGTCCCTCCAGGATATCATTGCCATTCTGGGTATGGACGAACTTTCTGAGGCTGATAAGCTCACTGTCGAGCGTGCCCGTAAGCTTCAGCGTTTCCTGAGCCAGCCTTTCACCGTCGCCCAGGTCTTCACTGGTATCGAGGGTAAGCTGGTCGACCTCAAGGACACCATCCGCTCCTTCAAGGCCATCATCAACGGAGAGGCTGATGACCTTCCCGAGGGTAAGTTTCCACTGACTAATGCCTGTCTTCGAGCTCTATGCTAACGGTGTCTCAGCTGCTTTCTACATGGTTGGTGACCTCGAGTCCGCCCGTGCCAAGGGTGAGAAGCTCCTGGCCGAGCTCGAGAACAAGGCCTAAATGTAATATTGTTTTTAAGCGCCCTTTTCTTTTTTGTTAGACATGGACTTCCTTTCTTCAGTTTTCCGTTTTCTGTCGATACGTGTACAGTACTCGAATTAAGAAAAGGGAGTTGAACGAAAGGCTTATCCTCCCTGTTCAGAAGAAAAGGAAGGGAGCACTATTACACCTACCTTAAAGTCCGGATGAACAGTCCGGACTTGTGTTACACTACGTGCTCATGTAAGTAAGTTAAAACGACCACATTCAGCCTGATACCCTCGGGGCTGGGACAATTGTATTGATTTCTTTTGTTGGACCAACTTTATTTCTCTTCTTTTCTGTCGTAAGCAATGTAGCTCAATAATGTTGTAGTCTCGTTCTTACGTTGTTTGTAATTTATTATCACACGAATGTCTTGCATTGCACTGTCATCCATTGATATTCGCCTTCATCTCTGTGTAGAGGACACTTGCAGATGAACAGTCCTTTAAGTCTACAAGTAGCCTCCCCTTGTTATGACTACGTATCCCTCCCTGGCTGTATTTCTCCTTGATCTTTAAGCAACACCGCTCCAGATAGGATAGTCGACATCTAGTTTGGATCAATACTGATCATGGGGTTATATATAATGCTACGTGATATATAAAACCTAATATGTATAAACAAACCAATAGATTTTATACGGCAATACTGAGTACCTTTCCCTTTGTACATATCTATCCTAGCATTACTATATACACTAAACCCACGCAGATCTTCATTAGCAAGACAAGATTCGACAACCAGATTTCCTCACTACCATCATTGCTTCTTTCTATATTCTATGGAGTTTTATGGCGAGGGAATGCTAAACGGTCTCCCTATCTTCTCTAGAAAGTTAGTGAAACGTATTCACAAATGTTGATGTGCAATTTTATTGCGCTCAGAATTTCAGATTCAATGAAACATAGCACTGGAATAATGTCGGGGTCGACTTTGTTGGAGATGGGGCTTCCTTCCCCTTTAGCAAGGGTTGTTCATCTTTGTACTTGAGTGCTCTTTTTATTTATGTATATGGACTTGGTGGTCCTATATCTGGCTTGTGGATCGATCATTGGTTTTCGGAGATTGGTATTGTGGATTCCTTCTGAGGTTGTTGTGACTTATCCTGTTTTTGTCGTGGAGGATGGTTGTGCTGGGTGATTACTGTGGTTTGTAGGTTTTGTGTAGAATGGTTTGATATTGTAATCTGCTTGGGGATTGGAAGGAGGTTTTTGTACTGTCCGTTTGGTTATGAATGACTTTAGACTTTTGGTGTTGTATGCTGTTTTACTAGTATATGGCTTTGAGATGTTGGAGGGTGTGGCCTAGAAACTTTGGCTTGATGGTTGGGTAGGTCATTGTTGGTGGGATCTTATATATCTAACGACTGGGTTGTTTGACTTGCCATAGATCAATGCTCGTTGCTTTTTGAGTAAACAAGATATTAGACTTAAGAGATGATACTGATTGGGAAGGTGAGAGTGCAGCTTGTGGAACTGGAAGGTCTAGCATGTGAGATGGTGATCCTAGGGTTATGGCTTAGTTGTCTCTAGATTATTTATCTAACTGGGCGAAGACTGATGCCTTCAAGGGGAATCTATAATGAGTGAGATCTAAAAATAAACAGGTAAATTGTAGTAAAGAATTATAAAGCTGAGAACAGAGTAAAAAACACTTGATGTGGAGTATAGCTTAGCGCTGAGGGTGTGTTTGCAGAATGACACGAGGTATCTACAGCGTTTCCTCTAAGGCCAGGACCTATTATGAGTTAGCATGCGTGGCTCTTTCTTACTTTTTGGGGACTCTAGTGTCAGGTATAGGATAAATCTTACTAGTGCGGTCCTGGTGGGAATGTAGACTTGGAGGAAGTTGCTCCGGCCATTCCACGATAAATCGGTGGTAAAAAACCGTGTCTCCTTAAGATTGCGCTTCAGACCACCGAATGCTGGGTCATCGGTGTCGAGGACGATACGGTACGTGCCTGGTTGCTCGACCCCAACACGGTAGTCGGTGAAGCTATTGGTTGGGTGGAAGTTGAAAATCCAGAGAAGACCTGCCCGCTCAAAGACGAGGACCTTGTCGGTTTCGTTCTTTAGGCTGACATATGCCTGTGGCGCATGGAGCCATCCGTATTTTTCTTCTGTCAATTGCATCGCACGGTCGAAATCATTGAGGAATTTATACCGTAGAAGATGGTCTTCGGTCAGATTTAGCTGACGTCGTGCATACCAGAAGGAGTTATTGTTTCCTTCTCGGGGGAAGTCGAGCCATTCCGGGTGTCCGAACTCGTTGCCTTCGAAGTTGAGGTAGCCCTCACCTCCGAGACCATGTGTGACTAGTCGGATCATCTTATGCAAGGCCATGCCTCGTTCGATGACGGGTGTGAATTCTGTTAGCACAGACATGTGTGTGTACATTTCTTTATCGCATAGCCACATCATGAGGGTTTTATCGCCAACAAGCCTTATAATGGAGTTAGCATAGGATAATGTGATAGCATATACAGTGATTCTGTGAACTTACGCTTGATCGTGGCTTTCTGCGTAGGCAATCGTCTTCTCGCCATGGCGTCTGTTCGTCAGCGTGAAGGATAGGTTTCCTATGTCCCACTCGTCGTCCTTCTTCTCTTTTAAGAGCTTGATATACATGTCTGGGACGGCCATGGCGAGGCGGTAGTCAAAGCCGACTCCGCCCAGGGAGTGTGGTAGACAGAGCGCCGGCATCCCAGAGACGTCTTCCGCTACTGTGATACAGTTGGGATAGAGGTTATGGAGCATTTCGTTAGCAAGAGTCAGATACATCACACCTTCTTCATCGACAGAAGAACCGAAGTACTCATGGTACCCCCCAGAAAAGCCTCTGTATGGTCCGATTAGACAAATAATAACACCGAAAAGGTGGCTACTTACGTTCCAATCCCATGATGGGTGTAAAGCATGCTTGTGACACCATCAAAGCGGAAACCATCAAAGCCATACTCTTCCATCCAAAAGCGTAAGTTGCTCAGAAGGAAGCGCAGAACCTCATGATGGCCGTAGTTAAACAGGCGACTGTCCCACAACTCATGTCGACCCTTCCCACCACCGTGGAAGTATAGGTGGTCTGTGCCGTCGAACATGTTCAATCCATCGAGCACGTTCTTTGACGCATGGCTGTGGACGACATCGAGGAGCACCACTAGTCCCATGCTGTGGGCTTTATCGACGAGCTCCTTCAGGTCTTCAGGCGTACCATAGCGGCTGCTCGCTGCGAAGAAGTTATTGACTTGGTATCCGAAGCTGGCGTAGTAAGCGTGCTCCATGACGGCCATTAGTTGAATTGCATTGTACCCCAGATATTTAATCCGAGGGAGCATGTTGGAAGTGAACTCTTTGTAAGTTGCGACTTTAGTTTCTGGTGATGAAATTCCCACATGTGCCTCATAGATCCGTAGACTTTCAGGCCTCTTGGGGCGGGAATACTGGAACTTATATTGTTTTTCGGTTGGAGGATTCCAGAAGACCGCCTCATATGTAGGTGATACACTGAGGTCTTGCACCACACGCTTGATCCACGCTGGGATCCGATAGATTCGCTCTCCACTGGGGGTGACCATGGATATCTGGACAACCGTAAGTGATATGGAACGAATGGACGACCATGAGCCTAAACAATGGGAATGATACCTTGATTTTGCTATCGTGGGGAATAGCTGGAGCGCCGTTAACTGCTGGCACCGTAACCTCCCAGACGCCAAAGTCATTCTTTGTCATTGGGTGGGCCGTCACATCCCAATTGTCTGCTAGTTTCAGTATTACTTTCTCAGGTAGCTTCCTCCATGCAGTCAGACGTACTGAATTCTCCGACCAATTGCGCTTGCACAGCATTTGGAGCCCATTCTCTGTACACAATGTCACCATTGGATTGAACGTTGAGGCCAAACCTCTCGTAACCCTAAAAAGTGGAAGAAGTCATAATTAGTAGGGACACACTTCAGGGTCAAATGGGGCCCTTCTACAATCAGGGGGCAAAAGAGCAGATTGCTCTCACCTTGCTGAACGTTTCAAGACCTCCTTCTGTCTCATTGATGGCCTTCACCCAGCCTTCGATGAAACTAAACCTCTTCTTCAAAGCATCACGAAAAGGCTCCAGCCAAGGATCCAACTGTATGACACCTGAATATAATCAGCGTAAGGTGGAATTGCATAATGTGTCGTTGGAGGTGACCAACCTGTGCCGTCCGGAGGGGAGCTATCCACAGCTTGGGAGGTACCCATTCCGGCAGCTGGCAGGAACTGATAAGGCTCAATCGGGTACAAAACCTTGTTACTGAGTGCCGACGATGCAAATCGAGATAGTTTGAAACTAACACTACCACCGGTGATTGCAAGCAGAAAAAGTAGGCAATGGTTGGGGAGAATACAGAAGAGCAGAGAAGAAGGAAATCTGGTTTCCTGCTGCGGGGGTTGCTTGCGGAGAGGCCAAAGCTCCCCGTGCCCCCCATGTGACGTGACATCACCCTACCCTTGTCTTTGTTTGCGTATCATTTTGTTTCTCGTACATTTCGCAATACTAGTCACTTCCCTTCAATTGTTTTGTCGATTATAAGCAACGTCTTACTCTACTATGATATACGTGGGGATTATCGTATCCTCCAATCTATCCCCAAGATCGCAAGTAATCAATCTATTAAGTACTCATGACAAGATAAGACGTTGATAACCCACTTCATCTTAAGAAATATATTATCTAATTAAAACAAATCGAGGATCAAATACTTCTACATGCATGCGCCATGCCTAGTGATGGCCATGGCGCCGATGATGACGATGGCTAGCACGAGGAGGGCCTGTGGGTACTGGCCTGCCATTTCCGAACGGGCAACCACCAACTTCACCGGCAGATTGTTCAGGAGATTGCTGCGAAGGCTGCTCCACCGCAGGAGCTGGTGTGCTAGTGGATGTCTGCTGCTCAGTAGGGGTGGAGGTCGCCGCAGCAACCGTTGTTGGCTTAGAGGACGCCACAACCGCCCGGACCTTCGCTGTCGAGCCTTTGTTGGCCATCAAAGCGCTATACGGAGTCGCTCCAGGGTAGAAGGAGGTGGGGATGGTCGGGATCGGAATGGAGGCTGTAATACCGAATTCCGTCTTGAGATCGGAAGCCATTGTTGCCGCCGAATAGCCAGATGGGGCGCTTGAGACTGTGGTCGTGGTCGCTTCATAAGCAACGTGGCTGGAGCCGGATTTGAGACAAAACCCAGTACCATAAGCATTACGGCAAGAGTACCATTGCCGCTGCCTGGAACTGTCCTCGGTCCACATGGCGAAATCCTCAATGGTGATATCGTAGCAAGGGGCGCCGTCTGGGCAAACAATCTTGATAGGTCCTCTTGCAGCACCATTCTCCTCGGTGCCCTTCCAATTTCTGAGAGTGATGTTGCTCAGTTCGACACCATTTCCTCCCTGAGAGCTCATGCTGGCCCAGTAGCTGTCAATGTCGAACGAGTAGGCATTTCCGTGGCCTGGCAAAAGCAGGGTGCAGGTTAGCATTTTGTCAAGGAATTCCACTGTCTTATAAGGATACTTGTGCTTACCGATGAAGTTCTCAAACAGCAGATTAGTCGCGGAGCCACTACCACCATTGCTCTTAATGAACATCATGTTGTTGGAGTTCCAGGTATAGATGTTCCGGTAAGTGATATCACTGATATCGGTATCCTTTCCAAGAGAGCCCATACCGCATCCACCGCTCCAGTTGCAGTAGATATTCTCAACCAAAATGTTCTTTGAAGGGCTCTGTAGATGCGTGTTAGACAGTCATTGAGAGAACGGTGGGCTGTATGGTAAACATGCCTTGACTGTGACACACTCATCCTTGTTTGTTACCTCGATCTATTAACATGTAAGCTACTGAGTAATGCGAGACTCAAATATCGGCAGTTTACTACTCACGTCATGAATCCAAACGTTCGTTGACCAAACATCAACGCCATCCAAGCCACCGTGGTTACCACCACGAATTGCCATGTTATATACTTCGCCATTGGTGCAAGTATCCAGGGAAAAGTGGAAAGCAGGGGCATCGACCAGGATGAAGTCATGAACTGAGAAATCCGTAACATCATAGAGTCGCAAAAGACGAGGTCCACTCCACTTGTTGTCTTTGTGGTACTCATAGCCCAAGCCCTGCATGGCACCCGACGATGTGCTACTGAAGAGCTCGAAATCGCTGGAATGTTCAATAAAGATCATGTTTCCACCGTCTGTGCCGGTACGGTAGATGGTTCCATCAATCTGCAGTGCCCATGCCTTGCCACCACTCAATCTAGCCCAGGTTGACAGTGCATAATCTCCCGACGGTACATAAACCAAACCTCCAGATTTGCAGTCGGCGAACGCAGATGCCAGAGGGGGCCCGAGATCAGTGGTCTTATCAGCTTTAGCTCCATAATCGAGGACATTGCAAGTCTTCGTGGCGGCTTTAGTCGAGGCCGATGTTAATGGTCCTACAGATCCAGAAAGGCTGGCCACCGCAAGGGTAGGTACCAGGCTCACGAGGGAAAAGAACGATAATGTATTGATCCGCATTTTGGTGGGCGGGATTTGGAGAAAAGAAAGTGAGCGTGAGAATAGAGCAAGAAGGGTTGTACCGCAGGAGTGAGAAGAGCTCTTAAGTAGAGCTGGACCCTGGATCTCAGTCTGAAACAATTTCCCTAAGACATGGAGCCAGCATCTAGCCCTAGTTTCAAACAACCGCTGGCTACCAGCTATGCACTCCCAGGGCTGAGCGATAATCTGTCAATTCGGCCTAGACTTCTAGAACCAGACATCGGGTTGAATCAAATAGATTATTCAGCGCGCCAGGAGTAACAATGCATACTAATCTCTAATAAGAGAACCATGGCGTGCTTCGGACGGTTAAACCAAGCACGAGCAACCGTCCCGTGTTTCGCATCATATACCGGCTGTCGTCCCGGATCTGCAATTTGGCTCAACAAGATGTCCACAGAGCTCGATAGCTCCGCTCAGCCCGTAACGCACAAAACTTCATCCTTCATGGGACTCCCGGTGCTTCGATGGGTTGGGGCGGAATGGCCTCTCAAGAAGTGGACCCGAACGAAAGATGAAACGCTCTAAAAAGTGCCGTTTCCGGAGAATAGCCGACACCGAAAGGAAGAACCCTGTACAGCAAATCTAGGAGATAAGCAACTCCCACTGAAGTTAAAGGGGCGAGACTAAATGAAAGTTTGGAGTAAAATTAATTACTCTCTGACTAGGGTAGATCTAGTCAAAGGTCGTCGAGATCAGCCACGAACAGGATCAGTTGACCTTCTATGCCTATTCCGCGTTACATGTATACGAAGTGTTTGGATACTTCACGCACTCATTAATCTACCCAGGTCCGGGTTCGGCCTGTGCGATATTTGAGAACGTCCGAGTCACCTGTTGCTGCTTCTCCTCGGGCTACGGTATGGATATATCCCGCTCTAGCTAAGGCCATGTCTAAAATAAGACCGTTCGAAAAGGGGCAGAAAAGTGGTATGCATCTGAATTAAATTTGTATCCTCTGAAAACCTCCAATATGTGCAATGAAATGGACATCTATCTGGACTCAATCATACAGCAAATCGATAACAAACATTTGATATCCTCACGCTAGTCATTGTCGGCATGCCGACTGTACGGGGTTCCCAAGAAACTTGGCCCGGTATAGCACCGTGAACACATTCGGTCTGACTGGACACTTCATTGAACCATTTACAGGTTGGCGCCAAGAGTAGCGACAATACTGCCAACGGAAGTGCCCAGAGCAGGCAGACCGAGACCAGTGAGAAGGCCTGCAACATCAGGGGAGAGCTTGATGAGAAGGAAAGAGCCATCCTGGGCGGTGACAACGAGGAGGTCCTTGACGGGCTCGCCGAGGTCCTCAAGGAGGTCACCAACGTTACCGGCAGTCTTGATGATCTGACCAACGGGGGTACCGACTCCGGGAAGGCGGAGGTTGGCGAGGAGAGAGGCGACAGAGGGGCTGAGCTGGATGAGGAGACGCTTGGAATCGGCACCGGTGACCTCGAGGACATCCTGCACCTTGGGTGCAACGTCCTGAACGAGCTGGCCATCGGCAGAGCGCTTCAGGTTCTCACCAAGGGTGGCGACAATGCTGCCAACGGGAGTACCGACACCGGGGAGACCGAGCCCAGTGAGAAGGCCAGCAATGTCAGGAGACAGCCTGATCAAGAGAGCGCCAGCGTCCTTGCTGACAACGGTCAGAAGGTTGTCAACAACAGGGCCAAGGTCCTTGATCAGGTCGCCGACCGAGGCAGCGGTCTTGACAACCTCACCGACAGGGACACCAACACCGGGAAGGCCGAGGCCGGAGAGAAGACCAGCAATACTGGGGCTAAGCTCAATGAGGAGCTTCTTCGCGTTAGGGCCGGTGACGGTGAGAACCTGGTTCACACCATGGCCAGCATCCTGAACAATGTGACCACTGGCGCCCGAAGAGGGGACTGGGGATGTTGCGGGAATAGCACTGGTGGTGGAGGTGGCCTCCTTGAGGATGCCGATATCAGAGAGACCGCCAGCAGGGGCAGCCATGGCCGAAGAGGCCAGAGCAGCGATGAGAGTGATAAGGGAGGTCTTCATTATGATGAGATATGTGAAAGAAAATTAGAATGAATGGCAGGGTATATTGATACAGTGTATAACCGTTAATGAATGACAGAAGTTGGAGAGCGAGAGAACGAATGAGTGTTGCGCTGCTGATCGAGAAAGAAAGACAAGAAAGCTGGGACTGTTAAAGCCTTATATGCTACAGCTGCTCGGGGCAATCTCTTTATTACCGTCATTCCCAGCAAGCAGCTGGGCAGTTTGATTAGCCAGCTGGCGGGTCAACCCTTTGACTAGTAACTCATGTTATTGCTCAGGAGAGTAAAGCTTCACAAGCTTGATGGAGACGAAAGGACCACCAGGCTGTGGGTACTACATACGAAACAGGATACAGGCTCTCCAATGTACCTTCGTGCCTTTACACCCCGTGCTTCTCTGTACACCACTATCATCGCTAAGCTACGTACGGAGTATACTAACTACGAAAGTATGCGTCTCAGTGATCTATGTGCAGTTCCTACAATGAATTTCAAGCGACTCCTACAGTTCCAACAATGCCAAATTTTGAGAAGAGGCCCAACGTTACAATCGCTAATTATCTCCATAGACGTTAGATAGGCTGATACTGCAATAAGAGCGCAATCATTGCTTGTTCGGGGAGCACTGGATCCGCTGATCTACACGGAATAGACTTTAAGACATCATGGCTTCCACGTCTTCCGCACATACTCCCTAGTTACCTGTTAGCAACTACGGTGATCTGCATCTTAATCTTACCAGGTACCAGGCACCAGGCACCAGGAACCCTTTCAGTCACATGCGCTGTTAGAGTCTAATGGTGTGCTGACTTGCTGTCTACTATTGGTGGGAGAAGCTGAAGAACACGAGCTTGTCCGCCGCGATACACTATATCTGGGGTCTAATTGCAATAGATTCGGAGCCGACTTTCCTCTACCAAGATTATGTACGGCATACAAGGACAAGAAGATAAAAAGACAAATCTTGCACGTTGTACATGACCATCGGGGTAGCCGGTCTGCCCAGACCTATGGAGCCTAACCCTGACGATCTTCAATGGAGCCAAGGTATTAAGTCGATTTGTCGTTCAGCCTTATTCTAGAAGTACGGAAGTGCCGGATAAGCTATTGAAGCTTACGTTTTCAGTTTTTGTATATGCACCGGTTCTTAGTTCGCGAGTGATTTAATGATTCACAAACTATTATACTTTGCACCGGCCGATTATAAATTCGGCTGATGAACGAGATCTTGGACTTGGGGGTGATGGTAGTTCAAGCCATCGCATAACCTGCGTTCTACCAAAGTACCCCTGGTCCCTCAAAGTGGATAAGGGCCCAATAGGAAACACTCCACTTCCCTTGAATGGCAATTAAACCCATAGCCGCACCTTAGGGCCGGTAAAGAGAATAATCAGAAAATAAGTTAACGATTCCGCGGGCTCCGCCCTGAGGACTCCCGGACACGAGCTTTACCACAGTATACTGAGTAGCAAGGACAGAGAATGATCTTGCATATGAAGGTCCTGCTGACAATCTTTTTGTTCTTCTCTTTCTTTCAAGTCTCGTACTTCATATAAAAGTTTCTAATTTTGAGCATACACATTCTCCAACAGTTAGCAGAAGAATAAGAAAAGGGGTACATGAGAAACGTCATGCTGGCTGACCTACGACGACATGATTATAAGGAACTACCTGATTATCTCGTCATAATTTCTTTAGTTCCACAACGGAATTCCGCAGGAGAGATCCCCAAAATCCAGCACGCAAAATTATGCATAGTCGTTGGGAACGTTTTAGTCGATGATCAACAAGCTTAATAAGTCCATTGCCGATCAGCTCCACCAGGGCTCGCGAATGAACAAACGACAGCCAAAACTCGATGGGGTTTGTCGTTACTACTGTCTCTACTATTGGTAATTATTATGGATAAAACCAAAGGAGAGCCGGCTTAACTACTCGACAGATTTCCTTCGTATGCGGTATTTGTCGCGACGTTCCGAAAGAAAAAGGAGAGCCCTAACTACCGGTGGATCCGCCGCTATTTCGGGGGCCACGTTCTTTTCCCCGTGCTGCCGCCTAACAGGCTTATTGAAATGCACATAATAATATCCACGGATGACGAATGAAGAATTTGTCTCGCTAGCTGATACCACTGTAGGAATTATCACGCTCAGCAACTCTCGAGGTAATCAGAGTATATGGAGCATTATGGGGCGCTCAGGGCCTGTGAATTGGTCTATACAGGCCAACCCATCATCTCCTATTCTAAGGGGCTCCCCAGCGGAGTATCGCTCTAACCAATAAGATAGTATGATGGCTGAATATAGCCATAGCTACACTGGGTATGTATGAATGTGAATATGTACAAAGAATATGCTACAAGCAAAACTTGTGCAGGCTTATTAACGTCAGGAAGCAGGACTGGGCGGCAACTCGTCTGTGAACCAGTCGCTTGCAGCCTCGCCAAGTTCGAATTCTAGGGTTCCTCCCTGGGCGAATATGTCGTTCCATGTGAGCCAGTTCTTCTTCCAGTCCTTTCCGTTCAACCGAAGCTTCTGCACATAAATTTGACTGTCACCGTTCCCATCGCCGCCGGTCGCAGTTATGCTTAGTTTCTTCCCATCCCCAAGCTCAATAGTCATGGACTCGAACCATGGAGAATGGACCAAAAATGTCGTTTGCCCTGTGATGGGATACAAACCAATCATATTCCACAAAAGCCAGGTCTGCATGGCACCGGCGTCGCTGTTACCAGGGAGACCATTAACTCCAGTATGATAATAGGTCTTTGCGATGTTGCGCGATCGGGAAACCGATAAATCCTGTCGGTCGATATAGTGGTATAGATACGGGATATTGAACATCCTAATGGCACCGTCAGCGATACTATTCACGCTAGCATGGAGCTAACAATAGCCAAGACCAATCCAATAGAAGGATAAAAGACTTACGGTTCGTTGGTGGGATCGAAGATAATGCCACTAGAGCCGCTGGCCCCCTCGGTGAACATGGTGTCCAAGCGCTTCAGGACAGTCTGGGCCCCACCCATCATCTCGATCATCTCCTCCATGTCGTGAACACTCGCCCAAGAATACGCCCAGGAGCTGGCTTCGTAGTACGGATCCCCCCAATAGCCACTGTCCCTTAGTGGATCCGTTTCGATGAAGCCAGTGGTGTCACGTGGAACCACAAAACCGGAAAATCCCAGCGAAGTCTGGTTGGAATTCCAATGATTTCTCCAGTTCCTTGATCGGTTCAGGTATTTGTCTGCGTCTTCACCCTTCCCAAGACCTGACGCTACCTGAGAGAGGCCAAAGTCGTTGCAAGAATATTCGACTGCCCGAGTGGCGGCACGGCTGTATTTCGGCGTGATAAAACCGAGACTAAGCCAGTCCGGTAGCGCACCTCGCCCCTCTTTGGTTGACGAGTCTGGCGCCATAGAGTCGACCGGATCGTTTGGCGGAGCTATTTCGGCATCTTTAACCATTGCCCTGTATCCGTCTTCCCAGTTAACTGCTCCGCGGACGCCTTTCACGTAAGCATCGGCAAGGATATTGTCGGCATTGGAACCACCCTGTGTTCTCCCGTTGTAGTTCGACGAGCGAGCGTCCGGGAGATAACCTTCAAACCGCCAGATGTCGATTAAAGAACGGATCTGTTCTTCATATGCTGCGGGCTGCAGGACTTGCATGAGAGCAGTAGAGCAACGGAAAAGATCCTGAAATTTTGTTAGCCTGGAGAGAATTAATGTCATTGTGGGCAAGATTCCCGGAACCACACTTACCCAGTAAGTGAAAATGTCTTGATAATATGGCTCAGAAGATGTCCAGCCAGGATTCTCCCCGGTCTGGTTGGTTGGGATCAGATGCATGAAGTAGAGGGATGTGTACAACAAGGTGAGACTTGTTTCATTCGTGTTCGTCGTAGTCACCTTAGACAAGACCTTCGAGCTCCATTCCGTCTGGGTGTCGCGAACAACAGATGTGAATTCTGTTCCCTCTGGAATTTCGTCATGGACATTTTTGCATGCTTTCTCCGTGGACAGCCACGAGATGCCGACGCGCGACGTAACTACAGTTTGTTGGAAGGTGAACAAGCCGCCGACACGTGTTGTACTCGAGGATGAAGATGCAAACCCGCTGGTCTGCTCGACACTTCCTTCCGCATCACTTCCGGTGTATGTTCTGTTACGAACTGGAGCAGCATCAAAATAGCCACCTAGCAAGAAAGTCAGTCTTTGTTCATCATTGGGGCCTAAATTAAAGCAACTTACAGAAATAGATCGACCAATCTGGTGAACGATTCCAGCCGTTATCGTACACACCCTGACCTTCATAATGTCCATCAGGAAAGATGGTGATGTTTCCACCTTTGTACCCCTGTCCAAGTCCTTGGCCCCGAAAAGAGGGAAGGACGTGTGAAACATCAACCAGGACATTCCCAGTTGACCCTTTGGGGAATGTATACTGATACATCCCTGCATGAGCCGATGCGCTCAACTCGACAATAGTTCCCTCCGACGTCTGCGCCTTGTAGTAGCCCACAGACGCCTGATCAATACCTGTCCGGGCGACAGTCTTGTTCGATAGGGGATTACTGATGTTCCCGATCAAAGGCAGCTGAGAAACTGTCCCGTACTTGGGCGCTCCCCCGGTCCCTTGTTCATGCATCATGCTGAAGCCGGAGAATTTACCATTGGGAAGATAACCCGAATAGGCATCTGTTCCTGAGATGAACAGGTCAGGGCCCAGCTTTACCATGCCGAACGGTCGTGCGGCACCAGGAAAGTTATTCCCCCCATTTTCGGTGCCCAAGCTTCATGAGATTAGGAGCCGATTTCTATTAAGGCCGCGCGATACTCGAAACTCGATACTTACAAGAGATTTACGTGTGATGTTAAATCAGCAGACAGCACCAGTGGCTGTAATAGGGTCAACACTAGGAAGGCGCCCAACAACGCCATGGTTAAGATTGTTCCTAGAAGGATGCCTGTTAGAGTCGCCAGTCTTTCTATCTTGTTGATGGTATCTCGGGAGCTGTCCTACAAGGAGCGGAACACAATCAAGGACATGCAAGTTGCATGAAAAGCACCTCTGGCTGCAATCGAATCTAATTTATCTGTTGAGAGTGAACAATCACGCCTCTGCGGGGTGTTACACTGTCATCCTAAGGTACGGGAAAGTGATAAGGGGAAGGTGCGAGGCCACTAATTACAAAGAACAGTCGCACATGCCCTGATCACAGGCAGTCTCATGGCTGCGGAAGTTGTCCAATACATGGATGCGAAAGTACTGTGGGTTCGGAGAAAGCAAGGATGGAAGTATATTGAAAGAAATGGAGCATGCTCGATCGTTTAGCGTCAAAAAGGGGGAAGACTAAAATTTTAGAAAGTAGGGTATACATAGAAGCTATTGCCCCGCCAGTATCTACTGATAAAGACCGGCAGTTTTCATCATGAGAAACCCATAGATACAGAAAAGGAGGGCGCATTCTTGCCCCTGAAGTAGCCCTACCGGAATGCCGCCTTTGCTTGTTGACAAACAAAGAAATAGGAATAGCAACAAAAACCACCGAAGCCACAAGCAAGAGAATAGAACAGCTAGGCAAACATAGACGGTGTACGGAGTACTGCTCGCTACACAGTACATGGTTATCAGTGTTGTAGGATCGATTTTTGGGATATACAGGGGTATCAATTCTAGCGAGGGGTATCACTCTCCAGTCACAAGCCAAGATGGCGCACATGTCATTCTTTCTACCGACAACTTGTTGAATCTCACAGGTCTATCCCTCAAGAAGCTAAGACTCTGTGGTATGTGCCATTGTCGATCATCTCCCCTCCAGTGTGATCCAGCATCCAGGATCATGCCTTCTGGACTAGTGATCACGACCACAACCACCAATGATCTGCCCACATGCTCGACTCAGGGGGTTCTGACCAGAGGCAACGTGATTGGTCGGTTCCTGAAAAGTGGATCAGGCGATTGATTCTTAACATTACATAATCACGTGTCACCGTCTTTGGAGCCTGAGGAATTCTCCCTTGCTTTAGGCAAGTAAGGTCTGAGGAATCTAGATGCATCTCATAAGATGTATCATCTTGGAGGTTACAATATCAACTGGAAGCCTATACCCCTGAATTATAATCATTACTATATTTTAAAGAAACATGTGACATGCACGACACATCCATCGATTGTGATTTCAATTCCGAACTTTTACGCATAGGGTTTCAACTCATACTTCCGTCGAAATAGATCATCGACGTGGACCAGATAATACGTGCCAGGGGCGAGGCTGTCAACACTCCCCTTAGGGGTGTAGTTCTTCTGTTGGTAGGCCTTCTCGCGGAGTTGACACACCTAAACTGGTCAGACCAATATCATTTTTAGGGAAATACATCTATCGGACGACATACCTGATC
The DNA here is from genome assembly GCA_009193545.1 of Aspergillus arachidicola. NCBI lineage: Eukaryota > Fungi > Ascomycota > Eurotiomycetes > Eurotiales > Aspergillaceae > Aspergillus > Aspergillus arachidicola. Next base: position 101,271 of record ML737119.1, read on the forward strand.
ATAAAATTCAGGGGACACCGCTGCGCGAGCATCCAAACGATCACGTAACCGGATCTTTTGCGCCATTTCCGTAATGTCGCCTTTGACCTGCAAGCTGAACATGGTACTGGCAAGACCGCCGCCATAGCTGAACATGCCGACACGCTTGTTCTGCAGTTTTTCACTTGGGACGTTGCTCAATAGACTTACCAGCCCCGAATATATGCTAGCTGTATACATATTACCACAGTAGGCCGGGGCTGTAAGGGACGGTTGGACACGCTCCGAGAACTTGTCCTTGGTCAGACCCATGCAGAGCTTCTCAATGCTCTTATTTGTCAAAGATGCCGTATACTCGACATCTCGAATCTCAGACGGGACAGGATCGAAACAATCTGGTTCCAGTCGGAAGTCGTTGAATAACAAGCGACCATATCCCTTGGCTACCAGCTTGCAGTTGGGGGCATGGAATACCATGTAGTCAAAAGTATCTAAGAAGCTACTCTTGCCCCTGGTTGCCACTCCGTTCAACTCGCCACTTGTTTTGGCCAGCTTCTTGCTGCGATAGCGTTGATAGCAGTTATCCAGCGCCTGAAGATAACAGGTGTTTGAGAAGTGCCCATCTACGAGAGGATATTCGGATTTGAGATCGGCTTTGTAAAAGTCGTACACATGCTTCATGTACGACGCGCGGAGTGGCTCCAGCACAAGGGGTGCGTTTGGACCGATGAGCATGGCTACACAGCCGACGCCACCTGTCGGGCGCGCTGCCGGTGTGTCGTACAAAGCAATATCGCCCGCGACAACGATGGCGTTGCGACCATCCCAGGCGGATGATTCCACCCAGTTCACGGCGTTGAACAGTGCGTTCGTCCCCCCATAGCAGGCGTTGCATGTATCGACGCCTTCGATATCGGCATTGTCACCGAACAGTTGCATGAGGACGGACTTACAGGACTTGGACTTGTCTAGAAGTGTTTCTGTTCCGACTTCGAGGCGACCGATCGTCTTTGGGTCGATTGAGTATTTTCGGAGCAAGGAGGAAACAGTGGTGAGGGCTAGGGAGTAGATGTCTGTCAATGATTGTCAGCCAACTATGCTGAAGGAACTTGGTGGCTTTTATGTCAGTCTACCTTCTCGGTCATCACAGAAGCTCATTTTCTGCTGCCCGAGTCCAATGGTGAATTTTCCGGCACTGGCCCCTAGAAATGTCTCGAGCTCCGATTGCGGTACATACTATATTTTGCTCTGGTTAATGTTCTTCTAGGTGATTCAAAGAGGCTCAGGACATACCCGACTGGGAAAGTAGATCTCGATGGCCTTGATGCCAATGTTCTGCGGTGTCGAAGGCATTTCGTTTAACTGCATATGTGGAACAACACAGGTTGCTCACAGGGCGAATATCTGATGATAGAAGAAAGGAAAGCTAGCTGATGGAACATGAAGAAACACCATCTGACAATGTGTCGTCTCCAATATATTCCCTGCTGGTAATCCTCTGCTTGGCGGTACGGTATGAGGTCTACTATGTAGATCAGGTACTATGCAACCTAAACACGGGCTAACGCCATGGTGAATCCACCACGGGCTGTCTGGGATAGACGCTACAGTGTATATTCGAGCACCTTGGTTCCAGCTTCGCTCATTGGACGGATAGGTGGTGAATCTGTCTCATATCTATAGAATCTTACAGACTTTACTTAATGAAATATACTGTTGCCTGCCATATGAGGTCCGTCTGCATGTCAGCGGTGGCGTTCTCCAGGCCATCTATTGGCTTGTCAATCTGACGTGCGAGAAGTAGGTAGCAATTGAGGTTTAAGCTATTATGCCTTGATTTGTCCGAGAATTCGAAATATAACAATAGCCATCTTTCGGTCCAACGGAAGTTACTCTATCGCGGCAACAGCACTATACTTAATCGGTCTCCTGTTTATGCTAAGGTTATCTGTCTTTTTGCAGTTGATGAATGACCAGCGCAACTATCAATGCCACCGATAGTTGTAGTATATCTTGTACGCGCATATAATGGTCACGCTTTCATGCCTAATGCTATACTATACACAGCATAATTTATAAGCAAAGCTTAGTGCTAGAACTACAATGCAAAATTATCGATAATTAGCCGAAGATGCCAAGTTAAGGAGCAAATTGTCCTCATATGTCTTTAATTATAACCTCCTAAAGAAATTTGGACAGATTCGATATCTGCTGTATCCGTTTACCCGAGGCTTGAGGTAACGATATTCCATTTTGTAATGAATATTGATCTAGGCACTGACCTGACCCTTGGGACAATGGATATTGTTTCATATGATATTACGTATTGGAAGCTGGTTAGTAGTGGTGCGAGACCGTTGCTATTGAGCTTGGTTTCTTGTTATTCGGGAATTTTACATTGCGAGAAATGGAGGTGTTTGTGGTTTATGTCATCCTTTTCTTCATTCATTCAAACCATAAGATAAATGTGATATCAGATTCTAGGTACGACTTCAGGATCAAGATTGTAGGTATAGATTTCAAATATATTCTTGTCTTGGGTAAAGCATCATTACGATTCCGCAGGGGTGCCTGTTTGGGTGGGCCATGGGCGTGCTGCTCGTATAATCGAGGCAAGCATTGGCAAACTGGATAATATCTATTTCGGGACAGGTATATCCACAGGTGTCTTGGGAGCAAAACTGATTGCAATGTTTCCATAAATCCCACGACGGAGACTTCCAGGCAGTGATGCTTACTGATAAGGAAGGCTTAGGGCATAGTTCTCCCAGCCATATATTGAAGACGACTAAGATTTCGTCTTGGGTAGTCGGTGAGTGATGTTCACGTATGAACTGTCTGCGTCTAAGTGGGTTCACTCTTCGGCCGAGCTGGTTGTGACTTCACCGGTGAGGATGACGACTATGCTAGAGCATTGGAGAGAATTTATCCATATATAATGGTTTGATAACGCCGGCTGGGGCTTTCTAGAAGGAATCATAATTGGTTGTTCAGTGACTTGTAGTAAGACTAATGCAAAGATGGAGTGTAGTTAGGTCATGCCATATTAACGATTATTGGAGAAGATTTTCTTGATAGGCAGATCAGCAGCGCCTTGCCTGTCGGCCCTGAGATTAAATGGCATCATAGACGAACGACCGGCAAATGAAATGTGTGCTATCCCCGTGATATCTGGTGGATAGAATGGAGTCTAGTGTCCTCTTGGCGACCGCATCCAGTGGACGGAAAAATGACACCCCGCGAAAAGGGCAGAATTTCTCCGTCCGTATCCACATCGCGGAGTCGAAAGAAGCATTGCCGAGTCACATCTTTTCCCCCAGAGTTGCTTTCCTGGGAGCCCCGTGCGCGGGGAAAAAAGAGAAGCGCTTGCCACTGGGGTTTTGCGGGCGGCGCCGCCAATGCCTATCGCGGTGCTTAGCATCCTCGCCCACAGCCTATCACAGTCCAGAGATGTCTACCTGGATGGAGTATAGCTATGGGGCCCTTAGTTGACCCATCGATGGGGACGAGTTTGGGGACGAGTTTGGGGAAGGGCTGGGGAATATAATGGGGTCTTCCCCAGACGTCTCCCTGGTTTCTTTTTTTCTCGAGACGGCCCTCCTTGGTTGAACTGTCTGTCACCCATCGGTCCTGACCAATCTCGCCAAAATGGGTATTTTCAAGAATTACCGTGTTTACATCCTCACAGCAGTGGCCTACTCAGGGTCCCTGCTTTTCGGTACGCCTCCTTGTTGACCCAGATGACTTGTCGTACATGAACTAACGATGTTCTGTAGGATTCGACACCGGAGTGATGGGTAGTGTGCTTGCCCTGGACAGCTTCAAGAATGATTTCGGTCTATCGGGATCCGATGGATTTGCAGACGCGGCAAATGCCCAGGTCTCTTCCAATGTGGTGTCTCTGCTCACTGCTGGCTGTTTCTTCGGTGCTATCGGCGCCTCCTTCCTCAATGACTTTCTCGGACGTCGCTACTCCCTCATGATCCTTACCGTCGTGTTCCTGATTGGAGCTGCTATTCAAGTTGGCGCAAGCCACCAGATTGGCATGATTTATGGTGGCCGAGTCGTGGCCGGATTGGGTATCGGCGGCATGTCCAGTATCACACCTGTGTTTGTGGGCGAGAGCGCCCCCCCGGAGATCAGAGGTCGTATTGCGGGAATGTTCCAGGAGTTTCTGGTCATCGGAAGCACCTTTGCCTACTGGTTGGACTATGGAGTGTCCCTGCATATTGCACCCAGCACGAAGCAATGGCGGACTCCAGTTGCGGTCCAGATCATTCCCGGCGGGCTCATGTTGATTGGACTCTTTTTCCTCAAAGAGTCTCCTCGCTGGTTGACCAGCAAAGGCCGTCATGAAGAGGCGCTGCAGTCTCTGGCTTATATTAGAAATGAGTCCGCCAGTAGCGAGGTGGTGCAGACCGAGATGGCTGAAATCCGCGCCTCCATCGAGGAGGAGCAGGCGGCGACCGAGGGTTTGACCTACAAAGAGTTCCTTCAGCCGAGCAACCGAAACCGCTTCATGTTTGCTGCCGTTCTCATGCTTTGCCAGCAATTTTCGGGCACCAACTCTATTGGATACTATGCACCCCAGATCTTCCAGACCATCGGTCTTAGCGCGACCAACTCGTCTCTTTTCGCCACGGGTGTTTACGGAACCGTTAAGGTCGTCGCGACGGCAATTTTCTTGTTCGTCGGTATTGATCGCTGGGGACGGAAGAAGAGTCTGATTGGAGGCTCAATCTGGATGGCTTCCATGATGTTCATCATCGGTGCCGTCTTGGCCACTCATCCACCTGACACATCTGCGTCAGGGGTTTCCCAGGCTTCCATTGCCATGGTTGCCATGATCTATCTTTATGTCATCGGCTACAGCGCCTCATGGGGTCCAACTCCATGGGTCTATTTGAGTGAGGTAAGACTGGTCCATTTATACGAGAAACCAACATAATGTCCAAGACATCCCCTGACTGACTTCCGTTCTAGATTTTCCCAACACGTCTGCGTGCATACGGTGTCGGCCTTGGAGCAAGCAGCCAATGGCTATTCAGCTTCTGTGTTACCGAATTCACTCCCCACGCGGTGCACAATCTGGGTTGGCGGACGTTCCTCATGTTCGGAATCTTCTGCGTGGCCATGGGCGTGTTCATCGTCTTCTTCGCCAAGGAAACCAAGGGCCGCTCTCTGGAAGAGATGGACGTTCTCTTTGGGGCCGTCGATGAAAATGAGCGCCGTGCTGCCGTGGAACATACCCTGAACAAGGGCGTGGCCTCTCACATCGAGCGGACCGAAGATGACAAAGTCTAGATTATTTAGACCATGACGTGACGATCAAATTATTGTACAGAACGGGAGGAATCGGTTATAGAGCTTAGTCAGGAATAGAACCATCCCAACATCTTCTTTTCATTCCATTGTTTCCATTCGTGCGACGATCAGGAGGCGTTAATAAATTAGGGTTGCACCAGGATGATAGAGACAAAGAAGGTCAACCGTTATCCCAACCGCCGCTAAATAATTAATCTCATCCATTATGATCTTCGCAAGCCGAAGCCAAGTCAAGCAGCTGACCCACGAGCCTCCATGATTCACCACCCGGGGCTTTTTACGAGGCAATTGAGATAATTTCTCTTATATAGAATTGCGGCTCTTGGCACTGATGTAATCCAAAACATCGCAATCTTCCTTGTGAAACCCTAACAGCTAAAAAGCAAACATTGCTGACAGACTTGTTCCAGAAAAGGGGCACGATGTATTGCCCAAACATAGTACTTGCAGCAGTATAGGCAAGGGGGCGAGTCAGACTACCTCCAATATGAGAGCCTCTCACCGTAACCCAACTCCCCAGGAACGAAAGCAGGTGACACGACCGCACCTTCCTATTGTTCACTACGTCCGTAAAGGAAATGAATAGCCTCGAATTTGCCAGTTCAGTGAAAACAAGGGCCCTATTTCTCTTTTAGGCTCCGTGAATGCTCACTTTCCCAACTCCTATATAAGTTGAGAAAGTAATTCGATCAAGTGTTTCCAACTTCACATTTCTCATCAGCTTTCAGATCTTCTCGGTCGGTTACGTGCAACCATGTTGTTTTATAGGGCTTTCGGTGGGCTTCTGTGTTTCTTGTATGCCTGTGTGACGGTATCTGCGTTCACGTGTGCGTACCCGCCGCTCATCCAGGCGACGAGGGACGGCCTTGGTAGTGATCTTGGGGATAATTGCTATTCTAGCGTGGATTTGGTTAAGGTTTGTTCTTGGGTTGTGGTGGTGGTGGGATTGTTCGTTAATCGGGTATAGACGTATGTTGCGAGGATCAATGAGGTCAATTCTACACTTCGTCCGATATTGGAGGTTAACCCGGATGCGGTGCACGAGGCAGAAGTGCTGGATGGGGAGAGACTAAATGGCTTTAGTCGGGGGTAAGTATAATCTGGCCTATATTTACTGACTGTCATGTGCTGATGGCTGTTTTAGAGAGTTGCATGGTATGCCGATTTTAGTCAAGGATAATATTGGAACGGCGGATAAGATGCAGACCACAGGTACATATCGTCTCTGTTTCATACTGGTAGTGATATTTCCTGATCGTACGTTCAGCTGATGTGTGTTTGTGTTTAAGCTGGCTCTTTCTCGCTCTATGGCTCTCGAGTTCATGAGGATGCAACTGTTGTGAGGAGACTTAGGGATCATGGGGCCATTATCCTCGGAAAGACGAGTATGTCGGAATGGATGAATTTCCGTTCGTTGAACTCTTCCAATGGTTGGAGCCCTAGGGGGGGACAAACTCTAGGTGCTTATCATCCGATGCAGGACCCCGGAGGAAGCTCAAGTGGTAGCGCTGTGGCAGTTGATCTCGGACTGGCTGTGGCAGCGCTTGGAACCGAAGTAAGTGGCTGCAAACTATGCTGCATGTAGGTCCATCATAGGCTAACCCAGGAACCTAGACAATGGGAAGTACACTATTTCCCAGCGAGGTAAATAACATTGTCGGTATCAAACCAACAGTCGGCCTTACTTCACGCTACGGCGTCATCCCCATCAGCGAGCACCAAGACACCATTGGACCAATGGCTCGGACCGTCCGAGATGCAGCGTGGGTTCTGGGGGCGATTGCAGGCAGAGACAGGAGGGATAACTATACACTTGCTTCGCCTCACCCATCTGTCCCCTTCTATGCCGGTGCCTGCCAGCTGGACAGGCTGCAGGGGAAGAGGATTGGTATCCCACGGAATGTTCTACCATTCCTAGCCATGGAACCACACGGCCTTGCAGTTCTCTCCGCATTCGAAGCCGCTATCTCTGTACTCACAGAGGCGGGTGCTACTATTGTGCAAGATGCGAACTTCACAGCTTGGGAGGAGTTTCCCGAAAGCAAGAGTGTAACTCAGGTTCTTCATGCTGATTTCATCTCCAATATCGAGAGTTATCTCTCTAATCTGGAGTCCAATCCGAACAACATACATGCCCTACAGGATCTCAGAAAATACACACAGAGTGACCCACGAGAGGATTATCCCGGACGTGACACGGCCCAATGGGATGCAGCACTCGCCGTCAGAATCAACAATACATGGCCGGAATTCTGGCCAATGTATCAAAATAATCTCCGTCTAGGAGGAGAAGGAGGTGTATTGGGGACCCTTGCGCGCCACAAGCTCGATGCTGTCATCCTTCCTACATCGCTGGCTGCCTACGTCCCATCAGTCGTCGGTACGCCAGTCATCACAGTCCCACTTGGCGCTTATCCGAAGGGGACGAAAACCGTATACAACAAGTTCGGCAATCTGGTTCAGGTTACCGAGAACATTCCTTTCGGGATTAGCTTTATGGGCGCGCACTGGAGTGAAGAGAAGCTAATTGGCATGGCCTATGCGTTTGAGCAGCGAACCCTGTTCAGGCAGAAGCTGAAGCGCTATATCGAGCCTCATAGTGAGATTGCGGGGCTGCTACAGGACAGGGCCGATGGGGTGTGTACATAAAGCTACTTGCATATTAGACTATGGGTCCGTCAAGGGGATAATAGTTAATTTAAACTCTTAAGCTCTTTTAGTTCGAATGTTTTCGTCTGATCACTCCATGTATATTCGGTAAAATCACCGAAACCTCAAGATGGTACTACTACCAGAATAGGCATAGTCTCAGATCGCCGGGTTCCGATAAGTAGCTGAGAATCTTCGCGCGGGGTCATCTTCCGCCTTTTTTATTCTGAGATTTAGGGCGGACCTGCCTATACACCTCTTTTATCCCGTTGACTCCCTACCGGCGAAAATATAATGGGAGATATCGAAGATACTTGCGCCTCCTTGCGCGCCCAGATCGCCGCTACCGAAGCACAGTTAGCCGGGCTGAAACGCGAACTCGAGAGCGCAGAGCAAGCAGCTATTAAAGCCAGGGCGCAGGACGCCCCAAACTCTACCGCTACGACCAGCACCCAAGGCAATGAAAAGAGAAGGTGGCCGCTACTGGACGAGGAATATCGACGTTATGGAAGACAGATGATCGTGCCGCAAGTGGGGTTGCAAGGTGAGTGGATTTCTTGTTAAAACGAAAGTCGCTTGAGGTGCAATCGCTAACAACTACTCTTCAATACTACAGGCCAACTGAAACTTCGATCCGCAAAGGTTTTGATCGTTGGAGCGGGCGGCTTGGGATGTCCGGCTGCGCAGTATCTCGCCGGAGCCGGGGTGGGCACACTGGGACTCGTGGATGGGGATACGGTGGAATCCTCGAACCTTCATCGGCAGGTGTTACATAGGACCAAGAATGTTGGAAAGTTCAAGGTGGATAGTGCGATTGAGTCGTTGCGCGAGTGAGTTTGGTCTGCGTGCCCGCTTTTCAATGCGGATTCTAATAGGCGACTTGTTAGTTTGAACCCTCACCCGACTTACATAGCGCACCGAGCGCATCTAGCGCCCCAAGATGCGGCGGATATTTTCAAGAACTACGACCTCATCCTCGACTGTACGGATAACCCGGCGACGCGCTATTTGATCTCGGATACGGCTGTTCTACTTGGGAAGCCGTTGGTTTCGGCTTCTGCTCTGCGGACGGAAGGCCAGCTTATGGTGCTAAATAACCCTCCTCGACCGGCAGGAGATAAGACTGGGGGTCCATGCTATCGATGTGTTTTTCCTCGGCCGCCTCCGGCAAACAGTATTATGAGTTGTGCCGATGGTGGGATTCTTGGGCCGGTTGTCGGTACGATGGGTGTACTGCAGGCTCTGGAGGCGATCAAGGTCATTACGGCTGCAGACGAGGAAGTAAAACCTCCATCGCTACATATCTTTTCGGCCTATTCTTCCCCATTGTTCCGAACTATTAAACTGCGTTCGCGCCGACCAAATTGTGCGGTGTGCTCTGCTGAGGCTAGTGTGACGCTGGAGACCGTCAAGTCAGGGTCTACCGATTATGTTTTCTTCTGTGGAAGTGTCAGTCCAGAGAAACTGTTGCTTCCAGAAGAGCGCATATCGCCGCGGGAATACCGGACGAAGTATCCGCTGGCAGACTCCACTGAGGCTATCGGAACGGTAACCAAGGAACCCACGATCATCGATGTTCGGGAGAAGGTCCAATTCGACATCTGCAGCTTGGAAAACAGTATCAATATCCCCATTTCGTCCATCCTGTCGTCGACGATGAAAACTGCTCAGAATGATGAAGCAAAAAATGGGTCGAATCCACTGCCCCCGTGGCTGCCAGCAGATCTCGCCTCGTCGGACTCCATTGATCCGATCTATGTTGTGTGTCGACTCGGAAACGACTCCCAGATCGCAGTCAAACGACTGAAAGAGCTGGGCCTGGACCGTGGAGGCGAAAGAGTCGTGGCGGATATTCGGGGTGGATTGCGCGCCTGGCGCGAACAGGTTGACCCCGAGTGGCCAGAATATTAACCAACATAACCATATATGTACATAGCCAGCCAAAACTATAAAAATCGCAAACCGCAAACCACAAACCTCGTGAACCATAAATCCCAACCCATTCATATCATAAATCTCATGAAAGAAACTCATCTCACAGAAACAGGCACCTCCTCCAACCAAGCCCAGTCAACACTGACCCGCCCCAGATCCAAATCCGCCAACTTCTTGAAAACCCCCCGACTAACATCCAAATCCTTCACAGCACATCCCGTACCTAAGACCTCACAATTAGCACCAACCCCAGCAAGGAAACCAAACACAAAGCAACGGGGCGGCGGGAGGGCGAGCGGAAGAAAAGAAAAAGAATACATACACCGATCAACAACGGTAACATCAACACTCGCCTCCCCCCTCTTCACCCTGACCTTCATCCCACAAAGCGGATTCGCATTCGGATTCGACCCCGTCGACGCAGCATCAAAGAGAATATGCGATACCGCGCAGACCAAGTCCGAATTGGAACTGGTTATTCCGCACGAGCCTAGCGCCGGGTCGTAGTATGTTAGGTCGCCTGTGTACGGGCCGCCGTTGGTTGTGGGGAGGGGGAGGTTTTGGTTTCTTTTAGGGGTTGTTAGAAGTTATTCAGTAGGTATGGTTGGGAGTATGGACTTACGAATGCCGGGTTAGACCGACTGCGAGACCAATTATAAGGGCGAGGAGGAGTATGGCGATTGCGATTGAGGTGAGGATGAGGCGTTTTTTCTTTCTGGGGAGTTGGGTCCATTTTGCTGGAGGCCATTTTGGGGTTTGGGGGTGGGGTTCGAGTTTGGACTCGTCAATCGCTGGAGCGGCTGTTGGAGCTGGTGGAGGGACGGGTTTGCGTTTGGGGATATCTGGGGTAGACATTTTTAAGGGTTCAATGTTTTATATATTAGGGGCTGGAGGTGGATATGTGGAATTGTAGATGGATAATGGTTGTGGGGGAGGGGAGGGAATCAATTGCTTTGTTTCATCTCTGGTTGTTTGTTCAGGGGTAACGAGAAGGGACTCTTGGCGGGTTCTTTTGTTTAATTAATGCATGGTGTTATCGATTGGGGCGTGTGTAGCTTTGGGTGGGCGTAGTGGTCCGGATATCCATGGATGTTCTTCTCCGGTTTGAGTGCCCGAGAGGGTTCAATGGGTAAATGGTCGGTGTATGAATGAGTAGGCATTGGATTTGTGCTTAGAACCGAGGAAGTTATATCACCATATGTCTTGGTTGTGATAGATATTCATGATCTAGAGATCATCCTTGTATGGCATTTTACCTAATTGAGGATAGTGAAGAGTTATCATATGGAACTGGTAACATGATTCGATTGATAACTACGGTGGGAGCCTGACTAATTTATTCAAATGCTTGGTAGTTAGTCGGATTATAATTCCATACACTCAGTCTCATAATGATTCTCGATCGTACACCGAAGAGATGTAATGTATCTTAATTCTGCTTTGGTTGTGCGTGACTTTCTATTCCAGACTTCGATATCAGGTCTCCACGTGTTTCCTTTATTTCTCTGTTTATTCGGTAGTCATGAACCTGCACAATGACGCAGATATTGCACTTCCCCAGACTTCCCGATGTCGCTTTATGTGGGGACAACATCCTCACTCACCGTTCACAGAAGGAGAATGTTCTTGGCGCCGATCGTCGTCCGCGTCCTCGTCTCGGCTCAAATCCTTACTCCATCCCCACGTGGAGTCAACATGAATTTTTTGACTTTCATCCTTGTCCGTTGAAACCCCTTGTTATCCCCACTCATTCTTCCCAGCCGGAACCGGCGACGTTCCCCTTGAACAGCGTGGCGAACTTGAATAGTTCCATGGGAAATCGCTTCACGTCTGTCACCCGGTCACGTGCTTCGAGACGGGAGTTATCGATGAGGGGTTTCTGATCGGCATTGTTCATGATTCAAATTGCCGAGTGTCGGAAAGGAAACATAGAGGGTGCCCAGTAGAGCACAACGCGACGCAACATGTCGTCGCATCGCAGTTCTGAGGATTCGCAATGGCCGCTACCAGATGAGCCGGAAGTAAAACCGGATAGTAAACAAAAGAAGGGCCTCATGGCGAAACTGAAGTCAGGATGGGATAGTCTGGGCTTGGATACGCCGACTATCCTCCTGATGATGAAGTAAGGACACCTTATGGCTATTGTATATACGAGCTAATACATGTATAGAGGAGCTGTTCCGCCGACTATTTCTCTGGCGATGTAAGCTTAGTCCTTGGTAGAAAAGCTTGTCGATTAGATAACTAACATCAACCAGTTTCCAGGCCGATGCTGTGGCCTCCAAATTCACCACAGTGGGATATCTCATGGCCATCATATCTGTCCTGGGCTTTTCAATCCAGCCTCGCGCCAAGTTTATCCAGATGATGGTCCTTGACGTGTTGGCTGTGTGTGTGGCATCCGCTGTTACCCTGCTCATGATGTACTCGTGTATTAAGGCACGGCAGCATACTGAGGTGGTGCCTAGCGTGGGTACCAGTATTGTCAACACGCCGTACAACCCGTCGGCGTCGGCTGTTAGCGGTGTTTGGTTGTTCTTTCAGATATACGTCGTCCATTCGTTTCGAGCCAAGTTCCAGCAGTTCCAGTTTCCGGTTATCATCTACTCGATTGTGGCCAACGTAACTTTCAGTTATGCTCCCCGCATGACTACGATGGCAGCTGCCATATCTATGGTCACGAAATTGCTGGAGGCATGCCTGGTTGGCTTGGCCATAGCCACTGGAGTATGCCTTTTCATCTATCCCGTCACCTCACGAACAGTAGTGTTTAAACAGATGGCCGGTTATGTGGGATGCCTGCGCGGAGCTCTTCAAGCTCATACAGTCTACTTCGAGTCTCTGGAAGAAAGTGACATGTTTGGTAGGGCAGAAACGTACGATTCAAAGGTGGAGAAAATTACCAAGGACGGCAAGGTGTATAGTCCAGAGGCACAAGCCATCCGAACAGCAGTGCAGAAAATCACCGAGATCCATGGTAAGCTTCACGGGGATTTGACCTTCGCTAAGCGTGAGGTCGCGTTTGGCAACCTTGGGCCCGATGATCTTCAAGCGATCTTTCGAAATCTTCGACAGGTCATGATCCCTGTCGTGGGTTTGAGCTTCACCGTGGACTTGTTCCAGCGCCTGTCTGAATACAATAAATGGAATACGCCTATTGATCCGACGGCGACTGATATACCGGATCTGGTACGTCATCGTGTGGTCCAAGAATGGAACGATATCATGCGGGCGGTGCATGACCCGTTCAAGTCTATGATCCAGGCTATAGATGAGGGTCTCCAGCATGTTTCATTTGTGCTAAAATTGGCAAAGCCACCAAAGAAGACTGCTACTACTGCAAATGGCGAGACGTCATCCAGTGGCGTGGAAGATATCGAGGCTTCGGCTGTCCCATCTCCGGGCGACAAAAACTTCGCTGCCCATCTTGAACAGAGACTTCGTGACTTCAAGGTCGCTAAGCGGATCGCCCTTCGGACGTGGAGTGAAGAAAAGGGAATCAAGCTGCCTAAAGACTTTTTCGATCGCCCTACCGATGATATGGAAGATATCAGCTATGGTGACCCATTCATTGGCCGAGAGCGGAGCCAGCGACAGCTGTACTTGTTTCTCTATGTAAGTATCTTGCCCTCAATGCCTCTCAGATGTTGCCAGATACTGACAATGACTAGATGGAGCAGCTACTCAGCTCAACCGGTCAGATGGTGCTTGAGTTTGTAAAGTTCGCGGATGACAAACGTGAAAGTGGAAAGCTTTCAAGGCGCCATATTATTATACCAGGCTGGAAGCGTTTGCGAAAATGGGCTACAAGTTTACTCAAGGCTGAGGACACACACGAAGATGATAATATAGGCGACATCAACGCTCAGAACAATATCCTCCAGTTGGGTGAAGCGTACAAACACAGGAAGGATCCAGAGCATCTGCGGCCGGAGACCACTTTTCAAGAAATAGGTGACAAGGTCAGACTCATTCCTGCGATGTTCCGCACCAAAGAGTCGGCGTACGGTTTCCGGGTTGCGTGCGCCACCATGACCATCGCCATTGTTGGCCTCCTTCACGATACCCAGAGCTTCTTCATTAAGCAACGATTTATTTGGGCTATGATTATGGTTAACCTTAGCATGACCCCTACCTCTGGACAGAGTATATTCGGCTTTGTGCTCCGTATCCTTGGGACTGTATTGGCTATGGTTCTCAGCTTTTTGAGCTGGTACATTCCTGGAAAACAGACCCCGGGAATCATTGTTTTCTTCTTCATATTTTTAACGTGCGTTTTCTATGTGCCGATCAAGCTATTTCGATTCCGAGCGATTGGCATTATCACCATCATCACATCGTCCATGATAATCGGGTATGAACTCCAGGTTCGCAAGGTCGGTGAGCAAGTCGCAACCTCGAACGGCCAGGCATACTACCCCATATATCTGCTTGCACCCTATCGATTGGCAACGGTGACCGGTGGCATTGCCGTGGCGTTTTTCTGGACATTCTTTCCGTACCCTATTTCTGAACACTCCGTGCTGCGTCAAAGCCTGGGTGCCTCTTTGTACCTTCTGGCCAACTACTATTCGCTCATTCACGAGACCTTGTCGGCACGAGTGCGTGGTGAGGCAGGTGATATGGCGCTCAAGACTTCGGCGGGGCGCAGGCTTTTGAAGTCCCGTAACCAGGTGTTTTCCAAGCAGATGTTGATGTTGAATAACCTCCGGACCTACTCAGAGTTCCTCAAATGGGAGGTACCGATTGGTGGTCGGTTCCCCAAGAAGCAGTATGATTCTATTATAGCGTGTATCGAAAAGTAAGTATTACTTACCTCTTTAATATTGCCTAGAGAGCTAACTTTTCGATAGCATCGTGAGTTACCTGAGTCTTCTGGGATATGCTTCAGACACGTTGTTGCAAATCGGTGATGATGAGGAATCAAACTCTGCCTGGCTCCATGACTTCAAACGGCTGGTTGCCAGTGCAGGTGTCACTACCCACGAAATCACTTCAGTGTTATGCCTTCTGTCCGCCAGTATCACAGATCGCAGGCCTCTTCCGCCTTACCTAAAGACACCAAGACCGTACAGCTTTACCAAAAGGCTTGAAGCAATGGACAAGGATATTCTGAGTCTAAAGCATATCGCGGAGCCAGGATTTGCTACCTTTGCGGTATTACAAATCTCCACTAGATGTATAGGTGGTGACGTGGAGAGGCTTATGAAGTGAGTGAAGAGTTCATCGTTGCAGCGAGACAGCTACTAACTCAGAGTAGGGACGTGAAGAAGCTGGTTGGAGAGCTCGACTTCTCATTCCATGCCGTCAGCACAATACAGAGCGCCAAGTCGTCTGCCGAGGTATCGCGATATTCGCGAGCGACCGAGCGGAATAAGCTTGAGTAGCCGGCAAATAACCTACGATAGAGTAAATATAGAGAGCAATTGTTTTGTTATAATCACGAGGAGATGCCCGGGTGATCTAGTCTTCAGTTATTGAACACGGGCGCAACTGCCACCGACGTGGACGAGGCCTATCTTCGCCTCCGAGAATAAATATTCGGAATTTATCTTTCATATAATACGAGAATATGCTTCATTTACGTCATTTTGACGGAGTATCGAACGAGATAGACATAACGAGCAGTACATAAAAGGTCATTCCACAAGGCGCAAAAATTGCTCAACATCGCTTATTCGATTTTGAACTGAACGGTGTTCGACTCGAAATCGCCCCGGTCGGCGTCTGAAAGTTGTTCAAGTTTGTCATTATGGATGTCACTCACAGGAGTTTCCCACACTGCATGCCACCTTCCCTGGGCACGGATCGAGAAGTCATGACCTGACTGGAGAGGCATAGGTGGAAGAGTGACAACGGTGTCAACCGTGCTCTCTGGGGCGATTTCGAGCAAGTCATCCGCGGCAGGAGGAAGCTTGCGGGAGAACTTGATGGTGTCAAGGGGGACAGCCTGACCATCTGTCTCATCCTGCACTTGGAAAACCCCCAGGATGCCGGCTTTTGGGTCAAAAGGGGTACCCCATTTGAGCATCGTGACCGGCTCATTGGAGGGATTTTGGATAGACGCTTTGACAGACACGGCCGTCTGCTGGGATGATGCTTGGTCGATCGAGACCAGCTGCGGCGCGAGAAGGACTTGGAGAGCTACAGCTGCGCCCATCATTATTGAGGAAATGAAGGATCTAATGGGGACAAATTAGAGGAGCTGGAAGTGGGTGACGTGGAGATGTACAAGGTAGAGTATGAGACGGAGTGCAGGAAGACAGCGGCATTTCAAAGTCGGGAAGATATACTGCAGACAGTGATTCGCCACCTACGCAAAAGCCAGCCTTGCATACGTTTCAACTAAATGTCATCACGGCACTCGCAATGAAACCCAAGCTGCGCGATCGGCGATTTATCTTAAACCCGCGCCAATGATCGCTGGCGAAATCTCGGGCCAAGTCTGCGTGGCGTGGTATCGTTATGAGGGGTATTCTCATGATTAGTGATGTGAGTTTATGGGGAAAGAAAAACCCTGCATCCGAGGCTGCAGGGTTTCTGCCTAGCAATTTAATTTCAATCAGCTAGAAACTCTTGGGTAGCATTCGCGGTGAATTCTCTGTGGGGTGGACTGTGCGCTAAGCATTTTGGCGTTGCTTATTCCGAGCCCAACACAGCCCTTGACTAACACGATATTGATGTGTATTCTGACTCGATATATCGTTGATTCACCATCTTCTCGGCCTGAAGATCTTCACCGTGACAGGAACATGGCTCGAGAGCGGGACGACAGCCAAGACTCGGGAGACCGGCGGCATATTGGCTGTCAAATGGTCTGTTGAGGCCAGATCCAACGGCCCCATCCTTATCGGTGGAGGCGAGGCAGATCATATACTGAAACGGACAGAACACAGTCTTTCGGCCTCCGCCGGGCCAAGTCCCTAATCAGCTTAGGACTAAAGAAAGAAGCCTTCACTTATGATCTTGTCTCTCTAACTTGAATCCATGAGGCCGAGTTTTACCTTCGCCAAGAGATCCGTGATATTAAACAATGCCGCTTCGGATACTACCTTCTCTTTGTAGAGCGAGATACCGGAGCTATGTCCGGGGCGAGACTTGAAGAAGTGCACAATGGCTATTTTGAGGGCCATTAGACAAGAAGGACTCGAGGCTATAAAAGCCCTTGTTGTCCAGCAGGTCTTCACTTAGGATTCAAGGCAATTCAGCTTGTTCAGTCTCTAGCACATTTCAACTTTCTTACCGCAGCCCTCCTTTCCAAACCACCAGAATGCGTGTCACTGCTCTCTCCACCGCACTCTTCGCGTTGGCTTCCACCGCTGTGTCAGCGCCAACCGCTGGGAACTCGTCTCCTGGTCTTGAGGTCAAGCTGACCCAAATTGACAACACTCGTGTGAAGGCGGTTGTCAAGAACACCGGCAGTGAGGAAGTGTCCTTCGTCCACCTGAACTTCTTCAAGGACGCTGGCCCTGTCAAGAAGGTTTCCGTCTACCGCGGCCGTACGTTTCCCTTTAACAGACTAGTCATGAATATCAATGGCGTTTATTAACATTCCCGCAGAGGATGAGGTCCAGTTCGAGGGTATCAAGCGCCGCTTGAGGAGCAGTGGCATCACTAAGGAGGCTGTCACTTCTCTCGGTGCCGGCGAGACCCTGGAGGATGAGTTCGATATCGCCTCCACCAGCGACCTGGCAAGCGGCGGTCCCGTTTCCATCCGCAGCCACGGATTCGTCCCCATTGTCGTGGACGGCAAGATCACCGGCTATATCCCCTACAAGTCCAACGATCTGACCGTCAATGTTGACGGCGGCAAGGCCGCCAAGGTTACCAAGGCGCTGTCGCAGCTCACTCGCCGCACCGAGGTCACTGACTGCAAGGGCGACGCCGAGTCCTCGTTGACCACTGCCCTTTCCAACGCTGCCAAGCTGGCCAACCAGGCTGCCGAAGCCGCCGAATCCGGCGACGAGTCTAAGTTCGAGGAGTACTTCAAGACCACCGACCAGCAGACCCGCACGACCGTTGCTGAGCGTCTGCGCGCTGTCGCCAAGGAAGCCGGCTCTACCTCCGGTGGCTCTACCACGTACCACTGCAACGACCCCTACGGCTACTGTGAGCCGAACGTTCTGGCCTATACCCTGCCCTCGAAGAACGAGATCGCCAACTGCGACATCTACTACTCTGAGCTTCCTCCCCTGGCTCAGAAGTGCCACGCCCAGGACCAGGCCACCACTAGTCTTCACGAGTTCACTCACGCCCCTGGCGTCTACCAGCCTGGCACTGAGGACTTGGGCTACGGCTATGATGCCGCTACTCAGCTGAGCGCCCAGGATGCGTTGAACAACGCTGATTCCTATGCCTTGTACGCCAATGGTAAGCATGTCCCAATAATATCTATTTGGTGCAAACAGTTGCTGACTGATAATAGCTATCGAGCTCAAGTGCTAAATGTGAATGATACCTGATATTCTCTGTTCCCCAGAGGCTGTACATAGTTCCTATATCATAGGCTAGAGTGGCGTGTCTGTGACATGCACTTGAAATGATAGCTTGTTACGATTATATTCAATTTCCTGTGTTCTAGTGAAGCGTAGATCGGTTTGATTAATCACCAGCTACTAACCTGATGAATTTATCAAGCGTATAGTATGTCTCCTACTGCACCACCAAAGCCAAGTAGCGATTGCAAATGAAGGCTGCCTTGTTTATCAGTCCCTACTATGTATGACCTAACTACTCCCACCTATCACAATCCGGAATATCCTCCTCAAAATACTCCTCCGTAACACTTCCAAACCCAACTTCCGGCGCTCCAACAGACCACGGCCTCCCATTCCCACTAGCAAAAAGAGCAAAACTGGCCCCTTCAAAGACAAACCAGCCCTGAGGTGCAAAGGCCAGCCACTTCGACTCAATAGACGTCACCCAACTCACCGAAGAATTGGCGACACTGTACCCAAAACGATACAAAAGCGGCTCAGCCCGAATACACAAAACAAGACCATCTACACTTGATGCATTGAGCCGGACCTCATCATACTGTCTCCGTCAGCACCACACCCACAATAATCCACCGGAAGATTCATACCTCAACCGTCCCATTCCTCACAAGCTGCGTATAAACACACATCCCGGTCCCAGGTCCATCCTTACACCCCCGAACCCCCATATCCTGATGTTGAAACTCACTCAAATAAACACTTATCCCAACCGTCTCACCCCGTCTCAACTCAGATCTGATAGGAAGTAACTCCGCAGAAAAAGTCATATTCAACGACGTCTGTTTCCGGAGAATAGCAGCTGGGACATCCCGTTCGCTGAGGGAGTATACGTTCGGTCGAAAGACTATACCTCCTTCCTCCCTGAGGACGAAGTTCTCCGTGTACGGTGTGCGAAGCTGACACCATCCATTATCGAGAGTCGATCCTTCGAAGTTATCAATCCAGGTCTCTGGAGTGCTTTGGTCTGGTGTATCGCCAAAGGATTCACTTAGAAGAATTGGTCTCCCGTTGTTGATAACAGGCCATCCATCCTTCCAGGTGACGGGTGAGAGAAATGTCTCTCTCCCTAACGGGGACGAGCCGTTGACCTTCCTCCGGGCAAGGTAAACGGCATATGAGTCCCCGCTGGCGGTATCGAAAATGGTAGCATGACCCGTCGACTGAACGGTAAGGTTATCAAATCCATACGCACCGTTATATAGAATCGGGTTACTGGGGTTCGGGGTCCATGGGCCACGTGGTGAATGTGATCGTGCGATGCTTGCGCGGTGGAGATCGTCTGTTCCGCCTGTTCATTATCCATACTCATATCAGCATATACACATACTCATACACACACATCTCACCCAAAACCCTCAAACCAAACCTATCTCAAAGAGATAGGGGAAAGAAAGAATACCCTCAGCAATAAGCAAATAATACCACTCCCCCCTTACAAACATCTTCGGACCCTCTGGTCTAGCACTGGGATCATGCAACATCGTCCCGTTCCACAGGGACCGATACTCATCTATACATTGCCCAGTCCAAAGATCCACCTGACATTGATAAATACCCCAGATGCCAGTTTCCTTGCTATCCGGCGCCATGAGATTCAAATAGACGTCACCGGAAACAGGGTCCTGGAAAAGAGACGGGTCGATGCCCCATGGCTCGGCCCAGATGGGGTCACTCCAGGTTTCTAAATCGGGGGATGATATCCAGGTTATCCGGGGCCAGACTTTTGCAATTGGGTCGTAGGTCCATCGGGTCATGGCTGTTAGGCAGAAGGTGTTGTTTATGTGGGAGAGGGTTGGGGCCCAGGTTCCTTTTTTTTTGGGATTGGGTTAGTATTATGTGGTTGGGAGGGATGTGGTGTAGTCTTACCGCCGCCGGTTGGGGTTCCGTAGAGGGCTAATTGGGATGGTCTTGTTAGGGCATGGGAGTGGAGGGTCCAGTTGGTCAGGTCTGTAGATTTGTAGATTGGGAGACCGGGGAAATATTCGAAGGAGGAGGTTGTGAGGTAGTATTCGTTGTTGAGGTGCAGGATGGAGGGATCCGGGTTCCGGCCTGGGAGGATTGGGTTTTTGATTGCGGTTATGGGGAGGATGAGGGTTAGGAGGGTGGATAGCCTGAGTAGGGGGGTCATTTTGTTGCTTGTAGTGGTCAACGCATGTATGGGCTTCGTTGGCCTTTTGGTGAGGGCTTTTGTTGTCTTTTTATGGTGTTGGATTGAGCGTGTGAGGTCCGGGAGATCCTCCGGGTAGGGAGGAGGTCTTTAAAGTGAACAAATGTCTCTACATCTGTTATCCCAGGGTTAATTTCTCTTCTACTTGTACCTATACTGTGGGTTCACTTCTAGTGGTAAAATTAAAATTAAAAATCCTTCTAAAACATTTTATTTATGTACTTGTGATGAGCATAGTGAAGTTATTTAAGGGCTTCATGGAGAAACAGGACTCGAATAGAGAGTGTTCGAGGAGGATCAGGCTCAAATTGGTGAATGACTGAACATAGTCTCGTTTCCCCGGATATAACAGAACTCGTATAGAATTGTTTAGTGTTGTTGATCTCGTGCAGTCTATTGTTTTAACCACTTGAAACCACCACCAGCTACAACACACCCAGCCTCCTCCCTTTACTTTAGTTCCACACCTTCTGCTCTTCAAGCTCTCAACCTGAACCTCCCAGATCTCAGAAAGAGACACTCTCATATCCAACCATAACCAATACATACACTTATCATCTCATCGTGACCAAGAATTACCACGCACATAATCAGCCACCATGCCCGCGGTAAGCTATATAACCCCAGCCCCATTCAGAGAAACCACCCACTCACCAACGCATAGGACCCCAAGTTGACCATTGTAACCGATGGCGAATCCGTGACAAAGCCGACCGGCCATAAACAAACCCCGTACAAAATCTGCAAGAACAAAGAAGCCATCAACACGAAGAAGATCGCGGATATGACCAAGGAGGAACGGGTAAGATCGATTTACAAGGACTACAGCTCTGAGCTAACAATTAGGTCTGTTAGAAGCAAGAGATAGAGCGACTTGAGCGGGAACGGGGTGAGGAACATAACGAGATAGTACGGAAGAGTATGAGGATCGTCGGACTAAAGGCCCAGGACTTGATGGAGGAGATTGGTTGTGCTGAGGAAGATGTGGAGTCATTGGATCTCTAGTCTATCTCTAGACTGAGGTGATATGGTGGTTCTTATTAGTTGATTTCGTCGGCGTCCCGAATAGGAAATTGTTGTATGTAACCTCTTCCTTTACTACTCTAGAATTACGATGCCTAATGAACGATCCTACATAAATAGACTTACTTAATAAGGGAGACTAATCATTTCTACAACCTCACCTCACCTCCACCAACTGCCCCCATACTCAAAATGTCCAATCCACCAACAATCACCATCCTCCCCGCCTCCCCCGAAGACGCACCAACACTAACCCGCATCCACGGCGATGCATTCCAAAACTCCACACTCCTCGACCTCATGTTCGGCCCACCAACAGAGGAGAACCTAAAAGGGTTCACGGCCCAACTCGCGGAACTCATCACAAACGATAAAACAGCCAGATTCACTAAAGCCGTCGACAACGACACAAATAAGATCGTAGGCTGGAGCTGGTGGAATATCTTCCCCGACCATGAGTCGCGCTTGGAAGGCTCAGAAGCTTTCGCGAAGGATCATATTGACCCGCCTGAGTCTGCTATTAGTCCTGAGGCGTACAGGGAATATTTCCGGGGGGTGGAAGAGAGACAAGAGAAGTGGGTTGGGGGGAGGACTGTTGTTTGTGGGTTTATCCCTTTTTCTTTTTCTTTTGTTTTATTTGCGTTTCCTTATTTGTTAAGGTGCTGCTTTTATTCTGCTGGAGGGGCTTCAGGAATTCAACATCTTTGTGCTAATACTTGACTGCAGTTCTCAGAGTTCTTGTCGTTCTCCCTGAGTATCAAAGGAAGGGGATTGGTGCCAAGCTTATGACTACCGGGCTGGAAGAGGCAACGGCTCAAAAACTTCCGGTCTGGTTGGAATCTTCAGAAGAGGGATATGCTTTATACAAGAAGCTGGGATTCAAGGATCTTAACGATAGCATTGTCATGGACTTGACCAAATACGGAGAGTCAGGTATCGCGACTACGGCGTGTATGCTATTGGAGAATGGCAAACCTTGAAGACAAATTCGAAGGTTGCATTTAATACGGTGGTGAACAGCTTACAATCGACTTGCAACTCGAGCTATTAAGCTGTGAAAAGAGCCATCATCCTCTCTGTATCAAATTGCGTGGCTATGTCAGACTATGTACAGCTATGGAAAGAGAGGGAATCGTGGTATAAGAAGTTGAGACTGATTAAAAGAAAGAGGTGAAAAAGACAAGAGAGAATAAGAAGTTCACAGTCATTATACATCTAACCTCCAATCAATGCACGTGACATTCATCAAGCTTAGTGGGAGTGTCATGAAGTAGGCCTAAGATCGACCGCCTCGTATAATCATGAGGGCGGGCTTTCGATATAAGCATCAACGTAGAACATCCCGAAGGGTGGCATGTTTGTGGATCATCTCCATCATCTGCGTCTGGTTGAGCGGCTTAGGAAGGTAATCATCCATGCCCGCCGATATACACTTTTCCCGATCACCGAACATAGCGTGAGCCGTGAGGGCGATGATTGGGGTGTGTGGAAGCGAATGAACCCTCTCGTAATCTCGGATTCTAAGGGTCGATTCAAACCCACCCATGACCGGCATTTGAACGTCCATCAATATTACATCGTACTGCTTGTGGCGAAACTCATCCAAGGCCTCTTGTCCGTTCGAGACGACTGTCACGTTGTGGTCATACCTCTGCATTACTTTGAGAGCTACCTTCTGATTGACCTCATTATCTTCGGCAAGCAAAATAGCCAAAGGGCGCGTTTCCTCCGAGGAACGGCGAGAAGGGCGACCTTCCAGGGCGGGAAGAATACCGTTGACTAATTCGATCGGACGACAGGGTGTGGTCACATAGGATGTGATACCTAGATCCAAAGCGGACTTCATGGCCACTGACACTACAGGACACACCAGCACGGCGGGGAGAGTCTTGAACCGGTCGAAATTTCTTAGCTGCGATACAGAATCCATTGTTGGAGCGATCAAGACGTCATATTGCCGACGAAGGTCTTTGCCGTGCTGAGCCACGGTTTCTGTCGGTGCAGCGCCATCCTCAAGCCTCACGACA
Source organism: Aspergillus arachidicola (assembly GCA_009193545.1). Lineage (NCBI taxonomy): Eukaryota > Fungi > Ascomycota > Eurotiomycetes > Eurotiales > Aspergillaceae > Aspergillus > Aspergillus arachidicola. The sequence continues at coordinate 124,874 of ML737119.1, forward strand.
TCCACGTGAAGGCCCATTTGTTGCAGTGTCTGTTGGATTCCTTTTCCGTCCTCGTTGCAATGACTGCTGATCTTCTCGACAAACAAGACCCGACAGCCCTTGTATGGTATAACATATTTGGTAATGTCCTTGACAGGCGGATCTAAGGAAGTAAATGCGCAGGTGAAGTGGAAAGTGCTCCCAACACCTACGGCTGAGGTGACCCAAATATCTCCTCCCATGAGGTTGACTAGTTTCTTCGATATTGACAGGCCCAAACCAGTGCCACCGAACTTTCGTGTCATGGAGCCATCAGCCTGCTGAAACTTGTCGAATATCAAATCTAACTTGCTCTTGTCAATCCCAATTCCAGTATCTGAGACCGAGAACTCGAGCAGGTACTTGTCTGGAGGGCACATTGGTACCGCCTCCTTGATCGTAAGCTGGATTTGGCCCGTCTCCGTGAATTTTATCGCATTCCCGATGAGGTTGAGAATGATCTGTCTTAGACGAAAGGCATCTCCGATCACACAGTCTCGCACTGAGTTGTTTATGTGGTATGTCAGATGGAGGCTTCTCTCGCTCGCTTCGACTGCAAGGATTTTTAGGGCCTTAAAAACTGTCTGTCCCAAGCTGAACGGAACAGACTCGATTTTCATATGATTGGCTTCAATTTTCGAAATGTCGAGAATATCGTCAATAATCACCAAAAGGCTATTCCCCAGGTTATGGACCACGTTCAACATCTCCCGAGTTGGGGGAGGCAAGTCGTCGGTATCAAGGGCCAGTTGAGTCATACCAATAATACCATTCATGGGCGTCCGAATCTCATGGCTCATATTGGCTAAGAACTCTGATTTACTCTGGTTGGCCAGCTCTGCCGCCTCTCGAGCTGCAGTATTCCTCTGTATACTGTCACGTAGATTAGAGATCATTTTATTGATTTTTTGCTTTAGCTCGTCCATTTCGCCGGATGCGCTGACTGTGATCAGTTTGCTAAAGTCACCATCAGTAGCTGCATTGGTGATTTGTCCAAAGGCCCGGACCTGCGAGGTCAGATTGTCTGCCATCATATTGACGTTGTCTGTCAGGGCTTTCCACTCTCCCTCGACATTGGCAACGACAGCCTGACCACCTAGAGTTCCATCGACACCAACCTCACGCGCAACTTTGCAAACTTCAGACGCAAACTGGTTCAGCTGACCGACCATCCCGTTGATGGTGTCCTTGAGGTTTAAGATTTCACCATTCACGTTGGCAGTGATGCGTTTGCTGAGGTCACCACGAGCTACAGCTGTGGTCACATCCGCAATCTCTCTGACTTGGTTTGTGAGATTCATTGCCATCCTGTTAACACTCTCAGTTAGGTCCTTCCAGACACCCTCAACTCCGTGGACAGTCGCCTGGCCTCCTAAAACACCATCGGTCCCCACCTCTCTGGCAATCTTTGTTACCTCCTGGGCGAACTGGCGGAGCTGGTCAACCATCGAGTTGATGATATTCTTTAGAGCCAGTATCTCTCCCTTGCAGTCTGCCCGGACCTTCTGAGTTAGATCACCATTGGCGACGGCTGTAGTCACAGTTGCAATGTCCCTGACCTGCATGGTCAGGTTGTTGGCCATGGCATTAACGTTGGTCGTAAGCTCATTCCACATTCCCTGAGTACCATATACCCGCGCTTGCCCACCAAGAACTCCTTCAATGCCCACATCTCGGGCGACACGAATGACCTCGGTGGCAAATGTACGGAGCTGGTCTACCATAGTGTTGAAAGTATTTTGTAACAGGAAAATCTCACCCTTGGCAGGGCGTTCGATCTTTTGGCTCAAGTCCCCGTGGGCCACCGCCGTGGTGACCACTGCAATCTCTCGGACCTGGTTAGTCAGGTTCAGCGCCATGGTGTTGACATTGTCGGTCACTTCTCTCCATACGCCGTGCATCCCAGATACTTGAGCTTGACCGCCGAGAATGCCCTCAGTTCCCACCTCCCACGCCACTCTTGAGACCTCACTGGCGAAAACTCGCAGCTGGTCAAGCATGGCATTCATTGTGACCTTGAAAGTGATGATATCCGAGTCCATCTCCAAGGGGTGAATCGGGACTTTAGTAGATAGGTCTCCGTTGGCAACTTTGGTGATGACTTTTGCAATCTCTTGCAAGGCTGTTTGAAACGCTTTGTTCATCTGCTGATGTTTCCGGAGGTCTACCTCGTGATCGGGATGCTTGTTTGATGCGCGGTGGCGTAGCAGTTCACGAAAGAGGCTCGAAACGACTTCCCGTGGCAGCTTGATTTCATCTTTCTGCTCATCAAGAGCGTGTTTAACCAGGGAATAGTGATCATCGTTCGTGAACCCATACTCAGGGTCATGATCGACTTCACGACTGGTTGGTACGTCATCTAGCCTAAGATCCATCTTAGCGTTGTCATGTGGCAACCTGGTTGACACAAACATGTACGTACCATGCAAATTTCCGCTTTCGGGGCTTGGGACTTAGGATCATCTCAGTATGCTGCCCGCACAGAGTGGGATGTGGTAAACATCCATTCTCTGAATGGGGCGGCGATATGTCACCCTCCAGAGCACCATTTTGGAGAAACTGTATATGGCCTATGAAGGCCTGCAGCTGTTTCTCGAACGCTGCCTTTGCATCGCTTGGCTCTCCTGGTAACCGAAAGAGCAAATTGTATACTTCCTCCGTCGGGGAGCCCAACAATTGAAAAGGATGAGAATCACAAATACTACTTGGTATGGCAGATTCTAAACCGGCAGCTGCAGTCCTGAAGGCTGTCTCAACCGCTGCCATGGTCTTCGCCTTTGGGGGGACACCGCTAATGAAGGGTGCTATTGTGCCTAGAATAGTGTGCACAGTCCATGCATTTGTCGAGTCAATGCTATCCTGTAAGATAATGATTAACAGAGCCGATGCGACAATTATTGTCTGCGTGAACAAATTTAGAAGCCCGCTGTCAAGCAAGATACACTCCCTGTGAACAGCAGGTCAGCCTTCCAAAGATCGACAATGGCGACTAGAAACAGAAGGTGCATTAATTCAGCGAAAGCCCCATAACATATTCATTATGGAGTGAGGTGCTGCGATTTGCCTCGGGGGGCGACAGGACAAAGACCGTAAAGACCAGGGATACCATGGAAATGGCCTAGTGAAAGCTTCGCAGCAAAGGGTGAGCGCCAACTTTCAGAGGGAAACAGAGACACGAGGTGATTGGATTTTAGTGACTCGGAATCTTTAACCCTAAATCCCCCCGCAGGGAAAAAGGCGATTGAGGCTAGACCGAGGGCATTATTGAGGTGATGAGGAAGAAGGCTTGACGTTTTCTGGTTCTTAGCCGCAGCGGTGGGCACATGATTGGCCAAACCCCAGGTCCTTGGAATGGAAACAGCCATCGACCACCCCATGGTCCCTTTAAAACTCTCGATTATCGTGGTCCATAGCAAGGGTTGATTTTGGCCACTGGGCTTTTCTCCGTTCGCCGGTTCTAGAACCTGGTTATCACCCCATCCCCGCCTTCGCCCGGACCGTTGATGACCTCATTTGCTCCTCTCGTGCGGCCGACAATGTATTTATTCTACTAGTATAGCTTTTGTGGCTTCTAGAGGATTTTTCTGGGTCGTCAGAACTGTAATCTGTCTTATTCCTCTTTACTCCTCGTTACTGTGGGATCTTTGGGACATTGCTGGACCGAAAACCTACGAAGCTAGCCAGATGATTCTTAAATCTACTATCAAGATTTGATACACTAATTCCATGGACTCGGAAACGTTAGACTTCTTACCATATTCAACAACCCTAGTTTTCTTGGAGTTGTCTACCGCCAAAATGGATCACCAGATTAATTGGAGCATGGAATTCAGTTTTACGGTATCCATTGAGGACAACTTCACGTCGGCCCGTCTGGGTTTTTTGGGGTTCTACTTTTAAAGGCAACGTCTCGCCGGATGAAGAATCCGAGATGCCTGCTGCTGCCCATGGCGTAACTAGGCTTTATTGCACTAGCGCTAGAGGAATTAAGGAAAGAAGCCCACTGGCTCGGAAATAGATTTTGAAGCCATAATAACCCCAATGTAGCTAGCTGATTCCTAGTGCGCCCATAAAGCATGTAAATAGAATGCTTGCATTAGCGCCTGCGAGACAAATCCTCATTCCTCTATTGACCGCTACACGCACTCTATTGAGACATGTCACAAGAACTAGCCCACACACCACCAAATATTAACCGTTGCGATAGGTGAGGAATTAGTGTGATAGAGAGGGTGTCAACATATTGGGATTTATCATCAGTGCTGTTTTCTTTCCCTCACGGGCAATAGATTTGGGGGCTGTTGTTGTGGAAGAGCGTCGAGGGCCCCTCGCATCTGGATACCCTACTTTTCCCGAAGAGGCATCTACTAGTTTAACCTTAAAAATTCCTTCCCTGCTCCCTTGATTCTCGCTGGAGCCCGCTTAACAACTCTTTTCATTCCTGCAACTCTGACAATAAACGCTTCTCTCAGCCACAGACATTTCCTGTTCTCTAGCGTTAAGTTTCTTGCCAAGTTCATGGCGTTTTCACCCCGGACGTTTATCTTCGGTGACGTTTTCAAAAAGCAACTTTGAGTATGCGAGCGACTGAGATACCTAGCTACGAGACTGGATTACTGAACTACTGATGCTTCTAAATAATTGAAGGTCTAGACCAATTTGGCCCTGTCTTCCAATGTTCTTAATGTAGTTAGAGCGTCATTCCTTCATTTCCAGTGGGGGTTCTTATTTACGTTACCCCTTGCTTTAGGTAGATCTGACACCTTGCCTCTAAGCAAGTCAAGCCAGGCTCTGCTAAGGCCCCCCAAGATGTCTGGAAAAGGGATATACCGACCTTAGATCAGACCTGGGAGCCCATCTCAAGCCAGTGTCCAATATACTTGGGTAAAAGAGTCCGTATCGTCGGAAAGCAAAGGAGATTGGAACTCGCGCTGAGGGCATTCCGCAGGCTCTCCGTACCAACGATCGGCATTCTCGCCTGCAGTTCCCAACGTGTCTTGTTGTCCAGAACAGTTTCTTCCAACATCGGCATGAGTGGCTTCAAGGGGTGCTGAGTCTTTGCATAAGTTCGAGACTGGCATTTTTCCACCCAATCTCCGTATGGAACCTCGATCAAGGAGCCTGCTGGAAGAGCTGCGCTTATGCCCTCGAAAATCTCTGAGAGGGAAATCATCGCATCCCCGTGAAGCTCGACAAGGTTGTAAGCTCGGCCGAAGAACTTCTGCGATGATGCGATGTGTAACAGCGCTAACACAACAAAGTCTACCGACACGAAGGCATCGCGGTGCTCGGAGAGTGCAGGATAACAACCCATGCCCACACAACTAGGGACTACGCGACTGAAGAAATCCTCAGAATTCCCAAGCCCTGTTTCGCTGTGACCAAGGACAAAACCAGGACGGTGAATGGTCACGGCTAGACCGTTGGCGATTGCATTCCACGCAATAACCTCGGCGACGGATTTACTTTGCGAATATCCGGTGTCATACTTCAAAGCTGCAAGATGGGATTTTGGATTTTCATCTTCCGGGATGTACGTCGCCCCAGTCAAAAGTCCTGTGGGGCCATACACAGAGGTGCTTGAAACATAATGGATAGCCTTTGGTCGCTTTGTGTTTGCAAATTGAATCATGTTCAACAGTCCTAGGACATTCGCTTGCCGGTGAGCTTCGTAGGGCTCGATCCAATTCACGCGTGCTCCTAGGTGGAAGATGATGCTCGTCCAATCTGCGAAATAATCCAACACTTCGCTATCGAGACCTAAACCTTCCTTGGAAAAGTCCCCTGGAATGGCCCAGATCTTTTCCATGTGACAAGGTCGAAGCCCGTACCGATCGAAGGCCTTGACGATGCGCTTAATGGCTTCCAGCTCGTCTGTCGCACGCACCAGGCATGCCACTCGCTGAACATTTGACCGAAGGAGCAGCTCCTTTAGCAGGAAGATTCCGATAAACCCCGTTACTCCGGTGAGGAAAACGCGCCCTTCGCTTTGCATCGTCCAGTCCACTATATCGCCAGGTATTGGCCGCAAGTCTTTCCCGAAATCCAGGTCTGGCTGCCAAAGAGTCTCATTCTTGTCTGTCCACACCTCGCCCTTTCGCAGCGACTCGATAAGATTGATGAGTTCTAGTTGAGTTGGGTGTTCATATACCATCGCGATCCGTAGCTGGACACCAAGGTCCTCCTTCACGCGAGATACCAGGCGGGCTGCATGTAATGAGGATCCACCCATTACAAAGAAGTTGTCTTCTGGTCCCATTTGCGATTCAAATACATCCGTCACAATTTGCTGAATCGGCGATAGTGACTCATGCAATGTCGATGTTCTTTTTTGCCTTATCCTCTCGGAGTATCGCTCAACCAGCTTCCCACGATCGATCTTATGGGTATTTGTTAGAGGCAAATGGCCCACTACTTCCAAACGCGGCAGCATGAGATAAGGTGCATTCTTGGTGTAGGCCTGCCTAATGGTCAATGGATTCGTGTCCTCAGAAATGGGTACCACGCACGCTAGCAAAATCGACTCGGCGTCACTGTTACTATCTACGCCTACCTTTACGGCTGCCGCCGCTGAAACTAACCCTGTCGCCATCAGGATAGCCTCGACTGCTTCAAGCTCGATGCGATGACCTCGTATCTTGACTTGGTTGTCACGTCGACCGACAAATTCGAGCAACCCAGTTGGATTCCACCGCCCAAGATCTCCTGTTCGATACACCTGTTGATTGGGACAAAAGTGCCCTAGCTGGGTAAATGCATTACCGGGCTTTTCGGACTCGCTGAGATATCCTCCTGCGACTCCTTTACCACCGATTACCAATTCCCCAACTTCTCCATGCGGTAAGACGTCGAGGCTGTCATTCACTACTATGACCTCGTATCCGTCCATTGGCTTCCCGATAGGAATATTACCCATCTCTACATCTTCTATTGAGATGTCATGGAATGTTGAGAACATAGTACACTCTGTCGGGCCGTAAAGATTCAACAGCCGCTTCGGTGGACCATATTCTAGGACTTTCCGCGCCAGTTGAGCCGTCACCACCTCTCCACCAGTAAGAAGCGTGTCGACTGTTATGTATGCTTGTGGGTAGGCATTTATCGTTGCAGCCAATAGCGCTGGAGTCTGCCAGAGTACATCGATCTTATCTTCCCGTATACGTGTCACCAACCTAGCGGGATCAAGCACCGTGTCACGATCTAGCACTACTGCCGTAGCACCGCGGAGAAACGACCCCAGTGTCTCCATGATAGACACATCGAACGTGACATTACTAAGGTGGCCAAATTGCTGGCCCTCCCGGACTGGAACAAACGTTTCATTAAGGCAGTAGTTGATAATTCCTCCGGCGAGCACCTGTACAGGCTTTGGGCGACCTGTTGAACCAGACGTATGGAAGATATGTGATCGATATTGCGAAGGATGTAGATCAATCACATCATACCCGAGCTCCTCACATACTAAGGTGAGCATCGACCTGTGGTCCACCACAACTTGACTAAATCCATGGGCTTCCAGTCGATGCGAATTGGCTTTGTCGGTCAATAGAATAGCGATATCGAGATTCCTCAGTAGATCAGCCAAGTGCTGGTCAGGATGGTTCACGTCTAACGGAACACACGTCGCCCCAGCATATATGACAGCGATCTGCGAAAGAACATGATTTATACCTCGCGGTGAGAGGATCCCAATCGGAACTTCGGGCTGCACTTGTAAACATCGGATTTGATAAACCAAGTTCAACGCTTTTGCATGAAGCTGAGCGTACGAAAGATGGCACTCATCGTCTCTGATAGCCACTGAGGTTGCAAATCGCTTAAACTGTCTCGATAGAAGCCCAGAAAGCCCTGGATCATGCGGGGGTTCCATTATCACTGACCGATAGAGACAGCATTATTCCTCTATTGATACATGTCACTAGCAATAAGAATGGTGTCTACCTTGGCATCCTCAATACTCACCTTGATGCAGATACGAGTTATAAAAGCCCGTGAGAGGTGTTGACGGTCCATTTGGGTTGGTACTACTTGGTGCTACTCTTTTAAGTTCATGGGGAGACATTTAATGTGCAATATCTTCCTTATTACCCCAATGATTCATTGACAATGACTTGCCACCCTGCAATGCAGGCTGTGCGCTTAGACATGTGAATGGTATACCAGAAAGCAAAATGGTACGTATTGACTAGCTTCCTATGAGTGCTGGCCCGTGTTGTACAAGCTGATTGATCAAACCCTATCGGTTGGAAAGACCGGATCTCCGGCTTGTGTAGTGCCTACCGGGTCTTTATATTTCTCAGCCCTAATAAATACATCATTCAATAGCAATAATGCATGTTTTCAGGCAGAGATAGCAGCTTTGGGCAACATGAATGTCTGTAATCGTAGCAAGCCACTGCCATTGACTTCGATATCACAGATAAGATACTATGAGTATACTTGATCTCATGAATGTTTTATAGAAATTACACACTAACATAGACCGAGAATAAATGAAGTGTCCCGTGGCTTGAAAATCCCCGGTGGCTGAACCCCGCAGCTGATCACGTCAATCACTCAGCCCTCTAGCTGGAACCTAACCTCAACTACCTGGTAACATTCCAAGATTCTACACAGCGATACATAATGTAAAAAATCAGTCTAGGTCCATCTCTTCTCTCCCAGGCATCTGGAAAGATTTTTTGTATCACTGGTAGCGCTAACGATATTGGGGAGCAGCAATAAACTTCGCTCTTCAATCTTCACGGCACCAAAGTGGTAATATCTTGGAATTACATCGGAATGCCGTAGAAAACCTTATACGAGAATTCCCAGCCCGGGAAATGCATTATTCATCGCAGCTGATGTCCTTAATTGACAGCAGGTGACTGCACTCTTCAAGCGCTGGAGTATTTCGGGGTCATAGATATCGTCATTGATAATGCGGGGATGATGGACTGTTTTAGATCTAGATGATGTAGATAGATGAGATGGAAATCCGAAGGCGTCCGCGAGTTCTAAGTAGTTGGTATTAATATTAGGGGGACTTTAACAGTTGGTACACTCTATTTCTTGCTTGTACTAGGGAAATGTTCCGGGTTAAGTATATCTTAAGGCTTGAGACTCGCTTTCCACCATAAGAAGTCCAAACAATCACCGTCGGGATCTAGTGTTCTAATAGTCTCAACATGAGGATACTTTTGAGGCTAGTGGCGGAGCTATTGCGTACGTCGCGATGGATGAGAGTAGGAATGGGTCGAGTGTTCTTGTGAGCTTGGCGATATAGAGTTCTCTTGATTGGGATTTTTTTCCTGTGGCAATGTGCTAATTCTATCAGGTGGCTGGGAAGTATTCTAGGGAATTGGAACCGAGAGAAACCGGGGGTTGGTTACGTGATGAATTCGTGAAGACATTACAGAGTTTATGGCAAGTTCCTATTGACATAAGGGGTCATGTAGTGCCCGGGTTTAATTAGATGATTCTCCAGTAGTCGGAAATGGTCCGAATCAATGTCTCGGGAAAGTCTGCATATTCTGCACCCCGTCATTCTGCAATTTCCCTTTCTTGGATGATCTGCAGGAATAATGGAATAGAACAGTGAGGCGGGGCCCCATAGTGGCTGTCTTACCCTACAGCCTTAAACCTACACAGCTCAACACCATGACTCCTCGTAGACACTCCTGTCTAAGAACTTCTCCAATGATGAGTCGTACAACTACAAGAGCACTTCACGGGATTCAAGCGTCGCCTGACTTCTTGCCACCATGGAAGGGTTTCATTCCAAGCACATGTCGACTGACTAAAAATTGTCTGAACACCGTCAGCCCCAGATCATCTGGATAGCTATCCAGCTAGAGCACAGCTATTAAATCCTGTCCTGTGCTCCCTGTGACATGGTTCACATACCAGCTGGCGTTTAACCCAATCATAACGCGCGGATGTGAGGTGTAACGGCGAACCTCCATGACTGGAATGTAGGACTTCGATGATCGGCGCTGATCACCAAGCGTTATCCTCTCCAGCAATCCCAACGCTACGTATCATTTGTTTCCTGGCCTTGCAACATGGTAAATGTCCCGATATTGATATCCCTTGCGTGCATGCTTCCCCGCCTCCCCAGCTCATATAGATTCTATAAATGTTACTGATTTGCGTGACTCCATACCGAAAAGAAAGTTTTTTTTTCCCTTTTTCTTGCTGTTGCTGCACTTCAGTTCAATCTCTTTAAATACTGCTTGAATGCTGTATGTTGCTAAGTTTCCTAGCATATAGGATTCGTTCCACGGCCTTTTACATCCAATGGGCGTGGAGTCCAAAATTCTGTACCACACGGATAATGAATCCGGATCAAGTACCTACCGGGAAAGCAGCCAACAATGTTTGATCACCACCCATGCTACAGATTTCGCCACGGCGACCCAATACACATACCGAGAGGATAACACGAGGCAACCAGAATGGACGCCTGGCGTGAGAGAGTGGCTTTTCACAACATGTATCACGATTTTGGTGATGATGGATGCGTTTAATACGACGGTGGTTATTCCTTTGATGCCCGTATGTATGTCTACAAAAGGAGGTATCGGTCTGTGGGACTTCGGAATCTAACATGGAAATGTTGTAGGGCTTCTCACATATCTTTCAGCAACCCCTTGAGAACGCGCTTTGGATTAACACGGCTTACCTCATTGGCAACGCGTCCGGACAAGCTCTTTTCGCCATGTTGGCTGAGGTACTTGGCCATGGCCCTATCCTACTTTCGTCTTCAGTACTCGCGACAACTGGGACAGGTATATGTGGGGGTTCTCTGAGTCTGTCTGTGCTGGTAGCAGGTCGATTCATCCAGGGAATTGGTGGAGGAGGAGTGGTGGGGGTTTCGCTTTTGATCGTTGCGGATCTGATTCCGAAATCGCATCAAGTACAATTTTCGACCTATATCTTCCGCGCCCAAATGATCGGTATGGTGATTGGTTCAGTTGCTGGCGGGGTATACCATGACTATACGACCTATATTTGGGCCTTCTATTCCAGCTTCGTGTTTTGCGCAATGGGCCTGTTGGTGATCCCATTTGCACTGGATCTGAGAGGACATGGACCGGAAAATAAGCTTAGTGCTACGAGCAGGTTTCGTACTATGGACTGGATAGGTGCCATGTTGACTCTGCTTGGCATGGGGACCATACTTACTGGGATCGGCTGGGGAGGAACACAGAATGCCTGGGATAACTGGCAAACCCTAGTGCCGATATGCGTCGGTGGGATCTTCTTGATTATTTTGGTTCTCTACGAGACGATGTGGGCTATGCAGCCAATGTTCAGTTCGAGGGTGTTTCGGGACCTTTCATCGACAATGCTGCAAGCAGGCGGCTTTCTCCATGGATTTATTGTAAGTCCGCCCTGGTTGGATCTATACACTTGGAATAATCACAACTAATAGTAATTTTAGTTATCCTCTCACCTTCATTACTTGCCACTATACCTCATCTTCGTCAAGTCGCTCAACACCACATTGATAGGGCTATGCCTGGTTGCTCTCACGGGTCTAGCTGTACCTGCTCTTATGGTTTCGGGCACAGGGCAGGTTTTCCGACGGCCACATATCTCCACCTGGATTACCCGTATAGGCTGGTTGTTTACTATTACCGCAACGGGTTGTTCACATCTACTAAATACGTCGATCCCAACATACGGTTGGGTTATTATCTTCCTGGTCGCTGGGCTGGGCTCTGCTCTCCTCACACTCGGATACAACCTTTGTATCCATGTAAATACTCTGAGGTTCTACCCGGGCCAGGAGACCCGCGAAAGCGCAAAGGTATCCACAACATCGATACTGATATACTCGATCCTACGCACATGGGGCATGTGTATCGCCATCCCCATCAGCGGGACCATCATATTCAACTACCTATCCTCCGAAGACCTGCTTGACATGTCAACCGGGTACACAAGCCGCCATTTCGGCGCATACGCGCCTCAGGAAGACAAGGACGCCTTTGCCGACGCGCTTCAAGTCCTTTGGAAAGGTTACACGGCGATTGCCGCATTGGGAGGTATTTCGTCTCTGTTCATTCAGTCTGCAAGTTGAGCGCAAGCGTCTGTTTGTCTTATTTGTGTAATAGTAGCTCGATGATATCCCTACAATGTGGTCAAATATACACGCGACACATCGCATGCCTTGATATCTGTAACCGTTTCGTGAAGCGACCACTCAGCGGTGGAGATCGAAAGAGAACAGGCGTCAATTGTTCGCTCTGCCTTAGTGGGACAGGGCCAACTAGACTTGACCGCCATTGGACAGGTTACTAGTAGTTAGTTAGCGTGCAGGATGCATCAAGGATTCGGATGTGTCCGCGCCGATCGCGCTTTTCGTTCTCTGTGATTAAGGTTGGTAGTCCACCGCACCTTATTTTGCTATTCTATCCTGGACCCCGTGCCTTGTCATACCCTACCTCACCACAGTTATAAATAAACCGAGAAAGGAAAAGGAAAGAAGAATAATATCAGTAACACCCGGTCATTTAATATTAAATAATAATAAAGAAAGAAAAAATAGAAAATAAAAAAAAGACAATTCACAGTCCCCACAAAAACCCCCAAACATCATTTCATTTGCCCAAAAACCCTTGGCACCATCGCATGCGTGGCCCGACTTGCCTTACCGCAAGAACACAACCACGTACGATGTGTTGTATATTGCAGCTTACCCGCCCAAAAATAGCTTAGCTGGTGTCCCCGTCCTCTTGGAGCCCGTTTTGCTTTAGCTTTTGCCTTGTTTTTGACTTTGGGTGAAGGAGTAATCAGCCTCGTGCGCATGCTGTTGGGCACCCATTTCTTTCCTATTGTGGCTTGTGGGTTGTGCCTGAGATTCTGTGGTTTGTGATATATTAGATTTTGGGTCTCTTTTCTTTCTGGGGTTTGTTTTTGTTTTGGTGGTTGTCGACTTCATGATTTTCTATTTGGTTATTTAATGGTTAAGCTTTGATTGTAGTATTAATATTTGGTTTACATTCTACCACTACTTCTACATCTATTTCTACTACTTCTGTTATTCTCTTCTATTCTCATTACATCAACTTTGACAGTTGATTTTCTTGGATTACCTACCTACAATACACAAAAGAAACCTCACAAAATGTGCTCAAAAACAATACTCCCATCCCCAAAACAAAACCCCCTAACAACAACCCTCCAACTCCTCACCCTCCTCCTAATCCTCTCCATCGTCGGCAAAAGAACCACAACCCTCGTCCTAGCCTCGGTCTTCACCCTCTGGTTCAAGACCAGGTTCAACCTCTATCAAGACTATGTCGAAGAGCGGCGGTCTACTCGGCGGGAACGAGAGCGCCAGCTTCGGAGTCAGGAGGTTAGGGTTATTTCGGCGAGGATTATGGAGGAGGTTATGAGGGATTCTTCTGCTGGGTTTCGCAATGGGGATGGGGATTTTGGGCGTTGTGCTGGGGAGGTGAAGATGGTTAATGGGGTTGGGGAGAGTTGCCTGGATAAGGAAGGTTTGGCTGAGAAGTGTGTTGAGGGTTTGGCTGAAGATGGGGAGAGTGAGAAGGGTTTGGGAGATCTTGATGGAGGTGTTGTTGTTGGTGTGGAGGTTTATGAGGTTGGGGGGTCTGGTTCTTTGGGTGAGGATGAGGTGTCTGTGGGAGTTGGGGAGGTTGAGGTGTTGGAGGGTGAGGCTGAGGCTGAGAAAGAGGAACAGATAGAGGTTGTGGAAGAGAGGTGGGAGCGAGATGAGCATGAGGAAGAGATCTGCGAGGAACCTGTTGAACAGCAGGCGACTGATGAGAAGGTGGAGGTCAAGATTGAGGTTGAGGTCGTTGATGAGAAAGAGGATGAGGGCACTTCTGCACAGTGGATTGAGGATATCACTGAGAATCAAGAGAAGCAGGTGGCTCAGCCCGATGAGAGCCAGAAGATCGCAGAACCCGAAGAGGTGAAGCAGGAAGAACCCCAGCGCGAAGAACAGAAGCCACAGAGCACAACATTTCAAGAAGAGAAACAAGAAAGCGCATGGGCAGACGAGGAGAAGCCAGAGGAGCCCATCGAGGAAGACAAGAAAGCCCCCACAGATGCCATCCCCAAAGTTAACGAGCCTGAGCCTGAGAAGGAAGCCAAGAAGCCCGAGCCAAAGCAAGTCGAGCCAAAACCCGCCGGGCTATCTCAATCCCGCTGGAGCAATTCATTGTCTGGCTCGAAAAAGGTCCTCGACCCACGAGCGAGCACTTTCCAGCCAACGGAATTTAAATCCAGCGCCAAAAGCCAATACCAATTCTCCCTTCCCACGACGACCCGTCCTCAGTCATCCACACCACTCGCGTATAGTTCCATCGGTGTGCTGGCATCTTCGAGCAGTTCTCCCTTATCTGCTTACTCTCCGCCGAGCATCTTCAGCTCCATGGGGAGAAGCACGCAGAATTCAACGCCATCTTATGGCGACTATTCTCAAAGCCCTTCCTATGGTTACAACTACGCGACTACATCCTCCTATGGAAATTCGCCCTCATACACGACCTCATCCGCCTATACAAACTCATCCTCCTATGCAAACCCCTCCTATGCGAATACGTCTTCATACGCAAATTCTTCCCCGTACGGGAATACTTCTTCTTATGGAAATTCGACTTACAGTTGTTACACTCCGAGTCCTTACTACAGCAGCTATAATTATGCTTCCGCAAGCTGAAGTTAAGGATGGCCAAAATCACCGAAACTTGAAAACAGCAGATATTTGCCGTTGACCGAGGTCCTGTGCCACCGGTAGAAAATGGAAACGAAAAAAACGACCGCGATTACTTCTTTCTCATGTCGATTTTTTTAATTGGTTATTTTTCTTTCTTACTTTTGGCCTTTTTTTATGTGATTCTTCCTTTACTCTCATTTTCTTTCTCCTTGCTGCTTTAGCGACTAGCGTGTTGTTATACATTTTCCGTTCTTAGACTTTTGTATGTACAACTTTGAGCTCTTCATACTGGACTGGTCATATTCCAATGCGCTTCATGCTACTCATTTCTCGCTTTCGCTGCATCAGACAGTCACTTCGAGTAAGCTCACCGTGTAAGGCATACCATACAGACGTCAGATAAGCAGCAATCCATGAGCCATTTACATGACTCCAAAATGAGCCGCCGAGACACCTACGAGAAAAGGCACAATAGTCCAATTGGAATAACTAGTAGATTGATCGCTGCTAACATTTTATGTTATGCAGATGGTAGATGAGTTCAAGTTCTTATAACTAACATCAAAGCATTCCACTAAAGGGAATATGCGTAATACATGATAATAACCATATCCTTCTCTCCTTCTCACTAGAGTCAATGCAGCAACACCCATTAACATGATAATTCAGACAGATAGGGTGAGCTGGGTTTGTAAAATGACAAAATACAAAGACATGCAGACAAGATTTCAATCACCACTATGCTTAAGATCATCCATTATTTTGTGTAGTTCACCCTTCCAGTTGTCATGAAGACAGGGTATGGGGTAGGCACCCTTCTCAATCCATAGGGCGCAGGATCAGACTCAAACTCCGACTCCATGATGGGCTTCATCTCGTGGTAGTAAGGTGTGGAGACTCTCTTCAGGGGACATCCACAGCTCTCCGAGTCGGACTCTGTGGTCGACTTCATCTCAATAACGGAGTCTTCGAATCGGACCTTATTGGTCTTTCTTCCGAGTCTCTTGAGTTTGGAGAGGAAATGTTGGATTGTGTGTCCTTGTGCCATGGCAGGAGATTTTATCCTGAGTAGGCTGAGAGAGATGGAAATTGTGTAGTGTGTGAAGTGTGTGTATTGTGTGTGTGGTGTATTTGTGTGGGGGGAGATGTAGTGAGGAAGAGAATGAGCGAAGACAGGAAATATAAAGGTTTTCAGATTAAAGATTTTATTGTGCGGTGACCTCATAGCCCCTGATATTTAATATGAGAGTGAAATAAGAATGTGGAGAGAAATAGACTATATGACGTACCTGTATGCTTCATGATGAAGGCATAAGGGCATACGCGCTCTGCTCTCATACTTGTAGGATTTGAAGAGGTTCATGTATCTCCAAATACGGTATGCAGGTTAGGCAGACTACAGATTATATTGTGTAACTCGGAGTTTCTCTTCCCCTCTATCTAGTCGCACGGTCATCACGAGTAGCAAACATTCTTCTGGTCTTATATCCGTGACTATCCCATTCGATTCAGTCATTAAGTGTCATCATTCTTCCCATACGTCAAAATGCAACTCAATACTCACATCATCATTCTTTTGGTCTCTGTGGTATCCCATTGCCTCGCATTTCCAAGTATCTGGCCCCGTGCTGATATACCTCTTCCCGATGGCATGCCGAACCCCAGTGAAGAGCAGTTGAAGAAAATTCAGCTAAGAGCGCATGGCACTTTACCAAACACGCCTCTCCCATCAAAGATCAGTAAGGAAGGAATCACCAATCTGCAGCTGATAGCGTTCAATGAACTGTTTGAAGTCGCCTTCTACAATGAATTACTCCTGAACATCACGAAGAAAGTACCTGTTATAAAATTCCAAACCCCAAGAAACGAGATTTCATAATCGAATCCCTAGTAGCCATACTCGCTGTACGTCACATTCATACTCGCGCATCCAATGCCATCCTCTAAGAAACCTCTCCAGCAAGAGGAACTCCACGCCTTAACCGCCAACCAAGGCCTTGAGCACTTCAAAATTGAGCCAATTCAGCCATGTCGCTATCATTTCCCCGTTTCGGACTTCGACGCAGCAATTGCTCTAGCAGCGACATTCACCGATCTCGTCATAGCCACATTACAAGACGTAATCGTGCGATTCGCAGACAACAGCGACGTGGGCCTCACCCGAGTCATCGCCGCGACAATCGGCAACGAAGGAGAACAACAAGGCTGGTTCCGAGTCAACCAGGGCAGAATCCCCAGCGAACTCCCGACGCTAACAACCGGCGATTTAGATTTCGCTTTCACAGCCGTTCAAGCCTTTACCATTCCGGGGTCTTGTCCGAATTTGGATGATATCGCGTTGACGACGTTCAAGCCGCTGGATATTCTCACACCGCCGGAGCCGAAGACGCAGCTTATTCTCGTTAGTTGGGAATCGGTGTACGAGGTGAAGGGGGATAAGCTGTGGTTGACTTATGTCAATCAATTGAATATTCCCATTGTGGAGGAGCTGAAGATCGTGTCGTATAAGGCAGGTAAAAAGGTTGTTGCGAAGGCACTTTTCCCGTACCATGAGAATCTGATGAACGGGTTGACTATCGCAGCTGTGACGAAGAGTGCTGGGCCTTTTGCGGGTGTTAATGATGTTGCTCAGGAGACGCTCTTTGGGCCTGGTTTGATTATTGTTAATTAGTAGTTTTGTCCTAGTAGCGCTTGCTGTGGGCAGTGGTGTTAGTGAGTCATATTATGGGGTCTCCTGAACTGTCGAATAAAAATGATATCTGCGTTGTCATGTCCTACACTAAATTGGCAAGCCTTGTGAATTGACATTTTACAGCAAAGAGAAGCGCACGTTGTGTTTAAGTAGGAGATGTTTCATGTAAACGCGGATCGACAAGATCGTCGGCATTACGCGTACAGGGTGTGAGAGCAGACCACATGTGGGCCGGTGGGTGTGTTCGTATATCCTTTCCTCTTGAGGTTATACCGTCGATCTTATATTGACCTGACAGTTCCACCGACGATCGTGGACCCTGTGTAGCCCTGGTAGATCATAGTAATACTGCGGAGATAAATGGGGTATCTACAACATATGCTTTTGATGATCTTCCAGTTAATTGTGTGTCGCTGTGCAGTAGTCTTACATCGAGTTTGATATTCTATGTCATAGGTCCATATCATATGGGCTTAATATGTGGGAAATACTGTCATGCGAACTGTCAGGCTGATTGCAGCTCTCACTATGGTAATATCACGGCTTTAAGGACACACTCTTGAATAAAACCGAGTTCAACAACTTTTGTGGAATTATTCGATTGAGAGCTGCAGAAACAGGGGTATGCTCAGCACGATAGTTCCTCATGGGTGATGCCATAGAACCAACGCAACATTTCAAGCTAAATTAATAAAATTGTAGCTTGCTAAAGTATTAAAAGAAGTAGATACACGAAGATTAATTATCGTTCCAAGACCTTCGACATTCTCACCAACACCCACTGTTTATACAACTATTTCTTAATCAATGATTTAGAGCTTGCCCTGGCCAGCGTTGGCCATAACCCACGTGGGGATGTTCTGAGCAAGGTGAGCAGTAGCGATGTTCTTGCCAGAGAACTTAGAGATGACGGCGGTATCAGCCTGGCTGAAGGAACCGGAGCTGCCGAATGCGTTGATTTGGCAAGCACGGCCGAAGACGGACTTGCACTGCTCGTTGGTGGTGGCATCAGGAGCGCTGAAGAGCTGACCGCTGATGGGGGACTCAACGGGGGCATCGACGTTCTGGAAAGCGTTACCCTCAGCGAGGACGTAGCCACCAGAGCCGATCTCGAAGGCGTGGCCCTCGACGTTGTGGAAGTAGTTGTTGACGGCGTGGAGGAGGGTGTTGCCCTGGACCTTGGGCATACGGCCGGAGGTGTAGTAGAAGTAGTTACCCATCATGGTGACCATGTCGTTGGAGCCGTCAAGGTAGACACCCCAGTAGTGGTGGCCGTTGCAGGTAGCGGAGTAGTCGGTGCGACCGTCGATGAGGGAGTTGGAGATGGTGACGCGGTTGTCGGCCTGAGTACCGAGGACGATGTGCTGACGGGCGATACGGGCGGTGGTAACATGGTCGATCCAGACAAGGTCGGCCTCGTTCAGAGTGATGGCATCACCACCCCAGACATACTGGGGGTTGATGTCAGTGATAGCAATGTTTCTGTGTCGCGATTAGTATCGGCTGTAGACGGCTAGAGATCCGGAAATACTCACTGGATAATGACGTTCTTGGCACCGCTGACGATACGGAGACCACGGCCCTTGATGACACCGGCACTGCCCTGGCCGACGATGGACTTGTTGGAGTTGACGGTGATACCGAGAACACCAGCCTTGTTGTAGGTGATGCTGCTCACGGTAGGAGCGTTGGGCTCGTAGTTGTTGCACCAGTTATCCTTGTTGATGGCAAGCTGGCAACCGGAGGCAGTACCCCAGGGAGCACAGCCCGAGCTAGTCTCGGTGCCCTCTGTGTTGGTGAAGTCGAAGGTCTTGGTTAGGATGATAACACGCGCCTGGCTGTCACCAAGGTATGAGACCAGCTCATCGGTGGTGGAAGGGTAAACGGGGGTAGCGCTGCCACCACCAGTGACGCCCTTGGCGAAACCCTCAGCAGCACCAGAAACGCCGGCGGCGCTAACGGCGCTGGCGAGCGCAGCCGCAGCAGCGGCGATGAAAGACGCGTACTTCATGTTTGAAAGAAAGACAAATGAAAAGAAAGGAAGGACTGAAAAGTAGGTGATAAAGAAGGAATGGATTAATACTCCAGACCAACGGAGCGAAGGTTCCCAGCTTTATATGTAGGACCTCAATTACTCAGTGGAGCTGCGAAAGGCATCACCCATTGATCACATTATGTTCTAGAATAGGACTAAGGGGAGACTAGACATGAAACGTCCGACAAACGCCAGGCCGGTGCTGCAAAGTAAGACCTTGTCCCAGTCTGCTGGGGCACAAACGCCTGAGTAATCTTATATCGAGAGATCCATTCTGCCCACCGGAGATACTAGGGCTCCACTCCTTTATCAATGCGTTCCAGACTGAATCGGATGCCGGTAGGGTTATTGGCGGGCGAGGAGTACGGCACGAACTCCAGCTGATGCTTAACCATGTTCCCCTGAATGGAGGTTCCGAGATACGCCGACCAAGGCAGCCAATAATGGCCTTTGAATCTATTTGGTGGAGGAGGAGCAAAGGGTCATTAATGGTGTTTCACGATTGCCACTTCGGCTTTCTTGGTTCGGTAGTCTAAAACTTTTAGTTCCGGACGACGCAGAAGAGTAATTATGGAGCAATTTCTCCGTCTTGGCATTTGATTTTGGCAGCCGGAGATCTACCGAAACAACCTTTTCAGGAGGCATTGCGAAGAGATGACCCTCGAGACGTGATGTAGCACATTCATATGGCATGCCTGAATTAGGGCTGGGAGATTAGCATTGCTCCGTGCTGTTGATCAGCACTTTTAAGCTCTTTTTGTCCGCATTAGCTACTCGATTCTTGAGACATGCTGTTTATTCGGTGGTGTTTTATTTTCGACCTCCCATAAGGTCCCTTGCTTCAAATTTCTTAGAGAAATAGTGATCAGGACGACGGAGCAATATCTACTTTCGTGTTGTGGACATCCACCTCAAAAAAAAAAAAGCTGTGAAATCGGTCCACAGTGGGCCGCTCGGGTTTTCGGTTCCTGACGATATCAGATCCGCATCAACAACATCTTGGAAAGCTTTCGGAGAATAAAACCTTTACAAGAAATTCAAACACGAGTAAACTCCGAGGCATCCGTTTACCTCTTAACTCTTGAAGTTATGGCAATGCCTTTTAAAGGGCGTAGTAGGCAAGCACAGTTTCATCGACAAAGCCTATGCGGCGAGAACCTGAGTGCCCTATCATTATGCGTCTCAATCTCTGCTCCTAATTTAATTTAGGGGTTATCGGCATATCTTCCACGTTATGAACCATCAGTATATAAATGTCTATTTAGATTACTTATCACTCGGCCTCCGTTAGCATTTGTCTTAGCTCCCCTATCCCGTCGAGAAGCTTCGTTCAGTCTAGAACGCTGACGGCACTGTCTTAAAAACAGTTCACAGGCAATGGCAAGGAGTCAGATGCTTTTATGACATTAAGAGTCTTCCAATGTAAAACAGCGGCTCCGTGAATCGTGGTCATTACATCCCACTCAGTGGTTTTATTTTTCCAAGAGTAGCGCTTCACCTCAAATTTCCACAGTTAGTCAAACGTGATCAACATATACTGACAGGCATATCGGCTTGCTTATTTTTTGTACTCCTGAGGGTATGATAATAATCTTGATTGCTCGTCCATAAGTATAGACATTCCTAGGCTTTCCCAGCGCTCGCGATGCTGGTGCGAATGAGCTGTTTTCGTCTCCAGCAAGAACTGTTGCTTTTATTTAGGAAAGAATAGGATCTCACGGAGCAGGAATTAAGCCGATCTTCCTTCGCACCAAATGTAGAAGCACCCTTCAAGCTTGTAATAAGCTCGAATGACAGGCGGGGTTTTTTCGGAGATGGCAGTGTCCAGTAGGCTGGCTTGTGGTGGATAGTAGCCACAATCAGCTGATCCTTATTTAGCTCGAGACCAGGCCACTTAAGTTAAGGGGGAGAGAGAATTCAATGGTCTCTATTAGTGCCAAAGGAAAGAATGTTCCGTAGTCCGGAACTGGGAAGAGGAGACATATGAATATCAACCAGGTTGCAATCTTGTCCAACAAAAGCAATCTTGTCCAACAAAAGCAAACTTTCGGACATGGAGCGATCGACGACCTCTTTTCTAAGCTCACAATGCTATGGGTTTCTGATCTGTGAGAGAAATGAACTGATCAGAGGACAAAAGACCGCCCAATGATTGACCCAGAATTCCTGTGGACGCAGTGCTCTTCCAAAACAGGAATAGTCCATGATCGGGAGAAGCCTTTATGCCTCAGGCGGCGGCTATATGCCTGAGGCGGCTTGCCGGTGCATGCCTCAGCCTTCAGGGTCGAGACGGCAACTGGACTCGGTTCCGTTTCCCCTTTGGGAAAGCGGCAATTGGCGAAGGCAAATTGACTCGTGATGTAGTAAGAAGAAGAACAGAGTGATTGAAGAGAGTGTGTTTTAGTTATATGTGTTCATTTCACCTCCAATGTCTGACAGATCGGTGACAATGATTGTTGTTGTTCGCAAGTAATTCTGCCGTTGTAGTTTGTCTTGCTTCTCACGTGCGAGGAAAGGGAATTGAATTTCCCCAAAGAACGAGTGAAGATTCGCCGTGTATCCCCGACGCTTGCAATTAGCTTTTGCCTGATTGGCCCATGAGCTGAGTAAGCCGCCTGCCGGCCGTCAAACCCGAGGTTACCTCTTGGGTAAAGCTCACAAACATCATTCTCCAACTCCCTTCGACTTCATCTCGTCGCTGCCGCTGGCTGGCTGTTCATTTGGTTGACTTGACCGCCCCTCTCCTCTCTCTATTGACGACTGCCACCCTCTTTTCCTCCATCTCCTCCGCCTCTCCCCGCTTTTTATCCAATTTTCATACCATTTCCTCTTTTTGCGCGTCAAGTGTCCTTTCGTCCGCCATGGCTGCTCTTCGCTCAACCTCGCGCCTTGTCGCATCCTCGAAGCCTCTTTTCCGCCCGGCTGTCTTCGCTCGCTCCTATGCGACTGTCGATGCGGCTGCTCAGGTGAGCGGGACAGGTTATGCCAGTTCTAAGACTGTTCCCGAATCTAAGACTTGAACTGCACAGGATCCCAACCCGTCCGAGACGCCACGCACTAAGACTTTCCATGTCTACCGCTGGAACCCCGACCAGCCGACCGAGAAGCCCAAGATGCAGTCCTACTCCCTGGACCTCAACAAGACCGGACCTATGATGCTCGACGCTCTCATTCGCATCAAGAACGAGATGGACCCCACCCTGACCTTCCGGAGAAGTTGCCGTGAGGGTATCTGTGGAAGCTGTGCTATGAACATCGATGGTGTCAACACTCTGGCCTGCTTGTGTACGTGACTCGCCAAATTTTACGCACGACTATGGAGGAATTGGGGTGTTGACTGTGCTATTATAGGCCGCATTCCTACCGACACCGCAAAGGAGTCTCGCATCTACCCTCTTCCTCACACCTACGTTGTCAAGGATCTGGTGCCCGATCTGACCCAGTTCTACAAGCAATACAAGTCGATCAAGCCTTACCTGCAGCGCGAAACCAAGACCGAGGATGTGAGTTCCTACATCTTATTCCAGACCTCCGACGGTATTGGTCACATATTCTAACGTATACGTAGGGCCTTGAATACCGCCAAAGTCCCGAAGAGCGCAAGAAGCTGGATGGTCTCTACGAGTGCATTCTGTGTGCCTGCTGCTCCACCTCCTGCCCCTCGTACTGGTGGAACAGTGAGGAGTACCTCGGACCTGCTATCCTCCTCCAATCGTACCGTTGGTTGGCCGATTCCCGTGACGAGAAGACCGCTGAGCGCAAGCACGCCTTGGATAACAGCATGAGCGTCTACCGTTGCCACACCATTCTTAACTGCTCGCGGACTTGCCCCAAGGGTCTCAACCCCGCCCGTGCTATCGCCGAGATCAAGAAGTTGATGGCCGCTCATTAAGGGGTAGTGGATAAAAAGTAAAGGAGTGTTTTTATATATTCTGAGATATGTCTTCTCTGGTGGTTCTCTTTTGTATCCTTCCTTTTATTTTCCCTTGTTCTAGCTTTTATTCCCTCGGTTCTTGAGGCCGTCATGTCGCATGTTTCAATAGGTGTAAATTGTGAATATTTATTTTCAAAGCAACTGGCGATGAATAACCGTTTTAGAGGTGTACCTACGGGCATATAATAATAAAAGCTGCATTCCTATTGGCAAGATGGGAAAGAACTGTGATGTTTCAATAGTTTATATATGTTTTTGAAGAAGTAACCGATTTTGCCGACCTTTGTTCCGTTAACTGCATGTGAAGGTTATGGATCGGCCCGCCGGAAAAACATATATATCGGCAATTGATCGGTGACAAGGACCGAGTATATATATATCCGCGCCCTTTAGTTCTAGCATTCGGGTTCAAACAATATAGGAAAACAACAGCGATAATAATCATCAAAACCAAAATCATAATAATAGTAGTCAGAATGTCAAATTGCTTTGTGCTCAATGTTGAGCATCCTGAACTCATTCAGAATAGTACTATGTGTATAGAATAATCTAAGGTGCGCATTTAAATATTTCCAAAATGGCATTAATTGTCTTATGTGGAAACCATTGCTCCGCATGACTGTGTGACTAATGTGATAAACTGAAGTTATCAAACTCATATGATTATCCCTTGTTAGACCTCATCTGCAGGTATTTTTTTCAGATTTGTACCAGGATAACCACAGCGGGGAAAGCCTGCGCAATGGCCAATCTGCGCGTAACATCACCACTAAGGCTACCGAAAGGGTGAGAGGAATCGTTATCGCCCAGTAAAGCCAGTCGATCGTCAACATGTTTCCTTTTGCTTGGTCCGCATTGATCACTCCAAAACTGTGCATTTTGAAAAGGCCCTGATGCCGTTAGATAGCATCAGAAACACGAAATATATATACTCACTGATACAAATATCGATGGAAGATACAAGAGAAGAAGAAACACGAAATTCATCAGAGCTTCCGGGCGTTCTGCATTATTTCTAGCTTCAAGGCGTATTAATTGACATTCCTGTAATGTAATAAGTATAGAACTAGGGAGTGAAAAGGGTCTAGCTTTCATACAATCGTCTTGTAAGTTCGAAGGTAGTTTTGTAACCCGTTCACGCGACTTCTGATTGAATTCAGGTTATTCGCCACGAGTCGCAGCTTCTGTGAGTACTTGAGGCGCAACATTGAACTTTCTATTGATCCGATGGTATGAACTGCCTGAAGCTCAATCTGCCGATGAGTATCCTGTACGCTGGTCTCTGCATCTTCTAGAGCCCCTTTCATGATAATCATGTCCTCTAACAGGGTGGGCACTTCATCAGCCACGGAAAAGTGCGATGGAAGTGTATAGTTTGCCTTCACTCCATCAGCACAGCTTTGAAACACAAATTGAGAAGCATAGAGCGGTACTGACTTCCACCTTCTGTGCTATTTTATCAACGTAGGCCTGATATTGGCGGTTGACCTCTTGAACAAGAAGAGCATGCCAGAAATATGGATCATCCTTATGGCAGGTTTTCAGGGCAATTTGAATTTCTGTTTTCAGACTTGGCGGAAGGTCCAGGAATAAAACAAGCTGGCCGGTTGCTTTGGGGGACCGACGAACAGTAACTGCGACTCTGGACCTACGGCTTTCTACTAGAGATCTCGGAAGACTGCTAAATAGAACTGTGGATAAATTGTCAACTTGTTCTAGCTTGAGCACGCAAGGCTTACCGTATCCTTCTTCCTCTAATGGCTCATGAAATCCCTGGTCGTAATATGCATTTGACCCCGACATTAAAGTGGGTAACATCCACTGGTCGACAGTGATATCGCCTCGATGCAGCGATTCGCAGTTGCCCACGGCGGCGGATGATGCAAAACTGTGTCATATCATTTAGTCATGCCCAATAATATATATGAAATAGTCAGGCAGTACATTACGGTGGTGGTGGCTGTCCGGGCAGACTGGGAAATGTTAGCATGTACGTAGAATACAACAGAGCAGATGGGGATACCGTCAGCTCCCGACATAGTTTGGACTTCCTTCTCCTCACAGTCCCTATATCTGTATCATATTAATTTCATGCTTCGTGGGTTGGGACAGCGAGGTACCATCTTTTTCAATCACATCAACTCTATCACCGCAACGACACCCCCCCCTAGGCTGGAGTGCGTCTAGCCCAGAACATTGGGGACTGGACAAACCAGTCATCATAGATATTGTGGGATAGTGGAGCACTCGAGATGCAGAACACCGAGTGCGCTATGAATTGTCCCTTTCCTGACTGGTTTTGCTATTAGAAAGGAATTTCAATTCCTCTTGGAAATACCTTAACTGTTTAAAATCTGGCCAGCCTGATTTGCTGACGTGGCATGTGGAAGGCTAAAGTGACATGCGACGAATAGGATTCTGTCTTAGACTACACCTCGTCTCTTTTCTTTTTCTTTCTTTCTTTCTTTCTTCTTCTTCTTCTTTTTTTTTTCGGTGGCGATGGCAATGTCAACAATGCTCTCATGTCACTTGGCAGAAAACATGCTGTTTTACAGAGCGAGCTAAGTACGAATAAGAACACAAGGAACAAAGATAGATTAACAGTTCGTAATACTGGATATTCACTTTCTTCTGATAAAGCCAAATCCTATCTTATTAGCCACTGACTGTAACTTTGCAGGTTTTTTAGCGTGACCTTTACTGGAGGGCCACCAGGATCGCGACTGCGTATCAGCCTTTCTCGGGTGCGCATCAACATCCTCTTTCACCATCAGCCAACTTTCGTCTTCCCTGCCATTTGGTATTGCTCGTTTCTCTAATAGCTTAACCACTGCATCATGTTCCATCCTCTTTGCCAAGTCTAATGCCGTATATCCATTGGCATCCTGTAAATTGATAGAAGTATCCCGCCGGTCTGCTAGGAACTTGACTACTCCTTCATGCCCATGCACTGCTGCCAAAGATAGAGGTGTTCGACCGAAGGTATCTGGGTTGTTGATATTAACATCATTGCGACCTGCTAGCATCCGGACGATCTCTTCATGACCATGCTCGGCAGCCCATGATAGCGGGGCACGACCGTCTTCGTCCACGGAATCTGCATTGACATCGTGTTGATTGAGGAGGAACCTAACAACGCCTTCATGGCCATGCTCCGCTGCCCATGATAGTGGTGTACGCCGGTCTTCATCCTTGGAATCTATGGCCACGGCTGTTCTGGCAACCAAGAGCCAGACCAACTCTTCATGGCCGTTCTCAGCTGCCCACGACAGCGGTGTGCGTCCATTGTCATCCTTGGAGTCGGCAGAAATATGACCATCCTGTAATAATATCCTGGCAGCTGCTTCATGACCAGATCCGGCTGCCCACGAGAGTGGTGTTCGACCAAAGTTGTCCTTTATGTCTAGCTCAGCATTGCGGGTCTGGAAATGCCTTATAAATAGCCTGAGAACGGATACGTGACCTTCCCTTGCCGCCCAATGCACTGGTGTGCGCCTGTATAAATCTTTCAAGTCCTTTTCGACATCTGGAAGGTCCATTAAAAAGCTCACTACATGTTGATGACCGTATTCCGCAGCCCACGAGAGTGGTGTCCGACCATTCTCGTCCTTCAAGTCTATACTAATATCTTTCCGCTCAGCGAGAATCTGAACTGCTGCCAAATGGCCATGCTCGGCTGCCCGCGAGCAGGATGTTCTTCCTTTTTCATCCTTTGCATTGATATCAGCCCCAGCAGTCAGTAGGATTTCTACCGCGGTAATAAAGCTATTCGATGCTGCAACATGCAACAGTCGATCTTTAAACAGCTTAGCTGCGCCTCTCTGTTCGGCAGGG
This sequence comes from Aspergillus arachidicola, assembly GCA_009193545.1. Lineage (NCBI taxonomy): Eukaryota > Fungi > Ascomycota > Eurotiomycetes > Eurotiales > Aspergillaceae > Aspergillus > Aspergillus arachidicola. The sequence goes on from ML737119.1 coordinate 152,061, forward strand.
GGGATATTGCGCCCCATATAATTGTTTAGACAGTCGCCGAGTAGGTATAACGCATGGCTGTCCTTGATGGTCTCTCTGAATTGTGAAATCATGTCACGGACCTCCGAAAGCTCCTGGCAAAGGGCTAGATGATCTTTGAGGTAGGCCAGGGCATACTTTGCCAACGGCTTCCCCTCTAGATAGTCCACATAAAAGTGAAAATGCCGATCAGTCCATAATTCAGTTTCTTCTGGTGTCCCTGGCTGTGCGGCATTTACAACACAGAGGTTCAGGTATCGAAGGCAAATGACGGATAGAGAACAATGCGAACTCTGATACTGCATCTGGAATTCAGGGTGGACAACCGAGCCTCCGCATCTAAGAAAGAATTCACGGACTGTTTGATGCATTACTTGCACTGCTCTGCGGCCTGTATCGTTCATCAGCCATGAGCCATTAAAGGAAAGTAATTCGTGCATGTTCGCACTGTACCATTGTTTTCAGTGATTTCTAAGAAGTTACCGCCACATGAAAGAATTCGCCGCTCCTGCGGAACACGTTCCTTGAAATCCTGTTCTGAACAGTGGAGTCCTTCATAAGGATCGCCCGAGATACCAATCGCATGCAGTAGTTCAGTTGTACCAAGAGGTCGATACGTAAATAGGACAAGTTGGAGCATCTTCACCGCATCCCGTATGTCAGCATGCCTTTGTGTTATTTTCAACAGCATACGTGTGTAGAACTCCTCTAACTCAGTTGGCAAGCTTTTCAAGTAGTTGAACACAACTTCTTTCGAGTGGCCCTCTTCGTCAAACTCAATCAATGCGTCTCCCACCAGCTTAACCCATAGAAAGACGCCTTGGGCATGATGGAGAATATATTGCTTTGCTTGTCCGAGGTAGTTAGATAGCTCCAGCCGACTGAGGAACGACATGGCAAACTCCATGATGTCCTTCTGTGTCTCATCTTGTAGTCGTATAAAGTTGTGGACCTCGCTAATTCGTCGTTCAAGGGCTGGGACCGGCCGGCTAGCAATAAAGATTTTTAGAACGCAGTGTTTTGCATTGCAGCAAAGGTTGAACAGAAGCTCTAGGATGTGACGCCTATCATTTTCTTCGGACTCGTCAACAGCATCTATGATCAAGTAGAACCGTTTCGCGGGCCAGTACGTCTCCAACGAAGAAAGTGCCCTTTGTAACGATTCATAACTCCATTCCATAAGTTTCATCGGCCGTGGCTGATCTCTATATTCTGACTGGAGCTGGTGATAGAAAAAGTTCTCGTCCTGATCTAAGATACCGTAAAGGATTGACCGAAGCATGTTATAGTGACTTATTTGTACCTCGCCTTCTCTGTAACTGTAAAAGAACTTGGCTACTATTGCTGGCTCTGTGAATTTGATTTGCTGAAGGAGTCTCTCCGAGAAATACTTTGTCATGGTACTTTTGCCACTTGCCGGCTTTCCTTGGAGGTACAAAAGGCCGGAGCCTTTTGATTTAGACCATTTCTTGTACTGATCATGTTCCCAGATCCACTCGAAAGATCCCTTGTGCTCCGAGGCAATATTGGCATATCGCTCATTGTTGAAGCGAAGGCTAGCTAAACACTCTGTTTTCACTCCCGTCAGTATCACTCAGATTACATTGACGGCTATATATATATATATATAAGCCCTTAGCTTACCCTTCCTCTCTCTGTCTTGTTCTATGCCTGGTATTCCGGCAAGGAGTTGTCTAACTTCAGCTTTCGGTTCGCTTGTGAAGAGGACTTTCACCTTTCGCGTTGCTTTACGGACCAAGTGCTTAAAAAATGTGACAAATTCAGCGATAGATTCAGTGTCCTGCTGGTTCACCATGTCCATGTCGTGTAGAACGACGAACAGACCTTGTTTGGCCTCAGATAGAGCGGCCTTCAACGCACTCCAATGATGGCTGTCTTCTAGTTTCATTATCATATCGATAATATCCTCTTTGCGAGATTTATCATCGATGCTTACAACGCGCTTGGTCAGCTCTTCGTTCTTAGCAATGGCTGTTGAATAGACACAGCGTAGAAAGTTCTTGATGGCCAGGCTTCTTGAAGTTGTTGGTAAATTGTGGATGAGCTGGTGAAAGAAGGTATGAGAGATTGCCTTTATGAGCGAACATTGAAGGCGAACTTGATCTGAACAATTGAATTGGAGAACCAAAGCGGGTTTACTAGATTCCTTTTTCAATTCCATTTCAATGATATATGACGTGACTTGCTGGATATTGCATTCGGGTCGCCCTGACAACCAGAGCAATTGAGAGGAGTTGGAGGATTGCCAGTGGTGACAGTCGATATTCCTCAAGATCCACCAGTATTTGGGGTCGTCCAAACTGACCGGTGGATTCAAAGGTGAAGGCCTCCGTAACTCAACGCTCAACATTAGGTTGAGAAAGTGGTCAATATTCACATTCTCTATCGCGAGCTGCAAAGAAATCTGCGGAAAGAACGGGCTGTCAGACGTAGGATCTCATGAACGGTTAAAGTTCGACAAAGGATATGTACTATACAATCTGATCCACGGTAGAGGATTGTTCCACCGCACGCCCTGGTATAAGTGACAGAATCTCCTTCGCCGCCGCCGCCGCTGTCGCTGCCGCATGGCCCTGCCATTTCTTATTTTTGTGCGAGTCTGAGTAGTCACAGATACCTCGAACAACAAGACACGGGAAGTTGTTCATCAGGCCTGCTGCTTCCATTTCAAAGCAAAGCACTCCCGCAAGCTCCGAGGCCAGTTTATCCCGAGCGATGCCATCTCTCATCACCTGGTTCGCTGAGGCTATGGTACCATAGTGCAGCACTACTTCGTTATGCTTCCGCTTCGCTCGCGCTACTATTCTCTTTCTATCGCATTGTTCACACATCTCCTGGTCCTCGGGGTGCTGGTAGCTTGATTCGAACAAGATATCGGGACCCGCATCGTCGCGTGAGAAGCGCGGGAGAGTGCTCAGTTTAGAGAGGTGTGTCTGAATGTTGCTCTCGTCTAGTAGCCGATTTGCCTGGAGTTTTGTTAGGGCATTCAGTAGGACAGGTGGTGGTGAATTCAGGAACCCTGTCCGTTCAAACTGGCCTGGCCGAGTCTTGCCGAAATCGTATTGGATTACCCCACCATGTTGCTTGGAGGGTTGACTAATAACCACATCCCCAAGCCGGATATCAGTATCCGCGCCTGGAACACCACCGCCGATCCCGACCATCAGGCCGAATCGAAGGCCCTTGAAGCGGGCCTTCATTTGTATAGCGACAACAGCAGCGGATGTCGTTCCTGTCACGCCCGCTGGTAGACCCGCAATCACAACGTTATGTTCACCGATGGAGCCAAGTGTGTAAAGGTTGCTATCATTGTCGTCCTGTGGTAAGCTCCGGTGCTTCTTATCCAACATTTTGCTGGCCGCGGCGAGCTCGACCGGGAGGGCGCATATCCATCCCACTGTGTATTTTTGAAGAGGGAAGGAAGACTCTGCCATTGTAGGCATCAGGACTTGGCAACCAAGTTCAACAACTTAAATTCTTGTATTCTTGTTTGTGATGCTAGCTCTTCCAGGGATTGTTATCAGATAAAAGCGGATGGTGGGGGGTTACAAGTGTTTCAAGGAGAGGCGCAAAGGGGAGGGTCTGGTGGTTTGTTTGTCAAACATCCAGCCTTGCGTGCAGCGCCTTCCTTCAGTATGCCAAGACTATTGTGTCTGCCCATGATAGGCTGACTTCCCTGCAAAAGATATCACACATTAGAAGTCCGAAACTAATTTGACTGGTTGGACTGATGCAACTAAGCCAAAGCTCGCGAGGCTGACCTCATGTGTCATACCCACGTATCGAGACTTATGTCCCTGCGAATGTTACTTTAGTCGATTGGATGCATCATTGATGATGCTCTATGTTAGTTCATGGAGGGCCGTCATTTTCTTCGAGTTGATTAGCATTCTATACATTCCACTTGAAATATGCAAGATTTCGAACCCTGAGGCAGTCACACTAATTTCTGACCGTGTCGTAGCTACAGGCGGTAATTACTTGGCGCGTCGACGGTTAAGAGAATAGCTGGGCCGAGAAGAGTCATTAGTGATCTATGTTTCTCTAACGTTTGTCGCATCTGACTATCAAGAATTTGTAAGCGAATGGAATATTGCATATCTATAAGATGAAGCGACCTGGACATGGCATCGTTGTAAGACTTGTGCTAGTTATGATGTTGCAAGCTGAAATGAGACACAGACGCTGGAAGGTGACATTGGTGCTCTATAGTTCCTAGGGTAGTTATGATGGTGTAAATTATTTTCAAGGGGGCTTGCATGAAGTCCACCGTATTGGTTCTTAAGTACAAGTTTACCGTTGGACTGATAGACGTTGTTGCCGGACTTGGGAGGTAGATCATGTCCTGCACTACGGGACATCCTTGGATATGCGATATTAAGAGTCCCTGGACCGACTCCATGGTGTCTGTATCGACCGGCGAACAACATGAAGCGGCTGTACCCGGTGTCGACCAACAATCGCTGTGGAGGGTTGTTGATACCCCGTCCGGTATGCAAAGAGAGAGGGAGAGACTGAAATTTGGTCTCTCAGGAGCCAGGTACACTAGTACCATGGAGGACGTGGGGAAGTGTCATCTCCCGTGGTATATAGAACTTGCCACGATTGCAGTTGGGACCATTCAACCTCACGGCTGGCCTCACAGCTAGAAATGCCAAGGTCGAAAGAGCCATACCTCAGGTGCCCCGGGAGGTTTGGCAGACTCAAGGCAAGGACAGAGAGAGATAACGGGGAAAGAATCTTTGAATCCGCTCTGAGGGGTGCCCGACAAGGGCTCTCGAAGTTTACATATGTAAACGTCGACCACTCTTGTCGCGCTAGCTTGGACGGGTCACGGCTTTAAATTCGGATTGCCTAAAGGGGAATAATCAGGCCGTCTCAGTAAGCAAGTTGTTGGGCGTTAAATTGCCCTTTCTCCGTCCGTTCCCTGCCTATCAGGTGTAAAAGTGTCCCTTTTCTGAGCCAATACGAGATATCACGTGGGTGGAAGAAAGCCAATCTGCTCAATCGGCCATCGAATCCAAACACGATGAGTCGGACCGAGTTGATCGTAGATCTGCGAAAGAAGATGAGTACTCCAGCCTTTCATACACCACATCCACTCTAATTGATGCAGTAGCACACAGAAATAACCCAGGATCACCAAGGCCAACGGCTCGTAGTTCCTTAGTAATACTAGAAAGTCATATGGCACGCGCATCAGCCAGACAAAGACATCCGCTGTCTCAAGGCGCAGGTTATGCTCCAAGCACATCGCGAACGATCTGTTCATCTCATCAAGCGTACCGATATACATATGGAGCATGTGCTGATCTTGGACCTGAGTCAGGATAAGCTGGTGTAATTCTTCTAGAGCATGATGCCGCCGACTGGTTCTGAAGTTCCGATGTTGAGCCCGGACGCTAAACATCGACGCCAACGGCCCCGATTTGAGCGACTCGTCGGCGAAGTCCAGTATAGTTCCGGTGCCCCGGATAAGTAGGAGCCAGTCCGCAATATTGTTGTTTTCTAAAAGGAAGAAGTTACCCAATTTGAGCGGCTTCGCACAGCTGATGAATGATGACAAGGCGGAGAGGAGGAATAACGGAGCCGAGTTACCCGGGCTGATTTTTGCCATTTCGGGAGTAGCGAGCTTTAGTGCTGCTTCATGGTGAGTGTTCGCCTGTGTGATGTAGAGCTGCATTTTCTCTGGACGTAGAAACGCCAAGTGCAGGGCTGATACGGCCAGGATTGCCCGGAGAGTGTATGGTGCGGTAAACCCAATCCGAGGGACCTCGAATCGCCAGAATGCTTGCAAGAGCGGGTGGAGCGAGAATGTGTAGGCGGTTGAAGTGGTATAATGGTGCAGTAGCTCTAAATCTGGAATATGCAATTCAGAGCTAACGGCTGTCTGTAGTTGGCCGTTATCCCCTGGGGAGCCAGAGTGGATCGTCCCGGGGGTGCATAGAGGCGTAATGGTCCGACTCCGAGGGGATAGCTGGTTATCAATGGAGGTCGAAGCCTTCGTCTGGGAGGAGAAAGCAAAAGAACAGTCCACTTCATGTCTCCTACAGTTGCTACAAGTTGGTTTCTCTTCCCCACACTAAAGTTGGGTCAGCCGCTCCACTATCACATGGTATTCCTTGCACTCAACGGCTGATGTACCTTGACCTTTCGTTGCTTGCATTGTTGGCAACCGGTCCGTGACTTCTGATGGGACCGGCGCCCTTTCAGACCGGACCCCGTTCGCATACTCTTGGTGGCTTGAGGTTGGCAGGGACGAAAAGATGTAGCTTGTAGGTGCCCTCACTGGTATTCTTGCAAGTAGCTCGACCCTGAATTCAGGTAATTGATATGGTGATAGACAAGGACGTTCCAGGCAGTCAACAAGACGCTCCTAACCACATGGGTCGCGACGGGAAGTTAAGGTCCGAAGCCGAATACGAACCCGACAAGCTTCTTCATGGACCCACTGGCATGGACCAATAGTATTGACTCCTTTGGATATCTACATTCTGAAAATAGTCGTCGAGTTCCAGGAATAAAGCATTTCTGTTTCAGATCACGATGCTATAAGGGAATAGTCAATTGCTGTAGCTCGTATATTGAGAGGAATATGTCGGACCCGTGCTGTGCTGTTCTTTAGCCTTTGTTTTTCTTGCTTCCTGTTTACCTGGCAGACTTTTGTCCTCTAAGAGCAGAGCCTGATCGACTCCCAAATTTGATTCTTTCCTGAACCTTCTCTGAGCAGAAAAATGGCAGACGAGAAAGTTGGACAACTACACGAAGATCACCAGGTCCTGGATGAGGCTTCCGATCCACCACCAGCGTATTCACCTCCGGCCTGTTCGATCGCTTCCTCAGAGGCCTCCTTGTGGACGGTGGAGCCGGATTTCGCACCCGATTTCACAAATACTTCGCAGCAAGGGAGTGGATGTGCTACAGTTGATGGTACGGCTTCTATGGCTAAGATAAACAGAATGTCTGGATAGAACTGCTAACATTCTCCCTGCTATATGGGAAGAAAATCAAGCATTTAGCACTAATATAAGATCCGGTTCGCGTACATCAGCTTTCATCCAAGCCTTTTTCCGACCGAAAGTGCAACCACGATTGGTAAGCGTGCGATCTGACCCCCATGCCTTGCCGGAAGATCGCCTATCCGACAGACAAATACGATCGGAGCTCAGAGGAGTGCCCTTGGACATCGTGATAATGGTCGCTGGAGGTAAAATCCGCATACTGGTGTGCTGGTTTGATCAACACTAAATGGAGGACATTACAGAGAATATTGAGCCATTTGTTGCACTTGGCAAACGATTGCTTGGGGACTCACATCGGGTTCGGATCGCTGCGCATGCCTCATGCGAATCCTTAGTAACAGACCAAGGCCTTGACTTTTTCGCAATTAGCCACGATATGATCCATCCGATGGCACGTATCTGTACCTACACCACTCTTTAAAATACTGCTTGACTGACGGTAGCTACCAGGGCGAAATAGGTAGTACAGAAGGGATACGTGGATTCAATGCTATGAACGAGGGTGTCGTTAGCATCAAGCGTTCACTATATCAAAGCTATCACGAGTCATGGAGAGCATGCATTATGTCGTACAAAGGTGAAAGCAGACCCTTCTTAGCAGACGCGATTATTGCAAATCCGTTAGCCCACGCGCATATCCATTGTGCTGAGCGTCTCTCAATTCCTCTGCATATCATGTCGACTACGATTTGGAGCCCGACAAAGAAACTTCCTCATCCGCTGGCTCATATAGGTGGAAGTGAAGACATGGACCAGAACACGGCGAATCTTCTGTCTTATGCGCTCGTTGAGGAGACGACATGGAACACGTGAGCTTTTGTGACTGAAGAGAATTTTAAGATTATTGTTGAGAACTAATGGCGTGGTGAACTCAGTATTATCGAACCTATTAACAGATTTCGGCAACATGTTCTAGGCTTTCAGAGCATCTCGCCAGCTACTGGGGGAAGACTCATGATCGACAACGATGTTCCACATACCTATTTCTGTCCGGAAGTGCTTGTTCCAAGACCAAGTGATTGGGACGGTATGATTGGTATGGCAATCATTCATCCAACTGTCGCGAAGATCAATCACTGATGGTGGGCAGAGACGTCGGGATATGTGTTCATACACAGGGAAGCTCAATATAGTCCAGCGAAAGATCTGAGCAGTTTCATTGCGTCTGGCTCACCACCGATATACTTCATGTTATATGAGAACAGTATGGAAAGTCCGGGTATGCTAGCGCGAGCCATCCAGGATATCGTGATAAAGCACGGTCTTCGTGCCATACTGTCGCAAGACTGCCGTGATACTTGTAGGATTTTGAACGATGATAACGTGTTCCTGGCCGACTCTATCCCCCTTGGTACGTATAATATATAAACTATCAGACAGGTTCTAACGCAAGTCAACATGCAGCATGGCTTCTGCCGCGGGTGGCTGTCGTTGTCCACTCAGGAAGTGCAGATCAGAGCGCCCTGGCATTACGATATGGAAAGCCAAGTGTGGTGATCCCGCATACAGCAGAGTATGCTTTCCACGAGCACATAGTATCTCGCATTCCAGCACAATAACACATCTCTAGTCAGTTATCAAGAGCCATAACGCTTTCAAGTATCGGTGCAGCAGCTGCACCACTTACGAGCAACATGTTTACCCCCGACGCACTATACCAGGCATTAGAGTTTTGCCTCCGTCCGGATGTTCAAGAATCAACTCGTGTTGTTCAGAAGCAGGTCCATAATGAATCAGGTCTTGAGAGCGCCATTAAAGCCTTTTATCGTTGGTTACCACCGCAGGCTCAAAGATGCGACATCACGAACCAGAACTTGGCTATGTATCAGATCTGGAATAGGCCATCAATGAGGATCTCCCCTGAAGCAGCAGCGGTTCTGCTGGAAGAGCAGCTCATAAAACAAACCGATATTGTGCTGTAAGTGAGCCTGTTTTTTGCGAGTCCAACTACAGCATATTGAATTATGACTGCGGCAATCTGTAGAATTATCCGCCAAGTTTACAACATTCAATGCGAAGGCTCAAGACCTATTGAAGGTATCGCCAGGGATCATTGGAAAGGGGTCACTATTGCTGCAAAGAGCATCGCTACGGCCTCGGACCTGGTCAGCATGCTGCCCGGGATGCAACGAAAGGTGGGATTATTTGTTAATTTGCTGGCCTTTCGTATGGATAGCTAAAACAAAATAGAGCAATGACAGCAGTGTAGAGAAACCAAGAAGAAAGAATCTGACTAAAGACGTTGGTATCGGTACTGCGAGGTTCTTTGGGAATATTGCTCTGCTTCCCTTCACCAGTGAGCTTCTTCAACACCGTTTATTTTTACTCTCATTGATGTCTTGCTTACTGATTTTCTACTGAAGGCACTGCACTGGTCGTTAATACTGTTGCGTATGGTGTGAAAGGGGTCCGGGGAACTAAGGCACGGGATGAAGAGAGTGCTGCAATCGATATAGTAGCATCGTACAACGTATGAGATAGTTCTGCCTTTTCTATAAGATATGGCCACTGACCATGTCTATATAGGAGTCCGAGCTCCCGCAGAGCGACAGCCCTCGTATTAATGAAACTCACCAACGCCCATCCATGATGCAGGATTACGGTATAATAAACCGTACTACAGGACTGAGGAAGCAGTCTAATCTAAATGCAAGCGATATCTCCACGGGTGAGGAAATCAAGACACATAGGTACATGTGCCCGAGCGATGCTGACCCACAACAGAACCAAATATAGAGAATAAAAGCAAGGAACTACCTTCATCTGTTCAAACCAGTCGAATTCAAGCGAGGGATGAAGAGCATGCTGAAGCTATCTGTCGCAGACACCTTGATCGTGGGTTCAGGAGTCCGAGGCTCAAGTGTCCGGACTTCAGGAAGCTGGTGATTGACAAATACCAGAGCTGAAGCTCAACCTATACAGCTGAACCGAGCATATGCTTTATGTCTGGTTCCGAACTATAAGAAGAATGGTGTCATTTTTCTATGTAAGACAACAAGTTGGATCTCAGAAAATAGCTAGCCATGCAAGGAATACCCGACGACGTGTGGCTTTCTGCAAAGACTATGGTTTGCTTCATGAGAATTTGGTTGTATAACACCTATTTACCAATAATATAAGCCTAAAGCCATTTGAGCGCAGACCCTCGAAGAAGACTGCAATCTGTGCAGCGGAGCCCATAGTCCATTCAGCAGTCTGCGCACCCTAATCATATACCCAATTAACAGACCGTGATACGACCAAAAGATGGACCTCTTCCTCACGCACTACCCATATATTGGGACTGCACATCCTTCCTACCAACGACCTTCTTAGACTCACCCGGCCGATACCATATTCTCCATTCTAATAGCGGTCGCGTCCCCAGATAAATATCGAAAGCATAAAGTGGCCACTCCGTAGCATTCATAAAGCCATCCGGCCCCGAATAAAGCCGTAGTAATTGCATAATGTTGTGTATAACCGCGATAAAGAGAAAATCCTGAAGCACAAGATAGTATTCCTCGGACTTGGGCGTCAAATGAACATTGTCCCCGGGCTTATAATGATGATCATTATGTGATGCCGTATTATCTAGCAATATAAAGGTCCAAAAGACCAGTCGGATTATGAGCACGGCTCTTAAGAATTCACGACCCGCTTGAACCTCATTCTCAGCAGTTGCGACTTCCATAAAAGCCGAAAGACTCATAAGAAGAAGGAGGACGGTGTTCAGGGAGAAGTAGAGTGGTCGTGCGATCCGCGGAGGGACGAAACTGTTGGCTTTGTATGCTTTTGCGAATTCGCTGCTAGATAGGCTGACGGTGGACATGATCAGGGCTGGACCCCAGAGGAGGAGCAGTTTCTGTGCTGCCCAGGACCATTTGTCGTGTATGTCCCAGGAGGAGATGAGGCGGGCTCCACAGCCCATTGCTTGGGCTATGGAGAAGTTGTTAGATTTGCTAGAGAAGGAGGTGGTTATGGTAACGTACCGAGACATCCCAGGACCATGAAGCTACCGTCCCAAGCCTCTTTTGAGACTACTTGAAACGCGTGTATGCCTGCTAGTATGGTGTAAACAACTACACCGATGATTGCGAAAAGTACGTCAGGTGTGTATGGGTAGTATGCTGTGGAACTCATGGTTGTGAACAAGCGGGGGGTTTGGTTTGGAGTGAAAGTGAGGCTTGAAGTTGTTGATTTGCTGGCTTCCTGTGAGAGAGAGTGATCGATATTGTGAGTAAAGAGAGAAGGAAGTTAGAAGTTGAGCTTCTACTGTATCTTATTTTCTTTGTGTGCACTTCTGGATTATAGGCAATCGCGAAGTCTCATGCCGTGATTACCATGTAGGGACATGGCGGGTAATAGAATAATAAGGTCAGACTGGCTCCTTCCGACGTAGGAAGTGAGGTAGCTGTCACAGACGTCAGCTTAAGCTATTAAGAAAGATATGGGAACTGAGGTTGACGTCTGCAAGAGTAGACAAACAAGGCAACTAAGGAGTAGATGTAAAAGATGGTGCTTTAGAAGTTACGAAGTAGTTGTCTTTGAAGGGTCACCTATGCGTACAAGGAATAGAACTGACAATTATCTGACCCTTACAGACAAACAGAATTCACCGAATTGACCTGGGAATTCCGATCTAGCTTGTCTAAATGGTAACTTGATCAGGGTATCAGCGAATTGAGCGGAATAATGTTATCACTCTGGAGTTGACTCCGAGATACCTTTAGTGGGGACAGCCAAGTGACTCTCCAACATCTGTAGCATTTGCTTACTTTCCAGCACCCAGTCCACTTCAGCTGTCTTGATATCAAAGGATGTCACTTTCGCGGCACAATCGCTGGTTCGACAATGCTATTACAAGAGGTTATCTGGCTTCACTCAATTTCACTCACTTGAGTTGACCCTCTCCAACGACCAATGTAGTTAGTAGAATTAGGGTCGCGTTTAATACCAACAAGATACATAAGATTTCACCAGCATGATTTCTCAGATGAGGTCCAGATGCTTTCTACGGAGGTTCTTTGAAGACGACACTATATCTAGCCAAGTAAGATTCAACAAAGCACGGACTAGCTTAATCGATGCATTCATGTGAAGGTTGGCAAGCTGGTAGTGATCAGCCGGAACTCTCTGCCCTGGTGTTCTTTGTCTGCCACATTAGATTCATCTTTGCTGCCATCCTGTGAGGGAGCCCACCTGGCCTTTCCTGTAATACGATAGTGTTCAAGCAAAAGAGATTCAAAGCTAAAGCAAAAGAAGAAAGAGAAGAAACTCTTGCGGAGTAAATAGAGCTTACAGAGTAAATATCCTGTCACCGTGGGCAACTGATGCTGCCAGACTCATCATCCATAATCCCAGTTAATTCATAGTCCATACTAACTCCGCTTCGAAAACGCTACTAGCGGCCATAGAATTCTGTTTTATGAGACCGGGCCAAAGGCTGATTCTCACCTTGGTCGCTGGACCATCCACTCCTCCAGCAAAGGTCATGGAGGTTGTGGAGAAACACTCCCCGCATTTGCTGCGATAGAAGTAGAACAGATTTTGTTGCCGGCTTAGAACGATTTTGAAATTAGAGCATTTTTGTAAAAGCTCTCGGAGCTGACGCTTTCGTTGCGTTTCTTCGGCAGATGAAAACGTGCTAAACTGCTCCTCAATAGAGGCTATGATATACGTAAAGACAGCCTCTTGGTCGTCTTTTGTGATTTGCTCTATGGCATCACATGTAAGCTCCCACCAATCATGGCACGTTCCTTCAGGATCTGATAGTAGTTAGCATACTGGGTACACAAGAGGAAGTCATCACGCACGCGTCTTCCCAACGCCAGCTCTAATGAACTCGATGACCTGGCCCCAGGGGTCATCGGGTAGTCCAAAGTATTATGGGGAAAAGACTGAATTGTATATCATCTCCGTGACATACCCTTGTATCCAAGCTCGACACTGAGGAGAACTGCGCGGAAATTGGACGTAGGGCTGCCCTAGACCAGCAAGTCGCCTGACATCCTTGAAATTAGACTTGATCCACAATTCCAGATTTTGGTTTAGACTGCGCATTTTGTCAAGTACTTGTTCATCATCTAAGCTTTCCCGTCTCGTCTGAAGTGAATTTATTTTGTTGTACAGTTTGATCAACTCCTCATGGTGCAGCCTATCGGCCTTGGAAACATCCTCACGCCCTTGAGATACCAGGTCTTGCAGCCGTCGAATCTTCTCTGAGTCCACTAAATGTCTTTGGTATAGCTCCCTTGCCTGGCTTTTTAGGTATTGATTTTCCTTGTCTCTGGTTAGAGGTGGTTTTGTCATTTCAATAGTTTCTGGGTACAGACATAATAAAGGCCCGTCAGTCTACGACGCTGAGTGTCAATTTGCGATTGACTTGTCTGGTCATCTTCTGAGCCTGACTATGTTAGATACAAGTACAGTGTAAGCAAACACAAAACTAACCGGCATGATCATCGCTTTGTTCGGGGCTAGCGTGTCTCATCATCCAATAACCGGAAGACAAAAAGGACATCCTGAAAAGGTCGCACGACGTGGTTCTAGGTGAAAGGAACATTGCTTTCCAATTTATGGTCAGCCGAGACCTCATTGACGGGCTAGGCTGCAAAATGAATGACGCGCTAAAGTCGTCAACATAAGGTATGTGGATCATTATGAGAGAGCTGTTTCGTAAATATAAGAAGGCTTCGAAAGGCTCGGTTATTGTACGGATGATCAGGTTCAAGACACACACTTTCTCATTCCTACTCGTATCTTAAACGACATCATGGCGCGTGGACCTTCGATTGTCGTTGGTCTTGATTTCGGTACAACGTTCAGTGGGTATGCAAAGATGAACCTCTTTCATTATGGTAAATGGTAACAAGAACACATTGTCAGAATTGCTTGGGCCTTTGAGGGATCTGTCGATGAACTTGAAGTCATCTCAGCCTGGCCAGGTGGAGGCAACAGTGAGCGACTCCGAAGTATCTGCGACGCCTATGCTAAACGATCACAGGAACTTCTGTCAAAGTCCCATCTGTTATATCTTATGATGGTCAGAGAACATACTGGGGATATCAGGTCCGTCCTTTCACAGAAGCATTTCGGGGTGTCAAGTTACTGCTTGACGAGAGCCAGGAAACCAAGTATACACCCTCTTTGGCTTTAAAAGCGCTATTGGTAAAACATAAAACAAACGCGGTGCAAGTGATGGCAGACTACTTACAGTACCTTGTTGAATATGCTAAGTCGGTCCTTCAAAGACGATTTGGTATTCCCGCTAAAGATATGGACTTGCAATTTACACTTACCGTCCCAGCTGTCTGGTCTGATACGGCCAAAGACAGGACTATGAATGCCGCAATAAAAGCGAACATTCGGCCCCAGGATGTTACTCTAGTTTCCGAGCCAGAGGCTGCGGCTCTTTATACGTTGCGCTCTATTCAAGGCAATTCGAGCTCGGTAAGTGATTCCGCTGAACTAATTGTGTACTTAGATACCTTACTGCAGTAGAAAAATGACGTATTCATCGTTTGTGATGCTGGAGGCGGCACAGTGGTAAGGCTACTTCTTATCTGTCATAACAACGGTGCTAAATACAAGCAGGATCTGATTTCCTATCAAATCAAAACTCTCGAGCCCCTCGTTCTCGTAGAGGTGACTGAAGGAACAGGTATTTCCTTCCTCAGTTAAAAGCCAACCAACAGCTAACCCTATTAATCGGAATTTAGGACGCATCTGTGGATCAATGCTTCTAGATCAGAGATTTGAGGAACTTCTCCGAGATAGAATGGGTGTGAACTACGCCACACTGTCAAGCAAGTCGAAAGAAGCCGCGCTATCTTACTGGCAAGACCGAGTGAAACCTAACTATACTGGAAAACTTGACAATGATTATGCAGATGTTGACTATTTCATTCCTCTTCCGGGAGTCGCCGATGATCTGACGATTCCGATTGAAGACGGGTTTTTCCAACTCAGCAGGTACGTACGTGCGATGCAGCTTGCACCCATATCTAGATAGTCCGTTGCTTTAAATTTCAGTAAGAATACTGACATGGGAGCAGTGACGACGTTGAAGATATTTTTGAGCCTATCATTCATGATGTTGAGGAGCTTATCACAGAGCAGGTGGCGAGCATAACAAAACGCGGATTTGTCACTGAGGTCATTCTCGATACCTAATCATATATGGACTAGCTAATAGATAGCAGGCAATTGTTCTTGTTGGCGGATTCGGCTCTTCTGAATATCTTCTTCGCCGTTTGCAAAAAGAGAACCCAACTGTGACAGTTCTCCAACCACCAAATGCGTAGGTTCAATAAACCCAGTACGCAAGGAATCTGCTTGCTGACATATCCAGATGGTCTGCTGTTGTAAGGTATATTTATGTTGATGGAAGAATACTAGAATTTCCATTGCTGATGAGCTTATGAAGCGGTGCTGTTCATCGTGGGCTAGGGGGCAATCAAATTGAGCGCCGGGTTGCCCGTCGACATTATGGGATCGAATTTTCAACTGAATAAATTGCAAGTATCCATAATGCCCAAGACAAATACTGGGATGAGTTAGAGGAAAAGTTCAAGGTCAATCGGATGAGGTGGTATATCCAAAAGGTGCCGTCAGCATTTCCTAGATTCTTAACAATATCGAGTACACACTGATCACCGGTATCCAGTCTTCCACAATCCGTGAAGATAAACCAATAAAGATGGATTTCTATCGGACAGTTCGGGTACGAGACGCCAAAGAATCTCTGTCTACTTTGGTGAACCTTTATATCTGCAATGACACACATGCACCAAAGGCCAAAAATAACAGTAAGTCTGCATCAGAAGACACCATCCTTCCTTACTTACGATGTAAAGGGATTATGAAACTATGTGATTTGGATTCTGATCTCAGCCAAATCCCTCGAAGACTATTTGAGAGGAAGCGCAACTCACAAAGGGTTGAGTATTTCAAAATACCATACAAGCTTGTCATGACCCCTACATCTGCCTCTCTCCTTTTTGAACTTGAATTTGAAGGAGTGTCATATGGATGCGTTCGATCAAAATATTAAGAATATCAGTTTTCAGTGTCAAAGCGTTTGCTTCTTCTCTACTCTTTTACTACAAGGGTGTTATGGTTTCTATTAAAATTGTTTGAATAGTTCACTACATCTATCAATGAATAGCCCATCATGACACTACCCAGTCTCAGTGTTTGCCAACGGATCGTAATATTCTGCCATAGAAATACAAGCCTGGTATGATCATATTCTAGAACTTTCTAAATGGCCGTAAACCTAGACTTGGAAGTACGAGTGCGGTGTTCAGCCGAATGACAAGCAAAGGTATGAAACAAATGGTCTTTTGCACCGCACAGAGGCATCATCATTGACCCTGGAATTAATCCATCAATTCTGGTTCCACGTTATAAAGGTTCTAATTGTCTTGACCAGTGTTTATTCATGAAAGACAGCGAATCATCCGAGGTTCTAGCCCCAGGAAGTGTGGGATACCATAATGCACATATCCGTCCACGATATATGCAGCAAGGATTACGCAACTGTTATCACAGGACTGTGATATAAAAGCTTGAACCGCCTGGAGCGGGGTGATATCCTCTAGGGATTTTAGCAATAATGAACAAAAGGTTTTATAGCTTTTCTCTGGCTATATTGGTATTTCTATCACAACTAAAGGCGTTACAAAATTGGTCGCAATACACTGGATACAATAGTCCGGGGAAGTCGCACTGACAGATCTGGAGAGAGAGAGCAGCTTACATCATAATAGAATCTAGTTTATTGCTCTATATTATATTGCATTAGCGGACCAGGAATAAAAGCATGATCATGATTTTATTCTCTGTGAAACCATACAGTCAATATGGTATACATAAACTTCTGTATTAATTTATCACTGATATCCAAATATAATTTTGAGCGTCATTTTAGCACAGCCCTAAGATTATAAGATTCGGATGAACCCTCGGTTAGTTCTTCTGCCGTTAAGTGGACACCCGAGCCGAATGAAGTCGGGCATCGGCCGATGTGCGAACTATACCAGGCTCAACTGAAGGTGGGATGATGTATGGGACCTTAATCTCGCACTTTATACGTGATAAGCCTCGCTCTACTTGGACAGCGTAGCCGAGGTAACATGAAGAGAGTTCTACTGAGAGAGGCTTGAGTTTTCAGTCAGTGATTCTAGACATTCTCGTTTATTGTATCTCCTATGCACAGGGTTCTCGGGGTGGATCATGGCGTCTCAGACCTAGACTCCCTCTCCCTGGCAAGGGGTTAGAGTAGCTAGACATTTGATATGACTCTAACGGGTTCATAGTAACCTTATATACGATTGGGGAGGAAAAAAGGATTAAAAGGGCTTGCAGACGACCGAAGATATACACGTGCTATCTATGCTCTATACAAACAAAATCACGGGTATCTCCCAGTGGACTTCAGCATATCCATACACCTCTCCACAGCCTTCTGCATTTCATTCGTAGCCTCCTCCAGCAAAGTAGTCAATGGCACCCTCCCAGCCTTCTCCTTTTGCACACGCACGTACTCATTATTCAGCACCTTGTTAATATTAATCTTGGAAACACCGCACTCAATGCACTTGGAAAAGATCTCCTCCGTAAACGGATCAGCACCATGCAGCACCAACCGCACCTTATCTCCAACCGTATCATGAATGCGCTGCAGTCGGTCATACTCCAACTGAATACCACGGGGCCCATACTCGCCATGAACATTTCCAAACGCAGGCGCCAACCAATTGATCCCCGTATTCACGAACTCAATACTCTCCTCCGGTGTGGTCAACAATCCTTCCAAGTCCGCCGTATCCGCGACCCCATCCTCTCCGCCCTCGATCCGACCGGGTTCCGCTTCTGTCGCAATCCCCCGCTCGTTACAATAAGCGACTAGCTCTCTCGTGAGTGCGAGGTTCTTCTCCTTCTCGTAATGTGACATGTCAACCATGATACTATCGAATCCGCCCAGGTCCGCAGCGTAACGAATGATTTCCGGTGTTTGCGCGTGATCCATGTGCACGGAGATCGGTACGGTGGCCTTGCGCGCGGCCTCGGCGGCGGCATGTACGAGGAGTCCGTCGGCGTAGTGGACGGCCCATGGGAAGAGGAGGATCATGGCTGGCGAGCGCTTCGCTTCTGCGGCCCGGACGGTGGCTAGAATGCCCTCGAGGTTGTAGCAGCACATTGCGGGGACGCCATAGTGGTTTGAGGCGGCGTGGTTGAGGATATCGAGGGCGCGGTTGTTGGAGAGAGACATCTTTACTGACTTTCTGTTTGTGTCTCCCGTTGAGATGGATCGAGTAAGGTAAGAAAAGTGATTACGAGAGACCAGGTAATGGAACAATGGGTTTATTATATGTGTTGTCGCAAAGCATATGAAAGTCAATGGGATGTTGAACCCCCACTCGCTCCGAACCCCGACCCGGAGTTCCTCCGACTGACTTCAGTGACGTCAGGGGTCTATGTGCCTGAATTCTGTGCCTGAATTGCTACTCGTATAACCATAACATAATCTAAACTCGGTATCTCTCACAAAAATAACGCTAAAATTAATCCTTTCCGAACACCTTGATCACACTGGTCGCACCCTCGGCTCCGAGCCCAGCCCTCCGAGCAGTGAAGAGCACATTCAGCGCCGCATTACCCAAATGCAATGGACAGTGAAGATCCCTAGCCTGTTGTACTACCTTCTCTAATCTTGCGATCGCTTCATCCACTGTTTGTGATCCGGCTGGTGCCTCCTCGCCGATCTGTCCCTTGATCATTTCCAGACCCTTTGTGATGAACACCTTACTGGCGCCTGCCGCGGCGCTGACAAGATCGTAGAACTGCGCGAGATCGACCTTGAGGTATCGCGCAAAGGCAACGGCTTCCGCAGCAGCGACAAGGTTGACACCCCGCATCAGGTCGAGGACCAGCTGCAGCGCAGCGCTCTGGTCTTCGGCAGATGCTGTCACAGAAGCGATAGGAGTGGTAAAGTATTGGCGCACCATGGCCGAGTCATCCTTCGGTCCGTAGCCCTGCAGTAAAGCAGAGATATAGATCTGTTCAGCCGTGGTGCAGAGGGGTGTGGGGAACCGGTGCTGACGGGCAGAGGAAGTGATAATACCCTGTACAATCGTCAGCATTTTCCCCTAATACTCGACACTACCGATTATGAGGTGCGAACTCACCGCATCCTTGAGAATAATAGTCAACGCACTAGCACCAGGATTCCAGTCCTCCTCCACCATGCGCGGGAACCGATTCTCATGCATCCACGTCCACGCATCAGATCCAATGATCTTATCCGCCGTCTGGCGCGCATCCAAACCTAATTGTGCCGCCAACCCCATGGCCTCGCTGGCTCCGAGGATGTGGATAGCTGCTAGAACCTGGTGTACCATCTTCATGTTACTTCCTGCTCCAATGCCACCAGGCACAAGGTATAGTTTGCTCGGGGCAGACATGGTCTGTAGCAGGTCTCGCCCGCTTTCAAGTGCCTCGTCTGTACCGCCTGCCATGATGGAAAGTGTTCCATCAGCGGCGCGTTTGGCACCACCCGAGACGGGGCTATCGATGAAAAGGATATCGCCGCGGCCACGGGATTGTAGTTCAGCTGCGACGGACTGGGCGTAGGAGGCGGGGACGGTGGAGCAAAGCAGGAGAGTAGCATTTTGGGGGAGGTCTAGATTGCATTGTTAGTACTTTGCGAAAATGCTTGTTATAACATAAGGATACTATATAGCAAGGGTAAAGGGGGGTGAATACATTGTACAATGCCTTCATCGCCGAACAAGACTGATTGCACCTGAGGTGCAGATGCAACCATGCACACGTAAAATGACTTCCCCTCTGCAGACTCCCGCAGTGATGACGCGGGAAGACCCCCGGCTGCTTGGAATCGTTGTACAGAAGCAGGGAATACGTCAAAGCCATGGACAGTGTAGCCCTCATGGACGAGATGAGTGGCCATGCCGAAGCCCATGGCCCCTAGGCCGACGAAGCCAATGGTAGGTTTGGACATGGTGAGTTTGAGTGAAGAGTAAATATTCCTGAATGATTCAACGGTCTTTGTGAAAGTACTCGTATATCGCATGGGATTTACAGCGGTTAATAAAGAGACACAATCCAATCGGGTGTTGCTTTCATGGCCGACGGCTTCAAGTGGGATGATCGTGGGGGTTCGGAGTTGCGCCGATGCCTCTTATCGTATCGTGACTTTTGGCTAATTTCCAGGAATATACCCGGTTCCACCTCGGTCGGTTCGTATAGATCGGGGCTTTTTTTGGATTTCACAGTTTCTTTCAACTATTCAGTGAAGGGATCCATTCATTCATGTGAATACCTTCTATTATTTAAAGAGCACTGAGACCTCTCAATTGTCGCCTTCTCTACCCCTCATATATCAGTGAGCTTTTCTCATATATCAACACCATGCCTCCTACTTTATATAATGCGAAAGTCATACGCCATATGTGAGCTGGTCTCTCTTTGCTTCTGATAAAGGCAGGGCACCACTATACCTACCGATCGATCTCGTTCAGCAAATACTATCCGATCCCTAAGGCTGCAAAGCATGCTATGCACATGCTGATTTTCACTTCGCTGTCAATGGATATCGGTTTAGCTATGCTTATGGAAAAACGAAGATCGGTCATACGGTTACACTCTGGCCGGATAATAACCTGTTCAAAGATGTCTTCCACAACTATCACACCAAAGAGGACATTCAATCCCAAATGCAGGTATACGTCTCGATCACTGATCGACGTATTACTAGCGTGACAGACATCTACTTCGCAACCCCTAGCAAGAGGAGAAGGAAGGGTTTACGCAGGATGAAGTCGAGGCTATCAAACAATATAAGAATCTGTTCCGACGAGCGGTACAGATGTTGTCCGAGCACCTTGCTCATACTGCAAGAAACATGATTCGTACCGACCAAGTCGAGAACTCAGACATTGTCCGCAAGTATGACGCCGAGACAAAGGACGGTACCCTAATGTGCATCTCTTTGACGTTCCAACGTCTGAATCCCTCACCGTACAAGCAATTGGCAGAGTGGCCCGCCTAGGTCAGACGAAAATCGTGAAGATTTATCATTACCCCGTTGAAGCCTCGTATAATACAACCATTTAGATAAGATCAATGCTCAAAGCTGTGCCTGATTTTGCCGTAATACTCAACACGTGAATATTTTCTATTAATACTAATTCTGGAAATCTTGAGGTGGGGACGTGGGCTTGCAATTAGGATGGATCGATTTCGCCTGTCTTTGGTGCCGATAATCTGGATTTTATTCCCGAAAGTGCAGTACTTAAAGGTGATGATCTATTCGTGGCTCTCATCGAGGTTGTTAAGTATGGAAAGGGGATTCGAGAGCTGCATGATTGGGTAGAACTTGTGCTAGCTGCCAGAACAAAAAAGGAGGATGAGCATCCCATGGCCTTGTTCTGATTGCAGACGAGGATAGCCAATGTTTAGAGACCGAGGCGTGAATTCCTGTCATTGTTCGCAAAAGACGTTTGACACCAAAGGAATAATTCGATTTTGAGAATGGTTGCACCGCTTATGCTCAGGTTTCAAAAACCGAGTAGGGATGAAAACGGCCACTGGCAGGACATGATCATGCCACTATGTACCATGTCAGATAAGGTACTTCTGTATAGGCAACCGGGCGATGCGATTGGACCATACCCTATTTTAGGTTCATGCCGTCGTGCTGCAAATGACGTCATTGACACCCACTTCGCCAGGTACACACTCTCTGGCAAGCAGACAAGAGACTCCAACACGCGAACTCGATGAGCTCGAATTACTCCAGCTTACTCAAAGCAAGCCAAGTCGAGATTTTGCCTATGTTCAATAACTTATCAAATCGAGACTCCAGAGTGAAACAGTCAACAGGAGTCTTACTCTATATTTATGTGATTGAGTAGTTTGAATGAAAAGTATTGGTTCTTTATTGTATAAACATTCATCAGCATCATGGCTAGTGCACATTCCACTCAAAATTGTAGGGTCATGTAGGGATAACATGTTAACGCGGGATATGATCGGCAGTTGCCTCCGCGTAATCCAAGACTCAGGGTTGCACGATGAGCGTATTAGAAAGAATATTTCCCAATCGATCTGAAAATGATGTACTGGGGAACTCCATGTATGTGCCTGAATTGATTTATTCGGCCGTTCTGATTTGTCGATTACGCCACCACTCCTGCCGGCACGACGGCCCGCCCAATAACCAAGCAGGAATTCGGGTAGGGAGCCTTAGCCATGGACCAGGTTCCGGGCTTTCGAGCTTTCGAGCTTTCGAGCTCAACCAGAACGTTGCCACTTCCAACCTTTCAACTTTTGAGACCCCACAGTTATTCATTTTCTTTCTCTACAACCACACCATAATGTTCGCGCCGCTTCTTCTTGTTTTCACACATCCATGCTGTGGCTCAGTTCGTCGGGATGCTGTCCGCAAGAGACTCTTCTCCTCATCTCCCACGGCGGGGGAAACATGAGCGGCGAAACGAGCTTATTCGTGAGAGAGAGGTGCACCAGTATGACCATTCTCACTATACATTGTTCGTGCCGCAGTAATAATCTGACATCGTGAATGGTTATAGGCACCTCCCACCCCATAATCCCTCGTCCGAAAACGCCTCATCATCAGATATCCTGACCAATCTTGCTCAGTTGACTGCGCTTCAAGTGGGCGCCGATCGTGCTGTTATTTCCCTATGTGATCGCAAGACCCAGTATGTCCTGGCTGAGATACCCTCGGTCGCTCGCAACAAGCGCGAACGGCATCGTGATAACACCGCGCCGTGTGATCACGCTATGGTTGCGTTCATCGAAGAGAATAGTCATTGGTTCTTGGTCGCAGACCTTGCGCAGGATTCAAGATTTGCTGCGTATTGGTCAACACTCTCCCGGAATCACTCTTATCTTGCAGTCCCGGTTCGAACTTCAGCTGGCGTCGTCATTGGAATTATCGAGTCATATGGGAGCGCCCAACAAGATAAGTTAGATGATGAACAGTCACGGCTTCTCCAAGATCGGGCAGGTACTGTGCTGGACCATCTGGCAACATTGCGAACGATGCGCGAAGAGCATCGTGGCGAGAGAATGATTAAGGCGTTAGGCGCCTTCATGGAAGGGAAATCGGATATCGACGAATGGTTGGTCTCTAGCCTTCCTGGACGGCAGCCTCCTTTTGTCTTTGGATCATCTAGATCACATGACCCTGCGACTTCCATCCACTTTGCCAACAGCCAGAAGACGCTAGATATACCCCCCTCCCATATCCCTCAAACCGAACTGGGCATACCATTGCGCGGTCGTCCAAGGTCCTATCGCTCCCGATCTCCCCCACGCCGAGCACGGGGAGGGTCTCTAACTTCCGAAGAGACATATTCGGTTCTCCACAGGGCATCGGTTTTAATCAGGCAAGCGCTGGATGTGGATGGCGTTGCATTCCTGGATATTAGTACGTTCAATCAGGAGCGCCATGGTTGTTCATCTAAAGCGTCGAGCAATTCACGGTCCCGATCCCCGGGTATGGCCGAGGACGAAAGCTCGACGGGCCATGTTATGGGCTGTTCCACAGTTCAGGGTGACAGTCGGGATATAACCGTTCCGGCGTCACTTTTGGGAAACATGGTCCACCGGTATAGCAGGGGTGGTATTTTCCATCTTGATGAAGACAAGCTTTCGCCATTGAGCGACGGGTATTCGTCAGATATCGATGGGTCTTGCTCTTCGCTAGAAGATATGGCATCGAGTTACTATGGCATTGACATACGCCACATCTCTCAGACGTTCTCCGATGCGACCAGCATTGCATTTTTCCCTCTTTGGGATTTTCAACAAAACCGCTGGTTTGCGGGTTGTTTCGTCTGGACCCAAGACCCCGGGCGTCTCTTTGCTGAGTCCACAGATCTAACATATCTTGCGGCGTTCAATAACAGCGTCATGGCAGAAGTTTCCCGTCTAGACCTTCGCGCCGCGGATCGCGAGAAGGCTGACTTCATCTCGTCGGTATCACATGAGTGGCGGTCTCCCCTACATGGCATACTCACTATGCTTGACATTCTTCAGGAAACTAAGGTGACGAATGTCCAACGGTCCTTAATTGACATAACCATGAACTGCGGGAAAACCCTCCTTGACACGGTCAATCATGTCCTAGATTATGCCAAAATTAATAGCCTTCTTGGACCAACGACGCACGATCGACCGCTAGAGGATGCCGAAACGCCTCAAGGTTCCCAGTTTAATGCTCCTGCTTTGATCGAACATGTGAATATGGCCACCTTAGTCGAAGAGGTGGCTGAAGCTCTACTCGCCAGTCAGGACTACATGGGGCGCAATGCGGAGGCCCTTTTCTCTGCCACAAAGCAAACGGCCGATCGGCCTTTTCGCGAGTCAAATATCCCCAATTCCGTTCCTAGGGCAATCTTTGCGATTGTGGATATCGAATGTCGAGACGGCTGGGAATGCCGTGTCTCCGCTGGTGCCTGGCGGCGGATTGTACTGAATCTCCTTGGTAACGCCCTGAAGTTCACGCCGTCTGGATTTGTTCAGGTAAAACTGCGACATAAGATGGTGAAGGTTGGACACGATACCCTGCCGGCTATTCTCTTCCAAGTGAGCGATTCGGGACGGGGAATTTCTCCCGACTTTACATTTTCAAACCTCTACACGCCATTCCAGCAGGAAGATTCTCTCTCGCCAGGCATTGGTGTTGGACTCAATGTAGTCTATCGCATCGTAGATTCCATGCGTGGACTGATAGACCTAAAGAGCGAACCTAATCGGGGAACGGTGGTGAGCGTCCTCCTGCCTATAACCCCAGCCTCACGACCGTCCTCACCTTCCATTCTGTATGGGGACCTACGCGAGAAATTGCAAGGGAAAACGATTTCTCTATTTCCCAACAGCTCTGAATATGGAGACTTGAAGATAGCACCGGACATCTTCAATACAATGTTGGTCAGCATGGAGACAATGATCACACAGTGGTTTGGAGTGCGTGTTCTTACGCCCAATGAACGAGATCACGAACATCCGGATATTTTCATCATTACTGAACATGAATACCGGTACGGTGAGGCAAAAGAAAGCGCGACCACATATTCTAGGAAGTCGAAGGCCCGGAAAAATCCAAAAACGTCGTTTCCCAAGATTGTCCTCTGCACGCATGCCCATAGTTGGTTCAATGAACCCCGAGATCTCTCGGAGCCAGTGGTCTTTCTTCAGCAGCCGATTGCCCCTAAGACTTTAGCTTCTGCATTGATGAGCTGTATTGAACACAGGTCTCAGTTGGGGGATGCGAGTGACAACAGAGTGCACGAATCAACCACAACCACCCTTGACGAAATGTGCCAGCGCCAATGGCAATTCGCCGCATCTATATCGCCAGAAGACGAAAAACAATATGACAAGGAGTCAGATGAAAGAAATTCGGTCGTTCATGGACCAGAGCCTACAAATAAGCAAGACTCTGTGACGTCTAATCCAGAGGGCTCAATTGCACAACGTAAGGTTCTCCTTGTCGAGGACAACGATCTGAACCTCAAGGTATGGAATTATTGATGCCCTGTATACTACCTTGTTGACTGTGAGGCCAGATTTTACAGACTACGATGAAAAAAGCCGGGTTCGCTTATGAAAGCGCTGTAAACGGGCTTGAAGCAGTACAGAAAGCGGAGAACGAGACCTTTCAAGCAATTATCATGGGTAAGTTAGCACTCCTCCATCTTCTAGCCCGTTTATTCACTAGTCAAGATCTCTCCATGCCGGTCATGGATGGTGTAACCGCGTCTCGAAAGATACGCGAGTATGAAGATAATAATTCATTACGCCCGGTGACGATTATAGCGTTGACAGCAGTCGATACCCCGGCCATGAAGAGAGATGCAATGAGGAGTGGTATTGATCTCTTTCTCACGAAGCCAGCCAATATGAATCGGCTAAAAGAGATTATATCTTCGCTGGGAACCTGATTGTTTCTCAAAGCTCATAGCTCACAGTCCGATACACGGAGTAATGTGGTCTATGGGCTGGATGCACCAGTTGTGCCTGGTTAGGCCCTCTATGATCCAAGGTCAGGAATATTGACATAGCCCCTTTTTGTGGTCCTTGGCATAATTCTTACGAGTTTGAGACCGTGTACCACCCCTAGGATCCACCTTGGATCCACCTTCGCCATGGCCGAATGCTATTGGTCGGGATCTAGAATGATTCATAATTAATCATAATTAATCATCCCCGCATCTCCAGTGGCGTTCGGTTTATATATCGCGACAGGAACAGGCAGTCCCTTGGGGGCACTAGCCTCTCGCATCATGGATTCATTAAAGCTGAACTACCTGGGTCAGCTGCCTGCCCTCAGGCTCTACACGCAAATATGCCTCTGCTTTCCGTTCTATGCCGCATCTGACCTCGAGATAGTCAGGACTTTAGAGAAAGGCCTCGAAACACTGTCCAACAATTTCCCGTGGGTGGCAGGCCAAGTAGTCAGTGAAGGCAGCAGCCACAACAATTCTGGCACCTTCATGATCAAAGCACTGGGGAAGGCTCCACCACTGGTTCTGAAAGATTTCCGTCATGATCCCGACATTCCGACTATGGACGATTTGAGACGCGCCGACTTTCCCTTTCGGATGTTAGATGAGAAAATCATTGCTCCTCGTAAAACCTTGCCGGGCCCTGACGAAGATACTATATCACCGGCCTTTCTTGTCCAGGCTAATTTCATTCATGGCGGCCTGGTCCTCACTCTTGTTGGTCATCATAGCGTAATGGACATGACTGGTCAGGGACAGGTTATCCACCTTCTCTCGAAGGCTTGTCGTGGGGACACATATACAGAATTGGAGCTAGAGTCAGGGAACCTAGTGGACGGCCATCTCGTTCCCCTCCTAGATGGCTCGCATGGACCCGGGCCGGAGCTCGACCGTCAAATAATCAGGCCGGGACCCCAGCAGCCATCTGTGCCTCTCCCAAAGTCTACCTGGTCATATTTTTCATTCGACAAATCCTCGCTCGCTAAACTAAAATTGCTTGCTGAACAGTCGAAGGCATCAGAATTCATCTCGACCGATGACGCACTAAGCGCCTTTGTGTGGCAATCGGTGCTTCGTGCTCGCCTGAAGCGGTTATCGCCATCTCATAACACAACACTTGGCCGTGCTGTCGACGTACGGAAATACTTTGGCATCGCTCCAAAATACGCCGGTCTCATGCAAAACATGGTATACCACACTGATACAGTACAAGGTCTACTCGATCAACCTCTAGGCATCATTGCCTCACAACTCAGAACGGCAATAGACCCGCAGTCGTCTTCTTTACGGTCCCACACCCGCGCGCTAGCGACATACATTGAGTCTCTAATAGACAAATCGTCTATCTCCTTCGGAGCGAGTTTCAATCCGTCGACGGATATTATGATTAGCTCGTGGGCAAGTGTCAACTGCTATGAATTAGATTTCGGATTCGGCCTTGGAAAGCCGGAGGCCGTGCGACGACCGCAGTTCACTCCCGTTGAAGGGTTGATTTATTTCATGCCCAAGAGGTCCGATGGCGAGATTGCTGTTGCTCTCTCGTTACAGGAGGAGGATATGACGCGGCTAGCGGCGGATGAAGAGTTTACGAAGTTTGCCAAATATATCCCTTAGACAAATAGATACACAGTTGATAAAGGTATATGATAATTGCATTAGTCGCCCTCGGCGAAGCCATCTATGTTCACCTATATATTTAACTAGACCACCTATTCTGAAAATTACCGGCTCGACAGCCGTCTACCCGTGACTATTCTTACTTCAGAGGGCTATGCCAACGTTTCAATCTTACACACTGTCTCCTTTCCATAACCTGGTGATAAAGGATAGTTCAAAACGGAGTAGAATAGAATTTCATACCTAAAACGGAAAAAAAGAAAGGACCAAGGAACTCGTAGGAGTTCCAGTGGAACTCGCATAACCTGGCCAAACTAGCAGCCACCGCATCATCCATTCCACCTGGCAGAACTTTTGAACGTTGCCATGACGTCGAACATTGAAAAGTGTATACTTTGCGAAGTCAGCATATCAGTAGATACAGCTCTTGAAAGTCCTACACAATCTACAATTATCACTACTCCCAAGTCGTAATACACACTTAGCACTTCTCACGCAAAAACAACCCCATTTGACAGAGATAAGAGGGGTATACATTATCACCAAAACACCCTTCCCATCTACAAAAGTCAAGGCGGTCTCGCTCGCCTGCCTCTCTGACCGCCTTCCTATTCCATACGTACGATGGTTTCTGCCTAACTCAGTGGAAATCCCCCCGACCGTGGAAAGGATTTCTTTACTGTTATACTCTAATATGAATAACTCCATTAGAGAAACCTGTCTAAATCTGAAATTTTGCCAGATTTTACATTATATAGCGGGGTATATATATTAACTTTTTATTTAAGAAAACTAATCGCTTTTGAGGGCAGGATAAGAGTCGGAAGTTTATTGTCACAAAGATACAAGGATCCGATAGCTCGGCTCATGGAGTGTTCAAAATTAGGGTTTTAGCCCTTGGTTGTCGACGGATGTGGTATAGTGTGTTTTTGAGTGGTGTTGGTCTATGGTTGTTAGGGTAGCGGCGGCACATGCATGGACTATATTGAACCACAAATAAGAGTAAGAGGGAGTACATGATGAGGTACATTATGAGGTATGAGAGCTGAAGTAGGCGATGGTTCAAAGAAAATCGGTCCGCCTTGTATCTGTGGGAAATGAGGTTGCAAAAATCTATATATATCAGTATAAAGGTTCTAGTACACCCAGAAAAATCGACTTTTTCCAACCTCTTTCGACATAGACGTCTTCAACGTGGCTCTGGTGTGACGAAGGTAGATACCGGTAGCGCTTTTTACCGATCGTACTGCTAACATGACGTCTATCAGGGACACGCTTCGTATATCGGCAACGAAGGAGGTCCTGATCACCCGGTCTTTGTGTTGGTAAGGAGTGATCGTCAACTGCTTCAGGTATTTACGGCTGCATTGACGGAAATAGTACGCGACAGGTCCGAGGTCTTGACAGTCTAAGAGATGCAGAGTGTTTGTTATATAGAAGGTTGGATGTCGATTTCAGTCTGTCTGAGGGCATCATAGAACATCTTAGCGGAGCAGTCTGCCTGACATAAAGAGCAATACAAAACGATGACCTACATCATCCAGCATACGTCGGTGGTCTTGGATGATAAATGAGATCCACTGCATCTGTCTGATCAAAACATATCATGATGAGAATGGAGATAATTTCCAGGTTATTCCATAGGATTTAATGCGTGTGCACCATGAAGGGCTGCTTACAACCGGGCGAGGTGCTCATCGAGAGCTCGAGAGCTGAGCATGGGAAGGCTATTCCAGACCTCCCAGAGGACTAGCGAGTACTGTACCACTAGCCTAGGTGCCCTGCAAATGTCGTAATTAGTGAATAGGAAATTGTAAGCTAGATAGCTTGGGTAAAGAAGGGTCGAGACAAGTAGTGTGGGTCTTCGGATTCCCCGTCTATGACCCAAAGGGGTTGCACACAATGCCAGAACAAGCGACCGAGTAAAGAGGATTAAGCATACTAAATAGTTTTGCGAGCGGACATCGATTAAGAAAGCCAGGTGACGGGTTTCACGTTGCACGGCAAATGCAGAGAAACAGCGAATGGGTATTCAGCGTAAGCTCTTATCTTCCATGATTGAGGAGGGTCAAGCTAATATTGTGGATTTTCCGGCCGCAAACGTAATAGCAAGCCATCTGTGTACCTCTTTAGGTAAATACAAAACGCTATAGAGGGATAGTTCTGGGCTAATCATGTGCTTCCACGAAGTCCCTCGATGCCGGGAAGGTTGGAAGAGGGCTCATTGACCGCACTCTGAACATAAACCAAAAGTCTTTTCTTAATTTACGGAATTGTACAGATAAGATTTCTGACTGAAGAAGGGAGCTGAGTATCTACAAGTTATGCGTTGCTTTATTTCTTTTTAAAAGATTTGGGGTCTTAGGTAGAAATAAACGTTTGGGTTCGTGGCGCGTTTAACTTTAGCCATCGAGATGGACAACCTAGATGGGCAGTGTAACAGACCGACATTACCGAAAGAAGACATGTCTGGTTTGAGACATAGGATAGCACTCGAAGAACAAACTAAAAGCGAGCCATTACGTCTACCCATGCATGCAGACGCCAGAGGACCGGTGCTATGGTCTGTGTAACAATTCCGTTGGCTCTTCTTGGCTCCGGGTGTCGACTGTAACGAGCCTGGGTAGGCAGACAAACTAAGTTGGATAGAGAGGCTCCCGCTCCCTCCTATTAGGAATCGCGACGTCATTACGTTCATCGTCCTAGATCTGTCTATGTTAAACTATTTGCCAGTCGAGCACAGGTAGCTGTATATGAGCTTGAGCGACCTCCATGTGCCTGCATACGACTGTGAGCTTCTTATATATTTGGAAGGGAAAGCAGAGGAAGAGTACAGTAGTTTAATATACTATAGATAGAGTCAAGTGATCTCATTGACCTGGTAGCTGAAAAGATGATGGAACCAAAGAGGGGAAGAAGTTCAGATGCCAGGGATCCTTGGTCGTCGACGCCACTCAGGAGAGGTTAATTGGAGGGTGAACATCAGAGCACCGCCACGATTTATGGAGGTATCATTTACTAACCTACATCACGTTGTCTTGTCCCCTGCAAGGATACATCCTGCTGTACGACCCATAAAAGGAGATCGAATTGAGGATTCACTTTTGGCGGGCACCCTTACTGATCTTAGGTAGGGTGGTATGTAGAACCTAGTGGCTGAAAGCCGCCGTAGAGTTGGGCCAATTACTACGACTTATACGTGCATTAGCGAGTTTCACTCCAAGTGTCAGGGGGTGCTGCTGAAGTAGGTGTAGTTTGTCTCGGCGGTCCTACCAAAATTTGGAGTTACTCCCATAGGCGGACCCACGGTGGCTGATTGCGAGATTGTCGAATGTCGGCCAGGGTTTAGCCCGGTCTGTTGTATAAATAACGCACTGTAGAGACGGTTGGAATCAGAAGTTGTACTGTCTAGCTGAAGCACTGCTAATGGCGTGGACTCCAGAGACTATCATCGCTTTAGTCACCTGCTTGTAACAAGTCCTTCAACATTCTTAATCGTATGGAAGTACATCAGAACAAAAAGGCGGTGCACCGGTGATAGTCAGCTCTTCTTGTTTCCCATGCACGTCATTCGTTAGTGCTAACCGTTGCTTTGCTTTTCTAGAACTCGAACGAGGCGAGTCCCCTTGCACGTCGACCCCATCGAGTGACCCAAGACGTAGTCGTTGCACTTGCGTACATCTTGGGATCGCTCTGGGATGGGACTATACCGGGAGGGAATTCTCATGCCGACAGTTGGTACTTGGGATATGTCTGTGTACCGTGGATATTCTGACAAAAGCGTAGTATACATATGTCCCGCCGCGAAAGTCCGCGACACGACCATGGCAGAACTATTTTTGTCAACAACAACACTCTGAAGTTCCATCAGCACCAGCTGCAAGACCCGTGCGGCAGTGGGATTGACTGGGTTGCCTGAAATGTCTGCTTTACTGGAGGCTCAGCGGCCATTGTGTTGCACGTCACGAGATCATTATTACGATCGCTTAATGTCTAATTAGAAGTATGATAGAATGATAAATTTCTGCAACTTACCGGTTCGATAGAAGCATATCAAGGAAAAACCTGCGTTAAGGTCGTAGAAATATAACATAAACTCAACGGTCGTTCATTCAATCAAGTTTGATGAGGGGGAATTATCGGATAAGGAACCCGAACACTGTATGCAAGCTTATCGCACGAACAACTCATGAATACAAGGCGGGGAATATGATCGACGCTTAGTTAGTCATATTAGGGATCTGTTTGGGTCTTGAAGATAACCAGCGAGGAAGGTGGAGGGGGTGCATCTGCAGTCCCTCGGAAGCTCGGAAGAAGGAGCCTATCCGACTCTTCTGATCTTCGGCGATCCAACAAATCGGACCCGCAGGTGACGTTGATAACCAAAAGAGACATGCTTTCCCAACACTGGTTTAATCTAAGAGGTACAGTATGCCCGTTAGGTGACCTATGTATGTGGCTAATCGGCCGAGTCACCTGATGCTACCCCAAGTCAAAGCAAGTATATGTACATCCTTCGTCGGGTCGATTTTCCTTTAACTCAGTTAATCTTCAATTATCTTGGAAGCAGTATTAAATTAGCCATGCGTTCCACAGTGACCCGGTCGCTGTCCAAAGCCACACGAGCTCGGAAAGGGTGCATTTCCCTTCGCCGATTCTCCCTGACCACCGGAAGTCATAAGCTGGTGGAGACAGAGAAGCAGCGCGATGGCGAACAAAACCACACATCTACTAACCGAGAGAGCGGAGATAAAAGTGCTATCCTTCACTCAAGACTGGACACGAAACCTCCGACAATAGTAAGCAGCAATGGAAACTACCTCATTGCCGAGGGTGGGCAGGAGATTCTCGACGCCAGCGGTGGTGCTGCAGTGGCATGTATCGGTCACAACAACTCCCGCGTCAATAATGCCATAATGCGTCAGTTGCAAAGCTTCAGCTATATTTACGCTCCATTCTTCACGAGCAAGGCGTCGGAAAAGCTGGCCACATTGCTCTCTGAATCGACACAAAATCAACTATCTAAAGCTTTCATTGTCAGCTCTGGTATGACATTCTAGACGATCTCAACTCATCGGAGCCTGTAGCTCATGGCGCCATTAGGTACCGAAGCGATTGAGGCGGCATTAAAAATGGCACGTCAATACTTTCTCGAACTACCAACCCCGGAACCGTCCAGAACTCGATTTATTGCCCGTCGGCAGAGCTATCATGGGAACACTCTTGGATCCCTTTCATTGGGAGGACATGTTGGGCGCCGGGCACCTTATGCACCAATTCTGACTACCAATGTTTCCCACGTATCCCCATGTTACTCATACAGAGGAAAGAGAGCAGAAGAATCTGACGAGGACTATGTTGCTCGACTGGCACAAGAATTGGAAGATGAATTCCAAGCCGTTGGCCCGAGTAACGTGTGTGCGTTTGTCGCTGAAACTGTTTCAGGAACGGTGAGTTTCTATCTCAATATTTTGTTCGATGATCTAACGCATACACCCACAGACATTGGGTTGCGTGCCTCCTGTTCCGGGGTATCTTCAAGTGATGAAGGAGGTTTGTGACCGCCACGGAGCGTTGTTTATCCTTGACGAAGTGATGAGCGGCATGGGCCGTTGTGGCACGCTCCACGCATGGGAACAAGAAAGCGTTGTGCCCGATCTCCAGACAATTGCCAAGGGTTTGGGAGGTGGATACGCTCCGATTGGAGCTCTACTGGTCAACAAGAGGGTTGTTCAAGCTTTAGACAAAGGAACTGGCGCATTCGTGCACAGTCAGACATACCAGGGCCATCCAGTTGCATGCGCAGCGGCCTATGAAGTTCAGAAAATAATCAAGGAAGAGAACCTGCTTCAGAACGTCCGGAGTTTAGGTGACTATCTGGGCAACCGTCTGAAAGAACAGCTTGGCGACCACAAGCATGTAGGCGACATCCGTGGTCGTGGCTTTTTCTGGGGTGTGAGTATTGACCCGGCCCCTAATCCGAGTGTCAGGATGTCCCTGGAGCCAGCAGGGACTTGCTAACATCATGCGTAGATCGAATTTGTCAAGGATAAAGAGACTAAAGAGCCTTTCCTGGCCGAGCAGAAAATCGCACCTCTTATCCACAAGACTGGATTGTCGGAGTACTCAATTTCCTTCATCCCTGGTACAGGAGTTGCCGATGGAAAGAATGGCGATATTATCCAGATTGCGCCGCCATACAATGCTACCAAGGCGGATATCGATTTGATCGTTGAACGGACAGCGTTGGTAGTGAAACGGGTACTTGGGTGACTTTAAATCCTTTCTATGAAATGTCCATTTATAGTGGCAGCACTCGAGATATAATCGAAGTGGCTGTGTAGTTATTTAAAGAAATCAGAATCATATTAAGTCGACACAGGCTGCGAGTAGGCTAATTGGAATTGAAGCAATTCAAGGAATTTAAATGATTTAAGTGGATCAAACCCATCAAATAACAAGTAATTTACTACATATCTAAGCTTAGTGTCGCTGTCAGCATTAGACGGAAAACATCCCGATATGTCCCTTAACTCATCATAGTCCTCTGAAAGATTGGTACTCAGAGCCACCCGTACCCGTTATCAATTATCAATAAACCTGAAGGTAAGACCCTTAACAATATCTCCACTATCCACCATATGTATCTCACACCTCACCACCTCATACTGGTCAGTCTCATAGTACCGAAGTTGTTCCTCCTCCTCCTCCGAGCTGACTTCGTATGCCCACCCATCCACAATAGATGAAGAGGGACCATCAATGAGAGCCTTATACTTTCCACCCCACATTATTATCCTACCCCCTTTGACCATCGCCCGTCGAAGAACCGGTAGTCCGGGGAGAGACAGTTTCCAGGCAAGGGTCTCAGAATCCGTAAGCGTCCCATAAAAGAAGTACCAGACAGGATACTGGTTCTGAGTAGGCAGGAATATTTGATCCATA
This sequence comes from Aspergillus arachidicola, assembly GCA_009193545.1. Classification (NCBI taxonomy): domain Eukaryota; kingdom Fungi; phylum Ascomycota; class Eurotiomycetes; order Eurotiales; family Aspergillaceae; genus Aspergillus; species Aspergillus arachidicola. The sequence continues at coordinate 186,727 of ML737119.1, forward strand.
CTTTGAGCTCGATGATGAGGAAGCGTAGGATTAATATCGGAGCAAAGGTATGGTGATATGCTGTAATTGGACAGATGCTTGTCTGCCATGTTGACATGAATGAAGGTGGGTGTATAGTTGGGTAGTGCCGAGAGTATTGCCAGTCTTGTAGTGCCTTTGATGAGACAGAAAGTGGCGCTACTGAGCTCTCCTTCCCCGGTCTTTACAGGTGGTGGTTCGAGTAGTCCTGCAATCTGTTGTACATGCGAAGGGCTAACTAGTGGACCTTCGAGTTTGACGAGATAAGTCGTTGTATGTCACGCTTCTGGGGCTTGAGCTGAGGAGTCGGTCTATTGTTATTGACTAGGCTAATATTGAGAGTGTTGTTCTTGTTCTCGTTCGCAGCTTCGATGGCGAGGGACACGAGTTCCGTGAGAAGGTCCATTTCAAATTATAAGGTAGAAGGCTATAAGATTGATTTCTTTCTTGTATGCTCGGTGTTCAACGATGTCATCAGGAAGACTATGATGTTTTAAAGTGAAAACGAGGGGCTTTTGAGAGATTATCATCTGTGTAAATGCAATGATCACACTTGTGATATGATATGAGTCATGAAACAGTAGGTCACGTATAATGATGACGATGACTTTTGATGTAATAACGGCTGGACATCACATTACTTTATATCCCTAGTATGACAATACTTGCCGCCAAGAAGGTTCCTTTAGAAATGCCAAAAATAGTAAAAGGAATAGTGGATGTTGCGGTTAATATGAACTTGAGAGAAAGCCTGTTTAAGCTCCTGTTGATGATACTTCAACCTACTAGCATGATTGTAGGAGAAGAAGTCCGTTAGGAATGACAGCGCCGGTCGAAATCGGTAGAGTTTGGAATCATCGATGGCGTCAACTGGATAGACTTATGTTTATCAGTCACCGTCTTCGTGCCTGTGTAATAATTGAATTTCAGTAAAACATTCGTGCTTAATGGTGTGAGACTGACTGAATTAACATAAGAGATACGGCGGTTTAGAGCTTCAACTACTCCATATACTTATCATATCACGGTTACTGATTTAGTTGATGACGGGAAAATATATGTAGGATCGTGTGAAAGGGACGCCCAATTAAACATTTTCGGGTTAGTTCCGGCCCATATATTTGAGCAGGCAATTGCATGACAAAGTTCTATAAATCTCCGCCCCGTGTGATGCCTTCATCTAGCTAATTGAAACTACGCAAGTGAACCCGAGTGTGCATACCAGGATGACAAGAGCCGCTGATACTAACAGATAGACACATAAATGTTTGTCCGTAGCCGATTTGAGCCCTCCTTCTGGAAGATTGACATCAGATTGAGCGTCTCGCATATACTCACAGGTCGTACTCTTTAGTAGGATACATTACATCGCAGCTGTAGCACATTTGACTGAGGTGTATATATTCATCTCGTAAGATCGTCTAGAACCGGAAGCCGTAAATACGAGCGCCCGATTTATGGATACCACCTCTCGCCAAGTCCTCATTTCGAGGAAAGCCAAACGTGTCGGTGAAGTTCATCCTTGGCGATGACAAGCCTCAATGGCCATTTGAAATGAAAACACAATTCACAGCCAAGAATTGATACCAGCTGTAAATAGATACGGAGGTAAACTCTAATGGCTATTGAGAACTAGAATCTCGTATCACTAACGCAAGGGGTTTGATGGTTAAGCGTGGGCAAAAGAAATGCCAAGAAAGCTTCTGCCCACACTGTGCTTTCTTTGACCACGTGTAGCCCAGAAGTAAGGGACATAGATCACCGAGGCCACGTAGGTAGTTAGATCTGACCGAGAGATTCGTTACCGAAAAGTCGGTATTAATGGAATATACGTAAGGGGTGTGCGAGTAAACGTGGCTGACTGAAGCTAGTCCAAGCCGCGGGATGCGAAACTTCAGACATAAAGTTGAGCGATACGCGTCGCCGTCAGCTTATCATTCTCATAAGGTAACGATCGTGCCTATCTGACCCTATTTTGTCGATAATGATCCAGGTTATTTTGGCGTGAAACAGATATGGTGAGTAAGCGGGATAGTCCTCAACCAGAGGGGACTGCTTTCACGGAATTGATTCCGAGCCTCCTTAGCCGACGCTGAAACTCAATCCCCGCATTGAAATGCTGGAGTTTCCGGATACCACCGCACATGACAACAAACAATATCTCGAGTTGGTAATATGGTTAATAACCGTCGTTAGATATAGCCGTTCTCTGTTGACATTGGTGCAAAATATGAACCTTATTTATAATGTAGGAAGTAGTACAGCTCATCGTTGCAAATCCGCACGGCATCCACCGCGGTGCGGATGCAGATTAGGGGTTCAGTATCCGCGGCGGGTCGGGTATGATAGGGTCAGTATCCGCACGGCTGCGCACGATTGGAAATTCTAGTGCAACCCGCAGTGGTGCAGTACATTTTGTCGGTGACTCGGGCTAGCATTCCTCGCGCTAGTATGACTGCATAAATTCAGCAAGTGACGGCGAGCTTAACCCAAGAAAGGCAGAAAAAGTTGACAGTAAAATTTCTATACACCACGAGCTTATGTGAAAGCTCAAGGTTCTCATAAAAGTGTGTGAGTCCACCAGATCTAGAGCCTATCGAACAGGCTGGTTGCAGGCGCGGCTAATGGACTGGAATGTACTATGTCACATTTGGTTAGAGTGGTGGGTCGGTCCGCAATCATATCCGGTTGGGAACCAATCATGTAACGAACCGCGCTGATTAAGGCGTTGGAACGAACCCCGGATGCGGAGGATGAGCTCAACATCTCCCTAGTCTGATACGTCATTTCAAATGCTTCCCGTGTATAATCGAGGCCATTGCGGCCAATGCAAGGGTTTTCTTGCATACGGCGAATGGGGCATGGGATCTAATACCCAAAATGTATCACCCCCGGAGATCTCCGTGTGACCCTCTGATGATCTGCTCGTGGGAATTTAATTCTACCGTCAAATAGCGGGCCCGTCCGTCAGTGCTTTGAATTCCGATCGGTTGGGTTGCAATTTATGTGCAATTCCTCCTTTTTCCTTCCTATGCATCACACGTTCAAACATATCTTGACAGCATGAGGAACCAGGACGAGATCACGGATACTATCACAGGTCATGAGGCAGACCACACCAACACACACAAGGAAAAGATCGAGTGGCCAGACTCTCCCACCTCTGAAGTTTCATTTTCCCATGGCAAGATCACTAAGACAGTGGATGATGTCGAACAACGCATCATCGAGGCCGGTGAAATAAAATATCATCGGGTTGGATGGGTACAACTCACAGTCCTATTGATCGTTGAAGCGATTGCATTAGGTGCCCTGTCACTTCCGTCGGCCTTTGCCACCCTTGGAATGGTAGCTGGCGTGATATGCACGGTTGGAATTGGTATGCTTGCGATATACACGTCGTACATCATTGGGGAACTGAAACTAGCCCATCCATCCATACGACATTATGGTGATGTTGGAACTTTAATGGCAGGACGTTTTGGATATGAAGTATTCACATTCATGCTCGTCCTGTGTTGCGTTTTCGTAACGGGGTCGCATTGCTTAACCGGCACCATCGCCTTTCGTCACATTACTGGAAGCGATATTTGCTCTCTTCTGTTTGGCGGCGTCTCTGCCATCATCTTGCTATTGCTGTCAGTTCCCTCGTCCTTTGCCGATGTGGCCTGGCTTGGATATGTCGACTTTGCATCCATCATTGTCGCAATTGGCATTACTATCATTGCGACTGGAATCAAATCTTCGAATGCCCCCGGTGGGCTGTCAGCAGTGAGCTGGTCCCCGGTACCCCAAGGAAATCCGAACTTTGCCGAAGGTTTCATAGCCATTAGCAACATCATATTTGCATATTCTTTTGCCACCACACAATTCTCCTTTATGGACGAAATGCATACCCCCAAAGACTACAAGAAGTCAATCTGGGCGCTCGGCCTCCTGCAGATAGCGATCTATACGATTACAGGCGCGACCATCTACGCCTTTGTCGGACCGGACGTCGAGTCTCCCGCGCTTCTATCGGCCGGCCCGCTAGTTAGCAAGATTGCATTTGGCATAGCACTTCCCGTTATTTTTATCTCGGGCGCGATCAACACCATCGTCGCGGGCCGCTTGATCCATCAACGGATATATAGCAACAGCGTCACCAGATATATCAATACGACCGGGGGTTGGATTACGTGGCTTACTCTTATCAGCGTCATTACAATAATAGCATGGGTTATCGCCGAAGCCATACCCTTCTTCTCAGATCTGCTATCCATTGTTTCATCGCTTTTCACATCTGGGTTCTCTTTCTACTTGCCTCCAGTCATGTGGTTTATGCTCCTCCGTAAGGGGAAGTGGTACTCTAAGGAGAATCTAGTTCGAAGTATCGTCAACGCATTAGTTTTCCTCTTCGGCGTGGCTGTCTTGGTCTGTGGCCTATATGCCAGTATTCAGGATATAGTAAGTTAGCCCATGCTTCTCTAGAACGTGGTGTGTCGCGCGTGTACTCACAATATGCTTAACAGAGGAGTAACTACCGAACCGGAAAGGTTCATGGTGCATTTACCTGTGGTCCTGTGTAGCACGCTTGGATATTTGTTCATATTCGCCGAATCATACTTGGTTGGCGGTTTCTTTGCATAGCGTCACGGCGCAAGCCAGGTGGCTTCTTTTCATCGAGGTATTATACGATCTGAGACGTATATAGCGATCGGACGATGATTCCGTCATCATGCGCTGTTGGAAGATATTTCCGTAGCATAGCATAGCTCAATAACTAGGCTAACATCAGTACATATTCTTTGTCAATTCCAATCGACCTAAGTAGCCTTATGGGTTCAAGGTCGCGCCTTGAAACCCTTATTCATAACATTCATCCTTGTATGTGCAAGTTGAGGAGTCGAGGTGTCGGGATCCTTCGATCTGAATTATATGCGGCGATAGGCTTCGCAGCTAAAACCTACCTATCACTGTGATATTTCCTGACTACATTCTCTGTGTTTTCAGCGATATGAAAAGGTCGTTGACAAACAACATGTCAGAAAATTTAGTAGATGCTTACTAGAATGCTAATGAGCTTAGGTTAAGATGTACATCTTTTGCGGGAGTACTAGGTTTACACCATATCTTTTCGTGGGTGCCATGCCTGCGGCAAAGAGTGTGGATGTTGGTTAATGCACTGTGAAAGTCTTCCTAGCGTCTAACATCTACCACGCGAGGATAATAATTAAGGCGACGAAATACACAACGCGCACGTAGTTGACATTGCCCGCTGTAACAGGGTAGAAAGGGGGGAATCAGTCCATCTGTGATAGGTTAGCCTATTGAACTAGGGCACAAGAATGAGGGAAGAGAGAGGGAGGAATCCAAAAAAAGAGATAAAGAAATAAAAAATGAAGGGAAATAAGGAGAAGGTGGTAGAGAATGGAGGCGAAAGGCATACTCACTGCGAGACTAAATGGCCCATGTCGAATACTAGACCATCCCTTGATCAGGAGGCAGATTACCGGACTGCTGTATGAAGCATACCGTAAAACAGCAGCGGCGGTGACCATGCTGTTAAACGCCGGGTACAATCCCAAGCATAGACATCCGAGGATGATAGAGCTGAAGGGCTGCGAGGTAGATGATTGTTGTGTGTTATTCAACTATCTGAAAAGCCATTATTATATGACTGTGCGTCAGGTGACTCATCAGGTGACTGACAGAGGATACTAACCATCAGAGTGCTGACCAGGTGGCTCGAGACCGGCACCAGCAGGGTCGGATGAACTTGGGAAAGGTATTTTGACCCGGGGAGCCCGTCCCCACGCGCGAAGGATCAGCACAAGCGCGCCTGCCATCTGTGAGAGGCGATTAGGAACCCGCATCCTGTGAGAATGATCATTGAACGATGACTTTGTAGGCACTGTAATCAATATGACGGCAAACGATATACTTGATATCCAAAGGGTACCCTGGGTCACATGAGGCAGGGTCTGACTGTACATATTGAATACTGCGCAGCTGACATTTATTACCTGATAGTATATACGCTAGTTAAGTAACTAAACATCACATACTGGAACTGGCCTGGACGGGTGGAAGAACTCTGGGGGTGGGGTACACTCTTGGATCGCAAGCATTCGATCCATTCCTTCAGTAGAAGAGCTATAATACTGGGGAGAAGCAGGGCTGAATGACAGATTTCGTCTGGTTCCAAGACCGATGAACATAGGATATATTCCCTTTCGTTGGTTCTTTAGAGGACCGCTGATCGCATTAGATGTACCTCAGCACAAATAGGACGAAAGCATATTGTTGGCATATGCCAAACATGTAGGAAGTTTGTCTCCTGTGGAGTAATGACAATTAAATTTTGATATCACTATGCATCGGAACCCTTGACCAGGAATATTACAAGAGAACTACTCCGCCCTGCGTATTTTTATCCATGAATCGGAGCAGCGAATGGTAAAGTGACAAACAGGGGAACACCCTGGCGCAGAATCTGTCGGAGTTTAAAACAAGGAAGCCTTGAGTGCTGTTACGCACAGGCTAGTTGAAACTTCGCCAGAAGCGATAATATACAGCAATCAGTAGACATAGTAGGAATGTAGCATCTGGCAGCCTAAGAGTGTTAGAAAATACTACCTTGCATTATAGGCCACCATTGAATTGATCCCGCCAAGTAACGCGACCGTGCACCATGCCGACTTTGTGAAGCTATACGGGTTCGTATTATAGATCCTTCAATCCCACACCACGCCCTTTGAAGGCGCTATTTGACACCGATTGAGTAATGGATACCCACATTTCCTCTTCCGTCTGTCCCTTTATCCATCTTATCATAATCACAACCTTCATATCCAATATGCCCGTCACATCACAGCCACCCCCCCACTGAAGACAAATCTTCCTCGTGAGTAGGCAGCCATTGCCCAATCCACATTCGTATTCGTATGCACTGCCACGAGGTGTTTTAGGGCTGAAGAAAAGGGTTGAGTCTCCGATAGGCCGAACGGCTTCCCGTTAAACAGACTTATTTTAAGCTTGGCTCCACAATTAAGCGTTCCGTGGGGCAGACTATTCCACCCTTGGTTTTTAATGGTTTCTCTCCTGGTGGGTTGTGAAATCGAGCCGCCGAGATTTCTCAGATCTAATACCGAGGATTATCTCAGGTAACCCCTTACTCTGGTTGTCTTTTGAGGATATGCTGCACCTCTGTCAATTCTTGTCTGTACCTTACTGCCGTAAGAATTGACGGGCGACTATCGAATTAACTCCAAGATCAAGCAACGACACTAACCAAACACTGTTCTAGAAACTAGCACTTGGTGGAGTAAGGCCGATTCCGCCCAACGGGGAAATCCGAAACATCCTTGTGAATATGGTTCACCGCAACCACTTTCCCTCTGGATATGAAACAGAACCAAGGCCACTAAAACATTGGCTTTCTGGTCCCTGCTATGACAACCAAGTACATCAACGTGAACTGATCTGGAACAGGTATAAAATACGATTACACAGATCAACGTTGGCTGGCGCTTCTGCCTGATTCAGTAACGTCCAGTCGGAGATCGGAACTGAGCTATGTATCTCCGTTCCAATTTAATTCCTGGGATACTACTCCCTACAAATCGGGATAAATCTCAAACATGCGCGAGGTGTCACTGCCAAACTACGGAATGTTTATTCCGTTCATAATATGGCACTAGCCCACTTTAGTATGTAAACTGAGTGGAGCCTTTGGGCCCCTGGATGGATTATGGAGGGTATGTTGGTGTCTTTGGCTGACTGGTAGCGCTAAGGGTTTGCTAGGCTGCTATCAATTGGTGTAGGAGACTGGGTGTAACAAAGAAATCCCGTCCTGTTGTATCTGCTACAAAGAGGGGATCACCTCGGTATCTCTTCCCCCGTCGGATCGCCGCCATTCAGGGATCTTCCTGATTGGATATGATATAAGGAAGGAAATCGTTTGTCTTGCCACAGTGAACATGGCTGTGGAGTGACCTTCTGGATCTTACCATCGGTAGGGTAATGGACCATCACAACCGTCCGTCGACTTGGCACTATCTTGTACAGCTTTAGTGGCTGATTGAGGTCCTTGGTTGATCATTGTAGTGCGATGATAGCTCAACACAAGCTTCAATAAATGTTTCTTAGGAGTAAATCGATAGAGATACAAGATATGAACTTCTACAAACAATTTAAACGCGCCTAATAAAAATACCGGAACGTGAAATTACCCTAAGCCCATGTTCCAAACCCCAGAACACCCACCTCGAACCAAATCCCAGTCACCCGGGAGTGGATCACGTCGCGAAAGCCAAGAGGCATGTCTCAGAGCAGTGGCCTCATAATGGGGTTAGGTAACCTGATATCGACTACGCCTCGTGGCGATGCTGTTGTCTCGGAAGTCCCTGAAACTGTTCTTAACCTCCAATATCTGCCCTACTGTCCCAGAACCCTTATTTAAACCAATTCACCAGAATGACTCGAAGGATGAAACCAGCAAGGCACAAGTGTATTGTTAGTCAACCATGTCTCCACTTTCATTTGCCGTGTCGTTCTTCTACCTTTACATAACCGGCTCGGTTTTCTTCGATACAGCCCATTACCTCCTCCACCAGTGGTCGAAGTCACAATGGAGGTTCCTGCGATGGTTGTCTTGGTGTCACCAATTCCACCATCTTTACTACAATCGCTCACTTAGGTTCAATGACCGATACCTACGACAGAATGCCTGGATCTCATTACCGTTGGAGATGCTCAGCAAGATTTTGGGAAGCGTTGTCGGCTGGCTCTTCGCCCACAACCTAATCACAGATAATAACGGAAACCCCGACAGCACGCCGCTAATCGTCGTATGCGCCTTCGAATTCATAAGGACGATGGTAGTTATTGCCATGAGCGGCCAAGACTCGAACCACATCGCCTTCGACACAGTTCCCAAAGACCGCAGCTGGCTTTTCGTCGGCCCCGAGTTCCACGCCCTGCACCACGTTTATCCCGATCGCTACATGGGTTCAATGGTCAAACTCTTTGACTGGGTAGCAGGTACCGCATACTTCGTCCGAAACAAAAGGGTAGTCCTCACCGGTGGGTCGGGCGCATTCGGACGCGCAATTGAGAAGCAACTACTAGCAGAAGGTGTGAAGGATGTCCGCAGACTAGGGTTCGGGAAAGATTGGACACATCAAGATTTCTCGCGTGTCGGTCCGATTCTCGAAGACGCCGAGATCCTTATACTGTCGCATGGCACCAAGGGTCTGGACGCCATGGACGCCAATTGCAATTCGACCATTCGTCTCATCGAGTTGTTCCTGGAGCAGAAAGCGGCTGGAGAAGGACGGACTAGCAAGACAGTTCCGGAGATATGGTACGTCGGCAGTGAGATCGAGATCCATCCTGCATGGGGCATTCCCGAGATGCAGCGGTATTCGGCGTCCAAGCGCGCGTTCATGCCCTACGCTCGTGCCCTATACGATGATCCCCGCGTTATATACCGTCATATTGTGCCTGCTGCGTTCGAGTCGCAGATGGGTAGGGCTATTGTGTCGCCGGACTGGGCGGCGAGCGTGGCTATGTGGTGGATTCGGCGGGGAGCTTGCTATGTTCCAGTTACATATACGGGGCTTGCTTATTTGAACTTCTTCAAGTTTCTTTACCTTGTGCGGCCGGACATGAGCCACGGGTCGAAGGTGAAGTCAACATGAGGTTAATGAGTTTGAGTTCAGAGTTTGTTGTATATAATTCTTGTTCGTGTTAATATTTACTCGCTACATCGGAAAGGAGCTTGAAGCTTCTACATTAACCATGGTTGCTAGAAATACTTTCGAGAGACATGGAATAGCACCTTCTAGTTTATCCTAGTTCATACTAGACCGGAACATCGTGGAGAGCTAGGCTATTAACGAAGAGCTTGACTTCGAAAGAGTACTATATTGCCCTAAGCTATCGGTCTGCCGTGCAAGGAACCTCGGTCAGGTTTCACATTGGTATTCCCCGATAGGAAGCGCAGAATTATGTATAGTATCGACCCGGAAAGGCTCAGTAATATCAATTCCACCCTAATATTTCTATAGATTAGGTTGAGAAATATAAAAACGAAATTGTGTTGAGTAAAGTAGTTAAGATGTACGGGGACCCTACTAACTTAACAGGTATAATCAACATAACTAGGAAGGTAGGCTGTACGCACGGAATGGAAGGCTATCGCCCGGAATGCCGGGCTGGACGCGGATCACAACCCATTCTCATCGACCGACCCAACCCAGCTGAACTACCCAAATATGCTGTGTATGTATCGCATTCAAGATCATGGGTGGAATACAACCCCTGGCGGAGAAATATTCAACGTCATGCACGGCTCAGTCCCAATATACCCGGTCATCAACCTTGATATTCCGATTTGGGCAAGGGTACTAGATATCATCTGTAGGGTGGGGCCTCGTGAAATGTAGTACGTAGATATTATTTACGGGTTCCATCCCTTGCATTATCGTTCATTATCCGCAGTTTGTCGATCACCACGTATCCTGTGGCCAACAAATTAATATCTGGATAGATAGCTAAAGGAGCAGTGACCGAAATGCACATGCTCGGTGGATAATAAATGGAAGACTACCGAACTGGACGATGGCGTGATCCATCAAGCTCGCGATGCAATTGAGATCCATCGATCTTATAACCGGGTTCCACTCTCCCCCTTCCCGAAGCCCGAGAGTCACTGATATTTCCAAGCCATAATGTGAAGATCCAACTGCAACATCTTCATTACCTAGGCATTAACGGGGTAGTATTGATAACTTCTACTACTCCGTACCGAGAAGCAATATGCACTGTACCCATAACCACATGAGACATTCGTACGTGATATATAAACAATCCGCAACAAGAATTGACCAGTACCATGCGTTGGAAATTAAGGTCCACAAAGTAGATGCAAAAGATAGCAGATCACCTCAAAAGACTCACAGCATTATTGAACCCTCACATCCATGGTCGATACCCATCTGATCTATGGGAACTACCGAGAACAGATCAGGCCCGGTCAAACCCATTAATCCACATAAGTATACTGGAGTTGTCCCTTTACTCGAAGCTATAAGTACACTCACAATGTCCCTAGGAATGATAATCCATCCAGCAACCATCATCTCTGGAAAACTCCTCATCCCCAAACCTGTCTTGAAAAGACTCTATTACCACCATTTACCAAGCGTCTAAATCATTCCACGATGCGTTACTCAGCCATCATTGCTACCGTGGCCCTTGGACTGGCATCCTTCTCTGCTGCAGCACCGGTGGGCTCGGCGGGCGCCCCGGGAGCTGGCGTCGCAGGGGATGCTCCCGCACAGGATAAGACGGGGGGCTCCCCAGGTCTGGCAGGGTGAGTCACAGGTGGGATAACGCGTGAGGCTAGCCGTCTAAGTGGTGGTGGACATGGGCTGGGAATTATACCTCGTGATGGCGGTGACTCTGCAGCAGGTACCGATTCACCCGCCAGTGGTATGTTTACTATACATCCGAGTCCTAGCGAGCAAGACTGTAGCTGACGCCCGCTTCGTGAAGGCCAACCTAAATCTTTCAAAGACGGGCTTCGTACTACTCTTGGTGGACTCCTAGTCCCGCTCACCGGTGGCGGTAAGTCCGGGTAGAGGTATTCATTTGCCCGCAGAGAATGGACTGGGCAGGGTTAAGTGAACTTCGTCGGAGATGAAGTCGCCGTCGGGTGATGATGGGGAAGAGCCGGGTGAAGAGGGTTGCGAACACGGCGAACAATTGGACCGGTGGACGGGCGACGGGCGCTCAATCCTGAATAGCGAGCAGCATAGCGAGGGACTCTGAGTTGTCAATACCTAGCTCTACGACGCTATTATTGTCACTGGCCAGTATAGCGTTCTTTACCCCATACAAGGGGCATCGAAGCGTCTCTTTATATAATGTGGTATCTGGGAAGACTACATGGGCATGTCTTAGCTATCTATGTAATCCTAATGCATCGAGTAGTCCAGTAAGGGAAATGATAACTGTTTTTTGATTAACCTCTTGTATTGGATCCGACAAATAGCTGCACATACCGATGGAGACTCCAGTGGAAAGGCGACCACTAAGGGAACACTTGGTGACGAATACCAACAGAGTGACCATACTCTGTACATCTTTCTTCCTATGTGCAAGATGCAGCCAGTATATGCTTTTCTCGTGCAATCTTAACCCAAGCAATAGATGCTGCACGGTAAGACTATGCATAGTTAAGGCAGTCTGGTGAGAATCACCATAGAGTCTGTATCGTCCTTCCCGGGAGCATATGTATCTTGCAACAGTGCTGTGGCTAAGAATCCTCATGTCTTTCTAGGGTTGGTATAACCCGATTTCATCCATCGCTTTCGTGGTAATCTCTCAGATACTCGGCACCTTCCTGTTGGTGTACATAATATTGTCTGTTTTTGATTAAGGGTGAGTTGTGACAAAATGCCCGATGACCAGATTGGGCCCTTATGCTAAGCACACTATAGTATCACCTAAACGATAGAGACATTTTCGGATATGCTATGTCAAATACTATAGTACATAAAAGTGTGACTTGCCCAACTCCCGCAATCTGTGATAACCGATTTCCACGTCCGTTCCCAACAACACAGCGTCAGCAGGAAGAATTTTCTGAAGGAATATGAATTGCTTAAATGTAGTATAACATACCGCATGACTTATTGAAACAGTGATCTTTGCCCCACCCAATGACAACCAACCCAAATAGCAAGTCTCTGCACTTATAAAATGTGCCCCTCCGCAAAGGGTTCCTGTCCCAGCCAGAAGACTTAAGCAGCTATAGCTCCCGGGAAATCTGGTCAACACCCCACGGCCCCACAGTCGATAGGTAGTCGGTATGAGTTTCCAGGTCCAATCATTTATATGGCGTCAAGGAGCGGCCCTTCGGACAACGTCGCTATTCTCCCCACTTTCTACATTCCATCAAATGGGGGAACGAGGCCAGAGGCACAACATGACAAACATCTGACTGATCCAGAATCCGAACTCATTGTTGCGTCCTCGCGTAGGTATAGGTATATGTCTATGTTGAAGATAGAGGCATCGTCATGTGGTCTAGCGGTTCAGATGCGCAAAGCACGTTCACCACAGCTCTAAGCAGTTCCCATCACCGGAGGCATGACTAATAAACATGAATGAGTTAGACTAGGATACAAATGAACATCCGTAAACATGGTAATACGTGGTAAACTCACCAAGGGCTTCTCAATCCGAGTGAGTTTCGCCAAAGCGTCGTCAATATCTGGACGACGCGATGGAATAAGGGCCGGCGGCCTCGGAGCTCCTGTTGAGACACAGCTTTGTCTCCATTGAGCCCAGAAGTGGCCCGTTGCCCCCGGGGAAGATGCTCATGGTGAGCACCTCCAGACTCTGTCACCAGAGCGATGGCCTTCGCACACTGGACGGGGCGTCAAAATGGAGGTTGTGGCAATTAAGCCACGCAGCTATAGCTGCTTAGCATTACGACAGCAAGATCGTGGCATGGTTGTTGTGGGAGATAAGAACGAGAGAGAGTGCTATGGGAAGAGGGAGGAAGGAAGATAACAAAAAGAAGAAGAAACACAATGCAAATAGCAGGTCATGTGGCATTCCTATTTCAGAAGGTGCCTGGGGCAGCGCATCCATTCACTGCGCTGAGTCCCCTGACCTACTCCCACCTAACGGCCGTCTGCCAGACCCAGAAAAAGGGGTCTATGGCCACATGTATCAATCGTTACCATGAGAGTTTCTAATTGATTTCTATGTTATCTATATATAATATGAGAGGCAGGTTTGAAGATACTGAGACGGACAAATGCACCAGTCCAATCCTTGGCTGGGTCTGGGTTGAGGTTTGTTGAAGTGGGCTCCGATGAAGACCTCACAAACGCCAGTTGAAAGGGCTCCATAACAAAGAGCAATGATACATGTCTCTTGAACCAGATATTCAATACCAGACCAAGCGTAATGTCGACTTCGGAATACTCGCCATTTACAAATCTATCGACATCATAATCTCCCCGTCTTCATCCGGCGGCGCAGTCTGCCTAAACCTAAGTTTCTGGTAAAACCTATACGGCGAATCCTCCGCTTTCACAGTCTTCGGGGGATTATCGCTTTTCTTCCCCTCCGGTGGCGTCGACATTACCCCCAACTGCTTCGCTCGAGGATTATGCTGCCGTATATGCGCAATCGCAAATACCATGGCCCGTCGACCATACCCGAGACCCTGATACCGGCCATCAATCATGAGTCGCCAGATATAGTACGCCTCATCAGGATCCCATATCGCCATCATTAGCATGCCGACAAGCGTCTCATCGGCGTGAATGGCACGCACCCATGCGTCTTCGGAGTAGTGGCTTTCGCAGAGAGACCATACGTTGGCGGCGAGATTGCCTATCTGGCCGTCCTTGGGACTTAGGTTTGCCATCGCTCGCCAGTTATCCTCGGTAACTTGCAAAATGTGATGGTTGAGTTCCTCTTGGGGTCGGCGTTGCTGGGGATGTCTCCCATGGCGTGTACGAGGGAAGAGATGAGAAATGTAAACGGGCTACCAGGCAGAAGAATTTCCGATTATTATGTTAGAAAGGTCAGCACATGGAATTTCTTCACGTGACTCTATACCTTGTACACTACTAGAGTACTTTACCAAGTTATATTCTATTCTATTCAAATAATCGTAGACATGGGAAATTATTTGAATTTAAAAACGTTTATTCTATATATTCTTGGAATATATATATACTCATCTATAGATATAGTAAGTCCCGCTTCAATCACATGTATAGACAAGTAGCCAGCACCAGTGGCTTAAAGTGTATCGAAGAGTATTTGGTTTACATGCGATGTTAATCCAGCTTAGACCGAATTGGAGTTATCAGCACAAGACCAAGCTGCTGAGCCACCAGACTTTTTATAACTGTCGATGATGGAAACAACTGATCCGTACGTGCCCCCAATCATCAAAAAGGTGCCGGACAGAATAACAAAGCCGCTCCAGCAGACCATGAAAATCCACTTGGGCGATTTACTGACCTTGCCCTTACTCCAGTTATCATATAACCACATGCAGCCCATCGGTTGAAAGGACATGAGAGTGCCAAGGAGGGCACCAACCAGGGACACCAGGTCATTGAACACGGGTATAGAGCTGGCAATGATATAGGCGATAATAGCGATACCCGAAGTGCAACCGAGCCAGGTGACCCAGTGGGTCATGGTGTTCGCAGTCAGGTGCCTCGAGCCTTGCAGGATACGGATGAAAAGATACTTGGCTGGTAGCTGGGAACAATTAGTAAATCAAACGTTTGACAATCCGTTCACAAAGTTGTAGCTTACATGGATGACAAGTAGAGTGGTCATCAAGAGACCTGGTAGCGCAAAACCATAACTGATCTTCTTCACAGTAGGACCCGCGGAGCCCAGGGCTGGTGACGCGACGTAAGACCCACAGAAATAGTATACAACACAGCCAATGGCGATATAGGTCGCAGTAACCACTGACTGGCAAATAACAAGCGATCGGGTATAATGGCGGGGTTCGCGCATCTCAGAGACAATTGAGAAGAAGGCAGGGGTACCCGCATAGGCAAAGACGATTGAGGATATAGAAGTGATAGCTTGTGTAAAGGTCGGGCTGGCAATGAGCTTATAGTCTGAGACCCAAACGCCTTCTTGTGGGGCGGCATATGGGCGGTCCTGTAGTCCAACGGCAATCGTGACGATGAAGACTGTTGCTAATGTTAGAAATTATTCTTGTGAAGTACCTGAGCAGATTGACTCTTACTCGCTGTAAGAATACCGAACAGTCCAACCCATGCGATCCAGCTGATACGGCCTAGGGTTTGAATGCTAGCAAGCATGAAGCCTACAATTGCGGCTACAGCCACGAAGATGGCCGTACAAGCACCGTGGGTGGAGACTGCGTTAAGGGAGATGGACACACCCAGCATTCCAGAGCCAGCAACAAACGTCCAGACTAATCGATAGTTAGAACGGCCAGGGTACTGGAGTGTTTGAATGGAAACTCACAGAGGCAGAATGCCGCGCCAAGAATGACCCGACCGGGATACCCAAACATAAGGGCTCCCGTGTCATCAATCCCATAGACCTCTCGGTGTCTCAGCTTAAAGACACCCACGATATAGTCCGACCACGTTGTAATAACAGCAATAGTGCAGAGGACTATGACTCCCGGTATCAGACCAAGGGTATCGAAGGCTAACGGTATCGAAAGAACTCCCAGACCGATCTGGGTCTTCATCATGAGGGCCGTGGTTCCGAGCCATCCTACCTAATCAAAAGGTTAGTTCACTGAGATATATCACGTAGTCTTGAGATGGACAGACATTGCGATAATTTGGGCCCTCTTCAGTGATTTCTCCAAAGACAGCATCTTGATCGACGACACCCTGATCCTTATCGAGGTACTCGACGTGGTAGGGCTCGGGTGGTAAGATGTCGTCTTGCTTTTTTTCTGACATATCTAAGACGTCTGTCTGCAATGGTCAAGGATAATTTAATTTTCGTGTCCAACTGAACAATAGAAGGGTGCTTCTTGGGTAGTATTTATATCACTTGGCCCCAGCCGTCCCTTGATCAACCGTCCAATTACGGCACTAAGTAAATACAACGACAGATTGCGGGAATATTAAATTGCCACTGGCGCCATCATCCATCCCAGGGACCGCGTGAACTCTACCCCAAAACCCTAAAACCCAAACCCTCCGGAACCACCCACTTAAGCTCTAGTGGCTAATCCAAATAAACCGGTCCTGTGTACTAAACAGGCTCATTAGCTGTAGTTCGACTTCTGGAGTCAACAGATGCAGGGCTCCTTGCATTGTTACCGAGTCCATGGAGTTCGCGGACGAGTATTGGTTACAACCTCGGAATGTCTTCTAAATGGTACTAAAGACCCCCAAGAGTGTGAGTGGACCAGAGATGGCATGATCTCTCTTGGCAAAGTAGGGGGCGCTTTCCCAGCAAGGCCAGAGATAAACTCTGTAAGTAGTATCGAGTGGCGCAGATCCCCCAGATTTATTAACCCGCAACTAGTGAGTGCGGGGAAACCCAACAATACGATACGACGTTGTGGTGAACCGGCCCGGCGTCGGCTAGACGAACGCAGCCATATTAGGGAACAGTTAACGGAAAATGACCTGCCCCATTTGGTTATGGGAGATGATTGTAGGGCTACTAAAAGTCACGTTGCGAAAACTCACCATGGGAATGTACAGTGGAAGCCTTGGACAATTTATCCATTGAGACTAGTATGCCGCAGTCGGAAAAGTCTAGCCCCGACTGTTACTTCCAGAAAATCTCACATTGGTCAATCCATGGTATTTGATCCCTTGCCGGTCCAGAACCCCGGCGAGTAATACTTGGGATATCAACCATTTTTCCTAACGACGAGTTCTAGATCAACCTTCTTGGGTGCCATCCTGCAATTTTCTCAAGTCTCTTGTATTTAGGGCATTATTCCTCGCCCACTAACCTTTCGGGCAGGTTTAGGTTTTCTCATGGCACACTAACAGCAGCAGGCGGTCGGCTAGACCTGGCTAACCCCGCGCCTCCGCCACTGAATATGCAACTCTAATCAAATCAACTGGTAGGGTTGACTTTTCCACGAGGCATGGCGCTATTGGCAGGGAGTTACTGGCGAGCTACGGGATGCTTCCCGAGAATTCTTATTGCCTAAACCCAATGTAGAAAAGCATACGATGTTATCTAAGATGTGGTTCGCTTAATAATTATACTCATAAGTCCTTTTTTAGAAGGCAACGCTGGATAACAAGGCTAGCTCTTTTCGGGTAGCTTCAAGTCTTCCTTTCCCCCTCATACTACTTTGAGAATTGAACGCCACCTTTGTAGAGATATGTTGTCCGAAAATATATGCCTCGAACCCCCTCCCTCCAGAGTTGAACACCAAATGTGACCGTTTGTTCATTCACTGCTGGTAGCGGAATCGCAACACCTGTGTTATGGTAAGGGTAGTGGCCAGGTTTCTAATAGCTCGTGTGCCAAAAGATGGGGTAGATCCACTTGTAGCTGAAGCCCAAAGGAATGACGTCGGTCAACCTCCAGGTACCTCACGTCACAGTCAAATCAGTAGTGGATAGGTGGGGTTGTACTGAGGTGAATGTTATAGTTGCCTATAATTAAGAATGTGGGGGTTTTGATATGTGGAGTGAGGCGGTGACTCTCCACTCTAGATTTCGGGCTCTCTTACCGTTCACAAATGGAAAAACATATCCCGGTGTTGCCAGGTCTCTCGATTGTGAACCTTTCACGTAGCGGTTCTCTAGGTACATGCCCGGGACTTCTTTATTTAGTTAACTCCCTCTTTTCGTTACCTTCCTTGATGACGATTAGACTTTCACTCAGTTCGAAGTATATGCGGGTAATGTTATTACTGAACTCCGTAGAGTTGTTTCAACCTAGTGATCCAGTTGGTTTCTGTCACGATACAAATTATAGCTTTCTACTTGACCCTTTGTTGCTTCGTGAATGCTGTAATCAACGTCCAATCAAGCTGCAAAGTTGCAAAGTTTTCGAACTCCACACGCGCCCCTTGTGCCCGGCGCCTGTTCTTGCAGGTCTTCCAGTAGCCCGCCCCATCGCTCGAACCTGCTTAGAGACACAACTACACTCTTCAGAAGTATATTTACGTCAAGTAGTCTCTTGTTCAGTGGTGCTCTGGACTCGGTATTGCTAACACCGTAAATCTGTTGATTGTCTGAATGTGGTAGAGTTTGTGATTGCGGGATTTTTTGATTTATATCCTTGTTGATATCGGTACGTTTGAGCTTATCGCCATCTCAATTTGAAGTCAATTTGCATTTCACCGATAAGGGCGTACGTAATACCACGATATGTAATGTTCAATCTGTTTCGATGCTTTCAATAGAAACACAGAAAAAGTTAGGCATGTCGATAGATAGAACAGCTTGGCACTCTATGCTAGTAACCCGTAGTGGTCGTAATTAGTCCCCATAATTAAACTACACATTCCTCAGTGATAGCCTCAACAAATCTGTTGTTCGCCAATCAATGTTCAGCCACACGAATAGAATGGTTGAGTATTAGATTTCAGGTCGATCCATCTCAAATGAGTCTAGATACAGGAAGACCCAAAAAGCGGAGTATGACCCGATGTGTCTATACACTAGTTACAGAGGTGTTTTTAAGATAGATGAGATGGAATCATCCAAAGAAATTCAGAGATATCTCGTCGCCCTACGAGAGGTCGGGAACCCTTCCGATAACATAACTTTAGGCGGGAAGCCTGCCGATGAGGTTAAAGTTGCCGCCATGTGGCGTGTCTGCGTTCGTGGCGTTCTGGAAGGATGTCAGTTTGGCTAACACGTCGGGCAAACATTCTTTTGCCTGCATACCGCGATATCCTTCTGTGGGTTGGCCAAAGCAACGTTGGTAAAGGGATTTCGTGATACTATCATCTGGTTCCTAATCCAGAAAGTGGCCAACGGTCTAACTGTGGACCTATGGATCTATGGCCACCACGGAAGTCATGGCCGCCTTGCGGCAATTTATTGAGAAACGCAATTTAACATCCTCCATCTGTGGGAGTATCAATATCCACCCATGCCTACTGTCGGCAATGCTGTTGATGGACAAAACACTCTCTCCTCCGATGTTCACCTCATGTGTGTGGACGCCACCATCGCCACTTAGTCCGCAACTAGACCTGACGGGATAATGGATACATACTATGGTAGCATACTGCGCTTTGGTGGCAAGGGTGGTCCTACAGGCATCCCTCAGCCCGATGAAGCAACCCTCTGCCAACAAGGACTGTGATTATTCTCCTATTCTAGAGTAATCACGTTGCCATTGCGGTTTCGCGTGGCGCAGGCTCGGTCGCATACCTGCATTACTCTGACATCTTCAGAGCGAGAAGGTGAACACTGTGACACGTGTTGATTATTGTCAGCATCAATATGTGATAATTTTCCTAGTTGTTTCTGTCAACTCTAGAATCGCTGAAAATTCAACCTCAGCATTCATTTCAATGATAGTGCATATCTAACCTTGAGGGAGAGACCGAGATTTAGTCAAGCGATACTGACTTCATCTATTAGGGAACCCCTCCGCCCCTCCAGCTTCATGAAGAACGCCAAGGACTATCCATCGCCGCCATTACCTCCCAACAACATGACACGATCACGTTATATCCCACACCACCGCGTAAATATGCTACAATCAATGACGGATATAGCTCAGTAGCTAGGGAAAGTAATGGTGTGATATACTGTTATGAATATCACTAGGACAGAGAAGTAGTACTATCTGTGGTTCTCCTTGTTGACATGAGTCTAGTGATAGACTGTACATCATGTCCCTGTAGTTAGTATACCCAGCCCTGTGAGCATCGGAATCGGGAGTTAACAGATCTCTTCTACTTAGGCACGCTGTTCCTAATGTCGTTGTCAAGAGACAACCTTGTCATACAACGAACCATACCCTGACTTGCTTGTCTATCATTCAATTTCATATCCATCGTTTCCCCCTTCCCTTGTTGGCACGTTGGGCTATACGGCACCGAAGACCCTAGAATCCAGATATCTTCCTCGGTCGATTCTCGCCGCCCCGGAACAACATCGTGTCCACTTTGCTTGCATAGGGGAGCGTATGTCGACTGGTTTCAGAGTGCACTATTCTTGGGCCTGCACCTCGGAGCCCACACCACCAAGACACTTCTAACGTGGTTACCTTTGGAATTATTGAGGTAGACAGGTCTAAACTAGATTGCCTGTGCATGTGCAATAGGATAGTAACGGACGCACGAAGTAACTACCAACGGAGAAATATACTTATCCATTAGCCAACAAGCATGGAAAGATATTGGAGCAGGTTCATTCTACGTCGACCTAGAGTGCATGCCGGGCAGATATAGCGTCATACCTTTTCTCAAATATTTATCGATGTAGACTGGTAAGTCTCGAGTCACATGATACCATGCCTTCTCGCGGCTGGATATGCAGTGATACTCTGTGTCCCCTCCCGTGCTTAATATTTCGATTAGAAGTTACAACAGGTACCCATGAGGCTTATAGCATTGTCAAGAGCAATTACAACTGATCAACAGCATCGTAGGATATCCAACAGTCTAGTTCGTCATAGTTTGGTGGGACGGATCATGGCGGCAGTTATGACGCTCTCACCCAGGGGTCTAGACGTGCTCTATCACGCGAGTGACAAGTTATTGACTGTACTAAGAATATCTAAGCCATACGCAGGCCATTTCTGTTTTAGCAATTGATATATGCAAGCTTTCTAATACAAAGACCCCACAAAAGTACCTACTAAGAGAAAGTCGACACGGTGCAGTTAGTTCCCCAGGTTGGCTCGCTGGACCTAGGCGGGTGCACAATGGAGACCAGCATGCTAAGCACGGCGAATTCAAGCTTCAGTTTTATGCTGTAGACGGTCGCCTTGAAAATAATCTGCGTGAAATAGAACCCTAGGTACTCGAGGATCACGAGCGAGATATCCATGACAATGGCTATGATGTTGATAGCCACTAACTCGTACAGAATTTTGTGTCGCCGCTTGTCTTCGCTGGGATTAAGTCGAATCATGCAAGTGGTGTGCCAGATATATATTAGGGAAATGACGGTCTCTTGTACTGCAAACCAGGTTACCTGAGTCCGTTCAATTGCCTCATACCCCTGCACCCATCGAAGTGACTGTGGCACGTAGCTCGAGCCGACGTTCAAGACGATTGTTGGCACAACGATCGTGAACAGACTCCATATTATCAACCAGCGCACGAAGGCAAGGACCAATTTATTTTGTGACACCAAGTGTAGCCGTGAGTAAAGCACCACAGACTGATTCGGGACCATCATTATAAACCCAAGATTCGACAACGCCATACTCAGCCATAGCGGTGTGAGATCGAAGAACTGCAACGACGGCCCGATAGTTGCGGGGATCACACCGAGGACAGCGGATGTCATCAGCGCCCAGAAATATAAACTCGTGTAGCGGTGGAAGCTTAGCGGGATGAGCACGACTAGCTCGAGGGCATTATAGAGGGCGATGGACATGAATACGACAATGCTGATTCCTAGAGCGTGGCTCCCCGGACCCGAGCCAAACAGCGAGGTCGTCTCTGTGCGGGACATGCTGTGATGGCGATGGACGGGGTGATAGATAGCCGGGTAGGCATTGTGGGTGTCCAGGGCATCTAATACGTCTCATATGGGTAGTGAAAGAGTGGGTCAACCGGCACGACAATGTGTTTTATACCAGTATAGTGGTTCCGGCCGCTGAGCCAAATACAGTTTTCCTGGGGAACTTGTCACGAGGTGACTTCCCCAGAGAACTTAAACTGCGCCACTCAGCCTCTGTGGTCAATAGATTTCTAGCTTTCAACATAATTCACTTTGCTAGTGTGCCTAAGCTTTTCCGTATTGGGGAATTAGGCAATGCTAAAATGAAGTCATGCGTCATCAACTCTAAGCTTAATTTTCCTAGCATGAATAAATAGTAACACAACCTCGCAGGTAAAAATTGCCTGTAGTGCGATGTGAGCCAACTTGTGTAGCTCTCCATACAAGGCGATTGAAGACTGATAACCTAGAGATAATGTTGTAAGAATGCGTAATGCCAGAGGATGAGAGGCCTAACTGCCCCTTGTTGACTAGGGGCTGGTTCAGTAAATTGACTGCAATACTGGTCTTTCGTATGCATGATAACTGTACGAAAAAGACACAGTCTATTGGAATACTAATGAACCGCCCTGAGTCTTCTCCTTTATAGTACGCAAATTGCATTCAACGTTGATATTGTGGCGACTACTGTCTCAGCCGATGCGCAGACTGAGTGCAAGGACACTTGTTTGATGGCTGCCCACAACATTCTGTTTCTGGCCAGAAAGTACCGTTAACAGCATGTTATCATACATGCGCCACTAATCGTGATCTACAGCATATGCCAAGCGATGCGGAGCTTAAGACATTTTGGGTCTATTCAAGAGTGCGACTAAGTGTACAGTATTCTGAGCGAATGCTCTGCGATTTGGGGCTTGGCTGCACAGGCTTTGGTACATGTAAGCCAGATTCAAAGTGGGCTATCCGCATAGATCGAGGTCACAAGAAAATATCAATTTTAGTGTGTGTTATACTTAATAGATGACTGAAGATAAGATACAAAAGCCTATTGCAGAGGAAGACCAGCGTCAATACCAACTTGTAGCACAGAGGCAAATTTCTCGACATGTCCCAGGCTGTTATAGTAGCTGCTGTGTCATGTTCACATGGACAAGGATCTCTCGGACGGTACACTTCGCAAATGTTCTTAACATCGTTCTTCTGTCTACTGTGAAACATGACGGAGCTAAGGCCAATGGCACGAGTTAGGCCCTCAACAAACGGGGCGAAGGTCTCTGCATTGGCCGCGATCACTTCACCCGTCTCTATAGATTCAGGAATAGTAGGGACTTGTCCCACTTCCAGCCCCATAGCGCGAAGGTCCATCCAGCCATATACATGGTTGGATGCTCTGAATCCAAAATGACAACGTTGTCTCCCGGCTGGAAGGCTGGAAACTGATACTCCGGATGAAGCTGTTTAGGCCTTCGGTCGTATCGCGCATGAGAGCAATCGATGTGACGTTGGCATTGATGTATGCGTGAGGAGTTCTCGCACCTTCTCGGCATTTTATTGCCATCCAGTATTTAGGCGAGGGGAAAGCAGAGCCTGTGAATTGAACTCATTGATGGCAGCATGAATGATAACGTTTGAGGGCGGTTGAAAAGAGTCATTGAGATACGTCAGTTCGTCGCGCTCAACGAGCGGTACGAGCTCACAGAAAGTATTGAAATTCCACATGGTTGACTCATGGTATGAAAGGGAATCCGTTTGAGCAGATGTGGCTCTGTCGCTCAAAGAATAGAGGATGATAGGCGTCATTTGTGTGATGGGTAGCCTGAAGGCGAGAGACGGCTTGTGTCTTTTTCTTATACTTGTAATCTCAACGCCTGGCAACCTTTTACTTATACCTCGTGCGAGCCCAAGTGACTCAGAAGTGAACACTGTAGACACACTGTAGTACCTTCCCCTCATCTCGCACTGCGCGGAGTCTCAAGTCCGAGATATTTGAAGCAATACACTTCCTACGTTGTTCTCGATCGTTCATTGGCCAAAATAATTGGCAGTAACGGAGTTCGACCTCCATTCTCCACTCCAGCGATACAGACACGAGGTGTTGACGGGGCAAAAAGATAGGGTCTCGAAGAGCTTGCAGATGTGGCTTATTCAGGTGGCCGTTGAATATGCGGCAGTAGTAGAAGAGAAGACACCGTCGATAGAGCTCATCAGCTTCGACCTTTGCCTGAGCTGGGGGTATTGTGATCGGAATGGAGCGATGGTTCCTTGAGATCAAGCGACTGTTTAATATCTAGATTCTCAAATGCACGAGGATGCCCCGCGACTAGTAAACATGGTTCAGCTGTTGTATGTTGCCAATCGATAATACATGAAATAGCCCCAGAGTCAGGGGAGACGAAGATATTATTCGGGTTCAAATCTAGACGAGATAGTTAGATTTTATCTTTTCTCGTCCGTGGTACCAGTGTATAAGATATACCTGGATGGCGAAGGGTGGGTTGGTTGAGTGGGTTATCTGAATCCCTTGGGAGGACGTATGGTGCTAGTAGAAGGAATTTCTCAAGTAGATGAATATATTCCTCTGGCGAGACTTCCCCTGGGGTAGATCCATTCTGAGGGAAGTCAAGTTTTAACGGCTTTCCGTATTGTCGCACCCATTCGATCTCTTTTTGTGCAATAGACATAAGATAACTACAGGGATCGGCCCCTTTTATAGTCAACACTAAAACTATATGCCAGCTCCAAATTAATACTTACATGGCCCACGAAAGATATCAAGAGACGTCCTTTTCCCTCGCCAAAACATGTAGTCTGCTGTGGGACCAATACAGAACGTCTTCGAGTGAATGCTCGCCTCATCGTAAAGTGGGGCTTGAAGGTCAGGAGGAATATCGGCCTTGAAGTAAATGCTTCCAGTTGATTGGAACGGAAGGTTGAAGAATTTCGTCTCGATTTCAACAAAATCGGAGGCGAGTTTATGTCGTTCGCGCTTGCTCATCTCCAGCCATCTTGACTCGAGTCCGACACCAGCAGCCTTTTCCATACTAATATATTCTGTGACAGCAGAATTCTTATTTGAAGAGGAATATCCGTATAGCTGAGGGACGGGGATGCCTTTGGAATAAAGGAACTGTAGCGTAGCCGCTTCACTAGCGGTGGCAAAGTATCTTGGGCCGGCGAGTTGGTAAGGTATTTTGACGATAGCTTCAAATCCGTCTTGCACCGTCAAAAGTAGAACTCGATTGAAGCCGCCTTCGCCGACTTTGGTAATTTCCCCGGCCTGTCCATGACTTAAGCCGATATGCCTTTCCACCTCTCGACGAAGACCATCGGGGTCGAACTTGACATAACGTTCACGTAGTCGAACTTCTTCGTTCTAAAGAAACCTCCCTGACGTATACGTAAATAAGTCTTGCGTGGTCGAAGGACCTATGGCGAAGTTCCATTGTTCTCAGCGGCAGTCATCATAGATCGACAGAGTACCAGAATCCATACACATAGAGAAGCACCGTTTGTGAATGGAAAGACCTTCCAGTACAGAGATGGATACTGTCGCCTTGCGAGTCGCCCTAGCATTGACACGACGTTTGGACTACCTCACTGTTTCTTAATCACGGGCACTCGACATGGACTAGGTGGCTGGATAAGATGTTCAGCGGGGTTTTGTATTTCGCGAATCCCATGTCAGTTCGATATTCGTGACAGGGGTCATAGGCAGCTTAATAAGACCCAAGCTTGTTATGCCCTGCTGTACATGAGGGCTAAAGTAAAAGTAAAAATGATTTCGTAGCAGTGTGGTCTGTTATGTTGCAGCAACAGGAGGGGATAGGGGTTTCTAACAACGATTGGGCGTGGCCTCGTCACAGTACCTACTTATGTGGCTCATTTAAACTCGGGATACCTAGCCCAAGCCAAGATATATCCCTCACGTATTGTCTTCAGAACGTGTAACCTCAGACAATCCAAAGAAGCTTGTATGCGTTCAGTGCCTTTTTCCAGTGCTGGGTAGCCCAGGCATGTTACAACGTGGGTTTAGTGATGCTTTGTTTAAGTAATTTAAATATAGCCCAGCTAGTGGATCATCCTAACAGTGTGCCTTTCAATGAGGACGAGTCACATCTCGTCTCCGTGCAGTTTCCACATGTGCGTACTCTTACCTGGTTGTTTCTTCTTTGGTGTTCATGGAATAGTGGCTTCCTAACCTCACCAATAAACAGTTAAGCAAAGCAAGATTCCGTACCTCCCATCGTTCGGACCCGAGCTACATTCCAACATCTCCACTACGGAGGAAGTGGGTAGCTCTACTGTAGTAGTCAGTGATAGTTGGCAATTGATCTCCAACCTCGAAGACCTAGACTTTGGATCCATCGAGAGAACCTGGTGCTATGTAACGTCTGGAACACGTGCCCGAACGGTCAATTCATGTTGCCTATTTCGAATCTGCCCCTTGTTATCGAGAGAGCTCTGAGCAGTATTCTGGTGTGGACCCGCCCAATGTTACTCCGTACCTACCAGATTTACAAGAATACCACTTGTGATCTCGGCATGAGCCACGATCCGCAGTGAAATTCAGCCCTAAGGCATGATCTAGGCCCCAATGCCAATCTTCCCCTCATCCGGCATGGTATAAATCCCACGAGGCCTCCATAGCTAATCCCTTCTGGTGCTACGACTGATTTTGGTAGTTTTGACAAAGAAGCCTCGTGGCACTAACATGTACTAGAGAATCCTTCATATTGTTCCCACATTCAACGACTTCCTACAATAGGGGAACCGGAAAGTCCGACAAAGCAGAAAAGGATTCTTCCCTTACTGCACTCCCCCGTTCGAACTTGCCTGCTCTTGATGCGGCTTGCAAGGAGTAGAGCGAGCATCTTGTTTGTATGGCTCTATCAGAGAAAGAATGTCAGGCCCTATGTTTCCTATGCTTGTCCAGCGTCAGGTGGCATGATTGAAGACTTTTGCAATCCCTATGACAAAGATAGGGGCCACATCAATTGGGCAGATGCGCGCCAAGCTTCTATCCGCATACTATTAAATTGAGTTGCATCGTGGCTAACTACAAGCATGAAGGCTGACTAGGAGTCTCGTGACAATGTTTTACTACTGGAGAAAGGTCATTTATGTGGCAATCTATGGCTGCATTTCACCATTCATCTGCACCCCGAAGGAGTTGATCTTTTGAAGTTATCCAACGAGAATATGGCGTGGGTGCTGTGCAACTGCGCCCCCATCCAAGAGCGAGCCTTACCAGCCAAGGTATAGGGTGAGGATGAGTCAGAAAAGAGGACGAAGATCAGAGGCAGACCCACACTGAAGGTTGTGCACGGGGGCCAAAAAGAAAGGGGTATCCCATCCTCTTCCACAACCGTTTGACCCTGGCCTTTAAGGGTTTGTGCTAATGCAGGCGAACCTCGTATTAGACCCAACACGAAACTCTTCAGAACTGACGAATGTTTGTCGGTCGGGGGGAAACAGTGAATGGGCCACAAAGCAAAATTATTTACGTTCTGACCACATTTCGCATGACATGCTTGGCCTTCGTATTCCCCAAGCAGACCTCAAAACGGCAAACGATCGGCCTAAAAGAAATACCTAAATTGAAGGTAATATGGTTACTCCGTACAGCCCCAGCCGAGCCTTCGGTCACAAGTCTAATTGCCCGTACCCACAAGGCATACCCTGCTTGAGCCTCGTAAAATCCCGCGCCAATCTCTGACAGTTCACTCCAATGGCTATCAGTGGGGTTCATAGGCGTCTCTGAATGGCCCACATTTGAGGCGGCGTTCGTGATAGGAAATTACCCTACGCCCGACGCATGTCTGATTGGACTTCTAGAAATAGTATCGATGTGTAGAGTCTGAGGCTATGACCAAGCTTAATTGAAGGATTATAGGATTGTATTGGGAATGAACTTCAATATAAGTAGACAAGTAGACAAGGAGACAAGTAGTCAGTTAGCTCTTCCTGCAGATTTTCCTCTTTCCGTCCTCAAATATCCCCCAGTCATTCCAAAGCCCTTAGGAAACATTCGTTGCTCCTATCATTATTAACCATGGAGAAAGTACCACCCAGTATGTTGAACTTCCAGCCCTGGCTGTCAACTGATCCTCTCACTAACGCTAGCCATGACAGCCCCCGTCCCCGTCTTCGACCAACAACCTGAATTCTACCACCCCCAGCCAACCGCTCCTCCAAATGCACACGTCCATCCTCCAGTACATGATCCCAACATGATGGCCGCACCACAGCCATATATCCATCACGCCGGCGGTCACCCAAGCGGATACAATGCTGCAACCCCGTTACACGCCTTACAACGCGGCCCTACTCCGGTCGATTGTCCCATCTGCGGAGTGCGTGAGATGACTAGAACCGAGGCCGAGTCAGGCAACACAACACAGTACGTACAATTATTTCGAGAGTCGCAGAACAGGGCAAAGGCTAACGAGGAATAGTGGATGGGCTGCTGTTATCTGCTGCTGTTTCTGTCTGGGATGTATCCCATACCTTATGTCCTCTCTGAAAGACTACAACCATTACTGTGGTCAGTGTGGCACTATGTTAGCTACATGGCATAACAGTGGAAGAGTCGAGGTGCATCAGAACGTGAGACAATAAACTGATTGGCTTGCTTGTGTTTATTTATTTTTCGTGCTGGCGGTCGGCGTTCGGGGAATCTGTTACCGCGGTTGATACCATTTTTATATATGGGAGCATATGCTATGCGAATAATGTTAAAATTCATTTCCATACCAGAAGAGCTATTATCCATCTAAAACAATCATAAAAGACACCATGAATTAATTTTCTTGTCTTTTTTAATGTGTGTTCCAGGGAAAATAGCAATCGGAAAAGATCACTCAGCCAGGGCTTTATCTTATCAGTGGACACGATAAGATTTGACGCCATTTCCCCATATCATGGCGAGTCTCCACACAAAATCACTTTCTACGTTTCATGTTAATGCTCGTATCATAGTATTAACGCAACAATGCCTCCAGATCGAGGTCGCGCTTCTCGGGCGTGCGTCTCCTGTCGAAAACAAAAGACAAGATGCTACGAATCAGGGACTGGTGGGCGACCATGTCTTCGGTGCGAGCGACTTCAGCAGAGATGTTCATTCGAGCATCAGCCAGCCTCTGCACGGGAGGACACAGTTTCCCATACTACTAGTGTAGATGCAAGGTGATCTCACTTCTGGCGCTTCCACGATGTACGCTATTAATATAATGAAGAATAGAGCAACTCGAAAGAACAGTCGGGGCACTATTAGAGCGCTTGGGAGAGGACTCAACTAGCATCATGCCTCCATCCGTTGAGCGCCCTGATAATCCTGGAGCTTCATCGCACAAGGATACAGCGAGTGCAGCGCCGAAGACAGATTATCCCTCGGCTCCACCTGTCATGGTCATCCGTGATCTAGCATCGGATGTCGGAGTGAAATCACCAGATGCCAGCTCAAACGAATCGGTACTAGATGGTCTCATATCGGCCGATCTAGGTATAAATCTCATGACCATGTATGTGACCTAAACCCTGATGCAGCAGCAAATCTGATGAATAAAGCTTTCTAGAGCACTATGGTCGATGGGTTCTGTTCGATCCTGAAAGTGACCCCAAAGCCCTACTTGGCAAGGTTAATCGATCGCCACTGCTATTCTCTGCTTGCTGCTTAATCGCTGTCCGACATACGACAGAAAGTCTGGCGACCACTCTAGCTCCAAGGCTCTACCAAAGCGCTCGATCCCTGATCTCAACCGCACTACTTGTCTCTCCGCAACCGATAGAGTTCTTCCAGGCTGCTATCGTCCTTTCATTATGGTCCACAACGGTGGGTCAAGTTCCGCTGAGTATCGATAGCTGGCTTCTAAGCGGATTCGCCTTGCAACACTGTCAATCCAGCCCGTTGTTCGACGCAGTGAACACAGCAAACCCACATGCGCAGCTTACGAAAACGACCCTTGATAACTGGTGTATTTGGAACCATCTCTGTCTTTCGCACCTACAGTATTGTGTCGGGACAAGCAGAAAGTCCATGATACATGCCTCTCAAATACCGAAATGTCGAGCGATAGTGGGTTCCGACCATGCTACGAATTACGAACTACGGATGGTAGCTGAGATCCATCTCTACTGGACACTGTACGAGCACACATCGAGCGAGTCGATAGACCTACTGAAGTCCATAGCAAGCCTACAGGACTGGAAGAAAGAGTGGCAATTCATCCTCGGTATGGCCTACCCCAAATCAACATTTCTCATCTATTGACCCAACCAGAACAACCACGCGCCCAATTCCTGCTGATGGGCTTCCATTTCGCTCACCTTCTCCTATACGATCAATGCCTGAAATGCAAGACCGCGCGAGCCCGTGAGTCAGTCATTTCCGAAATGATCCGCCATTCCACAGCCATCATTCGCCTTGCGATGGACACCGCAGATGACCGCACACGCCATTTAACAGACCACATCTACCACATGATCACGTTCGCTGCGATTATTATATGCCGGTTACTGAACGCATACGAACAGCAACTATCACAAATATATCACCTAGATGAACTGGACTCATTGATACTCAACCTCGTAAACTGGATGCAAACAATTGGCCTCCCCTGTCATGCAGCGCATACACTCGGCCACGTCATTGGAAAGGTACATCAGAAATTGCGCCCAGCGGTTGTTACCCAGCCTCTTGCTACAGAGCAAAGTGAGGTCTTCTTTGGACATGACCTGGCTAGTTATTTCCCCGAGTTTCTGGGTGTTGAAACGACAGAAGATGGGAATTGGGATTTAATGCCTAGTTGGGGGTTTTCGAGCCCTCCATAGTTCGTACTATCGCATGTGAATCGGATATCATTGCTACTATATATAAATCTTATCCCAAATGAACCCTAAACGCCTACTAAAAATCAACTCACATTCCACAAACCCGTCTCTCAGCCCATCGGAACACCAGAAATGCAATCCCTGAAAACGCCCCCGTCAATTCATGTCCCACATTCGCCCCCTCCCCAATCAACCCAGCAATGGGCCCAATATACCACGCTACCTTCATCCCAAGCGCAGCGCCCACGAACCCGGCGCCGAAGGCCCCAATCGCCGACCATCCGAAATGTATCTTCTTGGGATCATCCCAAGCGTCAAGGTCGTAGCCCTGCCATCCGCGACGGAAGACGAGGTGTTCCTCTGCGACAATGACGATGTGGATTACTGTCCAATAGCCGATAACACTTAGGAATGTCTGTAGCGTATCTTTGAAGTACTGAGCTGCGCAACAGCCGACAACTAGTGAAACAATGAAGCCGAACGTGACGAGAGCGATGCGCGGGATGCGGAGGGCCCATGGACCGAAATTCTGGGCGTGCAGGGCGAAGGAATAGTTGTTTGGGATATTGTTCTAGTAGATTTGATCACGTCAGTTTATCGTCTCTGGGGGTCGTCACAGCTGGAAGGTATGGGCAGATGTACATACCGGGATCGAGCTCAACGCCGCAAGAACCATTAAGAATTTTCCGAATCCACCAGCCGGCTCCAGAGCCATTTTTAGCAATCCGCCTACACCCGCACTTGTATATGCGGCTTTCCATTCCGGGTGTTGTATAGTTGCGCTGAATAACGCGGCACCGAGAGTTTGAACCAGCACAGAGGGAATGAAGATACCGATGTATGTGGCCCCGAATATCCTGGCCCTGGATGTGTTAATGGGCATTCGAACGTTGTAATCAGCGGCGCAGTTGACCCATGAGACAGAGAAGGAGAAGATGATGGCCATGAAAGATAATATGGCAGCGGCTCTGTCCTGGCTAGTTTTGAATTCCTCGGGCTCGGTACTACTGAAATGCGATGCGCCTGTGCCGGCAGTTACGCACCAGACTATCAGCGGAGGTATCCAGATGAATGTGTCGATTTTGTGGATCCAGTTGATTCCCAGGACACAGAGTATCCAGACTACTGTGCAGATGATGATTACTCCGGCCCAGGTGGGACATCGTCCGTCGGAGAGAGCGTTTAGCACAGCAGCGCCGGAGATGGAGTTGATTGCGTTCCAACCTGTGGTGGCGACCATGGAGAATACGACCACGAGGAGATTACCCCAGTAGCCAAATGAGTATCGTCTACTATCGGTTAGTTATCTTTCGCTGTGCTGGTGGATAGGTCATACGAGAAGGTTGTCATGCGGAGCCCTGTTAGCCCGAAGGCCGCAGTCCATGCCGGAAGAAGGTCGCTAACGAGGTTAACGACGAGGATAACGATGAAGCTATCCCAGAATTTGAGGCCCATAGGCCCTCCCAAGGCTCCAGTGGTAAGCGTTGCCACAGCCATGTTCGCACTCAACCTGATTCCATCAGTCATGTTAAGTTAAGGGTTGTACTCTCCGAAGTGAGATCATACCAGAAAGTGCAAGCGTTCCAAAAATGCGTCACATTTTCCTGTCGTTGATCAGGCGTCACACGCTCAATACCACCTCTCTCAATAGAAAGGGCTTGTATCCATGTTGGGTCTGTCTTCTCGTCGGCATCTATGCTCGACGAAGATTTACCGTGTGTATCTGAGATTGGGTCCATTTTGATGAGCACCGAATAACCCCAACGATCTTTCGAACAAAATACTCACATTCCAGCTACTCCATCCCCCAGTTATATTCAAAACAATGCATATCGCTCATATCGCCAGACACCGCGGCATCCCGATAACACGATAATAGCCAAATTGACGCCATATCGCTTACGTAGATCTAGGCTATCTTACCGCGGCATACCGCGGCATGCCGGTCGACCATTCAGGATCCACAAAAGTTTTAAATATATACCCCAAAGTCCCAGATGAAACACTCAAAATACCCTACAAGAAAAATTCTCAGACTCTCATACATAAAACAGCTCAAGGAAAATGGAACAACACACCCTCCGCCGCCGCGGGTTAGGCCTCCGAGGCACCGACCCCAAAGTCTCCCCAGGCTACATCCTCTACACGCCCCTAACATCCCGCACCGCACACCTTATCTCAACAACCGGAGAAGAAGTCCACAAATGGACGCTTCCCTACCGCGCAGGCCGACACGCCAGACTCCTCCCGGACGGCAACCTTGCCTACAACGGCGCGCACCCGGATGCCCCGAACCTCTTCCCCATGTGGGCCAAATACCGCGGTGGCGCGATGATCCAAGTCTCGCCGTTCGGGGAAATTATCCGAGAATACCGCGATCCAAAGGCCCATCATGATCAGCACCATCTCCCAGATGGGAAGATTCTTTACACCACCTTGGAAGCGTTGACGCCTGAAGAGGCGGCGAAAGTACAGGGTGGGATTACGGGCAGTGAAGCGCCCGGTGGAATTGTCTACGGCGATTGCATAAAGCTGGTCGACCCTTGGTCTACTTCGAATAAATCCTCCTCGGAGGACTTTGAGGGCGATGGTAAAGGCGGTGCAAAGCTCCTCTGGACTTGGCGTGCGATCGATCATCTTGACCCCGAGCTGTTCCGCATGCACCAGGATTATCCGCGGGAGCATTGGCCGTTGATCAATAGTGTTTCATTTGACTCGGATGGCAATATTATAGCCTCGATGCGAAACACGTCTTCTGTGGTTATTATCAGCCGGGAGACAGGTGAAGTGCTTTGGCATCTGACCCAGCCGGTGGTCAATCAGCAGCATTGTGCGCATCAGCTTCCGTCGGGTGACCTCTTGATTTTCGATAATGGGGTCTTCCGACCTGGCATCTCGGTGCCGTTCACTCGGGCTATTGTTGTGGCGCGGGAGACGAAGGAGATCATTTGGGAATACAAGGATCGGAGTACGGGGGGTATTGGGTTGTTCACGCCGTTTATGGGTTCTGCGCAGAAACTGCCGAATGGGAATGTCGTTCTTTGTGAGGCGGCTACGGGCAGGATTCTCGAGGCTACCGAGTCGGGTGAAGTAGTTTGGGAGTTTGTGGTGCCGCAGTTGAGTGATTATACTGCTGTTCTTGGAGAGGGTGAGTTGGAGGAGATGAGGAAGATGGGTTTCGCGTATGAGAGCAATGCTATATTTAGGGCGTATAAGTATCTACCTGAGGAGGTGCCTTGGCTGAAGGAGGATTGAGACGGTGACCTGGATCATCAGGATTAGCCAGAGAGACATGTTATATTAAGATACAATGTAAAATTCAAATTGGTATCATATATCGAAATTATAGATTATCTAACAAAGGCAGTGCATGAAGGTAAACTGTAGGCGATGCAAAGATCGCCATGTTGGTAGTAGTCGTAGAGCGTTCCCAATAGTATCGCAAACCGTACAATCAAGGACGTTTAACAGTGCTCGTTCCATCCATCTCGGCCAAAGGAGTGTTGCCCATTTCTACCAGCTGACGACTAGTGCTCAGTTCAGCGCCCACCTTCTCCCCCGGAAGCTCCACAGTCTTAGCCCCGGTGGCAGGATAACCGTATGGAGACGCCGAAGACACCTGAGTCTGTGTTTCCGACATGGCTGGCTTCGATGGATCCACGGCCTCGGGTAAAGTTCGATCATCTGGACCAGGAGCTGGACTCGTATCAGTCGCAGCCGGTGCAGCAGCGTTGCGTTTCCGTCGACCCCAAAAGAAGAACAACCCAGCAAGGATTGCCACACCGGCAACAGCACCAATAACAATGCCTGCAATTGCACCACCCGACAGCAAGTGCCCCGAATCATCATTTCCGGATTGGGCTGTTTCAGTTGTAGCCACACCCGTAGTAGCAGAAGACGTGGTAGCGATCGTAGATGATGTGCTTGATGTGGATGTCGTACTTGTACTCGCCATACCGTTCGCGCTAATGTCAGCAGGTGGCATCGCATAGACGTTGAATGCAGAAATATTCCGTGATGCAATTTGTTGCCACCTCCGCCCCTCGCACGTTTTTCCGATTTGTGTCTCGCATGTTGAGTCGTCCCAAAATTTCAAGCACCACTTGCCTTCGGGGTTGAATGCGAATTCCTCGCCTTTCCTGTGGTAAATCCTGGTACAGTTTTGTACCGCGTCGCCATCGACTATTTGGGCGCCAGTCTCATTTCGCCAGGTTAGAGTCCAAGCGTTCGCGCAGGAGAGAAAGGTAAGGGCTAAGTATGCTAGGTAGAATATTGACAGACGAGCCATGCTTGTGACCGAGTAGTCGGTTCACTGAGTCTCGGTGAGTAATATCTGACAGCAGATTAGTGGGTTTGTCCGGGGATAAGTATTAGACAGTTTCACCCCAAGACGCCTGTGCAGAACCAGGCCTTGCCAGCGCAGGCCGCCGAGACGCGTGAAGAATGTCTGCGCGGCACATGGTGTGGATAATCTTTACTCGAACAGGAGCCTCCGGACATTTGACGGCCTCTCAAAAGCGGGCACACTAGGGCTCATGTAGACACAAGGGGATTATTACTACAAGGCTGGAAATTGTAGCGAGGTTAGCCGGGGTAACATTCGGACACGGGAAGAGCCTCCATGCGCACGATCTCCCATGATTGGCCTGCGACTGGGGCCCAAGGTCACACCTCGTGCGTTCTTGTGGGTATTTGAGCCCTTTTGTTGTCATTCAAGAATCTTGGCCCTGCACTTAGTATTGGCAAAGAAACTGATTGGTGGTTGGTCTGCCGAATACGAGGGAATAGCTGCAAGGTGGTGGATATTAGTCCTTCAATAAGGTCAACTTTAAGGGGAGT
This sequence comes from Aspergillus arachidicola, assembly GCA_009193545.1. Taxonomy (NCBI): domain Eukaryota; kingdom Fungi; phylum Ascomycota; class Eurotiomycetes; order Eurotiales; family Aspergillaceae; genus Aspergillus; species Aspergillus arachidicola. Next base: position 222,555 of record ML737119.1, read on the forward strand.
TGGGTCAATTTAGGAGGTAGGTCCCGTCAAGGTTGGCACTAGAAAAGGAAAACGAATGGGTCTATGAGAGGGGTCTGTCGGAACAAAACTCCTAGCTGTTTAAAGATCAACGTTGTTGAAAAGTTTGTATGCCAGAGTTGAAGTTGAAGTTGAAGGTGTTGGTATGTTGCCGAATTAGGATCTGCACGCATGACTAACCGATTCCATGCTTCACGTGCATCTATACCCAAACAGGAAGGCACCAGGATAAAGCCCTGAGCCCTGAGAGGGGTATGTATTTCTGTCGTCGATCTTTAATGCCCACTAACCTGTCGGTAAAGTATTCCAGAGACTGTGTGTCTATACTCTCTCAACCTACTGCCATGAGCCAGTGATGAGCTAACGTAGTATTTTGATATTAATGACGTCACCATATCGCGCTTACCCTGACAACCACAAATCGGTTTGAAGGGGAGGTTAGGAACCGCCCTATTATATATGAGCCTTGAAAGTCTCAACTATCAGCCTACCAGTCACCAAGCAAGCCCCCTCTCTCGACACCTTATTTCAATATGACACGATCCATGGACAATGTTGCAATGGTGACGCCAGCGGGACCGACGGGACCCGAGGCTTATCACGTCCTTGTGGTCGAAGAGTCAAAGCTATATCCTCTGTTTATGAAATGTGGTGCCAATAACTCAATGTTAAGGAATTGCAGATTCCCGTTTCGTATAGTACCCAAAAGGCCAGACATAGTCGTTAATATGAAACACCAAGTGGGGTGAGCGGATAACCCGGGAGGGTCAAGGTAGATCAACTATGAGGCTATTTGAGGTCTGGGGAATTGACAGGATATACTCCGACAGGTGTCACCGTTTCCAGGAAATAACCTTTCATGTAGACCACAAAACTTCCACCAGTCTGACAGCCATTCGCCAATGGCCTTGCAACATGGACACCGCGAACTGTAATCTAAAAGTTTAACCTGGAGAGTGCGAGACTGGCTTTACTTAAGCTTCTATCCTGACTGCGATCCAGTTTCCATTCGAACTCTGAGCCCTGGTCCTAAATACCAAGCTGATGAGGTTGCATAAACTCGTCTCTTCCACGTCATTCCCATAGTAACTTCCGTGGCTCCCGATATGTGCAATAGGTCTCTCTGCGGTATGCCCCGACTCACGTCCCTATTATCCTTCTGACCTCTCCGTGTTCTGTTTGGCACTCCTTTGGCTTCCTGGGACCTTCTTGACAGGATATAGGCCACCTCAGTGTTGTGACTCCGTAAGCACCGCGCATCATATATCCAGAACGGTGAAGAGAACTAACGGGAAATAGACAATGCCCGCAATCAAAGCCCTAACCCCCCATGTCCGGAATGAAATTGTTAAACGGAGAAACTGGGCTGGAGAAAACCCGGGCGTCATCCTAGTCTTCTGTATCGTCTTTATCGTGGGTGTGGGCATCGTTTCTCTATTCGCATACCGGTTGTGGATGAAGCGGAAAGCAAAGAAGCAGTCCTACGAGGTGCAGGAACGAAAGTGAACGACTACAAAGTGATAATAAAGAGTGAAGGCAATGAAGCCCATCGCATGGGAATGTGGTCGATGGGCATTTGATCCTGTCCAATCTGGCATTGGCAATACCCACTCCTGTTTATTTGCGGACATGGCCTTGCTGAGGAATCACGTTGGACAACAAATATTGAGCGATCGATGTCTACAGTATATGGCGTGTGTTTTATTCGCTACTAGTATATTTGATAAGACTTGTAATCATAATTTGGGATTTTTTCTTCCACCACCAGAATGATAGGACCTATTTGCGGCTAAGAACTTGGATTTAAGCAGATACCACTCATCAGCCGACCAGTTTCTTGGCGTTCTTAATATAGCTGTTGCCGCTATTCATTCGTGGGTAATACGAGATTGTGGCACTGATTGAGATCAACTTCCCATCACTCGACAGTATTTAATTCTTTTTATCCCCTACCACCTTTCCACTTAATGATCGCCCCCTACAACAGGCAAGATGCCCAGTCTTCTATATGTATCTTCTGTACTACTAGCCACGTCGTCTGCCACAGTAACATATCTCTATCTCCTCCACCGTTCTCTTGGACATCGCATCCATCACGAGTTTCATCACAGTGAACTCCCCGAATGTGTTTCTACAATTGTATCGCTTCCTGCAGAGGTCTCAAGTGGAGAATGCCACGCATTCTATGACCATGCTTCCCGTCGCGTTGCGCGCAGACTACTCCCGGCGCAAAAGCTAGAAGACTTATTTACACTACTCCTACGTCGCAACATGACAGCTTTCTCTCAGTTTCCACAAGCTTGGATACTGAGATTGAATGTCGCATCTGCAAACCGTACAACCTTCCATGCATCTCATATACAATCACTCCAGTTCAAAGAAGGCGATCTCGTCTGTGGGCTTTACCGTGTCCAGGAACGGACACCTAGTAAAGCAGTGCTTGAGTTGCTGTTCAAAGGGGAGGTCAGCGGACGTTTGGTTATTCGATTCTGGGAAGATGGCGAGGATGTTGTCTTTTGCACGGAGACGATCATGTGGACGAGGAAGGTAAACGCCGGACAAAGAAAGAGAGTTATTGTGCCGCTGGAGAATCCTGTGTTGAAGTTCCTCCATGAGATGGCTGCATGGTGGTTGATTGATTCTGGTGTCAATTATCTGCTGGATCTTAAGGGAAATTCACCGTTGTTGGAGGCGTTAAGTTAAGGTGTTTGTGAGGTTGCTGTTTCTTTGAAAGTATCAAAGCTTTTACATAAAGAAGTTCAGGACAATCAATTGCTATGGGGAATATCTTTCTTTCGTGGCTTTGTCTTCATGTCCTTCGTTTCGCGATGAAGACTATGATTAATCAATGGTATATAAGCTTCTCCCAGATAGGATGGTGCTGATGTTTTGTTCCTGTATGCTTCAGCTAGTCTCCCTCTCCACTTTGCTAGTATAATATCTCCATTGAGTCTAACTGCCAGCCATGTGCTTGTGTACATACCACCACTACCCTTGCGGACACATTGCATCGTTCACATTTGAGAGCTGTACCGACTTAACCAACTTACTGCGAGCAAATATTCATCCACTCAGTCATAGGAAGGTCAAAAAGCTCGACTTGTTGAATGAAAAGCGCCCTCACCGTTGTTTCAAGTGTCAGAGGGTTTTGAGAGACGCATCATCCGGCAACAGCAACCAGTCGTCGTTGATAGCCGATTCAAAATATATACCACTTGAGGGGGACACGGCAGATTTTCCGATCATAAGCAACGAAATGATTATACGATCTATGGGCCGCAGTGGATATTGTTCAGGCTGGGATGCCAATATTTCCGGTTCGGATGCGCGACCTGCATCCTTAAAGACACGCGTTTCCAAGACGTGTCATCTAGGGAGACGAAGAAAACATAGGGGTGACAATGCCCATCAGCACTCAGCGGTCGTGCCACATCGCGCGCCTGGCCTTGATCGCAGGATCAAAACTAGGTACAAGGACATCGCAGCCACAGTTGAGGAAGACCATGGATACGAGGCTGAAGATGACGAGCGTGGCCGAAGCACCCTCAAGAGCGGGGGACATTCTCCACTGTCTCTAGGGCGCATATACGAACTTCCTGGCTCGTTTCCTGAACCAGATGGGTCTGTATACGATACTGCGCGTGAGGCTACTGCATCTCCGAGCGAGGAAGGCTCCTCAGATCTCTTACATGAAAACTTGCTTACTGCTATGGAGGCGGGGACAATGAACGCCAGCTATGAGCCTTTTCGTCACATGTCCCTCCAAGCACATGCATCTCATCGCTCCAGGAAAAGACGGAAATCGTTATGTTTTGAGAAACAAAATCGTTGTCGTTTCGCCCTAGCGAATTTGCGCTTGGTGGAAGCCACACGCGATGATACTGCGTCGCATCCATGCTTGTAAGCTCCGACCTCCAGGATCTGTGATGATACCATCAGCTATAGAGCACCAAGCCTGATGTTCGTGCGAGGAATATGACACGGTGCGACTGGAGGCTATCAATAGTTGAGGCGCTTTGGTGGTGGAGTCCCTCCCCAACCAGCCCACCTATAGACCGTGTGTCTGATACTTGACAAAAAATCCGATTTATTATTCTTGGTTCCTACTTGCCCTAACTTAGAATTGTAAATGAGCAATAATCATGGTCTCTGGATGGCAAGTTCGTCTACACTTTGACACCGTTAGGTAATAGTATCTTGCTTAACGGCTTGGAAAGTTCTTATCATGACTTAGTATTTCTTGAAGCGCCTGGATTTTAATCAAACGGAGAACAATCTCCTTCTGGCGTCGTGGTGAGTGAGATTTAACCCTGTGGGGGGAAGTATATATTTCTAGGATATCCGATCAAGATGTTAATATGTCTACTGTTGTCCCCAAGCCAGCAATTTGAATTATACACTATTTCTCTATGTATTATCTTACCTACTATTTTCAAAGGATAGTATACTCTTCTCTTATCCATAAATCACTGTGAGAGGGGGTATGACAGAACATTGTTCCAGAGTTTCAAGCGGCACGAAAGTAGATTAGAGATTGTTTATTTTTGAAACCTAGAATAAAATGGAAGGCCGTGCGCCATTAGTCATCTTTTTTTGTTTCCTTAGTCATCAATTTGCTGCCTTAGTCATTCTCGGTCTCGGCCTCGGGGTCTGCTGACCAACATGACATCACGATTATCCCTTGCTAGGGTTGGAAGTCCGAAAAGACCTACAATCTTGCCTCAATTCAAGCATGTAATGCTGCAGGTACATAAGAAGGACAGTGCTCCAAACCTGTCAGGAACCAAATCATCACAGCGTCATTGAATATCCTCGACAGCTCTCTGCAAAATGACTATCGCTCTCCTGATCACCGGCGCCACCGGCAAGCAAGGTGGTGCCGTAGTCGACGGGCTAGTGGCCGAGGATGCAGATGTGGAGATCCTCGCCGTCACCCGGAATACTCAGTCCGCAGCGGCCCAGAAACTGGCTCAGAAGTCGGACAAGGTGAAGCTGGTTCAGGGCGATCTCAACAATCCGGCCGGGATCTTTGAGAATGCCAAGAAAGCTTCATCCTTGCCTGTTTGGGGTGTTTTCAGTCTTCAGGTATGGAATATTTGACAACCCCTTGGGCGGAGAATACGGTAGACTAATTGAGGATTATTGGCGTATATAGAGCCCCTTTGCTAAAGGCGAGAGTCTCGAAAGTGAAGAACGCCAAGGCAAGGCCCTGATCGACGAGTCAATTAAACAGCGTGTGCAACACTTCGTCCAAACGTCTGTAGATCGTGGCGGGGATGCGTCGACCGACAACCCAACCAATGTTCCCCATTTCGTTACCAAGTACAATATCGAACAGCACCTGTTCGAGAAGACCAAAGACGGTGCTATGGATTGGACCGTCCTGCGACCCGTCTTCTTCTATGACAACCTTACGACTGACTTTATCGGTAAAGTGACATTCACTTCCTGGGATGCATATCTACAGGGAAAGCCTCTCCAATGCATTGCAACTAGCGATATCGGTATCATTGCGGCCAAGGTCCTTTTACAGCACGACCGATTCAAGAACCAATGTCTCTCCCTAGCGGGCGATGAGCTTACCTTCGAGGAGATGGCAAAGAAGTTCAAGACTCAGACGGGGCAGAATGTGCCGACTACATTCCGTTTCGTGGCCTACTTTATTATGTTGATGACCAAGGACTTCAGGCTCATGTTCAAGTGGTTCTATAACCAGGGGTATGGTGCCGATATTAAGCAGATCAAACAGATTCACCCGGGGTTGAAGGATTTTGATACCTGGTTGAAGGAGGAAAGCCAATTTCTCAAGCATTGAGGTGTGATACAGTTCATATAATGTTTTCGACTCATAACTATCTTAATTTATTTTCTGTATTTTAATTCGGATTACTTGGCGAGTTGGTTCGATTGGTCTACTTCATGTTAGGCGACAAAAGTGAGAATTACCATCAACTCCAACGCAGCAAAAATCCAAGATCCATTCATCGATGCATATTCCTAGCTATGACAGTATATTGGTACCTATTCAACTATATGTACATATCGTCTTCCCCCTTAACTGCCGTTTGAGGGTTGTATTTCGTCAAACACCGTCTGCTCATTGCCATCTTCCATGCATCATTATTCCCTCTCTAGGACTCTTAAAGCTTATCAACCCGACCTAACAACCATTGCAGATGGCGATACGACACCCGCGGCTGGTACTGCGGCTGCATATGTCCAGACTGGTAAGTCTCCGCCCACATAAGCCCACGCTCGTAATGCTGCACACCCATAACGCCCTGGCTCTGCAGCATCTCCTGTCCATTCTCCTCAAACACCTCGCCCCACGCCAGATCAGGCAGATCGATGGTGATAGGCGTAGCAGGCGCAGACTGGAATCCGAGCTCCCCGTTCCAGGTCATATTCTGGATAGCCAGCAGCGTTCCGTTGGTAAGGATGATCATGTCATAGTCACCGTTGCTGACCAAAACACGGTTCGTTCCCTCAATGACCTGAGGCAAGACGTGCTCGATCGGGTTCGCGGACAAGTCTCCCTCCTGCTCGGGGCCGGCGTCGCCGCCGACGTAGACGTTCTCGCTTGAACAGCCCGACCATGTGACGTTCAAGGGGGCGTGCATGGCACGTTTTACGTCCGGGCGGTCGAAGTACACTGTCGCACCGGCGGGTTGGTAGTCGAATGCCGTGGGCATGGCGAGGACGTCCCAGGCGAGAGGACACATGAGGTTGATCTCGTAGATGTCGAAGCAGGAGTTGGCGACCAAGGCTTCGTTGCTGATCAGGTCGAAGACGTCGCAGTCGGCATCGCTGGTGTAGTTGAAGAATTTCTGGGGTTGCACGCCGGCGGGAGGGAAGACAAGGTACTCGTCTAGGTAATCCTTGTAGCCGCATGAGTCGTGGAGTTTCTCCAGTTCCGACATGAAGCTGGAGTTGAAGTTGAAGAGGTTGGCATTTTGCTGGACGAAGGGCACGGCGGGCACTTCTTCCTGGATGTAATCGTGTTGGCCAATACAGGGGTCGTATACGAGGGCACCTATTGGTATTGTTAGTCTAGATTTGATATTAGATTCTTGGGCACGCGACAGTAGATATTCACCTTTCAGGTCATAGTGCTCTGTGTCGTTCCGGTCCAACATAGCAGCGGAGATGTACGGAACATAACGTCCAGCGTAACTTTCGCCAGTAACGTAAATCTTGAAGTTCTTGATGCCAAAGAGCTCTTGGAAATTCTTGAAGAATCTCACAAAGTCCTCGGCAGTCTCTTCCTGGGTTGTGGCATTCGGCTTGCCGATCGCGAATCCTGTACCAACTGGTTGCTCGACCCTGTCGCAAGAAATATTAGATCACCAGTGAGACGGATTCATGGAGCGCAAACATACCAAAGCACATTAGTCAAGTTCACCCACGAGTACGGATTCTCAACAGGCGCAAACGTGCCAGGCTGCCATGTAAACCGGCCGTTTTCCTGGAAGAAACCCTCAAGAGAGCTACATCCTGGTCCTCCGTTGAGCCAGATTGTGATCTCGTCAACAGGGTCACCAAGTGTAGGCTGGAAGACGAAGAAAAGGGCCCTCGACTTGTCGTCCTGATCGATAGGAACCAATCCCGAGTACATCTCGCCGACATCAAAGGGGACATCTGGGAGGTGGTCGACCCGGTAGGCTATTCGGAACCAAGAATGTCTGTTAGCTATGGCGCGACAGGGATTATTTCGAACCCACATTTTGTTTTATTGGTTAGGAACCGGAAATCGTCAAGCGGCGTCTTGAACGACGCTTTCTGCTGTTCCGCAGCTCGCTTGGCCAGATTCAAAGAGTCGCGGGCCTTTTGGCCGAACCGGCCATGTTTGGCAGCAGATACATTGTCCGTGCACAGGGCAGCGGCTAGGATAGCCGTTGACACGATGCTTTTGAACAGCATTTTTAAGATGCTTGATTAAATCAGAGAAAGGCTTTCCCGTTGGGGTGCGGGGGCCTTTATAGACAATGGAACGGGATGAGCCCACGGCCTGCATGACGGCAGAGGATGCTCAAGCATAGCTCCCACGATCCCAGATAGGGAGGTATTCTACCAGGTTGTGGGCCGCTCCATGAAACTGTTCAATCAAAGAGGAGACGGATGCGGAGTCAATAAGTCGCGGAACTCTCTTATCGCAGATGGCTCCAAGCGATGCAACAAAGAGCTGAGGGGAACGACTGGGTGGCCAATAACAGAGCAAAGCAGGAGCGGGAATGAACAAGCCCTAAATTATGGACCCAAATTGAAAGCTTGAATGCTAGGCTACTTAATTTCCCATTTACTTCCGGCACAGGCCGGATTAGCGGTCTCTCTGTAGACACACGATGGAGCACTTGGCGGCGCTGTCCGACGGTGATAAGCCATATTAAATTGGCTTGCATATCTTTTATTCCCCGCGGGTATGCGATTGGACTAGTTTCAGGTTAGCCCCGGCCCGCTATGGTTGAAATGGAGGCAAAGATAGCGATTTTTGAAGCTGCCAATAGACGCGCACGAAGAGTCGTTACTGCCCGTTAATTTAGGCGTAACAGAACCTCGCTCCCCTAGACTAATGAACCTATGTGGTAATGAGTTTTGAGGCCAATAAGTATAGCATAATGACATTGGCAATAACCGTAAATATATTGAGATAGACATCGAGGACCCATGTTCCACGCTACTATTACCGAATTAGGTATGGATTTACAAAACCCTCAGGATCCCCGCCTGGCCAGTATCCGAGGGCCGACAGGATGATACATACAGAGTAAGCAAGAATAATTATACTACGTTTCTAATCATTCAAATGTGAATAAATATATATATGAAATACGCTCTAAAACTACATCAAGAGGCTGATCGCGGAGCTTCTCTTCGACTTCTTGCCCTCAATGTCCAACCCCATCAATCGACGCACCGCCATCTGCGCCCCTCTCACACCATAATCCATGGAAACCACGACCTCGTCTGGTATATCCACAAATTGTCCAATGAGTGCCAGGTTCTCCATTCCCTCCGGTACCACTTGTGGTCGATCGCCACAGCCCCGCGGTAGTAATGTGGCGGTCATCCGGGGAACGACACACGGGATGGTGATGGTACTCTTTAATATCGTCTCGACCGGAAACTGCAGATGATGAAGTATTTCGGTCATAATCTCCTCCCCAGAACAGGACAGCATCGGCTTCTTAACATAGTCACCTTCCGCCTCAGGATAAAGCGCATAGCCCCAAAGAACTTGCACGTCGCCCGGCTGATCTGGGAACAGTGGCTGTTGCGGGATGTTCAGGCTGATAATCCAGCTACTGTCTTTCAGAGTCACGAACGTGGCTGTGCCAGGCTGGTTGTCTGTTAATTTACAGAAGCGATTGAAGAATTCGGGATCCTTGAGCGTGACGGTAAACGATTCCAAGCGGGATTCCGGCATGCGCGTGCAGAAGTTATATGCGTTTCCGAATTTAGGGTTCTTTGTGGATAGTTCGAGCCATAAAAGCCAGTTTTCATCAAGGTCTTTGTCGATCTCCATTAGCTCTAATGAGGGCGGTTCGGTGTTGCTGCCCGTCGTCGTCCCGGACATGACAGAGCCAACTGAAACAACGACGATGTCGTTTTGCCCCAGCACAATCTTGTGGTCGGGCTCGTCCTCTCTATGCGCGCAAATAGTGGATACGCGGTTATCGTTTTTTGGGTCCATAACGATATCGGAGACGATCGTATTAAACTGAAAGTCAACACCTTGCGATGTTAGGAAATGCGCGACGGGCGCAACAATGGCCTCATGGCGATTATAACGACCACTGTCAAGAATGCGCGGGAAGTTAAGATCATGAATGTCATGCATGAAACACGCGATATACCGACGTAATTCTGCAGCGCTGTGCCACGGCTGGAAGCCGAACCTGGTAAAAGATCAGTCTTTAGATGCCCTACGTTGATGGATGTGTTTGCTCACGTTGTGGCCAGTGTCAGCCAGTAATTACTCTTAAAGAAGCTCTCGTTAAAGTGATCTTTAATCCGTGTTCTCCCTAGAGCTTTTTCGGTTTTCGACACCATCACAAAAAGCTCTATGCGGTCTCGGAGCCCCAGGTTGATTTTGTGAGGATCAATACGCCCCAAGCCATGGGATCTCCGGGTGAGGAGGCGCGTGTGGGAAGTCCAATTCAGAGCATGACTCCCAAACTCTATAATATCGTCTCGAGCGGTCTTGCCTTTTCGCGTCCTAGAGGGAACTACCGAGAGCAATTCTTCCATGGCCGAGCCATTGAACGGAGGCATCCCCCCGGCCCGATAATTGTACCCATTCACTGGGTCTCCTTCACTAATCGTACCTCCCCCTGCCACTGCCAGCTTCTCTAGGATATGAATCCTTTCCGGGGGCACATTGGCTTCCTGGATCAAGTGCACGGCAGCTGTGAGCGAGGCAATGCCGCTGCCGAGGATCCAGACATCAAGCTTATCAGGCGGGCGACGGCTCCGTATAGTGCTTTGTGTTAGTGAAGATCTTGGTGATTTGCGACTAGGCATGATGATGATGATCAGTGAGAGACTCGGACAGAAGGGAGAGCGTCTGCTTTGGCTTAAAGAGGGGATTGAAACGGTCAATGAAGCAGTGGCTTAATTTGGCTTTATTGAAGGGATTCTAGGCGCGCAGTGGCAATGAGATTCCTCTGATGTCAGCGGACTCTTTTGTTTTTTACCGTCCATAATGCTTCGGGGAAAATTCAGAACCGTGGGACGGGCAGGCCAAAGGCTGGATCCCTGGGGTGATTCGCTTGATGTCAGAGTCTGGATCGCTTCCGCTATGACGCCACGACAGCCACCTTTGCTGGTTGAATAGGTGCAAAGAAGCACTAGAATTCTGCACACGGAGTTTTTCTAACCTTAGATTTCCAAGGATTTATGGCCCAGTGGTAATGCCAGGAACGCTTTCGATAAAAAAAAAATAAGCCTAGGTATACACTAGTAGCATCTCACCCCGAGAGGAGCAAAAGGACCGACGTATTCTTCCGTCCACTTAATCCACAAACGGCCTTACTTTCCTGCCTCTTACTAATTGGTCATAATAATCTTGGACTGTCTTGCGCCCTTTCCCTTCAAAATACTTGGGGCCGAGGTCGGCTGTCTCGAATCCCTTGGGATAATACTTCTCCCCTTCATCTCCGGGCAATGGTAATCCTACCAGCCGACTAAACCACGCCGATAGACCCCAGCGGTTCGACAGGGTCGGCTTAACGTAGTAAGGGGCACCACTCCAGGTACGCACATAGTGGCGCCCATGCTCATTGGGATCCTCGGAAAATACATCCAGTCGGAGGAAGTTCGGCCGCGGGAGGGAGAGATATCGAAGGTAGAACCTGCGAACGGCTACTAGAGAGAAGAAGATTGCATAGTATAGCCGAGCAGGGGCGTCATACCTAACTCGTTAGCATCTCGCTACCAGAGCTCGAAGGGCACGAGACTCACATCATTGCCACCCGTAGTCTTTCATCCATCATGCAAGAGGCAAAATTAACACCGACACCTTTCAGCCATGCTGGCAACACATAGACCAGAACGTCCATAGTCTTATCAGCGACGGCTTTGTTTTCCGGACTGGGCTTCATATACTGCTCCTCGTATCGGTGGCTCCATTCGGTCATCTCTTCAAGGAAATGTAGTCCGTCTCGGAAGCCCGTCTTCGCAGATGGCAACTCCGCGAAGTCAATCTCAAGTGCGTCTCCTAAGTTTTTCCAATACGTGCCGATAGCACATTTCTCGAGTTCGCTCATGGAGCGCCATTCAAACATCTCCGTGAAGCGGATCGGCTCGGTCGCAAACAGACTCAGGGTATAGAGCATGTCGGAGTTGAGAATGCTACCGCTAGTCCGATAGCCGGTGTGCAGGAACTTTGTTCGCGCGATGGCAGTTAGGGCACGGTCGGAGGTTGGCTCAAAGGACATGAACTGGCCGATGAGTGCACCGGTATCGGCGTAGCGTTTGAACGAGGTGGCTGGGTCGGAGAATTGGGAGGTCTTGAGTAACAGCTTGGAGATCGTGGGGATGCCATATGTCTGGTCATCTAGTTAGTGTATGTCTTTCTCGCGTTAGGTAGTACTTACCCTGAAGAGCGCAAACTGTAGAGCCTTCAGGGATATCGTAGGGAACTCTAGTTGGAGAACCTGTTTTTGAATAGCCCAGGCATCATGATCGGTCATGTAGGCCATCCCTTGACGGGTTGAGTATTGCCGATACTGGCGGTGCAGTCTCCGTAGTCTCTGAAACCGTAAACAAGCTACCAGGATAAGATATGTTGCGACAGCGCCGGCCGAAGTGGCAACGCGGCGTCTAGGGTTCGACCATAGTATTTCCAATACCCTCCTGAATGGGACACGTTCAGATAGTGATATTATACGAGAGATGGGGTTCTCCATGGTGAATATCAATCTGTTCGGACAATTCTCTTTGACAGCACCTAAGATTCATGAGATAGCACGAGAATGTTCTCTTTATACTCCCCCTCCGCACCTTCCATCTTACAGCCCCAATGAGATGAGCACATTGTCAATTCCCCGGATGCAAGTCACTCTCTGTCAGGCCACCTGTTCGCAGTGAAAGCGCAATGAGATGGTGTAGCAGGATCAATCATATGCAAAGTATGCTCACGTAGAGCGGACCGAGGAAGTGGAGTGCGGGGAGGTTTTTGTCGATCAGCCGTGGAGGCTACGAACGATGGAAGCACCAACAGTTAAACGGCGCTCTTAATACCCGTATCTCCGTGAGCTCTAGCAAATCATCACATTGATATTTGTCGGATGGACGAAACCGACATCATACGAGGAGTCGATCAGTGAGATCTGAGCATTAATTTTGCCGGGGTCTGAAGGATCTACCGTTAAAAAGCCGAGAGCCTATCAGTCAAGCGCATAGCATTCGGCATATGCACGTATGTCTGTCTTCTGACTGGCTCTAAGCCGCACAAGCAGAGTTTGTGCTTCATGGCTAATTCCTAGAGTGTAGAGCCTGGGGATTAGAACCCTCGGTTATACAATGACCAGACGGTAGAGATTGTCCTATTCGACATTTCCATGATAACACATTCGAATAGACACTACTAGCAACGTATCGAATACGATAGGATATACCACCATGAGGTACTTATGAGGCCGAGGCCAGAAGCCGAGCGTGTTTCACAAACCGCTCGGCCATGAGTTACTTACCGATCCCAGAACGTCATACTTCCACGAGACAACCAAGATTACACTTTTCTAGCGTGTCTGTTGACCTGGTCGTGTGTTCCGCATGCTCGTGGTAATGGTCTTAGAAGCTTCTCGGCATGTTCTAGCAGCTTAACTAATCTATGGTTGCGATTCAGGTGTATGTCTCTCAACTAACCGAGTTAAATACTCGACAAGCACTAAGGAAGTCCGCTATTGTACACATGTTTAGCAATTTTATTGATACAGGTATATATGCGTGAGACCTTCAGAATCTTTCGGTTGTATAAGATTCCAAGCATTAATATGATAAAAGACGTTGATACGGAACGAGATTTCCAGAATATTAAGTCAGCGCACGCTTCTTGCCTAAAATAATCATGACAGCTCCAGTTGTCCGGCTTATGTCACATTGAAGGGCAGACAGGCCTTCCAATATATCTTTCCTTTCAGTCTGAACTTCTAACATTATTGATGCATCGCCCGCCTAATCAAATAGCGCAGTTATAATCACTATGTAGATCAGTGTCTACGGATAAGTGGCATCCCAACCAACACCACTAAAGTCAACATTCGACATATCATCAGCGAGCCTTTTATTACCTGCTAGTGTCGCTTGTATCCCCGATGTCAAGGATGAGCTCCCAGCCTGTGGCCAAAGCACTTCACGATCATCAATATCCCGGCTGATAGTCGTCTCGACCCTGATACACCCCCCTGCCATCTCTGCTCTGCGGTCACGCACCTCAGTAGCTGAAGCTGGGTAGGCTTGTGATCGCACTTCGGAGCGACCATCCTGGGAGAAGTTCGTGCAGTGCTTTTGAAAAGGCCAAGATTCAACCTGTGTACATTCCGTTGTCGTCAAACGACTTGTTATCTGGTGGTATGTTTTCCAGCAGGTATGGGTACAACGTTTGAATAGAGGAGGCATGAGAATGACCGAGGCGCAGACAATTGCGATATCGATTTCGAGGACCGTCCATATTCGTTCCCTTGTGCCGCTTGCTGGGGTATATTAGCCGAAATCAGGACTAGAGTGCATGTGGGTATATTCACCAGTTAGGTTTTTTGTTGGGTAATATCTGAATTCAATCAGACGCATAAGGCTAAGAATACAAACACTAGTAGTGGTCAGTACATAGCGGGTTGAGTATGTCGAAGTAATGTATGAACCTACATTCCACCAATACCGAATAGGATAGTAAGAAGTGCCTTCTTTCGTGGTTCCATTTGCAATCGCCATACTATAGCAAAAGGGATTGCCAGCAATACTATATCTTGGACGAATGACACGGCTCCAGTAGCGATGAAAAGAGCCTTCTCTCCACTTATGCAACGGCCCCCGGTTTCTTGATTCCAAAAGTACTGCGGTGGCCAGCATTGGAATGTATTCGCAACAAGAGTTGCCAACCCCCATGCCAGAATAAAGACGGCGAGGAATAATGTAAGAGAAAGCACTCTCGTCACGGATCCCAGCAGCCTCCGAAGAAGCATAATAATGGACAGCTTGATGCAAACCTGGGAGGCTGGCCAGAATTCTTGGGCTATCCAATACATCTACCACCAGTTAGTCAATGTGTCGCGTCAACGGTGGGGAACTTATACCATTGTTACCCGATGAGCAATCCTCGAAGGCAGAGTCGAAAGGTCAACTCCAGCGCCTTCCGATGCCGCTAGTTCGGTCAATAATGGTGCCGTTAGCTGTAGAGATTGTTGTACGTACCGATCACGGTTGGTATGGTAATGCCGTAAGACAATACCAATCCAAAGCCTAGGAATACATCGCTGGCGTCCAACTTCCCGGTGCCAAGGCACTGGCTATACAAGCGGAGAAGGTAAAAGAGCGTAGCTACCACAGCCCCAACAGTCGAGAGGGCGATGAGTAGCCGGCTCCAATATTCAGGACTGGTCATCAGCTACCAGTGTGCTCCATTAGTAGGACAGGGTTTCCAGTATAATGTCGTAGTGATAATCTCGTGCTTGGTGGCCGAATTACCACTTGCATTCATCAGGCAGCTACATAGCTCAGCAAGACCAACAATTTAGACAAATTTACACGGTAGGATAGCCTGTAATAAGGAGTCCGAATCGTAGTATGGAGAGCGATGACTTAGATCTCGGACAGTGGTCATTGGCAGTCAATCAGTTCCCTATCCTTCTAGAAGTCGTGATGTCACGCTTTTAAGGCCCGATGGTGAACTATGGACAGTTGAAAGGTCAAAACAAACACATAGTTTTACTGTCAGAGTGTAACCGACTCGGTGATTGGTTATCCACAAATTCCGGGCCGTGGTGCAGGTAAGTGTAGCTTTTTACCAAGCTGTCTCATGCCCGATTAGGGTACTGGTAGATATCGGGGAGGTCTCATCCAACGTTCCGCACCACCATCCGACTAACATTTGACTTCGTTGATTGATGTTTTCCATGGTTCCAATGATAACATGTAAGTACGGGAGCCAAGTCCGCATGAAATGCACTGGATCTACTGTTCCGGTATTATTAATTATCTTCCAGCTGATCCATCGCCTTCTTCGTTGTACTCGCAACCTTTCCAACGTCACCCCCCTGATCGCCGATCTGACTCAGACGCTCCTTCCAGAAGTTCCATCGTTCAGGGCATAGCTTGGCTGGCCCCTGGTACAATGACCCACCAGCCATAATCCGCTCTTCCTTGTTCTCTGCAGCCATAGTCTGCTGTCGCAAAACAGGCCCACCATGTTGGAGCCATTCCTTAGCCACGGCAATGTCGCATTCCACCTTCCTCCCCGACGATTCTTCCTCGAGAGCATCGCGGAGAGCCCATACGCCGAGAACGGTCCATGGTGCAAGGCTGATGCTGAGTAGACGTGCGACGAAAGAATTAAGGTTGATCCATTCTTTAATTTTCTCTTCGGCTTCGTTGTCGGTTGGATTGACTAAATTTCTATTAGTATATTTTGGTCTTCTGCTTATGATCCGTGAACACGTACGGTTCCAAGCTTCTCTCATTTGAGGCCCCAGAAGTGGCAGGTCCACCCAGAGTTTGGTATCATTCTAGAATGTTTTAGTCCAACCCAAACCGATCAAGATGTCGGAAGACTTACGCCCCAAATCTGTATCGTCGTAGGTGGTATCTCGGTCAACGCCTTCACAAGTTCCACTAACCGCTCCTGCGACGGGCTATCACATGGAATCTGTTTCGCGACATTGATAATGATATTCCAGAATTGCCAAAGCAGGTTCTCTAGACCGTCCGCTTGAGAATCCGACAGGAGTGGAGCTGCGAATTCATGGATACTCTTTGCCGTTGCGGAAGCTGTGGTTGAGCTGGAAGGTTGGGTATATTCATCCAATATCGCAAATATTTGTTTCTCCTGCTCTGAAGGCGATTCGATCCTCGAAGACAAATTTAGTGAGGCCATTTTACGCAGACTGAGTATTTTCGTGAATGCCGAAGAGGACACGAAGGCAGAAAGACACGATTTTATAACACCGCTTATCAGGCGGGGTTTATCGGCTGATTGCACGCATGAATCATAACGCGCCTTCTAGCCACGCGCTGATCTGATCTGCAGCATTGAGTGGATATGATTGGGGCTGGTGGGTTTAGTCTCGGTCGATAGACTCCATCTTACTAGGGTATGCTTGGCAATGGTTGGTTTATTGGTCTATCCTGCAAGAAGCTGCATATTAGTCGAATTAACAGCAATACATGATATCCAATAACAAATCATATGTTCCTCTTCGCCCTGCACTTGCAGCTTTCCGACGTCATATCAGACTTAGGCATGTAACCCTGCCAGGTTCAATGATATTTCCCACAACTTCGCCTGTTTTGCCTCATCATACACCCAAGGCGCATATCCCTTTCCAGCAGTCCCAGTACTCGGGTCGTATTTCTCTGCAATTTGACAATCTTCAAGATATTCCCCGCCCTTTCCTTCTAACTCCTTTGCTACCGCCGCCCAAACAGTGGTAGCGGCCCCGTGCTCCGAAGTTTTCCACACACTCAAAATCGCATCATCCTTATCCCATGCCTCTCTCTGTTCCTTGGGAACATGCTGCTGCAACCCAGTCCTAATGCCACCAGGGTGAACACTAAAAGCATGAAGGCCTTGAGACCCATATCGCCTCTCGATCTCATTGGCCGTCCAGATATTCGCCGTCTTGCTCTGACCATATGCCCTCCACGGTTCGTAAATTCCCTCCAGATTAATATTATCAAAGACAGGTTCACCATAACGATGCGCCAGGGAAGAGACATTGACAACACGCGAATTGAAGGCCGGGGTTGAGGAAGCCAGCAGGGTAGGCTTCAACAGGTAGAAAAGAGTAAAATGTCCTAAGTGATTGGTGCCGAATTGAGTTTCGAACCCATCTTGCGTCCGACCCTCCGGTGTCGCCATAACTCCTGCATTGTTGATCAGGATGTTCAATTGGGAGCTCTTGGACAAGAACTCTTCCGCACAGGCACGCACGCTGGCCAGCGAGTTGAGGTTTAGAGTCAGGAGATGGACGTTGGGTTTCTCGATGAGGTCTCCTAATGCTTTCTCGGCCTTCTTCAAATCACGCGCGGTGAGATAAAGGGTAGCCCCGGTGACGGACAGGGCACGGGCTGTGTCGATGCCGATCCCTGACGAGCAGCCTGTGATGAGGATAACTTTGCCCTGGAGTTTGCCTTCTAAACCATTGTTATGAATGATCTCCAAAGCGGTGGGATGGCAATTGGCACCGCTGGAGCTCTTGAAAGTGTCGTTGGTGGTAGACATCATGAGGAAATCCTTGTCTTATTAGTGTTGGCTAGGTATATATATTGCGCAGGATATATTCAATTTGATGTGTTCCGGTCAATGGTTCTACAAAACATGAATTTGTCGCCCTTTTTATATTCCCTGGTATGCCCAGCATCATACCAATCCTTACAGTTGACGTTGTAGAGCTCCATAGCGGAGTTAGGTCGCCCTTAAAGCCGTAAGTGTCTTGAATAGCATCATCTTTAGGATCCACATAGATGTGGATATATGTGCGGCCGCACGCTACGGCTGCCGATATCTACCAGGCGGCAAAATATGAAATCTTGGCGTTTTTCATTCGGCCACGCACTTGCTTCCGGAATAATGTCTGGCTCTTGGTCTCAAGACTCAGTTCAGCTGGACCTACCTGACGCACAGCCATGAAATGGCTGTCTTTGTCTATTAGATAGTTGGATCAATCAATCATCTATGTCGCAGTCTACCATCTCTATCATATTTTTACATCATTAGACTAGTGAAGCAATGCAAGTGGTTTAAGCGATTCAAGTCATTTAACCGATTTAGACAATATAAGCGATTCATAACTTACAAGATGACAGCTCAAGCACTTGAAGTAAACTAATTTAAAGCTTGCTAAATACAGAGTAAACTTGGTGGAATTAACACCCAATGGTGCGTGGCTATTAGTATTTTTCGAACATTTTTAATCTGCCTTGCCTTGCCTGGCCGCCTCCGCCTCCGCCTCCGCCTCCGGCCCGCATGCTTTCTCTCAATTCCCGCATCCACAGGAAGTCTACCTCAACCTCGTCAACGTCATGGTAGATCCACAAGTTCCTAGCTCGCAAGCTATCAACGCGTGTCTCACTTGTCGCAAGCAGAAACGGAAGTGTACGAAAGAGAGGCCTAGATGTTCTACCTGTCGCAAGACTGGGCGGGCCTGCGACTACACCCCTATTGGCAGGAGCTCCGCGACAGCGACAGCGACAGACAATGGTGAAAGTCCAGATTCACAAGAGACTGGTGAATATGCAGCTTTGACTAGAAGGGCTCATCTGAGTGGCTATGAGTCAAGTACAATAGGTGCTAGTTCCCCAAATACGGACGGTCTCGTCACTCTGTTTCTCGACTCCGACATCTCTCCGGATCGAAGTTATCTGGAATCTAACAGAAAAGTCCCCCTGCCACCCGACTACCTCCGTTATCTCCGAAGTCCTGCACAAGTTCGACATGAGGTTGACGTTTACTTCAATAGTGTTCACACGTTCTTCCCTATAGGTAGGAATCATGTCCAATGTGGGCTTGGCACGAGTTGTTTGCTTGATCGAGACTGAATTCTATAGTTTCGAAATTGCGGCTATATCAGCAACTGTCAAATGCGGATCGGAGAGATGACCCTGATTTGGGTCTTCTATTGATAGCGATACAATTGCACACGCGGTCGTGTAGCGAGGTCGAATCTGGCGATGCAGAGCTTTACAGGTCTGCAAAGGCTTGCTACGTGTATATTGAGAGCAGCAATGTCTTCTCCGTAAAGGTACTACAAGCGTTGCTGCTGATCGCATTATATGAGATATCGAATGCTATCCACCCCGCGGCGTATCTCACGGTGGGACATTGCGCAAGACTCGGGCATGCCATGGGAGTTCACCAGCGCAGTGATTCACCGCAGATGCTTAACCAAGTAGGTGAGTGATCTCCCCTTACTAGTAAGGCTCTGGTGTACTTAAGGACGCAGGCACATGGGTGGAGCTCGAGGAAAGGCGTCGTACTTGGTGGGCAGTGATCATACTGGATAGGTAAACTCTATCTAGCACACTCCTACGGTTGTTGGTCGACTGTATATTGATCTGACTGGCTAATTTATCTAGATACGTCAATCTAGGCGGTAGGAATCGCCCGCTTGCATGTGAAGATGCACAGCCAGAGGACTTCCTTCCTGCAGATGACAAGTCCTGGGATCGTGGAGTATACATCAACCCTTGCCCTAAGCAGACTAAGGAAGTCACTGAATAGCAGTAGGAGATCACGGTAGTGGAACCTCTCGCAGTCCGTGCCAATACGACAATCGAAGTTTGTCCGTTCACACGAACTTGTCAAGCAGCGCACATGCTCGCCCGTGTACTTGGTCACCTAAATGATCGCAACTCTGATGTTGACTTTCGATACGAAGAGGCAATGCAGCTGCATCGTACCGCTCAGGCACTATCACATACACTGTCAAACGAACTGGAACAATGGATCGAGAAAGTATACGACCCAACTGCGCACCTTCCACTTTTTTCTGCCATTGGCATCTGCTATAGTGCGTCACTCCTGCTGTATGACAGATACTGTTGTAGCGGTATTCTTGGGGTAGCCGGGAATGTAGAAGTACAACAGACGGCGCTCTCCGGCATCAACGAGGTATCTCGGGTGGTCCTTCAATTCGCAAAAAGTATTCGCTCGGCCATGGATCTTGGTGGGGCACTCAGAATGAGTCCCCTGGTCCTTGATTGTTTATATCAGGCTGCAGCAAATTTTATGTGGCAGAGCCGTGAGACTGGAAATTCAGACCTCCTGAACATGGCGAATGAGATACTGAGTGTCCTCGAGGTCCTTGGGACGAGATGGAAGGCACCCAGTAAGCTAGACTACTAGAATCTTCGCCTACTGTCTTATGCTAACGCACTGGCTTTAGGCGCGTATCTGTCAATTCTTCGAAAATCCGGTGGTCATTGCTGAGTGCCACCGACAGAAAACCCGTACTATGTACGGCCTGCCTAACTAGTCCATAACATGAACTTACAAGCTCGACCAAGCCATGGGGGACTGCTATCTATTAGTTTCTATTTCCCTCATGGAACCGAGGTAGACGTTCGGGGACATATGACGCGTCGCGATGCTCACGTTGGCCTAACACTATCCTGTTTCGAACCAGTATTCAATATCCTATCAGAAATGCTCAAGTCCCCGGCCTGAATGGCAGATGCAATCAGAAAATTGGGCCTGGGTGCCTAGGTAGTGAGTTGAGTATGAACGGGTTTGTAATTATTGAGGAACTGTCTCAAATCGCCGAGTAGACCCTCAGAAAGGAGCACACCACAGGGTAATTAAGTCAAGACCATATGGTCTTTGAAGCTCATATGATAACATGACACAGCATCTAACTAGGATGCTGGACGGTTCTGGTTCCAATGGCATAGAACTATTGGACACGGGCAACAACATTTAGCACTGATCGTTTAAGTCTTGGCATCGACTGTCTTTATCAATGGCTTTCCCTTTGCGTGCGCCACGGGAAATATATGGGATATTCTAATATACCTACCCATGGCATTGGCGAGTCAATTCCTGGCTTCAAATACTTTCCCATGATCGATGATGGATTTCGGCCGTCGTCGGACATTGTTCGGTGTAGAATGGTTATTTCGTATAGAATTATAGGAACCAAAGAGCAGAACCACGGGTCTTGAAAGGGGATTTCCAGCCACAAAGCGGTACCCACCAATAGCTTATACCCCAGGGGCCATCTAAACAGGCATCAATTGTGGCTTTTTTCTGAGAAGCTTACCAATGCGACAATTTGGGCTTCCGGGGCATATGATCAATAAAATGAAGAGGTGAAATGACCCAGGCGAACAGAGCGTTCTGAACAAATCGAGAGATCATACTGTGAATCAGGCTATCAGATGACACCACTTCTAAGTAATTGAAAAGATAGTGTACCTACTAGTTCATAGGCATTTTCACTAGATTTGCTAACGTTTATGGTAAACCTTGACATGTTGACGCACACACGGAATATAGTTGGCCGAGTTCAGGATTCAGTGCTCCAAATGCTTGATCATATGTTGGAGCAGAAAGGCTATCGAAATTTACCGAACTTGCCATCACGTAAAGATATGGTTCCTCAGAGGTCTAAATATGTCCTTCCAACGAAGGAATAGTAGCAAACAAACACTATTCGAAACTTTCACCTCTAAGCTTGGATCATACGTTCTGACTGTGTCATTACGGTTCTTACTCCATCTGTCTTGTCATTCCTGCTTCGAGTGTGATCTAGCTTCAGTCTCAACCAGGGCTCCACACTAGAGACTAGTTGGACTCGTGTGGGGTATCAAAATGTCTTTGCTCGTGGTTGCGGTTGACACAAGGGCTACAGGCACTGGGGTTACTACGACCGTAGGATGCTGGCAGCCTAATATTAGAGGTGTGGGAACAGTTCGGTTAAACTTAACATATGAAGATTTTTCAGCCAGGAAACACGAGCTTGTTCGCCAAATAAGACCAATCAAACGATGCACCATCTTCCATGGCTTCTTCAGAAGGTTGCTCGCAGATTGGAAGACTATCCAATGCAGCAGGAGCTCATACATCTCGAGCACGTTAGCCAAAAAGCTAACCCATCTCCTGTATGTCTGAATTCGGCAGTCAGGGATCAACATCATTATCATTTACCCAAGTTTCGCAGTATCAATCAGTTACTCGGTTCACTTGCCGATGGAATATGGCTTTTTGTCCGAGGCCTTTTGCATGAGGCAATCTCTCTGCTCTATTTTGTGCTTCTTTATAGTAGTTCTTTAGCATTTTACAATTGTCATTTACCATTACAGGTGTCGCTCTCGCGTTGACCTTTCATCAATGCCGCTGGTTGACCCCATCAATCACTTGTACTCATATCTTATCTTGATCCGATCTGTTCGGTGGATCGGTCCGAGCTCCGATGACGACATGGCATAAAGAATCGTCCGCGTCACTTTTACTTCAACGCATATAGAATTATTAAAGTTAGCAGACCAACAAGATATTTACCAGAAAAATGGCTACGAGTACCGTCGTATCGCTCCTGTCATCGCTGATGCAAACCCAGAGTACAAGTGAACACGAACAGGAACTTGCCCACTTCTTAGACGACCACCTTACCAACCTCGGCTATACCGTTGAACGCCTTCCAATCGCCGAAGGCTCGACCAGAGAAAATGTTTATGCCTATCTAGGTACCCAGCGGAAGACCAGAGTATGTCTCACCTCACACCTGGACACCGTCCCGCCCTACATCCCACTACGAATTGAGGGATCGACAATCTACGGGCGGGGCGCATGCGACGATAAAGGTCCCATGGCCGCGCAGATATGCGCTCTAGAAGAATTGAGGGCAGAGGGGGCTGTGAAGGAAGGCGATGTGGGGCTACTTTTTGTGGTCGGAGAAGAGAAAGGTGGACCCGGCATGATAGCGGCAAATAACCAGGACCTCAGTTTCGAGGGGGTCATATTTGGGGAGCCGACCGAGGGGAAATTGGTTGTCGGACACAAGGGTCATTTGGTGTTTGAATTGATCGGCGAGGGCAAGGCTTGGTATGTTGCTTCCTTGCACATCACTTATGGGCCTGTTTGGGTTGTGCTTGAACTGACAGCGACAGTCACTCTGGATACCCTCAGCATGGGGTGAACGCTAACTTTGCCCTTATCGAAACGCTGAGTGACTTGGTTCAAACGAAGTTTCCGGGCTCATCGCTGCTTGGGCCATCGACTTTCAATATTGGGAAGATCGAGGGCGGCGTGAGCTATAATATCGTCCCGGGGACGAGTAAAGCGCTTTGTGCTGTCCGCGTCGCGACTGATATGGCTGGGATAAAACAGATTGTCTCGGATACTGTTTCCCGACATTCGAATGTTCGACTAGAGTTCAAGTTTGAGTATCCTGAAACCTTGCTAGATCATGACGTTGAGGGGATGTTTAAGGTTGGATCTTGCTGCTATATGAACAGTGGGCTAACAATTGTATTCAGGATTCGAGACTGCCCCTGTTTCATACGGGACTGACGTTCCGCGATTCAAGGGAAATCATAAGAAATACCTATATGGGCCAGGATCTATCCTGGTAGCACACGGAGACAATGAACAGATTGATATTGATGAGTTGATGGAGGGGGTCCAGGCGTATAAAAGGCTGACGATGCACGCGTTAGGTTCTGCTCGGTAGAAATGTCAATGCTGAGGGACATTTCAAGCTATTCTGTCTCATTTTGTCAAGTGTTGGTATCGCTGTCCATATGTCCTTCTATGACGTTCCAATGTGAACTTCGTGAGGCGACTACACCACGGTTTTCTAAACTACCAATGTTCCGTCACGGCACATGAGCGAGCAAAGACTCTGTTCGGCTGCAGATAGGCATTATACTTTCTATTTGCTTATGATTGCTTCCCACTAGGAATGCCAACTCTCCAAAATTGCACCCTTTCTTTTGTAGGACTCGGATACTACCGATAGGATGTATATATGTATCTAAACAGACTTGATTTTCTAGAATCAAGGAGACTTTCCCTATCTGGATGAGGCCGCTTTAATGAGGGCGCTCAGGGGGTCGCTCACTGAGTATTTCTCATCACCGGTCAATACTGACTGAGCGCGCAGGTCCTACTCACGGCGGGATCAGTCATCAGTCACGTGTACAGAGGATCATAGCGGCCGCTCCACAACAACACTTCCCCCTACTAAATCCATTTACCGCTTTCTCAACCGCTTTCTATATTAGATTACTTTAATCATCTAATTACCTCTTTAGTTCTTATATACAACTATTATATATAACATATCTCATCCAACTATTAATCTTAAGTTATACAAGACTAAGTGTAACGAAGGATCTACTATACAGGGTAGATAGCCTGTCAACTAGGTAAGGAAACGGGAGGGCCGCTATGATCCTCCGTAACCGGCAGGCAGTGGGCAGCACGTTCCAGTCTCTAGTCTCCGCGCACATCGGACAGTACTGGCAGTCTGCACATCCACTAATACAGTAGCCAGTTTTGTTATGCACCAGATTCCTTATAGTTCTGGTAAGTTGCCCCGCCTGTATCACATAATTTTCCTCTCTTAGGTGGGTATTCCTATCTTGATTGATCATAGGAAGGAGAAAGCCAAATATAGCTAAATCCACGATCAGCAGGGTTTCGTGTAGCCTTGATACACTCTGTTAGGATTACAGAGTTTAGATGTAGCCCTGGCCTTGGTGATGCCTTGGTGGTGTCCATATCAACAGTTACTAACTCCTGGAACCAATCTCTTGTCACGGTCAAGGAGTATGAGGCCTGGACCTGTACCGGATTGATTCCTCCATCTACATGCCATCTACGTGCGTGGTCAGTTTCAATCAACAGAACACGACAGTCCGATGTGGGATGTTGTTCTGAAAGATGCGATCAACTGCCGAATTGGGAATTACCTGTTTGGGAACATTTCCAACCTAAGAAGGCGAGAAACACCAGACATCTACAACCACCTTCCACTCCTCCACAAAGACTCATATACAGCCAACCGCCATGGCTCAGCTGCGCATGAAAGTCATCAGAATTGATCTGTCTTATCAGACCACTGACTTCCACCCCCTCTTCCACCCCGCAACACAGCCACGCTCAACATGGCCTCCATGGACAAAGTCTTTGCCGGCTACGCCGCTCGCCAGTCGATCCTCGAATCAACCCAGAACACCAACCCCTTTGCTAAGGGCATCGCCTGGGTGGAAGGCCAGCTGGTGCCCCTGGCAGAGGCACGCATTCCACTGCTGGACCAGGGCTTTATGCACAGCGATCTTACATACGACGTGCCCTCCGTCTGGACGGCCGCTTCTTCCGGCTGGATGATCACATTACCCGGCTCGAAGCCAGCTGTACCAAGCTGCGACTGCAGCTGCCGCTGCCGCGCGACCAGGTCAAGCAGATCCTCGTCGACATGGTAGCCCAAAGCGGCATTCGTGACGCTTTCGTCGAGCTGATCGTAACGCGCGGGCTAAAGGGCGTGCGTGGCACGCGCCCCGAGGATATTGTCAACAATCTGTACATGTTTGTGCAGCCGTATGTGTGGGTAATGGAGCCGGAGATGCAGCGGGTGGGCGGCAGCGCTGTCGTTGCCCGTACCGTGCGCCGTGTGCCTCCGGGTGCTATCGATCCGACTGTCAAGAACCTGCAATGGGGAGATCTAGTGCGCGGCATGTTCGAGGCCGCTGATCGCGGTGCTACCTATCCGTTTTTAACGGACGGAGACGCCCATCTCACCGAGGGCTCTGGTTTTAATATCGTGCTCGTCAAGGACGGCGTGCTGTACACGCCGGACCGGGGGGTGCTCCAGGGCGTCACGCGGAAGAGCGTTATCAATGTGGCGGAGGCCTTGGGGATTGAAGTCCGTGTTGAGTTTGTGCCGGTTGACCTGGCGTACAACTGTGATGAGATTTTTATGTGTACCACCGCTGGTGGCATCATGCCTATCACTACACTGGATGGGAAACCTGTGAATGGAGGAAATATCGGTCCGATCACGAAGAAAATCTGGGATGGATATTGGGCTATGCATTATGACGAGGCGTACAGCTTTGAGATTGATTATAACGTGAGGGATTGAGAGTAGGCAAGATGTAGTCTAGTAGCCATTGTTGAGCTAAAAGAATTGCAATACAAGCAACTCTGGGGACTTTGGTATTTCCAGGTGGTATACAACTATTCTATGTGAATTCTACGTACAGTATTCTGTCAACTTTGCGGTTGTTGATGCTCAAATTAGGTAAAGCCAGAAGCATGTATTTCCTATTTAAGAAGGTGAGATACCTACACATCTAAAGGTCAACATAAATCTATCATAACTGACTCATCTGTCCAGATCATTGAAAGAGGCCAGGATCAATCGTTGTCTGCTTTAAATCATCTGGCCCTCGCACCATCATGCCGCCTCACCCTCGTGATAGTATCGTGATTGTCGGGTATGTTCCACCCGAAGGCGTGTGAATTCATGCTTACCATCCACAGCGCCGGGATCATTGGCCTCAACGTTGCCCTGGTACTCGCAGAGAAAGGTCATGGGAGGTCCATTACCGTCATTGCTGAACATCTTCCGGGCGACACTTCAGCGACCTACACCTCGCCATGGTGAGTGTCCTTCATATAGTGCATTTCAACTCGGCTAAGAACCAGGGCTGGGTGCAACTTTTCGGCTATCTCGGGATCGGATGCAAATGCGCTACGATGGGACGCGTTGGGTTACACGCATCTTATGAAGCTGGCCGATCACCACGGCCAAGACGCCTTTGTGCAGCGAATCCCTTCGACCGAGTATTGGGATGACCATATCCCGCATGAGAAGATTAAGACCATGGAAGGGTATCTTGCAGATGTAGGATTACAGCAGATCTGTTGAATGGATTCCCCTCTAACCGGTTCTAGTTTCAAATCCTGCCCAAAGAGAAACTCCCAACGGGCGTCAATTTCGGCATCTCCTTCATTACGGTTACAGTCAACGCGCCCAAACACATTGAGTATCTCCATCGCCGACTGGAGACGCATTATGGCGTGCTATTTGTGCGACAGCGTATTCCCAGCATCCACGCAGCGTACGCCAGTCCCACGACTCAGGTCGTGTTCAACTGCGTGGGCAATGCTGCGCGCACGCTGGCCGGTGTGGAAGATCCCAGATGCTTTCCGACTCGAGGCCAGGTGGTTCTTATCCGCGCGCCGCAGGTCCGATCAAACATCATGCGGCACGGTGATGGCTACGAGACTTATGTCATTCCCCGGCCGGGGTCGAATGGCAATGTAATCTTGGGAGGATATATGCAGGAAGGCGTGAAGTGAGTCAATATTCATCTGCAGGCGACACATCATCGCTGACATACTTAGTGATGGGTCAACGTATTCCTACGAGACCCAGTCTATCCTCGAGCGAACGAGTGCGCTGAGCCCCGAGTTAATCAATCCAGAGGTGCTGGCCGTGTTTGCTGGGCTGCGGCCGTCTCGCAAGAGCGGTGCGCGTGTCGAAAGGGGCGAACTTCTTGTCGCTGGACAGAAGAGAAGCATTGTGCACAACTATGGTGCCGGTGGAACAGGTTTCCAGGCAGGATATGGTATGGCCCTGGACGCCGTGGCATTGGTCGAGGATATCTTGCAGTCTACTCGGACAACAGCTCGGCTATAGATTGCTGTTGTAGAGAATCAGGTGTACGGCCATTGTCGTAAATACTGAATAACAAGATGGATATGGAGATCAATATATCCAGGGATGATAGCTCCTGCGATTCCAAATTCCTAGCTTGAAAATCCTTGGGATGAAGTTCGTCTGGACCTTGTCAAGCTGAATATAATACAAATGCTAGAAGCGCTCAATGAGACAACCCTTTTGAACGAGCTTTTCCTAGATAGTACAAATACCACGATCGAACGATTGACTCTTCCTTCTCAGTACCCTCTCCCCTTTTGATCGTGGGAAGCACCGTGGGGTATACCCGAAAGCAGCGAGAGCCGCAACAATGATGACATTCTGGAAACCCTTATTCCCGCCTTGAACAGATGTAGGGATAGATATAAATGTTGGATTCGTTCTTTTCAATGCCATGCACACAGACAATATAATGTTAACTTCCAGCCCTTATAGAAGTTGTACGTAACTACGTTTATATAGGCCATGGATATCTACAGCACTCACTATTTGTTACCGCACAGCTACGCGTATAGTATACGCTTTTTAGGTTCCTTTCATGACATCGTGCTGAACCTCCGCATTAGAACTACAACACCGGTGAAGTGTATTTGCTTGAAACATCCATTCCACTTTCAATGGCCTATCGGAAAAAGGGATCCAGCCACTGTGGAATGCGAACCGACCTCCGACCCTGACCTGATCAACGGAATGGAGTTAGGGGATGCTTATCCATATTACCCTTTCGGGCAATCGAGAAGAGAGATAGGCATATCAACCCCCGCATGCAAGCCACCGTCTCTAAGACACCAGATACATTGACGCCTGGATCCTTTTCCCCCACGTCTGCTACCTGTAAATCTTTCTTTCATTGGTGCCCCCATACACTAAGCAAGGTTCATAGAACGTCAGGGGCGGCATGCTTGGATGCGGGGAGGAGAAGACCGAGATAGCCCTGACGCAAGGAGAGGATTAGATAGTAATATTTAGACTAAGAGGCATGGCACTTTCTTTTGCCACTATCGACGTAGAGATCAGCGCACCGGGCTATAAGGCTTAACTTCAGGTACCCTGGCATATCAATTTCAAACTACCGTCGAATCCAACCATTCTGCCATTATATATCTCTGGTTACAGCGTTCTTCGAAGCTGTACGCGTTCGGCAAGCTGACATGAGTGATATTAAGAGAGAAATGTCACACCAACACCCAAAAGGCAAACCTGATGACAGCAATGTGCCAGGAAAGGACTTTGGACAGGTGCTCGATTTGGACGATGCTGTCTTGCGTGCTCAAGGTCGTGAGGCTGAGCTGAAACGGTCATTCTCCTGGATAGGGGCAATTGGCTTGGCTTACAGGTGAGGCTTCCTTCTATCAGCGCCATCCTCTCCATATCTGACCGTCCTCAAGCATCATCAATTCCTGGCTGTCGTACGCATCCTGCTTTGGCCTTGCACTCAACCATGGAGGAGCCCAGATGGCCGTCTTTGGTGTGATCATTGCTGGCTGTACCCAGTGGATTGTTCTTCTAGGGTTAGCCGAGATGAGTTCAGCTCTTCCGTCGTCAGGGGTGCGTGGATCCTGTGTCTCCCTCGGTTTCATTGCAGACTTCTCGTGGCTGCCTGTTGACTCTCATCTGATGCGTGCAACAGGGCCAATACCATTTTACCTACATCGTTGCTCCACCACGTTCCAAAAACTTCGCCGCCTATGTGGTCGGTGTCTTGAGCATATTGGGATGGTGGTTGAACACGGCTTCTGGTACCATCTTCACCGCTATCTCAGCCTTTTCCATTGCTACACTCTGGTATCCTGGTTTTGCTGGGGAGCAGTGGCAAGTATATCTCTGCTATGTGTTGATATTGGTCTTGACTTGTGAGAAAACCCCCGTGTTCTTCGTCCATGGATCTAACTGAATTGCTCGTCTAGTGATTCCTATTTTTACCATTCCCCAGAAATACATCGATCAATTGACAAAGGCATCCATGCTGCTATCCGTTGTCGGACTCGTCCTTGTGCTTGTGACCTGCTTGGTCATGAGCCGTGGGAACTACCACGCAAGCAACATCCTCAGATACCAGGGCCAGAGCGGGTGGGGTCCGGGGACTGGCTGGATGATGAGCATCGGGATTGGGGAGTACTGCTTTGCGGCAGCCAGTGCTTGCACGCATATTGCCGAGGAAATGCCACGTCCTGGGAGGAAGTTGCCCCATGTAATGTAAGTCATGCCCTTTGTAATTGGCACGAAAACTCACAATCTGCTAACCGAGTTTAGAAACCTGACTATGCTCATTGGGATACTTACAGTCATCCCGTGGATCATCGCCATGGCGTGCGTGATCCAGGATATGGAGGCGGTTCAAAACGCCTTTCTCCCTAGCCTAGAGGTTTTCTACCAGGCCACGGGGAGTAAAGCTGTCGCCAGCTTTCTCCAGGCCTATCTGACCTTTTTATACTATTGTACGACGATCTCCATGAGGCTGATAGCAAGTACGCACTGACACTGATATACTTGTCTAGCCTGCGTCCTCAGCCAATGGATCACCTGCAGTCGGATTGCTTGGGCTTTTTCGCGAGATGTATGTTATTGTTCGGTGCATCCGGCAGGAACTGGGGATAGGTGGCAAGCTAATACCGCCAGAATGGCCTCCCGTTTTCTTCGTACTGGAACCATATCCACCCGAAGCTGAATATCCCCGTGCGAACCACGCTTCTCGCCGCAGGATTCTGTTTGATATACGGGTTACTTTATATCGCATCGACGACGGCATTCAACTCCATTATCAACGCTGCTATCATTATGATGAACATAAGCTACACCGTGCCGCAAGGAATCCTGCTGACGTGTGGCCGTCACCGGCTCCCAAGACGGGCATTTGATCTCGGTCCTGTACTCGGTTATATGGTCAATGCTTTTTCAGTTCTCTGGACGACTGTCAGCGGCGTCTTCTTTTGTTTTCCCACCGAGCTTCCCGCCACAGTGGGAAATATGAATTAGTGAGTTTTTGGTGTTGTTGATTCCGCGAGGATGTATGTTGACTATCTCATGACAGCATCTCGGTGGTCATAGTCGGGCTGTTCGGATTGTTTATGCTGTTCTGGATGGAGAGGAGGAAGAAATTCAAAGGTCCGGACATCGATTGGGAAGCACTCAATGCTAGTAATGCGCTAGAATAGTTCTGTCTCTTGAAGATTACAACGGGCATGACTTAGTTATGACTCCTTCTTCGCTGCATTTGTACAGATGTTGATAGCCGTATTGTGACTGATCTGTTCACGATGGTCTACCAAGAGTCATGTGGGCTATCCGAATAGAAATTGCATCGGGGCTTGACAAGTCCCCTGGGGGCCTGTTTTCCTATCAACGACCTCTCCCCACCAGGCGTTCTGGCCAGTCCGCGTCGACCGTCCATCCCAAATCTCCTTCAGCAGTGATGGCACCGAGTTGAACATATGGTACCGGCTTTTCTCCCCCCACCATTTGCAGTACTGAATCACAAAATCCCTCATATCTGCATCAGACGTCTCGCTTCCAGCCAGAAACACGGGCAGCAGAAGCTGCTTCTGCGTCTGCGACGTCCGCCGACAAGCCCGTACATGGGTCAGCGTAGCCCGTACCAAGCGGGCAATCGCCTTCGGCCGCGGGGCTTTTCGGTCCCATTTGAAGATTCGCTCGATGTAGAGGAGAAGAGCGCATCGCCAGGCTTCCGCGCAGTGATGGCGATCCTGCTGCGCGTGGAGGCTCTCCTCGTCCGCGGCTTCGTCCGCGGTATGGTTCACAGCGCCCTCACCTTCGGAGAGGCCACAGACGCTGGCAAAGGACGTTGCCTTCCAGTTGCGGATCTGCCTCTCCAATTCCATCACTGGCGTAAGATCAAAGGTAAGCCAAGTCATGGAGGACGCGATTTCGCTCTGTTTGGCGAGATCGGCTAGCTGGAAGAGCTGCGCCACCAGGTCGCCGGGGCAGCCGGTCAGGTCGTAGAATGACCATTTGCCCTGTCGCTCGGAGCGAACGAGATGGTCTAGATACCGTTTGGAGATGGCCGTTCCCTGGCGGGAGATCAAGGCTAGCGTTGCATCCCACCTAGTTGCGGATTAGACAGCGAGCGAGATCGTGCAGGACCCTGATTTTACCAGATGACCATCCCAGCCTGAGAGCAGATGCGCGGGTTATCGAGGGCAGATGGGCCTCCGCAGGCCTCCAGAATCGACCGAACACGGTGCAAATGCGTGGCCCATGTGCCTAACGCAGAGAGGGTACACTGGCCAGACCTTTCAGCATCTTGCTAAAGCAGAGAGAAGGTTGTCTTGCCTACGTCGAGGGTGAACATGATCAGAATAGGGTCGAGGAGGGTCAGCCCCCGTATAACTAGTTGGTCACTCTGCAACGCGTCGTCCAGGAGCTTGGTTGCGTTGACGCGCTGCTGGATTGCCTCGGCGGCCCATGTTCCGGTCTGGTGGTTGAGATGCTGGAAACATAGCGCTAGAATGGAGTTGAACAAGAGACGAGAGCCCTGCGATGTGTTGTCGCGGCAGCGGAAAGGGTTCAGCGCCGTGTCCGACGTCAGCGGCAGGATGCAAAACTCCGTGTCATCTGTAGAAAGTCAGCAGGCCAGCCACAGCTTGGAGGGTACACAAGCCGTACACATTCTGAGAAGCGTCTCGTGTTGATTGCCGAGGATGCCGTTGACGCCTGCAGTTGGGTTGAGATGGGCCGGAGGTGTACGAAGGGACGAAACGACCAGCGTGTCTGGTTGCGGTACGTCAGTCGCCAGGAAGGGGAGATCTGTATCGAGTGCATCATGCAGCTCTTGGACAAGGCCCCCGCTGGCGTCCCGGGACAATAACGGATCATTCTGTGCAGCCTGACCGGGGCCATTGGGTTCGTCCAGTGGCATGATGACTTGGGCGCTGGGATCATCCAGAGGAAATAGCTCTGCGTCGTCGAAATAAGGCACGGTAAAA
This sequence comes from Aspergillus arachidicola, assembly GCA_009193545.1. Lineage (NCBI taxonomy): Eukaryota > Fungi > Ascomycota > Eurotiomycetes > Eurotiales > Aspergillaceae > Aspergillus > Aspergillus arachidicola. Next base: position 255,400 of record ML737119.1, read on the forward strand.
TCGGAAAAGCTGTCAAAAAGGGGCGATGACAGGCCGTTAGGGACAGTGAACAGGATATCCTCTCCCGGGGCTCTAGGAGAGGGAGAGATATCGTTGTGACGTTCTCGCTGCTGCTGAGTTCCAATACTACTTCTAACACTGTTCTTGACATGGACGCCGTGCGTCTTGCGGTGCTTCCGGCGGCCCGAACTGCCTAGTACGAACCGGAAATGTTTGGCCGAGTCCGTTTTGCGTCCTCCGTCTGCTCCTACGGGGTTTGAGTCATTTTCTGCATCTTCCTCTGCAGGCTGGTCGACCAGGCCGTCGTCGAAGCTGGAGCTCGGGAGGAATGTTTTCTGCGCAGGCTTCCCCAGCCATATGCGGCTGTTATCCCAAGACAGTGGAAGGGTGAATCCGCCACACTTACGACCCTGCTCCAGACAGGTGGTGCACTGAGGGCGTCGGCGGTCACAGACCTGACCGTTCGAGGCGCAAGTGTGACAATCGGTTCGCGCAAAGGCAAGCGAGTTCGTTCTTTTTCCTTTTTTGGAAGCTGAAGAGCTCATTTGGAGTGGCAGAGGTTGAGGTGATGGCGTTGAATTGACTGGTAGCACGACGCTGATACAGATTAGGCATGCAAGCAACGTTTGACTCAGTCAGGTAGGATGGAATCAAATATCTTGAGGATAGACCTACCATCAACTATCAACATCTTTTCCACCTTCTTTCCAACGTCTCTCTCGGAGGGATGTCGGAAGAATGTCTTGAATGTGGTGGTGGATGTTTGTACAGAGCATTTCCTAATCAGGTAAATATCCCAGCCGGCTAAAACAGACTCCGCTGAGGGTCCCCCTGGTGCGCAGTCATTCGATGATTCGATCGGCCCCCTTATCGCCGGATGAGTCCGTGCGCTTGATTCGCCCTTTGGTTTCCCTCGTATCGTATTTACTTGCCTGCCTGATATGGCAATACTGAACGCCCGCTTTATCGCCATCCACTTTGGCGTCAAAGGCGCGTCCAGACACGTCCATTCATTCCAAAGAGTTGGGTGGGGAAGTGCAAAACGGGGTTTGATGGAGTAAAGAGAGGATCCATGTCGGAGCCATTGCTTACAGCTTATTACACACGTCCTGGAGGCGCGTAGTACATTACGGAGTACTTCACCTCCAATACATAGACACATCGCAGTATACATCTATATCTTGACCAGGAATTTCGAATGTCGCATGCGGTACAACCAGAGACAGCCGTCTAAATGTCCTCTCAACTTTCGCCGGAAACGATCTCTTCGCTCCGCACAATCATAGATAAGACAACGTCGGGGGCTTCCCCTAGCATCCCAGGTCTTGTCTATTGCGCAGTGAACCGTGGAGGAGAGGTATTTTTCAGCCATGCTTCCGGGAAAAGAGGGTTGGACAGTCCTGATCCCATGACACTGGACAACGTTTTCTGGATTGCCTCTTGCACCAAGTTAATCACGAGCATTGCCTGCATGCAGCTTGTTGAGCAGGGGATTCTCAAGCTGGACGATGCCGATCAGGTCGAAACATTGGCCCCCGAGCTCAGGGATGTGCGTGTGTTGGAACGGACCCCAAAGGGCCAGTATGGTTTGGTGCCCAAGAAGAGAAGCATCACGCTGCGGATGCTCCTCACTCACACATGTAAAGTGCTCACTTTATATAAACTAAAGCCCACAGCACTGACTCTCCTCACGCCAGCTGGGTTTGGATATGCGTTCGACGACTTGAAGCTATGCGACTGGGCCCGCCCGGTTGGGCTGGATGACTTTTCTGGCCACGAAGCTGACGTGCTCCATCGGCCTTTAGTCAATCAACCGGGTATACGCTTCCAATACGGGGTTGGGATGGATTGGGTCGGTGTGCTCGTGGAGCGAGCAGCTCATATTTCCCTGGAGGAGTATTTTCAGATGAAAATCTTGGGTCCGATAGGGATCAGAAACATCACCTTCTTTCCGACAACGGACATGAAAGCCGACCTTGCATATATGCACCAGCGAAGCGAAAGAGGCCATCTGACTGTCCGGGATCATCTTTATAGGTATCCTTTGCTTCCCTCTGGCACTCCAGACGTGAAGGGGTTCTGTATGGGTGGCGCTGGCTGCTTTGGGAAGCCCATGGAATATTGCCGTAAGTCGTCCCCTCCGATAAAGGATGTGCGGTAACGGTGATCTCCAGAGCTCATTGCCACTCTTCTAAATGATGGTACGCATCCAAAGACGGGCGTGAAGATTCTGCGCCCCGAAACTGTCAAGGGTGAGTGAACTCTTGTCTTTCGTTGTTGTGCTCCGATCTAATGATATTAGAAATGTTCACGGACCAAATTCCGGATCTTCCACGCTACTGTAATGATTTCGCTCCATCGGCTAAGCCTCTTCTTGCAAATTCCTGTCCTCTTGTGCCCTGTGATGGCACACTGACTGAAGGCTGGGGCTTGTCTTTCTCCCTCAGCCACCAGGAGAGCCCCACTGGGAGGGCCGCTGGATCAGGATTCTGGGAAGGGCTAGCTAATCTGTTCTGGTTCGCGGACCGCGAAAATGGGATTGGGGCCATCTTTGCTTCTCAAATACTTCCATATGGAGGTGAGTGCACGAAATATATCCTGATCAAGTGACTTTCAGGGGCTAATAATTGCTGGCAGATCTTCACGTCTTGAACTGTATGGAGGTGGTAGAAAAGATGATATACGATGAGATGAAATGTAGGAAACGGGAACCATAGCTATATAATAGATGGCAATCAAATTATAGATGGATACATACCAAAGGTGCTATGTCGCATCGTTCGGGGTCCTAGAGATATTCCCTGTGGCGATGCCTGCTCACGTGGAATCCGGGGGTAGGGCTGCCTGCTACTATAAGAACTCGGAGCTCCCCTGATTGCATCGCTCTGCGAGCCAGCCTCGTTGTTTTTTCCTTATAATGCGTGAGAATGCCTCCGAGTCCGTTTTTCGATCTGCTCAATGCCCTCTCATCTCTGAACGTCGACAAGTACGGCCGATTCGAGATAGTCACTGCTACGTACAAAACCTTATATGATGGAAAGACTCAAATGGAGACCCGTCTATTGATTCCAAAAAACTTGGTGGGTACAGGACAATGCACTGCCAGGCCTGTGATGGTTCGCATACATGGTGGCTTTTTGGTAGAACCCCCTTGTGGCCGCGTCATACAACAGGATTAACTATGTGCAGGTCACTGGTTCAAGCCTCTATCCACCCTGGTTCTCCGATTGGATTCTCGCATATGCACTGGCTAAAGGGGCTATCATCATATCGCCGGATTACCGACTTCTTCCCGAAGTGTCCGGTCGGGAAGTGCTGGAGGATGTGGATGATTTCTGGAAGTGGTTTCGTGCAGGCAATGCAGAGCGGTGTCTACAGTCCGTTGCTCCGATGGGCACCAAATTGGATTATGAACGGGTGTTGGTCGTTGGGGAGAGTGCTGGTCTGTCGACATAGCCTCCATCGCCGGTCGTTTGCCAGCTAACAGTCAAAAGGGGGGTATTGTGCGACCCATTTAGGCCTGAGCTATCCGGAGCACATTAATGCTCTCATAGCAGCATATCCCATGCTGGATCTGCGCACGCCTTTCTACACCGAAGCCTATCCCAAGCCCATCGTCGGTGTTCCCAACATGGCAAACCAAATTATAGACGACCACCTCGCTGTGACTTCTGCACGAACCCCCATTACGGCAGCTGATCCTCCCGACAGGCTCCAGTTGGCATTTGCAATTGTGCAGAATGGCCGGTTTCTCGAGTTCTTGGGCCAGGATCGCCGGCTCCTTCCCCCCGAAAGACTGGAGGATTTGGCTGCCCTAGGTCGGGTGCGTTTTCCTACACTCTTCATTTTTCACGGAGAACAGGACTCTGCGGTTCCCGCGAGCGGTTCGAAGAAGTTCATCCAGCTACTGAGGTCAAAAGCGCCGCATGTGAAGGCAAAGCTGTACATCCAAAATGGAGACCACGGCTTTGACTTCGATGCAGGTTTGAACACACCATGGCTGAAAGATGGACTGGAAATGATTTCACAAGACTGGCTACGTCTTCATGAAAAGCCTTCATTGCGTTGAGGGTTGTGGTGCAAAAGGTGGCTGGTAATGATCTTGTGTGGAGACGGAGTAATTCGCTTTCCCAAGCGGGAAAGGAGCGGATGAGGATGAGTTGGCTCGACTGCCTAATGGGGAAATGCTGCTATCCTTCTCACCATGAAGCCGAGATCGCTGAACATACTCAGATAGTCAATCGAGAGATCAACTGAGGGGTAGAATGTCATCATCGTTTTCCATTTGAATAACCTGCGCGGGGTTACAAGAGAGACGTCGCGATAGCAAGATAAATACCAGTCAATGTACCTGAGAGGTGATCATAGCTTTTGCACTGTCACAGTACCTCTCTGCATCGTCCATCTCCTTATATATTATATGCGCCCAAAATGAGTGACTTTTCCGGTGTTTCTCTCAAGGGCAAGACGGCTATTGTCACCGGTGCTTCAAGGTACACACTCATGGCTACCCTGCACTCCAGGCCAAGTGCTAAATAAATCTCAGGGGCATCGGCGCCGGGATTGCCATTCTCCTCGCCAAGCGTGGTGCCAACGTTGTGGTGAACTACGTGTCCGAAGGAAGCGCAAGGCGCGCTCAGACTGTGGCGGACGAGATCACCAAGACTGGAAGCAAGGCGATTGTGTGCCAATCTAACGTCAGCAACCTGGATGAAATCCCGCGGCTTGTCGAGGCTGCCTTGAAAATCAGTGAGACCGGCAAAATTGAGATCCTGATTCACAAGTGGGTGTTTCCTATATGATCAGGGGTGAACCTAATCGCTAACCCAATCTTTCTGACAGTGCCGCACAAGGCCTGGAGGCGAACCTGATGGACACCACGCCCGAGTTCTACGCGACGCACTTTGATTGCAACGTGCGAGGCCCTATATTCCTTACGAAGGCGGTAGTCCCGCATATTGCACGCGGCGGACGGATCGTCTTCATCTCGTCCGCTGGCGCGCGTCTGGGCGTGGCCGGCCAGACGGTCTATGCTGCCACCAAAGCAGCCAACGAAGCCCTCGTCCGTGTCTGGGCCAAAGAGCTCGGCCAGTCGCACGGAATTACCGTCAACTGCGTCAACCCTGGTCCCGTTGCGACAGGTAGAGACCCCCCAACGAAGGGCGGATACTGGATTGGTATTACAACGGCATGCTAATGGACATTTCTTTGCAGATCAATGGTTCCAGAGTGACGAACAGTTCCTTAAGGACATGCAGCCTTTGATTGAGTCGACTCCTGCCGCGGCCCGCGTTGGTGAAGTGGATGACATTGCTCCCTTGGTGGCGTTCCTTTGCACAGATGATGCCCGATGGACCACTGGTTCTTGTTTGTCTGCCAATGGCGGTCTTTACAATTAGATAAGATGGATAGACTGGGGCAGTTCAGGGTGGATTGAATGAATATCAGATGCGAGACCTGCATGACTCTCATTTGGCGACAACGGAGAACGGAGCATAGTGTGATCTCGTACGGAATACGAACCTATGTAGTTCCGAGGCTAAGCTTCATGTGTGTACCTTAGTAACTTAGCATCGCTTAGCCGGCAATTCTTCGGGGAAATTGAGGAATGATTTTGCGGGTACCACATATCGGAGTACTAATCTCCACCCAAAAGGATGACAGCGTGATTTCTTATGATAATAATACGGTTCCAGAGTCTTTTGCTGTGACAATAGTTGTTACTCATATAATAGCGGGGTGTCATTGCCGGTGGCATCTTCACGCTGCTCGCCCAGAGTCTGAACTACCATGCAGAAGATATCTACATACTCATTCTTGATAAATGACACCTTCAGCTGTAATCTCCGCGCTCATTCCCGGAACATTGATTTCCTTCACTATCACCAGATTCCACGTCGGACAATGCCCCGGAAACATCTTTTTGAAGACGCCTTGCATGACTGGCTCATCCTCGGATCGAACAAGATAACTGGTGAACCGGTAGGCTTGGTTCAGCCCTGCTGTCGCCCCGGCATTCTTGAGAGCTGCATCAAGGCATCGGAAAATGGCCTCGAACTCCCGTTCTAAAGTGTCGTTCACGAGAGACCCATCTTGTAGATTAAGGCCGATATGACCCGTTGTAAAGACAAGCGATGTTGTGGGGGAGATCGGCACTCTGGCAGTTGTGGAGTAAGATGCTGGACGAAGACAGTCGCCAACGGGACCGGACAGGTTTTGGTAGACTATCGAGTGAGACATTGGATGCGTCGAAGTCACCGTTTCCGCTGCAATACAAGGGTGTGGAGTCTCTGAATGAGAGATGACTGTGATCGAAAGTGGTTCCAGATGCCTGCAAGAAAGGGGGTTTTGTACCATGTAGTGCAGCAGGTGCTAGGCTGGTGTTCAACAATTAAAAGGGTATAGAGAGAAGACCAGCGCTATAAACGGTAGGATGACTTCGACCACGAACGCTGCCGAGTATCATGCCACGCATTAAGCTCACAATGGGTCGTTGGCGTAAGGACACTACGTGGCTCTCTTGCCTATTCAGGATAATACAGAAACCACTAAAATAGGCCGGAGGGTCATTGACCGTATTCGGATGGAAGCAGTCGACTGCGATCTCCTGCCCGGTAATCTTCGCTATTGCATGACGCCTATTCCTCCAGTCTTGGGAGTGCCGGCACTCCTAAGCACTTCCTGAACCCCATAAAACGGGCGGGCTTCTTCTGAGGGCCGAACCACCATTTGGTAGCATCCAATACCAAGTCTACTTTCAACCACCGGCCACCGAAACAGCAGGCATGACAGAGATGAAGAAAACCTCTGACGGATATACCTGGACTAAAGAAACCGGCACCCAGCGAGGAGGTCTCCAATGCCAGGGCGTCGTGGAACCCGTTGAAAAATTCACGGCGCCAGCTGATTACATCTACGATGTGGTTGTCATTGGTGCTGGCTACGCTGGACTTGCTGCAGCTCGCGACCTTACTGATCGTGGTACGTGACACCCATATTCAGCCCACGACTCACTAATGTGTCCATAGGTAGGTCGGTTCTGATGCTCGAGGCTCGGGACCGAGTTGGAGGACGGACATATACCGTGGAATTGGATGGTACGCGGGATTTTCGATTCCCAGTAAAGGTGTCTAACTGTATTAGGGGCACTTTTTGAAATGGGTGGCACATGGGTCACTCATCATATGGCATACCTGTTCAAGGAGATGGTCCGATACAAGATGGACCGAGATCTCATCATAACCCATCACCGAGAGTTCGAAAACGACTACTACACTCTTAATGTCCCAGGTATGCTTCTGGAGTACAGAAAATCACCATCTCTACGCTAATATACCAGGCAGGTGCAAAGCCCAGACGGTTGACACACGAAGAAGCTGGGCAGATCACCGCACGAGCATGGAATATCTTCATCAACGTCGACGGGGAGCACTGTCGAAAGATCTGCCCCCTCCCCCACGCCCAGTTGAATAACATTCTAGTTGTCCGGGAAGAAGTTGAGAAGTGGGACAAAGTCTCCTGCAGCGAACGATTTGAGCAGATCCAGCATCTGCTCACTGCCGAGGAGTCTGGGATCCTCGTCGCCTTACTACTTCACATATCGGGGGGCAGCATGGACAACTCCAGTATGTGGGATATGATTCGATCTCATGCGCTCATGTCCCATTCTTGCGATAATTTTGCGGATATCTGGACAACTTTCAAACTCCGCGAAGGCCAGTCGACGCTGGCGTGGCGCATGTTCCAGGATTCCGTGGACAACGGCTTGCAATACGCATCCAAGACATCCGTCAGACGTATTATTGACAGATCGGAAAAGTCGCAAGAAGTTCTTGAGATTGTCTGCCACAACAGCCGCGTCTTCCGCGCCCGTCGAGTGGTCTGTACCATTCCGCTGAATGTGCTTCGCACGATTGATTTTAGTCCGCCCTTGTCCCCTAAGCGTCAGGAGGCGATCACCATCGGCCATGTGAATTTCATGACAAAGGTGCATGCTGAGGTGAAAGGCTCTGGTCTGGCTTCCTGGAATGGCATGCGGTTCCCCAACTTTCTGATGTTTGGCTACGGAGATGGGGTTCTGCCTAATGGCAATGCTCACATCGTCGGCTTCGGGAAAGATGAGAAGGGTGCCTTTGTCCCGGAGAAGCATCCGGAGCGCACCATTCAGGCATTCGAAAACCTTCACCCGATGGAGGTGAGAAGGACGGTATGTAATTCCTCCTTGACCTTATGTACCTGGGCTAACGAGGGTAGATTTTCCACAATTGGGCTACTGACCCCTGGTCTCGTGGTGGCCCGGCTTGGTGGCCACCGGAGTATATGAGCAAGTACCAGGATGAACTGCAAAGCCGCCATGGAAACATCTTTTTTGCCTCTGGGGATTGGGCTCATGGATGGAGGGCGTCCATTGATGGGGCGTTGGAGCAGGGGACCATTGCTGCGCAAGAGATTACCAACGAGTTGCGCGACAAGAAGCTGAATTCTGCTCCGACAAAGCTGTAAAGGACAATTCTGTCCTCACAATGCGCTGCTGGTTCGCCGGGATTATCTCTATCATACATAGTTGTCTTGTGTTCAGTCATGGCAACTTTCAATATCAGTAAATTATCATACGGACTAAAACCCCGCCACTACAATCCACCGTACTATAACCTCCGAGGCCCACCTGCTACATTGGGCAATTTACCATATCGGGCGTGTAAAACAAATACGACAAGTGGCCCCATCTATCATGCAATAGTTTGTGTTGGAGTCTTGGAGACAGGGTGGGGAGAAGATATAAAGCCATGCCCGTCCTTCCAGTGCCCGACCCTAGGCCATGCAAAAGTGAGGACCCCCTATCCCAGCGACTGTTCTTGGTTACGAATCATCTCTCCGCCTCGTGCAAACCCAAATCTCAACGTTATGGCTGCTGCGACGGAGAAACGGCCCGAAATCATCGAGCTTGCCCGGGGCCTGAACCATGTACCCATGTGCGAAGACTACGAACGCATGGTCTCTGGGATGATGTATGGGACTGGATACCAGCCTGATTGTGATCGGGGACCGAGTCCAATTCGGCCCTAATGTCAGCATCTACACCGCTGGCCATGACACAAGCATTCTCTCTCGCCGCAAGTTTGTTGAATTTGGCCACCCCGTATTTATCGGCGATGACTGCTGGATTGGTGGCGACGTGGTGATCCTTCCAGGCGTCACCATAGGGGAAGGCTGTACCATCGGAGCCGGATCCGTGGTTACAAAGGATATCCCTCCATTCTCCATCGCGATGGGAAGTCCGTGCAAAGTCAGAAAGACCATCCCATCAGCGGAGGAGGAAGAGAAGGACCCGAATAATCCGTACAGGAACCTGGTTCGGGAGGATCGGGATGAATAGATGGTGCTCCGAGGGCCATGTTTATGATCGCAGAGGTTACAACTGCAGTCATATGTTGCCTGAATTTTTAGATGTCTGCATATTGTGTAGATATCCTGCGGAGCTACTTGATGAAAGACCAGTTGCTTGTTGTCAAACCAGGGTGTCTCGTATTAAGCGCCAGGTCTTCACCGCCCAGATAAAATACGCTTAGCCAGGCAGTCCCCGCACTGTCCTAGAAAATCAAGTACATATGCACTGCTTGCGTCGATTTCGAAATCCACAGTAGTGGACTATACCTAAGCACTTCTAGAACATTGTCTTCAGAATTAAGACATGCTGCTAAGACGACTAGAAAGCTTAACAATCAATCGAGAATCAATGTTATTGTCGTTTCTGTAGCATTCATAATCATGAGAAATCCCTCGATCAAGAGCCCCATAACCGCTTAATCAGCGGGTGTCGGCCATAGCGAAAGGCCGCCCCGTCACGTGCAACAGAGGGACCCTAGATAATTCTGCGTACACGATCATAGAGTCTGCCAGCTGCAACTAAGAATAGCTTTGCCGACCTGAATTGCCAGATAAGATGCAGGGGCAATTATTCAGCGTTACGGGAGCAGTTAAACTCAACAGGGGTAACCTTGTGGATCGAATCTTTGTCAGACTGACCGTGCGGTAGTCCGTAATTCCGCACTTTTTCCATCAACGGTGCCACTGGAATTCCGCACAGCCAATGAGAAGGCGCGTAAGAGATTTCCATCGCTTATAAATTTCCTCAGCGGTCTTACAAAGCCACGTTTGCCGATTAAAATGGACCTCAACGCGACAATGTGATTGGCGAGTGATGGGACCATCTGAGAGAAATATTTATGGATTTTGATGGAAATGAAACTAAATCGCGGGGCACCAAACATTCTGCGATGGCGAGATTGCATATATAAGATCTCAATTTCCTGTTCAATAGACTCTTAGATCTCATCAGCTTCCTACCGAACACTCCTCTAACAGTCACCACCGCTTCACTATCTATCAACACCGTCACAATGGGCTCCGCTCAGGTCGAATTCAAGAACGCCTCCACCAACACTCTCCTCGAGTTGGTCAAGGCCCGCCGTACCTACTATGGCCTCAAGGCCGAGAGCCCCATCTCCGACGATGCCATCCAGTCCATTGTCGAGACCTCCGTCCTCCACGTCCCTAGCTCTTTCAACACCCAGACCTCCCGTGTCGTTCTGCTGCTGAAGGAGGAGCACCAGAAGGTCTGGGATATCGCCATCAAGGCCATGGAGGGCCTCGTTGCCGCCGGTGCCGTCCCCAAGGAGACGTTCGAGAACCACAGCAAGCCTAAGCTCGAGGCTTTCCGCGCTGCCTACGGAACTGTACGTCAAACCCCAATTCCTGTCACCTGAGAGCGATACAAAACAAGTACTAATATAATTTTTCAGGTCCTCTTCTTCGTCGACTACGAGTCTCTCGCCCCCATCAAGGAGAAGTTCGCCATCTACGCCGACAAGTTCGACCCCTTTGCCCTCGAGTCCAACGCCATGTCCCAGTACCTCGGTATGTTCCATCCTTGCTAAAATACCCACCCATACATGATAGAAATAAAACTAACAAATCACAGTCTGGACCGCCCTCGAGTCCGAAGGCTTCGGTGCCAACCTCCAGCACTACAGCCCCCTCATCGACGCCGACATCCAGAAGACCTGGGACCTCCCTGCCTCCTGGAAGCTGGACGCCCAGCTCGTCTTCGGTGCTCCTACCGGCGAGCCCGGCGAGAAGGAGTTCGCCCCTCTTGAGAGCCGCTTCAAGGTCTTCGGCAAGTCTGCATGAATTTCACGATAGACTGCTTTTTATGGTGTAATTTGAGCGTTGTAGCCTAGATTTCAATGGCATATTTTGATAGACTATCTTGGTGTTGTTTTTAAAGAGTATTGTTTGTAGGGCATTAGGCTTGTTCTGCTGCTTTTATCGGCATAAGTAGCGATGGAGTTGCTCCACCACTATCGATATCAGTCTTGGACCCTGGCATGTCAATGGTAAAGACCTTCGCCCTAATATGCATCTGCAGGATATCGTAGAACTTAATGTCTCGGGATGCACGTTGCGCAACAGGGGGTCATATCATCCAGCCAATAGACTCGGGATACCTACCCATGACCCAAAGGCAATAATACAAGCGACATGTATCAACAAAGAACACACAGTCCAACCAGGCAACGACAAGTTCTCCAAATACCAGGAGCAGACAGATTCAAAGTAACTCACCAGCCAAGCATCAACCGTTTCAAGCCCACAGCGATCGGCACACAAATTCTCATCCCACAAGCAGGTATACATCAAAATCGCAAACACGATTTGCCAAACCCCCAATAGACCCACTGAGTAACATTGAAAATCAACAGGAACTAAACCTAAGCATAGCTAAAATTAGGGTTCTCCACCAGCAGGCGTATCGACCCCCTGCATTTAAGCTTTTCCGGGAGCTCCACTCGTATTCGTGAGTAGAATTACCCAATCCGGTAATATCGTCGTTTTCTAATACGTATGGGTAGATCAGAATATAAATCAGGGCTGGGGGGACTGCTTCTCGTAGAATAGACATATATTTCTCTCAAGTCTTTTGTGTGATATTCAGTTTACCTTCACATTGACCAAACATCTCAGCGAAAATGGACTTCACATTCCACGAAGGCGTAAACGGTTCTGCACCCTGGGTGGAGTTCTACCCCTACAACCCATCCCAAACAGCCGGCTACGCTTTCATGGCCATATTTGGCATAACGACAGTTGCTCACATCATTCTGATGTTTCCCTACAAGGCAGCCTACTTCATCCCGTTAATACTAGGCGGAATATGTACGTACAGTACCTACCACCTTCAGACCGATGCACCATGAACACAACTGACAAAGATACTAGGCGAAACATTCGGCTACTACGGCCGCGCCTGGTCGCATAACAATAGAACACTGATAAAATCCTGGGCCCTCCAACAAATGCCCATCCTGTGCGCGCCACCCTTCGTCGCCGCAACAATTTACATGGTACTCGGTCGCATCATCCGCGCCTTCGACGCAGAACATCTCTCCCCGATGCGACCTAAGCGAATAACAGTCCTCTTCGTGTTAAACGATGTTTTCTGCTTCTTCACCCAACTCGGCGGCGCAGGCGTCCAGATCACAGGTGATGCCAAGGTCATGGATATCGGACGTAAGGTCGTCATCGTCGGACTTGTGTTTGCACTTGTGGTATTCCTGGTGTTCGTTTGGATCGCCTGGGTATTTCATCGGAGACTAGCAGCTGAGCCGACGAGGGTGGCTGCTGCTAACCCGGATTTGAATTGGAGGAGGTACATGTGGGCGATTTATGTCAGTTGTTTGTTTTTGATGGTGAGGAATTTGGTGAGGTTGGTGGAGTTTGGGGCGGTTAAGTCCGCTTTGAACCAGCAGGAGGCGTATATTTATGTTTTTGATGCGGCGATGATGTTTCTTTCTATGGCTGTTTTGGTGTTTTGGCATCCTGGGTTGTTGATTAAGAAGGCTAGACGGGCTGGAGAGGCTGGGAGGTTGTGTGCTGGTATGGAGGAAGGGGGTGATGGGGATGGGGTGCCTTTGGCTGGGTATAAGGGGTATGAGAGGTGTTGAGCGTGGGGATGTTGTCATAGGGTTTGTACAATTGGTCTGTGGGCGTTAACGGTGTTTAACCTGTTCGATTGCTCTTGATAGAAGGTTTTATGTTTGCTTGGGTTGAGATTCTGCTCGCTAAATTATGCTTTTATTTGGAATGTGAAGACTCTTCGTGAACGTTAAAGTCCACTTTTATAGGGAGGCTCTTCCCAAGATTGAATGACAGTATATGTAACTGAGGTTTATGGTAAATCTGTTGAGCACAGGTTGGATCCTCCACCTCTATCGTCTTTCAGCGCAAGTCCTACAGCCGCTTGGGTACGCACAACTCTCTCAATCCTCCCTTCACTCATCCAAACAACCGCGTCGATGCCATCTCGGAAATACTGAACCATGCCACCTACTCTATGAGCGACAACGATCACCGTATATCCTTTCTGGGTGAATTCCTCTTCTATAACATCTTGCATCACTGCTTCAGTATGTGGGTCCAACGCGGACGTAGCTTCATCTAGAAGAAGAATAGGTCTGCGTTCCGCTACCGAAAGCCGTGTCTGGAGGTCAGAATATTCAGGAGCCGTGAAAGCCTCTTTGCGAGCAAGTGCGCGTGATAGGGAAAGCGATTGCTGCTGGCCCGCAGAAAGTGGTGGGAGCGAGGACATTGGAAGGTCTAGAAGAGCTTCAATTTCAGAGGACTTTCGCTGGTTAAGGTTGGAGAATTGGCAGATATGCTCCCAAAGTCTTGTCTTTTCCAGTACGTCAATCAGCACGGTATCAGGGAGGGACCCTTCTGGGTCAAGGTTGAAACGAAGAGTAGCTTCTGCTAGGGTGAATGGGTCTTGTGGCACTGTGATAAAGCAGTGGCGTCGTAGATATGTCTGGGACATGTTGGAGATGTTGATATTGTCGACCATTATCGATCCGTGCTGGAGGTCCAGCAGACGAAGGAAGGAAAGGAATAATGTACTTTTGCCGCTGTAGTGGACGGATAAACTTGTGAGCTTGGCTATATAACAAGAAGCACGGGTTGACATACCTCCCAGTCCTACCGCATATTAAAAGCTTCTGACCGGCTTTGACCTCAAGGTGGATGTTCTGGAGAGCAAGTTTTGGCGGGCTGGGATCTTGTTAAAACACTCGAAACGACAGAACCACACCAGATCTGAACTTACCTGTACGAAGCCTCCAGGCCATGAACAACAATGCTCCCAGAGACCGGCCAATTGGCAGGTGGAGACAATTTCTGTTCGCCGGTACTTTCTTCCCGCGGTGTCTCCGTCACAACAGAACGCAGCCGCGCAATTGCTCCAAGGGAGACCTCTAGCGAGGTCCATGACTCGACAAGGCGAAGCAGGGTTGTATTGGCAAGGATAATCATATTTAGTGATAGACCGACCGCTGTTGATGTCTCTGTTCCCCGGGATGCCACGGCTAGAGCCACGAGACCCACCGCAACAAAGGCGATTACGAGGTCAAGAACAAGATTCAGCCATTGTTGAAGACAAACAAGTAGATATGCCGGTTTTTGTGAGGCATCGATCGTTCCAACTATGTCGCTAGTATACTTCTGCTGCCATTGAAGTGCACGTATTGTGCTAAGACCATCCACCTGTTGTTCTTTATTAGTGCGATGTTCAGCCTTGCTAATCTAAAAGAGGGCCCAGACCATTTCTACAAAGCTCGAATAGAGAGCTGACTTTGACTCGATCTCGAGGAATCGGAGCTGCCTCGACGTCCGCAGGTAGACTCTCTGCACAAAGTAAACAACCACCATACAAAGGGGTAGGGTGATGGCCATCACTGGGATAACACTAAAGAGTATTGTCGCCTGCACCAAGAGCTTGAACATTTCTAAAGTCTGATTAGAACTCGGATCAACTCAGGAACGGGATACTTACGAGTGCCTAGAGCTTGAAAATCATTTGGTAGTTGACGATCTACGAGCTGGATGTCCTCTCCGAACCTTCGCTGTGTTAGCTCTCGCATAGAGATGACAGGGGTCTATCCTCACCGGTTCAGGATGACCCCGATATTATTGTCTGAGAAGTACGATAGTGGAGCCCTGTATGTGTCTCCTGTCAGGATACGACCAAGGTAGATAGGGGTCTGGAAACAAACCCGAATATTGAGTCTAGCAGTCGGCTATGCAAAATAGCGCCTGCTCGCGGGGAAATCCGCATACACGTGGACCTTGCGTTATTAGTAAACGGGAATAGAAAGGTAGAAGGTATCTTCATCAATGCTCATGATCACTTACCACATAGTACCGTTGGTAGAAATCCAGGCGATCAAAGCCAAGATTATATAGCCCCCCATGTAAAACGCGGTTTGCTTATCACGAGCTTCGGCCCACCACTTTACCCAGTACTGCGAAAAGGTTATAAAGAAAGAGTACGATACAGTACACATTAACATGAAAAGACCATTCCGAACCCCCATCGCATTGAGGTAATACCCTGGAGGACAGTTAGCCAGCGTTGATCTAAACGTGCCCATCCTTACCATAGAGCCTTGAATCTCCACTCTGTCGTGTTAGATCTCGGGCTGCATCAACCCTGGAGTCTTTCTGCATGTTAGCACTACCTTGCGCTTCAGATCCCTGTGAGATATGTCTGTATTCTCGCTCATCGGGCATGAACTTGTCTATTTGTTTGCTATCATGCTGTAGCTTATCCCAGGAGCCTTGTAGATGGATTTTTGAGTCCGATAGCACTAAAATGTGATCTGCTAGGGGGAAATATTGGGCTTCGCTTGGGTTAGGTAGGCCAAGGCCAAAATATGTGGATGGTTTGATAGCCTACCAGAGTTCGTTATGACTATAGCTGTTGTACCATGATTTCGAAAGACACCGTCAGGACCTAACAGGTTATGGACGATAGCCTTCTCTGTTTTTCCGTCAAGAGCTCGGAAGGTGTCGTCAAGAATTACGATCTCGCATCTAGCGTACAGAACTCGGGCCAGGGCCTTCCAAAGGTTAGTATATCAGGTAGAGGCGGGACAGGATGATGCTCAAGGAACAAACATACGACACGTTGTCGCTGGCCGCCAGACAAGTTGAGACCAGGAAACTGGATCTCAGTACCGTCGCCATCTGGGAGAGCATCTAGGTCTTTCAGCAGCTCAGAAGCAAATAAAACCTGCTTGTACCAGGTTTCGTCAATCTGAAGACCACCACATATAACCTCCTTGATACTGCCACTTGGTAGCCATGGCTCCTGGGCACATACCCCTATGCGCTTAGAGGACGTGTAAATCACACCACTAGTGGGAGATATTTCCCCGAGTAGCGCCCGAGCTAAAGTTGTTTTCCCTGATCCAACGGGCCCTGCGCACATGACAATGGACCCCTTGTTGACCTTACAGTTAAGCTGCTTCAATGTTGGCTTACTTGTATGTGGATATTGAATGCTCACATCCGCTAGTAAGATAGCTGCCCGTTCATGAGATTCTGTAATGCCCGAGCCAACCTGAGCCTGCCGTATATCTAGTCGACGGTCCTCAATTGTACCATGGATTAAGTAATTCATAATTCTTTCAGAGTTTGCCAGCGATGCAATGGCGCGAGGAACTATGGTCATGACCATGTTTGCAGGGTGAGTAACCATAGCGAGCAGAGCTATAGATGTGAAAGCTGTTTCTGCGAGGAGGGCTCCATCGGACTTGGACCTTGTGAAAAGCACATACAATACCAATGTTATTACGGGCGTGAACATGCCAAGAGCATTGGCTGTGAGCGCCGGGTGTATAGTTAGCACTGATACCTATCGGAATTATGGCCATTGTTTACCACTTACCACTAGCGTTATATGCAAGCATAACGCATCGTAATCGTATTGAAGCTTGTATTTCGTCGCCTCGGAGATCACACAACCAGGTTTTAACAGAATCAGAGATACCAAGCATCTTCATAGTTTTAACAGATTCAAGCAGGGACGTCGTGACTGCCATCCGTTTTTGTGTGGCGGCGTTCCAATTTCGCTGCCGCGATTGCAAATGGCGCGCTACGTACGCGCTCATCCAGGACGAACCTTTGTGTTGTCAGTGCCTGAGAGAAAAATAAGGAAGAGCTATAGCATAATATGTTGGCACTCACAGCAAACACCGACAAGTGGAACGAAACACAACCACCCGATTTGACTGGCCAACAGCGCTGTCCCAATGATTACCTCTAGAATATAAGCCCATGCTTCATGGAGCATATCCCCCAGTGTGCTTAGAGTCTCCACGTCAACACTCATGAGGGTTATTGGTCCTCCGTTATCATGACACTCGCTTTGAATATGAAGCGCTCTATGGTGAAGGAGTGCGATTAGAGCGCTGCGATTTATGATTCGTAGGCGGTTTAACTGATGGTGGTACACGGCGGTACTGATCTACTGTTGAGTTAGCTACGAGTAAGGGGGACCTGTGATGTGGATACTTCCCGCCAATCCAAAATAGATAATACCAGCCACAACAATAAGCCAATATGCATAGTTACGATCGTTTGAGTTTTCATTGCCATTGTGAACAAACCGAACGGCAGCGTTAATTAAGACTGGCTGACAGTATCGGAAGAGAATTAGAAACATTCGAGGAAGAATCGCTGACAGAAATGCCCCTTTCGCAAATCGTAGCAATGTTACGGGTAATGTAAGTGTGGTTTCAGGCTTTCCTAGATAGGCATTAGCACTCGAGACCCCGTCAGATATCTTAGGCACTCACGCCTTTGGTCCCAGGCTCGAAGAATATCCCTCCGTAGGCGCTCCGAGCTCAAATTTCTCTCAAGACCAGGAATATCCTGCGGCGTTAAAATATCCGTATACCCTTTTGTGAGAATCGGGTTGATCCAGGTGAAGAATGTCTTTCCAAAAGTCCCCGCTAGGTGCTCTGGTGGTAGGTCCCTACAGTGGGGCATTAAAATCGACTCCTTATTGCCCGATTCAAGGAATATGAGGACTGCCTTAAGTAGCGCTAGACGGGCAACTACCCAGCTGGTGACCTGTTCTTGGAAGCTCGGCTCAGGCGAAGTCAGGAACAGGACATCTCCAAACAGGCTACATAAAAGGTATAGTAAAGAGGACCACGAAGTACGGATTGTTCGGCGGTGCTCAAATAATGACACTATGCCTAAGAACAATAACGCAACTGACGAAGTTGCAGCTGATAGAAAGTCGATCCGCAATGCTGCTACAGGCGCAGTTGGAAGCGGAAAGAGACAGAATACTTGGGACCCAAATGCCGCCATGTATAGCACCTGGAGTGCTAGTCAATCATTTGATTGTAAAGCGATACTTGACTGGGTCTGTAAGAAATATCGATATTTACCATTTTTATGTAAATTCGATAGTTTGGAAACACCTTTGTTTTCTTGTGTCGTAGTATCCATAATTGAGTCACAGAACTCAAGATAAACAGTACGGATATTGATATTGTGTATAAACATAGGAATTTAGATGTCCATGGTAGACTATGCAGCGAGAAGTAGTCCTTCTTATCTTGAGCTGTGGCCAGGAGCGCGCTCTGCTGAGTTCCCCGGCTTAGGGTCCCCCAATGGCGAGGAGCACTTAATTGGCCGTTAGATAAGAATTCGAGATCCATGTAAGTGTATAGTATTCAGCCTCAATGTTGGGATTATGCTAAAGGTGTCATAATAGTCACACCGCATGCACTGCCAGCAACAGGTTAGAGAAGAATGATAAACAGTTCTCAAAAGAGAGTACAGTCACATGCTAAGCCATACTGTACAGGGATTAGGCCCAACAATTCAAAGTAGTCTTTATTAACATATTGCCTCATACCTGCATGTATGACACCGTCAGGGTCCAAAGGTGGTGGATACTCGTTAGTTCGCTACTAAAAATAGACTTATCCGGAGATTTACCGTGGCAACATCCCTTGCGATCCTGGCCTCCTTTAGAAGTTTTGAGCACCGGGTTTCTGCTATCGTCCCTTTTATCATGGCCCTCGTTCCCTAGCAACAACAAGTATGTACAATCTCGAAGAAATGTAGGACACAGCTTAGGTCGGCTGCTTCAGCATTGAAAAAGGCCCACAGGTGAGTTATATACTAGGCCCGTATGCTAATGACAGTCTCAGGCCAGCTAATCCAGTTGTAGAACTCCTCCTCTAGAGAAGCCCGAATGCCTTTGATAACATGTTGATCCCAACCAACGAAGAGCCAGGACGAGGTCATATAGGTTAGTAGAATACTCCAATGAGCCAGGATAACGAGCGCGAAAGGATCCTTCTTCTCCAAAAGCACCACAAATGGTTCTGGGAGTCGATATATCCAACCTATCACCATAGGTAATAAACATACACCGTCCTTTCCCGCACTCCGGATCTTATAAGTCTCTTCAAAAGTGTCCGGTAGGCTGCCCACAGCACTAAGGTACAAATCCTTTTCGGGGCCAGCGGTCTGCATCTCGATCCAAGTCTTTAGCTCGACAATGCGATCGTGATGTTGACGTAATTCGCCCTGTAAGTCGGGACCAACGCTTTGGACGTTATCATCCGTCTGAGGCGTCAAGATCCCCGAAAAGATCTTTCCACGATTTGTTGCCAGAATGGAGCGAACTCCTCTCATGAGAACTAGCCACTCAGCCTGTCCCTGGCTACTGAAGACTAGATATTCACCGGGTCGGGGGCCATGTCCGAAATAAACGAGACAGATCATGACCGCTGACATATATATCAACTGACAATTCTCGGAGTTCAGTTGAGAGAGGACGGTAGTGACAGATCGGATACCAAATGTGAAGTGGTCATTTGCCTGCATCACATATTGGTGCCGAAGCTCTGGCTTTTCATGACCAAGATGCAGAGCGGACAAGGCCAGCATTAAATGGAGGATTGAGGGAAACGCGATTCCCCACTGTGGGATGTGGATCGACCAAACACCATATCGATCGGAAGCTTCATCTGTGAGGGTGCGATGTGTCGAGATAAGATAGTGATGAAAGAGTTGAAGATCCGCAAACGAAATCCCGCCCATGGCACTGATATTGGCGGAAAGATCGCATTGGACGGCGACAGAGTTGCCGCCAGGGCGTTGTCCTTTATCGGGCGCTGAGGAAGCTAAAGTCTGATATTTGGATTGCCTGAATCGGTACCGCTGACGAGCTGATGATGCAGCAGGTGGTGATGGTGATGGCGACGTCGGAGTAGATACGGAGAAGTCACACTCGATGGAATGGTTCACGCAATTTGCACATGATGGTTTCTTCTCATCACACTGTCGCAAATCAGTCGCATGCTGGGGCACATTTTGATACAACAGGTCATATCCTCTTGGCTGGAAGCATATAAGAGCACGTAGATAAGTCCACATGCTGTCCTGCATTTTGTCTCCCATTGTAAAGGAACGATGGTATCATGCCACAGAATGACGAGCAATTCGGGTTTACAAGAAAAGGAAACGTATTAAATAAGAGAAATACTCACTTTTACCCGCCGCCTCTTGCAATTTTTACAACCGAGCCGGGACTTGTGATGTGATCTCCGAGAGCGAATCTTGTTCAACGTGGCGCTGTCCATGCCTGTCGTATTCGTGTCCATTTTATCCGCGTTGGGGTTGGAGCGGAAGAACAAAAAGACACAGAACTCAGACAGCAGAAGAAGTCCTCCCAGTCACGTGGACGGGTCAACCATGGATCATCTCAGTTTCGAATTCAGTCACAAATCAGGTAACCCTCAGAGGGACACGGCCAAATGCTTTTCCATTGTGCGACTGATAAAGGGGAGGGGGAGAGGGGGGGAATTGGACCCTTGCGACTACTAAAATATATATCCGCAACAAAGGGGCAAGGGTACCCGCGCTCTTATTATTATGCTAGTGACGCATCGACCACGCAACGATTGTTTTGGAGATTTCTTCAGGAGCCTCAATAGTAGGAATTAGGCTACTACATTTGGGACAGACATAGCCGGTCTTGCACTCATACAGTTAATGCCATCTAGATTCTCATGAGTTGCCATTAGGTTCCTCTGTCTATGAACGATCACCTGCGAGGCTTTTAATGACGATGGTTGAAACATTCTATATGGAGGCGTCTTCATATCTTTAGGCCATATCTCTTTGTATAAAGGTCGGTGCCATAGATCAACATCCATGCAGTCGAGGCTGTGATCGGCGAGCAATATTGTAAGGCACTTCCGGCTGTGTAGCGTTAACTCAATTATTGTTTTACCTGGGTGGGGCGAAGTGACATAACGTGAGGACCAATAACTTGAAAATGTACCATTTCTTTTGCTGCTCTTGAGGAAAAACGAGCTTCACCATCATATTCACCTCTAGTACTGTTAGAGTTGTCCTATATGGGCGTTCAGACGACATCGGTGTTAGGGTTTGTCGTCCGTCTATGCCCGTAACTATATGTGGAGCGGAAGGCTCATGCTTGACAGTAACGTTTGGGCAGAGTAATTACGATCTGGAATACGATGATAGGAGCATAAATGGAGTGGTAACCGCGTTCCCTTCCGCTGCAAGTGAAAGTTTCTATCCACCATATGTGCCGCCAAGAGAACATGATACAAGTGAGATTTGTACTTTGCAGCAACTGATGATAACATATCTCCGTGGATCATGTTTCGTTTTGAAAGGATTTCTATAACAACCATCAAATAATTCAAGGCTGGCGCAGTGCTGCGATACTGGTTACGATGTGAGGATGGGCGGGAATGCTCTGCCCTAATCTTCTTTGTCCTCCTGGCGGCACACGGTGCTGTCAGACACCTTCCAAGGTCTATAAGAGGGCCACTTCGGCTGAGTTGTACAGCCTAACAAAGGAAACTTCGACCTTTAACATATTTAATGACTAACGTTGGGGCCTCTGAGCGCTCGCTTTGTGCTCGCCAGGGTAGCACAGACTCTTAGCTGAAGTCTGTTAACGTGGAAAGCAAATGTCGGCCAGCGTTGGGCATTGACCGAGCATTGCCCCTGATAAAGGCCGTTTATCCACGGCCCGTGAGCAAAGCTATTGTCAATTTCAGCTGAATGATTCACCAGCATGCTGTCGCATATATTGTACATATTCTGCGGTGCAGCATCAGTATGGGTAAGCTACGACGTATTGCGAAGATACTTGGCGTTTCAGGTATGTGATTCATCTAGTTACAATCTCTGGTCACTAATTAATCGCTGTCTCTAGTCCGATCGGAAGTTTGGTATCCTACATGACTGTGGGAAGCCTCCCAGACTACGCAACTGGTGACCATGGGGCATTGATCGCTTGATGCAAATATGGTCTGCCGACTCAGAACAGCGTCTAATGGATCTCTTTACTTTCCATTTCAGAGATTGTGGTACAACATTGGAGCAGAAGTTCCTCGGAACAATAGCATTTGGCACGACAGACCCTGAAAATCTAGAAGCAATGATGACAAATACCAATGGTCTTTCCTATGCCCTTCAAGGAAAGCTCTAGAGTCAAGCTGACCATGTTAACACAATTTGGCTTCGGGCTTTGGCGCAATATCTTCTTCCCCTTTTCTAGGAGAAGGTATGTTTACGCAAGATGGTGATGCTTGGAAGCATTCTAGAGAACTACTCCGCCCACAGCTATCACGACAGAAATACCGAACCCTCAAGGTATTCAGAGCTCATGTTGACAGCCTTCTTCGTTAAATACCCACCGATAAAACAGAAGTGGATCTGCAGTCTTTATTCTTCCGCTTAACCTTGGAAACCACAACGGAATTCCTGTTCGGAAAGTCAATCAATGGCATGAAACCTGGTCAGTTTAGTAAGGGCGAGAAGTTTGCCAGGGATTTCGATAATGCCCAGAGCTACGTCCTTCGGCGATTCCGACTACTTGATCTATATTGGTTGATCAGTGGCCCTGGATTTTGGCGGTCTTGTAGCTCTGTCCATCAATTCATTCAGGAGATTATCGACGCACGGACAGGAGATAAACTGGAGACGAGTGAGAAGAATGGGCATTATGTCTTTGATTCTATCGCACAAGATGCGAGCACCAGAGACAGCCTTAGGGGCAGTTGCTAAATGTGCTCTTGGCTGGTCGAGATACGACAGCATGCCTTCTAAGTTGGACATTGTAAGTATCGGCCATAGCGTCAGCTGCGAAAGCTAGGATCGCTTTCCATACCGATTCCTCTCTCACTTTTGTTCTCTCTAGCTTCTGCTTGGCACAGTATCCTGACGTCCTGGGCCGTCTAAACGCTGAGATAGCAGCGATTGTGGGTAGTGGAGATGATATGACACGAGATACCTTGAAAAAGATGCCATATCTAGATAAGGTTCTCAAAGAAGGTAGGTATATCTTAGTATCATGTGGTATATGCTTATTGTTTCCCCATGCTCGTACTGCGGCTCTATCCATCTGTTCCAGTCAACACTAGGACTGCCCATAAAACGACTATACTTCCAACTGGCGGTAGAAAAGACCGGAACAAACCAGTGTTGGTTCGCAGGGGTCAAAATGTCGCGTTCTGTGTTTACGCAATGCATCGGCGTGAGGATCTGTATGGGCCCGATGCTCATCTTTTTCGTCCCGAGAGGTGTGCTGAGAATTTACCCTTGTATCGAGACGAGAAGACAGCGATATGGGGCTATTTGCCCTTCAATGGTGGCCCTCGTGTCTGCTTAGGGCGTAAGTAAACCTATTTCCACGGGAGTTACAAACAAAGCAAGGAATTATAACGGGATCAATAGATAGAGGACCTCGCCCTCGTTGAAGCCGCCTACACAGTGGTACGAATACTTCAGAGATTTCCGCGCGTCAGACTAGGGGATTACCCGCGTCCTCAAAGGCGACCGTGGTTAGGGTGGTCTTCTCATAGCACAACAGGGGTTGAAATGATTGCCGAAGAGAGGCAGAAGGTGATTCTAGTCCTCTCGTTGAGTGACGGCTGTCGGGTGGTACTTGGTCGGTAGTTCATAGCAACATTCTTCAGATAAGAAGACGGTGAAGTGAGTGGAATGCATCTAAGCCAAGGGCTACAAGGGAACCCTACGGAAGTATGCCTCTCTAGTGAGCTATGCCAGCTATGGTTGTGTAAGGGCAGTTTAGGATCATTTCTACAACCTTTTAGATAAAACGATGTCGATCAAACTGCTGACTGTTTCAAGGGAGGAAGTCTATCTATTTTATTCAATAAACTATCCTCCTCTCATGTTTCATCAACTTCCAACAAGACTATATATAATGTTGGGGATATGGTAGTCAAGGCGCGACCTAGATGTCATACGCATTTTGGTCGAGTGGGATTAAGATATAATGTGAGTGTGAACTCCTTAAATATATCTGTCTTCCCAATGATATATCCCACAACAATTGTACCATTCAACTTCGTACAGATATCCCCTTTGTACCTGCAAATCCTAAGGCTTACCATAAGCTTGTTGCCAAAATGACAAATGTCCTCAACATAAAACCCCTGGACGCCGAGGCAAAGAACCCCCAAAGACCGCCAAGACAAACTAATCCAGAGCCACACCCTGAATAAGTCTACAATAGCGCTATAAGTCTCTCAAGCGCCTCTTTTCCATAAAAAGTACGAAATTTGAAGAATAGTTGATTCGTCAACGATGCCGCAATATTGACCAGCAGCAACGAGTTCGCACAGATCTCCGCGGACATTAGTGTTCGAACCTAAATGCGGAAATATTCATAAAACGGACTATTGGAATTTATGCAGAAAGGATTCGTCGATCACTGCCCTGCATAATGGGGAGATCCGGCGGATAGATTCGTGTTCCGGACGATATGCAAGGGATGAAATGACCATTAACCCCGAATAAGGCCGTGACATAAAAAGGAAAAAGAAATATTTGACTAGGAGTGTATTTGTCACAATTCAATAGTACATAGTAAATACATGTGGTTGAAGGGTAAAAATGAATGTCCTAGTAGAATATTGTGAATAATTAAATAGGTAAATATTTTAGTAACGAAGCACAACGCGCACAGCCCATATTCAATGACTAAACATATCACTCTAAGTGAGATGGCTATGATCCCTATTATAGGTCACTGAATATTCCGTACTCGTCATGATTCCCTGGGCATCATTGTGCCCATCAGGCTTAACCAACTCTTGAACACTTTCCGAATGCTTCAGATTCTCCGGATCTTGTGTCGTGAGTTGAGTGCCTTGGAGGGTTGTGAGGTGGTCCCAGTTATGGATCTTCTTGCGTGCCTTCAGGGAATAGCTGCCGTCTGAGCCTTTGTAATTTTTGTTATTGCTCCGGTCGATGCTGCTGAAGATCCGTGGGAAGCAGCGGGCTAGCAGCGGTCGCATCGTTGGTAGACAGGCACATATGATACCTACGTTTATTTCGATCATGCTAGATTACTGTTGTTAGTATCTTGTATCTGATTGTTGGGTAATGAGGATAGTATGGGGTGATGAACATACCACCAGTTCGCGAGTGTGACCTTGAAGTGTGTAAAGTCACTGCTGTGGATATAGGGCATCATGGTCACGATTCGTAGAATAGCTACGACACAGCAACTAGATCAACTCCGTTAGCAATTTGAGCAAATTCACACATGGGTGTGGAGTGCTGACAATGAACCCGTCCCAAAAACAACCATAAGAAGCATTCTTTGCCTCAGCGACGTCTGCAGCGACCAGCAAATCTTAATAGGGAGAATCAGAGTAACAAGGTCGGAAAAGACATTGAAGGCCGCGTTGGCGTACACGAACGCAAACTGGTCGACACATTTGGCATCTTTAATGGTGACGTCCCACATAGCCTGAACTGGATTGCACCCGAGTGTGAAGATAATAATGCTCAGGAGGCTGTAGAACGCGACGAAGCCCATGATTGCGAAGGTCATTTGGCGGAAACGTTTTTCGGGATTGAGTCGCAGATAGAAGAGTAGGATAGCAGTTTTGACGAACCAGACACCGAGCGCGTAGACATCTTCTTCTGCGAGATCGTACTGCGATTGCTTAGTATGTTGGATGTATTTTAAAGGGTAAGGGATGGACAAACCTTCTTGAATGGCGTTAATTTGTCAAGATGCAAGTCCCAGACATGTACACCGTATCCGTTCTTGATATCTTTGTCTGTTAGCTGCATGTCTAATGAATATTAACCCAGTTGAGTATACTTACTTATTACGCTCAGGATGGCGAAAATCCATGCGCAGATCTGCCCCATTACACAGAACACTAGGTGATATTAGTATGAATAACACGACATGTAAGAATAGATGTGGAACATGAATCGCCTGTACATACAATCATCTAAGCCATACGTTCTTAGAAGGTAGAAACGCGTATACAATCGCAGAAGCAAGACAAGGGTAGCGGCCGAACACATTGCAAGACTGACGGAGTAGATCTTGAACTTCGATCCCTCCGGGTTGTCAAAGTTGGGAGTAACCCCCGGTGGCGGAGGGGCCACTGGTATCTTGCTCAAGTCCATAGCGAGTGCCCGAGACTATGGTAGTGGAAGTGTAGTAGGCACCTGGATATCAGTGTTCAGTTTGCGTGGTTAACGGACGGAACCATTCCAACATAGCAGAAATGCATGCTTGCTTTTAAGTCTGGCTAAACTTCACTATGGAGGAAATTGTACTTATATCTATGTAGATTTCACAATAATAATCCCAATGGCTCCATTTTTGACATGTCGCTTGCACTATGATCCCCGATAGGGTTCGGTAATTAGCCAGTCAGGGTGGTCATAGCAAAAGCACGGACGATGATCTTCGCAACACCGGCTTCCCCGGTAGAATCTGGAAGTGCTCCGATAACTTTCGTCCGACAGCAATCCCATGGGTTCATATTTGTTACACTAATGAATACGCGGATCATCAATGGTAATGATGCATCGTGCATTGCCACTCCTGATACTTGGAATGCAACCGGCCAGAATGTAACCCTATCTTGAACAGGGTACAGCCGTGAAATATTGGAATAGCCAATAGCTGTACATGTCTGGACCGACATGATCTTCACTATGTACTTGACACCTCAAATGGCGGCATATTCCATTGTCCCGAATGGGCTGTGACAAGGAGAAGGAGTCTTGGCATTTTATTGGTTGGAGTATACAGACACACTATATGGATCATAGGCCTATAATGGGCCGAATCCAATGTCACTAGACATGATTCGAAAAATGAAACCCCTTGCTTTACTTTCATCGGAGCTACATGCTAGTTGATTAAGCAGGGTCAGAAATATTGAACCAACCGCTGGTCAATCTGGTGGTTCCACTGATCTAACATCTACCTACCCCAGCACAATTGTAACTTCCAATTGTCAATACTGAGAATAAAACATATGTGCTCCTCTAAACGTGGACAGGACCTTGGGTCGTTGTATATAACAACCAATCACCGTCCACCTTTAGATTAAATGCACTGGGAGGCAAGGTGATTAAAAATACAAAGCGGAACTGCGGTTGATGGGTCCTGTAACTCAGGGTCCTGTCCATTGTGGGTGACGTGGCTGGTGTATGGGTCATGCAAAGTTGTTATAGTCGCCGTGGGGGACAACGCCATCGTGTAGGGAAGTCCATGACCAACGTTGACGTGTAACAGGTAGGCACTATGCAGCAACCAGAGGGGGTTCCCATTCTACGGATCCAAGGACCAGGTGGTAGGGTGGGAGGAAAACTGGTTGACTGTCAGATGGGATCTCCAGGTGGTATGTTGTAGATACGTAGTGCTCTTCGTGATCGATCATGATTGGCGGATTTCTCTCGCGGAAGATGTGTTAGTATGATCAACTATACTTTATTCGGCTACGATAATCATAGAGTGGGGGTGAAAGTGGACATGTCAGATACACAGTGGCTTCGGTTGAGAAGACGGGAAGGGAGTCTAATGTCTCGGCATTCGTGTTGGGTTTGAGCAACGCATTGATTCCATGGGAGAATTGCGGCACTCAACCTTATCCATGACAGGTGGTCTGAGCTACATTCGCCTCGGAAGCATATCGTCTTGGATGTATATACACTTACTAACCTTGACAGTCGAACGCCATAGATCGTCGCATCGTTCCGATGGTGCAGATAGCAATTGGAGATTTGACTTTTTTTATGCCCCTGATGCATTGGCTCCAAATCCAGGTGGGGGCACGAAATGTGATTCCTCAGTCACTCCAGCCCTAACCACTCATCACAGGTAGAGCGTCGGGTGGGCTCCGCAATATACAAGACGCCATCTCACACTACTAGTGCACTTGTACAATAATGATTGGCGTCTGTGCAGTAGCCACTCCACATCTCACACTTGAAGAACTATGTATAAGTTAATTGCCAGGTCCCAGCAGGGATCGTGCTGGGAAGGTTACGCCGTCTTCATTCTTCATTGTTATCTACTGAAAATTTCGTCTCATTCAAAATGGGTAGCTTCGATCCAAATTTCGATCCGATCCAGGAGGAACTGGACCAGGTCATTGCTGCCGCTACTAGGTACAAGGAGCGATTATCCGCGGCAGACAGCTACGATGCGAGATACGATCTTATGGCAAAGGCCGGTCGCCTTTATCAAACCATTCGCGGACCTGCGGATATGGTTTTTTCTAAGTTTGAGGATGTACGGAAAGAAGACAAAATACATATCTTCTAGGTCCAAATGTAGCATAACGTAACTAATTGACGATGTATATAATTAGGCAGCTAATATGGGAGCAATCAGAGCGCTCCTTGAAGCGGGCGTCTTTCATGCCATCCCGACAGGAGGAGAGAGTATTTCTGCAAAGGAAATTTCCGCAAAGACAGGAGTGGACAAAGAGGTAATAGGTACGTATCATAGTAATACATCTGGTCGTGGCATGCGTCTGACTATAAACACAGTGCGACTCATGCGCGCGGTCACCCCGATGGGGCCGTTCCGAGAGACTGGGGAAGAGGAATACGCCCACACGCCATTTTCAGAGATCTACATGGCACCTCAAATGATGGCGGTCTATAAACTAATGTAGGTGATGTCGTTGCAATCTGGCAGCGAATTCTCTAACACGGTGACATTAGGGTGGATGAATACTTTGCACCCATGTTAAGAAATCATGAATTTCTGCGTCAACAGAACTGGCAGAACAACTTCCGTCTGCGAAATAACCCTTATACGTTTGTACACAACTGCGAAGGACAAACTATGTTCGAACACGTATCGAAATTCCCTGACCGCTTTACGACCTTCAATGAAGCGATGGTAGCCCAGGACTCGGGACTCATCGCAATCGGCCTTTACCCCTTTGCAGAGGAATTGAGTAATCTAGCTGATGACAACACGACTACCATTGTTGATGTGGGAGGAGGCCGGGGTCACATCTTGCGTCAAATCAAGAAAAGCGCTCCTGAGCTGAAGGGGAAGTTCATACTCCAGGACCAGGCCAGCGTTATCGCGGACAATGGAACAGAAACGCAGCCGTATGGCATCGAAGCCATGGCACATGATTTCTTCCAGCCACAACCAATTAAAGGTAGACACGAGTCCCTCATAAATACGTTACTTAATGCGGTGGCTGACCATTCCACAGGTGCGCTAGTCTACTATATTCGCCGATGTCTCCACGACTGGCCCGACGAGCCAGAATCAAGGCAGATTCTGGAGAGTCTGGCTGCAGCAATGGATCCCGAAAAGTCCCGTGTGTTGATCACCGAATATATCTTGCCCGAAGTTGGCTCCAACATGTTTCATGCGTGGATGGATCACACTATGATGACCTTTGCTGGACGCGAACGCACAGAGAAAGATTGGGAACGTCTACTGGATATATCTGGTCTAAGGTTGGTCAAGGTGTGGAGAGCTCCAGGAATACCGGTCGGCGTTGTTGAAGCTCGCTTGAAGTAATACATGAATGAGATAAGCTATGATTTGATACGATCAGACGATAAAAACAATGAATACTCTTCAATCCTCTCCAGGTATGGTTTGATATTTCGTCGAAATAAATAGTATTATTTTTGGTAGAGCTTCGGGATTATCTTGCTTCGCTGTGTTTACGTTATTCTTATTGTGCCTATCGAGCTTTACTTCCTCTCCATCAGATGGTGATTATCCAACCCACTAATAGCCTTACTCAGTTGAGAAAGAAACCGATTCAATCCCTCAGCTTTCTGCGGTTTTGCCTGAGATTGATATCCAATTTTGTGGGAATACAACCCCTCTTGGAAGGGTCCATGTCGATAGCGATCTTGTTGACTCGAGCTAGGTGCTACAGACGTAATGATATACCCTGTATATACTATTCTCAAAATGGGATCTACGGTGTAGCAATACGAAAAAGGCAACGGAAGCTTCTGTGTATTATAGATAACTGCATACAAGCGCAGAAAGCAATGATCAGATTGTGATTAAAACAGAACCCCCGAGTCCTCGCCACTTTTTTCCTGCTGCGATATTCATTGTAGCTAGAAGCCTAAGGACATGGACCTCAGAACAGTTGTAAATCCCGGTGCTTGCCAAATAACTTCCAGTAACGGTCGCTGAGCTCGGGGTCGTTGGCCCAATCGGCAGATGCAGCCTCTATGGAGTCCATTTCAGCTTTAAGCTCACGCTTTTCTTTCTCCCGTGCTTCCTCCGCTCCCGAGTCGATCTCATACATCCACCATCCTGCCACCGGTTGAATAGTATTCAAAGATCCAGTTTCTGAGCCATTAGCACTTGCTGTTGGTGACGCTTCGATTCCCACCAGGCCAGCGACCATTTTGGTGTTGTAAACATTGCCGAAGTCGTCGACTTTCACAGGAACAGTGTTATAACCAGAAGGGATCTTATCCGTATCTACACGGTGATACGAGATGCCGTCTAGATTGCCACCTAGACCGTTGGCCACGGTGTCTTGACGGTAGAGGGGCCTCCCCTCGTCATCCCAAAAGCAAAATGCCGTAACCCAGCCAGACAAATAGCTAGGTCCACTACCGCCACCCTCTCTATGGACAGACCTTTGCCAGAAGTCCACGGTATCAGGAGAGGACGGGTTATCGAACGATGAGATGAAGTGCTGGAGAACCGGCCGGAGAAGGGTTGCAAACTGTGTCGGTTCCTCACCCAACTCAGGGATCTTGTCGATCTTTGATAGTAGCAGGACCCAATCATCCCGCTCGCCGAGCAACGTCACGCTGGGGATACCGCACATGAGACACATACTGTAGGAGAAATATTTCTGCAGGACGCCCATCATCAAAATGGCCGAGACGATTTTGTCAGATGTGGTAGTTGTGCTGAAAGCCGGCATGATCCATTCTCGCAGCTCCGGGTCCTTGACGTTCTCCTGAATCTGCTCCGTCATTGCCATTGCCAGAGCCCCAAAGTCTCGTATCGCACTTTTGACCGTGAGTTCTTTCTGTCCCTCATGCGAAACGAAGTACGACCGAAGTTCTTCGGCGTGCGCGTTGACGTAGAAGCCGAGCTGGGATAGGATGGAAAACCACACATCTTCCGGGCGGAGGACAAGATTATAATGACTGCTGTACGCCGAAAAGATTGCGCGGACCAGACCGTTTTCTGATGGTGTGATATGGCGATCCTGTAGGTCGTGCGTTTCGTGGAAGGGGAGCTTCTCGAAAGAACTTTGGACAATTCGTTTGGAGCGTCTGTAATCTCTGGGAGACGTTCCTTCGAGCAATTCTTCAGGGGTGGTGGCCTTTTGGCCCCACCACTTCCCTGCTTCGTGATTTGCAACTTTGAAAGTGACAGGCATACTGATTTGTCCGTATTTACTATGATGAAATGAAATGATGTGTCGTACTGGATATAAACTGTGTGCCAAATACAGGAGGATACACAGCTGGCAAGAAAGGTAGAAAATGATGAAGGATGGAGGGTGAGGGGCAGCTGAGAGATTACTTTATATAAACTTTTCCACGTCGCCTACATGTCGATCCGTATGTACGGTATCTCAGATTGCCGATGATGGGCGGCAGTTCCACGTAACGGACAGCCGATGTCAGAAAGTTACCTTTGTAGACTCCAGCTTTACTAGATTGAAGTATAGAAAGAGTATCATGACCATTGTTCTCTGATATATATATCCACTATAGATATTCATCTTTCTTTGTCCTTCTTTGTCGTTTTCTTGCCTTTTCTCTCTTTGTTTTGCTCCATCTGAGTGCCGTTACAATGCCCCTCGAAATGTATTAGAGTTACATTACACGGAGGAGGTGGGGAACAATTGCTAGGATTCGCCACTAGGAGTGCGGCTGAGGGACTCGTGAGGCTGTGCCCATCGTGATGTGGAGACTTCATGACCAATATAATGCCAATAAATAGGGGAAGCCAGCTGAACGCTTTGATTCAGCTATTCCGAACAGCCAACAGCGCAGCGTTATGACGTACGGAATGTCCCCCACTCACTAGTCATTGTTCACGATTTATCGTTAGTCAGACGCTAGTGAACTATCTATTCACGATATCTTATGGTAGAGCTGGAGGATTGGGCGGTAGATGATTGATGTGTGTTATTCAACTATCTGATAAACAGAGAAAGCCATTATCTGACTGTGCGTCGGGTGACTCATCAGGTGACTGACATCTTATGTTATGAATACGCCTGCAGGTCAGAAATTATACTTGGAGCCATGTCTATGGTCTTCCAGAGACAACGTAGCATATTCCCGAGAGCTATCGTCATTATGGTATGGTATTCACTCATGGGTTCATTCCGAACAAAGAGTGACATCACCTCAGAGCCTTTCAAACGTAAATGATTCTCAAAGGAAGAAAGATACCTACCTTCATAGTCCTTGACTATACCAGCCAGTATGACCTTGAATATGGGGCAAGGCGATCAGAAGCCGACACTGTCAACTGCAACCCTCCCAAAGAACACCCCGCAGATTATTGGAGACACCGCTAGAAATCTCAGGAAGTGTACCCAAAAGGAGATCAGGCATGGCAATGTTGGGGGCTATATCATGGCCGCTCATGTGCCGCCTGAACTTGTTGACCCGGAACTCGACGACCATCGGGGCACATTTGGAATCAAATGCCGGGTAACATATGATACCGAAACCCAGCTAATGATCGCTCAAATCCCATGCAACCCTCACATAATTGCCGTGGTAGATTTTGGTCAAGAGATTATGATACAAAGTTTCAGACAGGGCGATCACAGCAAGTTGATGGGGATGGGTAGCACAACCTTCATAGATGGAAATCTTCAAAAGGAGCCAGCCGCATGTTATCACCCACGCACTCTCCCGCCGGGAAGAACAAGAAAATGGCCAACTCTCGTCGTGGAAAGCGGCTGGTACGAAAATCTGGCCCACTTACAAATGGACGCAAACATCTGGATCGGAAGATCTGAGGCTAATGTCAAAGTGGTGATTTTGATATCTATGACGAAGGACCGAGATGCACTCGTTCTAGAGAAGTGGGTTCCAGGAAACCCACCACAAACCAGATCTTGTGCTCGGTTTTTCGCCTGCAGGGAACAATCGATTAGGATCTTTCGTTATGGGAACGGGGTTATAAGAACTGCTGGTGATCCTCTAATAATCCGCTTTGAGGAAGTCTTTCTACGCCCTCCGAATTCGCCCCTCGAGCAAGACTACGAGCTCAACCAGGCGGCACTTATCTCCATCGCAGAGCGCGCGTGGGATTGGCAAATCTAGAACTATGACTACTGCCAGGACTTGGTTGTCACCGTTTGTCCTCGAGGCTTGCGTTAAGGCTCTTACTTGCTATACGGATAAGGGCGCCTCTGTGTTGGCTAAAGTCTGTTCTTTATACTGATATCATCATTTTACCGAATTGCTTAGACTACCCTTAGACAGGGCTTTCGAAAAGGGTACCATTTGATCAGCGAATGGTGATAGCTTGGACAGAGACCTAGTAGCGTCTCGATTGGTCTCGGATCCCCAGGAGCTTTTTCCTTTTGTTTTACGGTAACTGCCCTTTTCTCCGAGTGCTCCACTATACTGGATCGACCATAAGCCAAATTGAATCGGGAAACGTATGGTTCTGGGGCGGGGAAGTTTGCGAATTTGAGTGGTCGGGTGGAAAGAATTTATTAGCCCTTCCTATTATGTTTGAATGTCCTATAGCTCGACCTGAATGACAGGCTTACACCGGAGACAATATACCAGGACTCCGATGATAAACCTCATGAAGTCCGTATTTTATATCCCGTGGCGGTGCTCTCTTGAAGCACATACATTGTTCTACACACTACAGTAAGCTGACGATCAGCGATGAGTCTCTATGTAAGATCTAATGTAAAACTGGCATTGTAAATTTAACATCTAGTTCATATTAGTCTAAATCACATGCCCGTTTCACAAGGGCTTATCGTATCATTCACTCCGTAATTTCAGTAAAGCTAGTAGCGAGAGAAGGGAGTGTCCTGACAAGGACATCGCCATTACCACCAATCGCCTCTGCGTAAAACTTCACATCATTTGTAGGACGGTATTCGCTCTCCCAAAGGAAAGATGTTTCAAACGACGTTCTGCTCTGCTCACCAAGGTACTGCGCCTCAGCGTTGGAACCGTTACCTTCTTGAACCTGGTAGAACTTCCAGACCTTCGTCTCAGTATCTCCGTTCCAGGAAATATATAACCGAGTGGTATTGGCGGAGTCCACATAGGCAGCAAGCGCCGGAGCTTCACTGGGTGTACCAGTCCAATTGGCTAGAAAACCACGGTAACTGACCGCGTCCTCGATGAATGCATGATAGAGGATTTCATTGTCGGCACTAAATTGCGTGAAGGCACCTGCAGACCCCCAGCTAACAAATAAATTGTCGTTTGCAAGCAATTGAGTGTTACCCTGAGAATTAGCCTCCAGGTCATACGGAGCAGTGGCTTTGCGAAGGACGGTTGCGGTGTTGTCCGTGTGGTTGAGCTGAACAAAAAGGGCTCTGGAGACGTTGTTGAAGGTTATTTCGCCGTTGCCTGAGTTGTCAAAGAAGGATATAACGTCGATGTTGCCGGACTGCGATCGCCAGCGGGCGTCGTGCTGGAAGCCAAATGTGAAATCTTGGGTAAATGTAGAATGGTTCCCACCGAGTTGCCAAATAATAGAGCCGTCGGTTCCGTTGATCTTGAATATGGTGCTGAAGTGTCGTGATGAGACGAGGTAGTTTCCAGCATCGTCTTTGTCGATGCTGTTGATGTGAACGTAATCCCAGGTTTGGGTAGATGACAGTCCGCTGTTGCTAGGGCTTGAACCCAGTGCATTCAATGAATCTAGATGCCGTACAGTGAGAAACAATCCTGGTGCTTAGATAAAGAGGTCAGAGTGGAACTTACCTGCAGGATCGAGATAGTCCAGAGAGTTCCACTCAAACACTAGCTCTCCAGTTGCGATATCAAATTCTGTTCCCTCGTTAATGAATTGCATACTCCAAAGAATATCCGAGAGTAACAAACCTTGGAAGAGCCCGTTTCCAAGCCATTGCTGCGACGAATTGCCACCCCACTGTGTCAGGTTTGCGATGGTTGGAAGGTAAATTTCCACAAGAGCAGTCTTTTCATTGACAACGGTAAATTCGTGAATCGAAGGGATATGGTGATTTCCAGTCTTGGTTGATATCACATGTTCATAGTTCTGGTCGAGCAGCACATGTTGGCCAACACCCTCGCCATGGTTTTGGTCCATCGTTCCCTGGAAGCCCTGGAGGACAGTCTTTCCATTGTATGTAGTGGGATGGAAGTTCGCCACAAACCCTGAGTAGTACCCAATGCCGGACCACACCAGATCACCGTCCTTTCGGTAAATGTAAGCGCCAGGCTGTGGGATGGTATTGGCGTAAGGAGCAACAAAAACATACTCCGTGCCATTGGCGTCGGGCGCAGGCACGGTGATATTCAACTTAGGGACTGTGAGATCCGGACGAGATCGGTATTGTCCATCTGCTGAACTGAAGGGTAAACCTGCCGCTGCCGCTAACAGCAGACTATATTGAGTGACCAATCCCATTGTCTTGTCCTTGACAAGTCTTTAAAGTGGTAGAAATGGGCTAGTTGTTTCCTGGATCTATCGAGTATTCCACAAGCCAGGCATTGGCCACTCTCCGTATTTATGGCTTTCGAATTTCCTTTTCCCTTTTCATCATCCCCGCGAGCTATGGTGACTTCCGAACTTGTAAACAGCGCACTTAGATTGATAACGCCATTGGCATAAAGTCTGAGCAATTATTAATCTCGCTTATATGCAGCTAAAGTGTAGTCTATGGATTATTGCCGAGCATATACACGTTCTGATAAGATATCTGCTGGTCGTAGGTTTACTAGTACTTGTATCATCGAGCTCGTCGATGACGCGATCCCGGGCTAGATGGAGTAACCAAACATAACTGCATTTGTTCGACTATGATCGGTAGCACCTGTCACAGCTCGTGATGACAAAGCTTATTGTCCTGTTTTATGCAATATTGCGACAAAACATTAAGGTCTTGCAGTTTATGCCTTCGCAAATTAAAATGTATAATGCGATGTTGTCGGAATATACTCCCGGCCGAGCATTGGCTTCCTTCCTATGGCTCGGACGCCAAGAGCAAAAATATAAAAGAACGAAACAGAATACTCCCGGCTCAGGTCACTCTATGCTGATAATTAGAGGCTCAACAATCTTCGTTCCAAGCGAGTTTGCATTCGAGCTGTCCCATAACACCTGATTCACAGCACTTTAGGCCCGATATCCTCATCGTCCTTCAACCCATTGAAGCTGTGAATCATGATGATGGTTGAGAAAGCGGAGAAAGATTCCTTATCCCTGGATAGGGCCAGCAATTTTGGTGATTGGTGGCCAATATCCATAAGTGCTCTGATACGGCTTTTACTATGGATTGACATATTATGATCTAGAGTAGACAATAAAGCAAATATTAGAATTTATGGACGGAATACCTGAGGTGAAGGGAGAGTTATACCGCAAGGTATAACAAAAGTCAAATATGCCTACTAGGGTTACCTTGGCCGTAAGCCCCTTCACCAAAACCATCTTCTAAATGCTATTAGTGAGTCAATAAATGCTTTCTGGCGAGCCGTCGAAACTGGAATTTCGTTTTTATGATGTTGACCTAGGTGCTGGTCAGTACATCATCACATATAATCGGTCTGCCGTCACTGTACCAGAATCTCCTGTGGCCGACTTTTTCTCCAGCACTGGCACATAGCCATTTGCTAGAGCTGTTTCTGCAAGACTATTGGCTTGCTTCACAAATGCGTATCCCTCTTTTGTCCATTCAATCTGTGATTTTTCAATGGTCTCTAATACACATTTCTCCTCATCTATTGCATTGCGGTGACTCCTGATTGAATCCCAGGTTAGAGCTGTTCCTCTTTGTTGGTTAAAATGTTCGATTTCTAGAAGAATTTCATCTCGTCTTTTTGCCGCTCTTTCCAACCCAGACACTGTCGCTCGTAGTTCCAGCTCGAACGTCGCATTCACAGTCACGCTGGGTAAGGCAGTTGCTTTAGCTAACTTAACCACAAACATTCCTTGTTCAGTTGTATCTTGCTCCGTTCTCATATGAATACTGAGCACGCCGTCAGTAGCAACCTTTTTGCCAAATGCTGCTTTCCGCATACGGCTACGTTGCTCAGCCAAATCCCTCAGCGCAGTCGTCTGGGAAGAGGTCATAATATGGCTTCGTGTCTTTATTTGCGATCCCTGTATTCTCGACTCAAGTAATACGAGGAAGTCACTAGAGCCCTCTACCTCTTGACGAAATCGAGCCCACGCTCGTTGTATGGTCTTGCCAGCAGTGTCGTTTTCTACTACGATTTGAGAATCCTCTTTCCACCAACAATCTTGTGGCTCCACTTCAACCAATCTCAATCCTGCATCAATAGGATCTTCGATGAAAAAGCAGCTTTGATTGGTAGCCGTTGTAGGTGTTTTCCGTTGTCGCTCAGTCTTGATGTAGATTATTGGAGTAAAGCTTACAACTTCAATACCTGGGAGCAATTGTGCGTAACGTCCTTCGGGTCGAATGTAGTATTCTTCACCGGGCGACTCATTATAGAGTGGGATCCCCACTATCTGTCCCTCGACACCTTTTGTGTCAAGGCCGCAACTTAGCTTTCCGAAGAGCTGACCATCTGGGCTCGTATAAAGAGGGAAGTTTCCTCGGATATATCCACGGTCAAAGCCGAATGCAGTCCGACATATGCTCTCACGCTCCAGTGAGAGAATATGACCGCTGTTAATAAAGCTGGTTGGCGAGGGCGCAAATATTCCGGCAGATATCATTTCCTGGGGCTCAGGTGAGACAGACCCTGCGGTTTTCAAGCCCCATGCAAAGATAGAGTCATCCCGTGTTTCTCGTATAATTTCTCTTTGTAGACGTATGAATGCGTGGTCACCTTCGCCGTAGATCATTGGCATCATAATGTTGAAAATCCCAAGAAGACAATAAGCGATGTCCTCCTTCCGCTTTGTTGTTCTTTTTGAAGCCCAAGACATGCGTTGTGCAATACTTGCCTCTGACAGCGGTCTTCTCCCGAGGAGGAATGCGCGCGATATGCCTGTGATCGTTTCAGTCAGACCTGCCCATTGGGCTTTAGTTCCAATATCCACCCAATGTGAGTTAAAGAAACGAAGACGCCTCGGCGCCAGAAGCTCCTGCAATGTCCAACCCCGTTGAAACCACCGGCTGGAGGATATTTGAGAGAGTAATTGTTTGCGATCGTCGGTGGTAACATCAGAGAGATAGACATAGCAAACAGACGCATTGCCATACCATCGAAACATGGAATTGATGGCTTCACCAAGTTCGACTGAGTTGGTCTTGTCAATACAACAGGTGTCGATCCATGCATGTGTAAAGCCATCCTTCTCTGCACGTTGGCAGCACCCCTTGAATTTAATCGGCCAGCTGGTATCCCCGGTATTTTCCTCAGTGATATCGCGAAATGATACCTCGTCTTCATCGTTTCCCCAAGTATGTGACAGGATGGCATAAGGAGGTATTTGCTCGTTAAAGAACTCCTCTAGCGCAAAGGTTTGTACATTTATAAGACGCATTGCTATATTTGAAGAATTCGACCAATCCAAGCAGCCGACCGGATTATAATTGAAACACTCGGCTCGAATGCAAAATGCGGATAGCAGCCACAATTTAATGTAATGTCAACAGGATGCACGGGGACACTTAGACTTGCCAAAGCTTTAAGCTTGGAATTTCTTCAGTCACACTAGAGGGTTGGAGGGGAGTCTACTTTTTGAAGTTCGTTATTGAAATGAATGGGCTGGAGAATTGGCCGGCCTTGGTGGGCGCTTACGAGCGGGGTAGATAGGGCTGTGCACTTGTCATATAAATTATCTAGGATCTGCGCGCAGCCATGCTCAGGTGTCTCTTTTGTAGAAAAAACCAACAAGACAACAACATGTTGGCTCTGCACCTTAATCGTCGAATTATCATGATAAAATAAGCTATAGCTCGTGGAAGTGCGATTATTTCGCAATCCTTATAAAGATTCAATGCCAACTACCTACGGGACTTGAGCCCTGGGTACATATGGCCATGCTCTACTGTTATGTGCCTCAGATACCCATTTTAATATATGACGCAGGGGTATTTAATTATCGGCCGCTCATACTCTTCCCTCAAGGTGGATTGATGGAAGAGAACGAATGCATTCAAGAAACGATACATGACCGCCGCTCGGCGCATAATCTCACGAGACCTCGACGACGGGGTGCATCCGTAGTCCGCTTGCACAGTAGACACTGTTAACTTCATGGATATACAAATACGAGGCAGGGCTTCCGAGATCGACTTCTCCCATGATATAGCCTGTTGTAAAATACCGTCAAGTAGAAGAACTACCCTGTCCTTCCAACCGCGATCCGTCATGCTCGGACAAGTTTTTAAAGGGGAAAAATTCATCATAGTCATTGTTCACCTCAGTACGTCTGGCAATGCCGATGATCACTTCATCATGGTTCGGCAAGCCTTTTCTTTTTCCAATGCCATTCGCATATTAGTGTGATTGAAACGTATACATGAAAGGCTTGACAAACATGAATCGATACTCTTGTCCTGTCCCCGTCTCCCATCTCCCTCCTTCGTAGGACGCCTTGACCTCCACGAGCTCTTCGTAGTTTGCAGTGACGTTAGCGAATAGACTCTTTCTGCCGATGTTCTGCCTCCATCGAACCCTTTCACATTATCGTCTAAATGGTCGTCCATAAGTGATATAGCAATACTCTTTCGATGTTCGCACGAACTTACTACTTTTATTTGCTGATAGTCACAAGTACATCTTAGAGCAAGCAGCTGGTCAATAGCGAACTAAGAATCCTGTGGTTCAGCTAGCTTCTGATGTGATTACTCTTTCTGGCCACAAATTCATTGAAGTGGGGCGATCTGTCAGATTACCTTGCTTGCATCTCCCGCCCTCTCCAGGTTTATATTATTGGATAATACATTACCTAACCGCTATCAAAAAGAGCGGAGGGTATAGGCAATTCAACTTTACAAAGAACTGCGGCCAGAAAGAGTAGGTACTAAGTGGGTCAAGTGGTTCTATTAGGACTAGGCGCCAGCGCAGAGGGGTATGTATCCTATCAAGGCAATCTCCTGTATTGATGAATTAGTGGCTAGCACAACGAGAGCTGAAGTTTGCATAAAGTAGGTATCTCGAGTGATCCTCCTTCTTGAGTAGTATCCAACCACACGAACCAGGTCTAGTTTACTTGCAACGACTCCACTTTGGCCTCAGCCTCGTCCGTCTCATTCTCATCTCCGGCAATTCGCTCAAGCCCGTCGGAGAGAGTCTCCTTGCTAGTGGTCATCAATGTACTCCACCAGTGGCAAGTCCAGTACTGCTTGTTTTCACTGTCGACGGCAAAAAAGTCGCACTTTCC
The DNA here is from genome assembly GCA_009193545.1 of Aspergillus arachidicola. Taxonomy (NCBI): domain Eukaryota; kingdom Fungi; phylum Ascomycota; class Eurotiomycetes; order Eurotiales; family Aspergillaceae; genus Aspergillus; species Aspergillus arachidicola. The sequence continues at coordinate 296,114 of ML737119.1, forward strand.
ACATAGCAGAGTTAATCATACCCATAACAAAGGTATCCACCCTGAGTGTTCATAACCTCCCCAATAGTAACGTTGGGCTTGATGTTGAAGGACGACAACTCATAGTGAAGGGTTGCATTCTGCCAGCCACCAGCAGGTTCAACGTTGGCAGTATGGTTCAAGGTCGGTCCACTGATATCGTAGAGACGGTTGATAGGATCCTCCTTCTGCCACTTCCACCAAACACGGTCAATGTACATATGATGCATGAAGAAAATCGGGTCACCGGGAGAGGATTTGATATCGGCCATCTAAAGGTGGAATTAGTTAGCAAGGGGTCATTATAATGTAGGACCTTAAGGGTTAATACGTACCACACCGCCAATGTAGGTGTGCACGCCCTTATGGGGAATGTTGGAAATACAATCCCGCCAGGGTGAGAAAGTGTTGTACGCATTGCAATTATTGAGGGCGGTGCTGTTCGCATTGGCAATCGCGTTATCGTTGTCCCATGCACGGCGCAGACAATAGTCGGTGTCTTCGTCACCAGGACCAATGTGCAAGGTGTAGTTGGAGAAACGACCGTCAGTCACACAGAGGTCCGATCCAGTACCATTTCCGCCGAATGCATCTGGTCCCCACATAGATGACTGCCACATGTTACCGCTGTCGGCGTCCTTCTGCTCGTCCCACCATCTTTAATGCAACTTAGTATACAGGAAATAAGCGAAAGGTAGACGTGATGAACTTACGGTATTGGACCAGTATAGCTGCACTCATCTCGAAGTAGAGTCTCGTAGATGTGCATGTAGTAGCGGTGCCACGGGAGAAATTGGCCCTATTCAAATGCCGGTTAGATGTATGATAAGAACAGAAAGGGGTCAACTTACAACGTGGTGAATGATGTCCGCGTACGCAGTATTGGTCATTCCACGGTGAAGGGCCTGGAGATCACTGAAGCGGCTGGTAGTAGCCGTCAATCCGGATTTCGCAGGCGTATCCATCAGGCATTGAACGGCATCGAGAAAGCTGGTCTGCTGTTGCGCTGTCAGATGACGCCACTCCTTACGGATTGTCATCTTCTCTTTGCTGCAGCTGCCGGTGAAGTATTCGGGGATGAACTGGCTGGCGGTTTCACGTTTGTCGACGTTGGACGGCATTTTTGGGAAAGCAGCAGCAGGCACACTGACTGCCAGAGTCAGTGCCGCGCTGAACAATGAGTACTTCATGATGAAACTTGAATAGAAAAACGATTCAACGAGTGACAGGCGTCTAAGCACGCCGGAATAATGAAAACAACAGGCAAGTCACGATGCTGAAGTGAAACGAATGATTTACGTCAGATGGAGTCAGGAGGTCGTATCATCTGTTTTTATACCTGTCATCCCTGGCATTGCAAAATCCGAATGTCCTTTCAAATCTTGAATTCCCCGTACCAGCGTTTTGCGGGCTTGGCACGGAAAACCACGAGTACAAGCCCTATATTTGGCTCCGTGTGGGTGGATGATGAATCGGACTCCATCCGGGAATCCACATCATCTTATCTTCGCTTGCATATTTGACGGTTTCAATGTACACGGCTCATCTTCATTCATCCATTCGCATGACGATCCTCTAGAAAATAGCCGTAAAGGCGATATTCAATTGGCATCTTTGCATCACAAAGGGTATCCATCTATTGTATCGACTTCCAATCCTACAGTGAGTTGTTAACATTCACTCTGAGAATAGTCGAGATAGTATCCTTCTAATTCAACATGAAACAGGTGGCTAACTGTGGGTATGGTACATACACTAATAGACGGTATCCATTAGGCAACCTTTTACATCCATTACTCTTTTCGACCGCAGCTATGCAGTTTTCGTTAGTATCTCAGTATTGTCAATCCGCCAGTAGTGTTAAGTGGCGTTGGTATGAGGCGTGTAGAAAATGCGTTGGCGAAAAGCTCCGTACGTATACTTGGGTGGGTGCTTTTCTTGGCACCATTGGAAAAATCGGAAGACGCGTGGCAGTATCGCGCTAAGCTGTATGCGTGAGACTTCATGTTGACGATCATTGCCTTCAAAAGAATGACAACCATCTAATAGCTCCAGTACCGAGTTCGAGACTATTACAGGGCTGAAGTTTTCGAGAACCTCTCCTTGGAAGGCCGGACCAGATGCTTATCTGGATGGATCAACAAACTGCGATCGGCGGATGGAACATCCCGATATTGCCTACCATAGATGTTCAAATGTAATAGCAATTTTCTAGACAGCAAAAACATCAATAGATAGATAAAACACTCAAAACAATGCTCGACTAACACCTATGATATAGGCATATTCAGGGTGGTACCTCGTTTGCTTTGTAGGGAAGTCTTCGATCCTTTTCCTTGCATTGTACTGAACGGAAGAAGCGAACTTGTACTATTTTTCGCATCCAATAGTATCCACAAGAACGGAAAAAAAATTGACACCAAGTTTGAGATAGATGAATTCGGTGTAAGACCTTTCAAGCGGACGAGTATACCGGATTGAGGCAGTTTTGGCAGGCTCAATGTCTGCTGGGGTTCAACCCGCTCGGCCTAAATCACCAAAACTCTTCGCGCCGGGCCGAGCCCGATCCAATCTCTTGGCAAACCGCCCTGACGATCAACGACAACATTCCTATTGAGCATGCTAGAGAGCTTGTACAATGCATGCAATGAGATATTCCCGATGAAATTCATTGCTGCCATACTCAAGGTGAAACATGGCATCTGAAAAACTTTATAACCGTAGACTTTCGATATTCTTCTGACCAAACCCTAAGCCTCTCACGGTGTTTCATGGACAATAGAAATATATATTCTGGCGAAGCTAGTAATGATTGGGCTGCTCCGTCTCTGACTATGACAAGTCCCTTTGGCACCCAATTAACTTGGAAACAATCTCCGAGATTGTTTATGCTCGGCACTGTCCTTCTTAACTTTCGATGAACTCATGCCTCTCAAAGGCATTCAATGTTGTGTCTTGATCACGTGACGGCGGGTAGCAACTACTCAGTTAGGCATTCAAGGCCACCTGGCACGTGACTACGAGGGATCCACCTTTTACTAGAAAAAGCTTCATCTTTCCTAAAAGAGTAATTTCCGGCTACTACTTGGGTACTGATCCACCCATAGCCCGGCAGTCCGATTCTACAGCCAACCTGCCAAATTTCTCTATATGGCTCCTGCTGGCGGTGGTGTCTCCGATGGCTATCAGCTTGGTATGTTTTCTGCGAGCTTCATAGGAAGTATGTGTACTAAGTCATGCTCTAGATCGTAATGGTGGTGACTGTCCGGTGGATAATTATCGCTCCGATGAAATATGGTACGCTAATGTCGTCGACACTAACAATGGTAACAACGAGGTCAGCCGTTGTGTTTATGAGTTCTGGAAGGGCCCGAACTGCGCCTCAAGTGGCGGTTTCTTGACTGAGACTTTTGTTCACTGCTACATGTAATAAGCGAGGTGTTTTCAGGGAGTGGTAATTGGAATGATGGAGCTGCTTGGGGACTTGCATGAAGTTAGGTGTGAGAGTAAAACCTAATTGATCAAAGACTAATAGCGATGGTGCATGTACAGTAAAGCCGCTGTATGTATTGCAAAAGTTTTGTTTTGGACACTGACACTTTCCAGGTCATTTATATTCAACTTGGCAGAGTGGCGATTTGCCGTATGATGTGTAAATGAGAGTATGTTCATAGGTGACCATGATTGTATACCCCGTATAGCCTATGATGCAAGACAAATAAATATGTTTATAATATAAATCTCTCAAGAGGATCGGGGAGACTGAGGTAAAGCGTTGGAAAAACATCCCGTAAGAGGCTAGATTGAAATTTACCAGCGAGGGCATCGGCCGATTCATGAGTAGCCTTCGTCTTGAAGGCTAGATAGCATTGTTACGGAGACCTGTTAGATATGGCCACAATGCAATGTATGCGGCCGAGGTACCCATATTACTGTGATAGAGAATATTTATCGCTTCTTTCACACATCGGTCGACAGCTTCTTCATACGACGACCCGGGCACTTCGGGCCGGTTCCTCTAACGCGCTCGGTTTGAGCCGAGGCCCCTATGCATACATAATTCGTTGAGGAACATCACGACCGTCAGTATAAAATCAAACATTCTATATGCTGGAGAGCTGCTCAATGACCACATATTCTTTGATCTCAATACGATCGGATGTCATGGTTGGATAATAGAATGACAATCGCAACAAGCATCGTTGCTGTTAATGGTATAAGATACAACAAGGATATCACTCTTGACCCATGTAGCCAAGGCGACGTTTTTATTTCGCCACAGCCCCTCAGATGAGATAAGTGGCGGCCCTATTCGTCACAGGAGGGAACTATTTCGCTAATAGACATAGACCGCGCATGTGCGTTTCGAGAGATCATTGAATGGCCACGATCGGCATCAAAACACACCAAGAGTGAGGGGTATACATGGAATATTGCATGACCCCGCAATAGAGCTCGAGAGAGGAAGAAGTCAGGTTTGGGGCGGGGTCTAAAGCTCCACAGTGATAAGGGTACAGGGTTTATATGCATGTCTCAGTTCAGCTGATGGATAGCTTTGCCACGTATCCTGGATTCACTTTCGTTAACTAGAGCATTAGAAAGAAACTGACATCAAGACATCCAGGTCAAATATATTTTCGTCTACCTCTTTACACCATCAACCTTGGATTCTTTGTTGTATCAAACCTCAATTACTAGGACAGTACATTTGATGCTAATTGTAGCAAGTACATTGCAGAAGCGAGAATATACCGCGGCCTGATTATTTGTCTGTCGCCACCTGGTGGGTCTAGAGCATTCAGTGTCTTTCAACCTAATATGTATTTCCAGGATGGCGTGGAAAGTATGGAATGACAGCCAATTATACGTCCCAGTAGATAGGAACCTCTATGCAGTGCTACTATTATGAAGAGGGGTTAGAGGCGATAGCATCAGCATAGCGACATTTCACCATAAGTTGTGTACCGGAATCCGGGTTGCGCCTAGAAATACCCGGGTTCGACGTTGTACTGACGAATTATACTCGATGAAGATGTTGCATTGATGGCATGGATTAGATAGTAATATGCTGCGTGTGAAGACTGCCTGTAATATTAATATCGAGATAAACAGGGAAGGAGGGAGTAATTACGTCTGCAGTATGAGCAAAAGATCCTTGGAGATGCGACTCGGAGTAGTATAAAGGCGGCCTCCAACCCGTACTGTCCTTCCATCAAAGCGCTCAATTGAAATTCAATAGGAAGATCTAGCATAGCACTAGCGAGCTTATCTTTCATCTTCAGATTATCATCTCTTGTTCAAAGCCGGTCTTCGAAACATGGCTCTGGCGTACCCCGAAGGCGAGTGCTTCTTCAAGCGTTCTGCATTAAACTCCAGCAACAAGAGCTTCTATCAAGCTGATCGTGCGGACCATTTCTATGGTCACTTCCTTCTTGAGTTCATCTGGAACGTGCCAACTCATACGGGAGATGCCGCTCGCAAAACCCATAATCACCCGCGTTCTACATACCACCTCAATGACCTGAGTACATGGACGCCACCACCGATGATGTACAAGACAAACGGTCCTTATATAGGAAGCTGGTCACAGCTGCCCTTTGTGTATGGCTCACATTACTCTAAGGGAAAGCAGCGCCGTGTGCAGCATAATCTTTGCACCAATGCCGACCGACTTCAGGCCCAGATGAAAGGTGGTGCTATGGAGGTGAGTGTCACAGGTACCGCAATTCAGCTGGCATAATTGACTAACGGCTGCCTCCAGTCCTGGTTCATGATCATGCCGATGCCCAAGAGGCAGGAAGGCTGGGTGTTCATTGATGTCAGTACATCTGCTCCGAGCCATATGTTGCCAATGCTGACTGCTCCACTCACCTCATAATTCAACAGCGCCTGACAAATATTCGAGGCATTTACATCCCGGTAGCACACCAGGCATCCGAGGACCATCCGGAGCTTTGCACCTTTGTGCATGTCAACTTCGCTACAGCGGATGGTACGGTTAACATGTTTCATCACACTGGCAATGCGAAAAACCCGAAAACATTCTGGAAGGCTGTCACATTGAAGAAGACAGTCGGTCTGCAGGATTGGAGCAACCTGACCGTGGGGTTCAATATCAACGGCCTGGTAAATCTTCTATCACTGCCTCGCCAGCTACGTGCCCAAAACGCCTTCACCTCCAAGAATATTATTATTCTGGAAAGCGATATGGTGGCAAGCCCCAGGGTGGAGCGAAGCTATGATGACGGCACAGACTTTGACTGGGCCAAGGTTGCCGGAGCCAACTTTGGCCTGAGTATCCAATGGAAGCCTGCCCCACAAAAGCAGGACTGGCTGGAGAACTTCTTAAAGAACTCCTTGACTATCGCTGTTGGCTTTATTCCTGGTGTTGGGCCCATCGCCGCTATTGCGTTCCCGTTGATCTGGACGGCTATTGCTGACCCGGACTCATTCGTCGATACCTGGAGGAACCTCTGTCCCGGTGTGGATCTCCAGCTGAAGCTCCTGGAGGCTATTAAGGATAGTGCTAAGGAGACTCGGGAATACCTTCCAGACGGATGGGAGAAGACAGCTCTCGGTCCTAAATTTCTTTCCGGTCCTCATGCCACTGGCATGAGGGTAGCAGCTTTGGTCTCGGACACCGGCAGCAAACAGGATGATCTGGGGTCGGAGGCTCTTATTATTAACGAACTAAAAGCCTTGGTGGGCGAGTCTGCCGATGGGCTTGGTCAGGCCCTTGACCCTGGGAGACCGGAAGACGAAATTGTCATCCTGGAGGCTAATACGGAGGCCGTTGGAGATGATGACGTCAAAGACAATGATCACCGCCTTGAAGACCAGGTCGACGCAGAGGTCGTTCCTGACAAAGTGACCCTGGATGAGGTCGGCACTGACATGAGCTTCAAACTGGCTGAGCAAGCCCTAAAGGACACAGCAAGGTCAGAGGATGAAAGTGAGTGGAAGAAGCTGGTGGATAACGCGGTAGAGACAGCCAAGGATATAGCTTCGAAGCTGCCAACTATCCCTGGGATAGGGCACAAGGATGAAAGCTCCAGTAATGACAGTCAGCATGACGCTGCTGAGGATCCCACCGCGAGCGATGGCCCCGTAAATGATTTCAATTGGATGGATGACTACTTCAAAGCCCTCTTTTCAGGCACTCTTCCGCTCGAAGGACAGGCGTGAGATATCGTACGTGCTATACTGAAAAACAGAAACACCACGAGGACGGGAATTTATGCTGTCACAGGAGGTGTCCAACCAGCGCTCCGCGCAAGAGTAGTTTATTTATAGTGATTTAGTTATAATTCCTACGACTGCTTATATTGATTGAACAACACTATAATTAAGAGAGCTAGTGATAGGAAGCACTGCATACTATATACGGCTTCACACCTGCCTTACTACACAACGTTGCGTGACTGAGCGCTAGCTGAGCGTCCGGGTTGGAGGTAATGGAATCTTTGCTTAGGATCTTCTGGGGAGATGTCGTTATAGCACCGAGCTATCTTGGTGAAATCGATGTAGATGGAGATAGCTATTCGTGAGATGGCTTGTGAAGGACAGTTACATTATAAGTTTGCACTATCTGGATAATAAATATTAAGAAACCCTTAGTTGGGAAAACTAGTGAAACCATAGATGACCAAGATGTCGTTGTCAATCATTCAATTTCTAACCCCCATAGGATTACTTCCTCGACGCATTGAACGTATATTGCCCCGATCCAACCTCTTTAGTCACATTACTGTATGGCAATGTAATGACAGCATTTGTGTTTGGCGGAACGGTGACCTCTAAGTCGAAGCTATCCCCATTTAGCTCCCACTTGGCACTGACCTCTCCATATGGACTGATAAAGCGCGAGTTAGCACTGGTGATATTACCTCCTGGCACAGGTGCGATTTTAATCTTTTTCCAACCAGGCTCGGCAGGAGCAAGACCACCAATGACCTGATGCATCCAATCGGCAACGGAACCAAAGGCATAGTGGTTGAAACTTGTCATCTCGCCAGAGTTGACACTACCATTTGGCAAGAGGCTGTCCCAGCGTTCCCACGTTGTAGTTCCATTTTGAACTACTTGATATAACCAGGAAGGCACCTTTGTCTGTAGGAGCATGCGGTAGAAGTCGTCTGTGGCGCCAATTTCGGCCAAAGCAAATCCCAGGGGTGGAGTGCCCGCGAAGCCTGTGCCAACAAGGTAGTCATTGTCGGCAATTAGACTGCGCAAGGTATCACCAGCTGCAGATCGCTCCTCTTCGGTTGTAAACAGGCCGAAGTGCAACCCCATAGCATAAGCTGTTTGAGTCCGGTTTGCCATCGCACCATCCATCAGCCATGCTTTGCGGAATTGATCGACCAAGCTGGAGTGCTGTTCACTGTACTTGTTCGCCAAGTCGCTGTGGCCGAGGGCAATAGAGATATTGGTAAGAAGTTCGGTCATTCGCACTAAGTAGGCGTCGGCAACAAGATGCGTCGCCGTAGTCGCATCGCCTGGGTTGTCTGCTGGTGCCTTCGGGTCCAACCAATCTCCATACTGAAAGCTGTCTCGATCCCAAAGACCAGTATCTTCACGTGGGATTCCAGTATCTATCCAACCTTGGGCTTGTGAGTATTGCTCTTCCAGCATATCTAGGTCACCGTAAGCCCGATAATGGTTGAACGGCCCACCAACTGTAACGTCGCCCCATACTGCTGCAGCGCCCTGCTTCGAGTCCGTGTTCGGCGGGATGATAGGAACATACGGTGGTACACTCATCGATCCGTTTATTTGCATCTCTGACCAAACGTCACGGTGCCAGCCTCGCCAAAAGCCAGCAGCATTGTAGAGATAGTCAGCAGTAGGCCCAAAGGCGTGTGCATCTCCGGTCCATCCCAACCGCTCATCACGTTGCGGACAATCCGTCGGGATCGAAATGAAATTGCCCCTCATAGACCATATGACATTCTGGTGGAATTTATTAAGCAGCGCGTGGGAGCATTCGAACCAGCCTGTACGTTCCATGTCACTGTGAACGACAACTGCTGTAATAGAATCTCCGTTCAATGGTGTCGATGCCTCTGGCCAGCCGTCCACCTGTGCATACCGAAATCCGTGGGTAGTGAACCGTGGCTCCCACGTTTGGACACCATTGCCGTTCAGAATAAACGTATCAGTGGCTTTAGCAAGGCGCAGTGGGCGAAGCGCAAGCTCACCGTTTTCTAAGACTTCGGCATGATGGAAGGTGATGTTTGTGCCTTTCGGACCGGATACTGAAATCCTAAGCCTGCCGGCTACATTCTGACCAAAATCAATGAGAGTCTTATTGGACGGCGACTTGAAGATTTTTTGAGGCTTAACCTCCTCCACCCTCCTGACCGGCGGGCCGTCTGGGGGAGTTAACTTCCCTTTCAGCGAGGGCAACTTCTTGACTGCGAGCCAACTGGTGCCATTGAACGAACCCGACGACCATCCAGCAATCTTGGTCTCAAGTCGTGAGTCGTATGTCTCTCCGTTATAGATTTCAGAAGACACCGTCGGCCCGATATTTGCCTGCCAAGACGCGTCGCTCGGGACCTCGAGTTTGGTTCCATCTTCCAGGGTAACGACAAGCAAGGACAGAAGACCAATCGTGTCTCCATAGTTATTCCTATGCCCTCCACTAAAGCCAAGGTTACCAGAGAACCAGCCCTCTCCGACGGTAGCGCCGATTCCGTTGTGGCCTTGCTTGATAAGCTCGGTCACATCATAAGTATCGTAAACATGTCGATTATTATATGATTGCCACCCAGGTGCCATAACACGGTCGCCCACTGTTTGTCCATTGATCTCGGCCTCATACACTCCCAGCGAGGTGATATATAGTCGGGCGGATTCCACGTTTTGGTCCACCCCAAAGGACTTCCTAAAGTATATCGGTCGCTTAGGTCCATTCACCTCGGTCTCGCGGTCAGCAGCAATTGGAACTGCGCTACCCCAGTCCGTATCGTTTAATAGCCCTGGCTCAACTGACGCCCAGTCAGACCATGGCGTAGAAGATTGGTCCTGGTTTCCATGGGCTCGTGCTCGGACTTTAGCCTCCTCGGCTGTCCCCAGAGCAGTGTCTGGCCATGGGACGAGAATAGAGTCGGACGAATTAACAGAGTAAACTTGCGGTACGCCGTTTCGGAGTATCTCGAGGTCATAGCCCGCTTGTGTCCAGTTCGGCGCAACACCCTCGAATCGCCAGGAGATGCGAGGTTTAGACTCGGCAATCCCCAGTGCTTCGCGGTGGTGCTCGAACGATAGCTGCGATATCGAGACCGCCATCCTTGAAAACGAAAAACAAGAAGAGTTCGTTTAGGTTAGTCTCCACATAGACCTTTCTCAAGGCCCGGAGAATACGATGTGGGTATTATCGCAACTGACGAAATCGGTATTCAAATATCCCACAGAAGACATTCTGACAGGCACGGCAACCCTACATTCACGCTTGGTATTCACCCGAGCACCGAAGGCCTGGGTCAAAGGCCTCGGCCATCTCGCTGCAGAAGATACCTAGTCTTCATGCTGGGGGAACCCTCCGGGCGCTTTTCCGATCAACGGTGAGCCAATTACTGTCCTTTCACGGTTCATGACAATTCCTCACTCTAATCACATTTGATGGCTGCCTAAGGGGCAGCGGAATCTGCGGGCTTCCCTGCATGCATGATGTGGGGTATCAGTGGCACTGACTCAATTGTGTGCGGGGAATCTGGGGAACAATCCATGTTGACTGTCGATCATCGGCTTTGCTGCTCAGAGACTTGTCCATTACTATCCGACTGGTCTTGGCCTTCGGGGTGCATTGAGCCGAGGGTAAGCCGGTTGCATAAAGGATCCTGCTGATCTATCGATATTTCTCGCAGCTCGTAGCGTAGATTAACTTAAACTAGCATAAGGATAGAAGAGTAGGATAAAGCGATGGAGGAGGAAATCCGTTGTGTGGAAGTCAGTAGTGAGGTTTGGTGTATCTCTCAAGTCGTCTAGAATTTGCCATAAATACATTAGTTACAATATGCGATATGTCAGCAGGACAGACTCCTGTTGTTGTCTTGGGCTGCTGAATCCTTGGAACGTTTTTAATGAGACACAATAAAGAGTATAGCCATTGTCCAGCTTGCGTCCGACAGTGTCGTGATGCCACTGATTGTTCCTCGTTTTAATAATTGATCTTGTCCTAGCTTTCCGTTGTCCTATACAAGTCTAAGCTTTATCTAACATGAGGGGGACAAAATGAACAAATTAGATAAGAGGAGAATGCCAGGACTACCGAGCTCGGTGGTAATCTTTGATCTTTCACACTGTACGTGCCCTTTCGGCCGGACTGCCTTAATGTGTGAAAGAAATAGAAGCTTTGTATACTAAACCACCAGGAGAAGTCCTCGTGAATATTGCTTGTGTCATCTGAGACACTGGCTAGCATCATGCAACCTGGAATTCCGTTCTAACTGGGTGCAGACTGCGGTTATATTGAACCTGTTATGGTCGGCTTCGGCAAAATTAACGGAGTCTGCTCCGTACCTGACTGGGGGGGGATTTCGGGTAATTCCGATATGCATGGACCGTGATGCATCAGTCAGACCATCCAAGATAGATTGCAGCACAACCCCTCAATATTGTCTCTGCCTTTGTCTAACCTGGAAATATCACACTTAAATACTCCATTGAAGCGCACCCCCAACCAGAATCCCGGGGCTTATTCTGTCGGAAGATATACGTGTAGAGATATCGCCAAAATCATGATTCTCGGCTTGTTGATAGCTAGCCTAGGCCAGGCGGCTGTAGCTGCTGCAGCCCTGCAAATTGTGAGAACCCTGTTGCTGACGAATTCGTATTGGTCCGATGCTAAAATTAAACACAGGTCCCTGGTGCTACGTGGACCGCGGCCGGCACCAACCAGCATGTTCAGGCGCATGGTGGAGGTATGGTGCATATCATTTCCTTGGCAGTTCTCGAGCACTGACCGGTGCAATATGGTAAATAAGGCATTATCGAAGTCGATTCGACATACTATTGGATCGGCGAGAACAAGCTAAATGGAAGCTCCTTTCAGTCAGTCAATTGCTATTCGAGCAAAGTGGGTCCCCACTGAAAAGGCATTCCCGGAAGTAATTGAATTTCTATCTAATCCTCCCTCCAACAGAATTTGGTAGAGTGGACATTTGTTGGAGAGCTCCTTTCTCGTCAGAGCAGTGGAGACCTCGGCCCCGATCGCATCGTCGAGCGCCCGAAGGTGATCTACAATGACGCCACATCGAAGTATGTCTTGTGGATGCACATCGATAGCAGTGACTACGGCGAAGCAAAGACCGGTGTCGCGACGTCTTCCAGTGTTTGCGGTACATATGGATATCTGTAAGCGCGCCTTTCCACAGCTCACTATGTATCCTTGGACTGATGGATACCTATGAAGGGGTTCCTTCCAACCTCTTGGGTATCAATCGCGAGATATGGGTCTCTATAAGGATGATGATGGCACGGGATATCTTTTGACTGAGGACGTGAGTGACAGAATCAAATCCATGCAGAATGCGGGTCAATATAACTTAACGCTCTAGCGTCCCAATGGCCTGAGAATCAATAAACTGACAGATGACTTCACCAACGTCACCGAGACGACTCATCTGTTTCCGGAACACGTGGAGGCCCCAGCTCTATACAAACAGGACGGGGTATACTTTTTGTTTGGGTCTCAGTTAACAGGTCTTTCTTCCACCTCCCTCATTTATCCCAAGACCTATGCTGTGGGCTAACGGGTGATATAGGATGGTGTATGCTATTAAGTGTCAAGCAGGATGATATAGTCAGAAAGGCTAACTAGCTGAGCAGCAAACAACGATAATAAATATGTTACTGCGACAAATCTCAGTGGGCCCTGGACTGACTGGGCCGACTTCGCGCCCAGTGGATCCAACACGTTCGAGTCTCAGACGACCTTTGTCCTGCAGGTCGGTGATTCTGTGGTGTAAGAGCATTCTAACAAATACACTGCAAGCCCTCGATCTCTAACTTATTCAGGTATATGGGAGATCGCTGGGACTCTTCCAATCTCATGCGATCGACTTATATTTGGCTCCCGTTGACAATTGAAGGCACCACCGCGACTCTGGTATGAAAGCATCCACTGCTCTGATAGTCTTCCGATACATCCTACAAACCTAACGATTCCTGTATTTGCATAGCACAACGAAACAGCATGGATACTGCCACTTGAAGGAACCTGGTCCGCCGCCGGGGATGGAACCAGCTACGAGGCCGAGTCATCTGACAACACCCTTTCTAACGGTGCCAAGATTATTTCCTGCAGCGGCTGCTCTGGCGGGAAGTCTGTCGGGTACATTGGTGGTCCTGATGATGGAACGATAGAGATCAGCAATGTGGCCAGCGATGCGTCAACAGATACCACTATCCGTGTCCAGTATGCTAACGGAAATAGCTCACAGCGGTACGCAAATGTCACTGTCAATGGCCAATCTTATGTACTGGCGTTTCTGCCCTCTGGAAGTGGTAATACGCCTTTCACCTCGACTCTCCATACCACATTGGACAAGGGCGATACAAACACCATCACCTTTAGTGCGTATGAGGAAGGATGGGGTAAGTTGCCACCCTCTGTCTGCGTCCATTGATAGCTACCTGATTGGTGATTATTAGGTCCCGATCTTGATCAACTGGTTATTTCGGAGTAGACCGCAAGCAAAGGAAGTAATTAAATGGTCACAGGGTGATGCGATGGTGGATCCTCTTTCTCGCAAACAAAAACGTATTTTCTGGATATAAGCATGTTACCACACCCACCCTACAATGCAGCGATAGTTTGTGAGCCAGTTTGGTCCAGTACCTCATTACAGTTATTCTCTGTACTCTGATAATAGTGCTCATATGGGCGAACACTCAATAGGAGAACAAGAATTCGGGGAAACGGGATTCCATCCCACGATGCCTAATTAATTTACAGCGTAACTAACCCGAGACTTCCCCGACTTCCTCGAAATCTTCGTAACGCTAGTTGGTCCACACAAATCCGTAGTATCAACATGTGTCCCTCCACAGGGATAAACCTCGGTGCCGACAATGTTCACCACGCGGAATTTCTCTCCCGGCATAAGGCTACGGTCGGGAATCAATCTTTCTAGACCCTTTTCCCGAAACATGGCTTCATCCCACCACTCAACTCGAACCTCTCGCTTGTCGGCGATATATTCATCTACCCGTTTCTGAATCGGCTCTTTCCATTTTCCTTCAATTAGACCTTGAAATTCACATGATGCCGAGCCTGGAGCGTGAGACGCCTTCAGTTCATCAAAGTCCTTGACCTCCTTCTCCAGGAGATGTCTCACGGCAGCACCAAGGACATGGCCTGCCGTATGAAGCCGCGAATGTAGCAGGCGCTTCTCAGCATCGACTTCTTGTCGGACTGTCTCGCCCTTCGCAAACACAGAAGATGAACCGTCGCTAAATCGCCCAAGGTGCAAGACTTGGCCTTGTCCGGTTGCATCCATGCGGACGGCCGTCACGGTAAACGTGGTTCCCGCGGGTCCTGTCATTGTGCCCACGTCGGAGGGCTGGCCACCCCCTTGAGGATGGAAGATTGTCTTGTCAGTGGCGACGACATGGTCATCATCGTTTCCCGCGGGGAAGAGCTGGCGGTTGGGATCTTCCAGTTCGCTGAAGCGATAAACTGTTGTGACGGGCGTGTCGAGGGAGAGAAGGTTCCAGTCGTGCTGGTAGGCGAGGAACGTCCGGCTAGACGCGGCCATTGTAATTTTGCGTGCGGAAGAATGTAGCCAAGAGTGTTGAAACCTTGCTTGCGGGGTTGACCGTGTCTCGAGGTTTTTGACGCGGATTTCGTGGATTGGTGGACGCGGGGAAGGAGATCTTAGTCTTACCCGCTGGGTCCAACCAGGAGGGGAACTTCGTTCATCTCTGCGCAGTGCCTTAATGGAGTCTAGAGAGATAAATCTGGATGGTTCAATTGGTTTTGAGGGAAGGACGCTATGGACGTGGAGGGAAGGAGATTGCGACCTTTGTGGGGCCCATCCGGTGCCAAGATTAGGAAGTTCAGCAAATACTAAAACCAGTTAGTGACCAGGGACCAGAAGATCTACAACCGGTAGGTAACCGGCCCGGTGAGTATCATGAGTACAGCTGTGGGACTCACGCGGGGTAAAATGCGAGAATCAGGTCTGTTCAACGTCAAGGTTTGCCTTGAAGATGCTAGATAAGCGTGGAGGCGGGATTAAGCTTACGATGACTTTATGGTCTGAGCTTGTCTTGAACCAGTAAAAAGTGTAAAGACTGTTCGCAATGCGTCTATCCCCCTCGAGCTAGAGATTACCCGAAGGAAACCTCTGTATAGGCGTCTGATCCTGTACACCAGTAACATCGAATGGCAGGCTTTGGGTCTACAAAGACACCTATGAGCACTACTACACGCGTTGAATTAGATATAGGTAACGTGATGGTTTAGCCCTAGCCTTGAAAAACAGTGGAGATACCGAGATGCAAGACGCGGGGTTGCAAAATGGTTTGTTACCTACGCCGATTGCGGCCGGTACTCTCCGTAAATTACAGTAAGAATGCTAGAAACCAGGCATATGAGTGTGCCAACCGGCAATCCACTTCCGATTTGTTGCCCTGGCCTATGTCCATAGTAGTCAGAACAAGCAAGCATTGCACTCATAAGATTTCGAACATAATAAAAGATTCATTTAGTAACGGACCAAAAGAAGTGCGCAACTCTTATTGTCTAGAAAAATCAATGATTTCAATTTGGCAGTTAGCATACCGGTTGCGGGAGCGATATTGCGGAAAATTGAGCGGAGTATGTGGGGGAGCAAAAATTGGACAACTGCTCTAATTTACGGTCAGAAGCTCGTATAACCTTTCCCCGGATCCTGTAGCTGTGGATATAATAGTGGGCTTCTTATTTGGGTAGCCTAGGCGATGTGGGGACAAAATACGTTGGTTTATCTTTCCCGGTGCGCATATGAAATAGATATTGGGTAATGATGAGAGTGCTTGAGAAGTGTCTCCAAGATCTGCGTCTAGCCATGTTCCATTGCCATCCAATCGAGTGACATGTATACCTGTCTATAGCTCCACATCCATCCCTATGTATATTTGAACGTGGCCCACCTCGTCGTCAATGGATTCCACTCTAGGTGTACTTGACATCTTACCTCAATCATCTCACAATTGTACATAGCTGTGAGGCATATGGTGTCACTATGGCTAGCTTTGAACAAGAGGCCAAAGATGGCAATGATGCTAAGAATCCAACGTCGAACACTCCCGATGCCATGGCGGGAGATGTTGAGGAAGCAAATGGCAATACACTTAAGCGGGCCCTCGAAGGCCGACACATTCAGATGATTGCGATGGTGAGTCAATGTTATCCGCGTCATTGATTGTCAGCATGGGATGAAGATATCGACACGAAGAACAGAAACCCAGTTTCTTGATGGCGGATAGTGCGCAAGGATCAAACCCCACTAACGATGAGCTACCACTTTTTAGGGCGGCGCAATTGGCGCAGGTCTGTTTGTCGGCTCAGGTGAAGCGCTTGCAAATGGTGGCCCTGCTTCTGTCCTGATAGGGTATCTTATTGTGGGAGTTCTGCTGCTGTGCACAATTATGTCTCTCGGGGAACTAGCCATTATGTATCCGATTAATGGAGCTTTCTACCAGTACAGCGCTCGGTTCATAGATCCTTGTTGGTCAGTCCTAGGCTCATATACACGCTACTTAGCCTTGTTATCACTAACAGGTCTAACTTGCACAGGGGTTTCGCGATCGGTTGGGCGTATTCCCTCGGCTGGCTTGTCACTTTGTATGCTTTACAACCTCGTTATTCTTATTGTCCAGGACTGACAGATTCAATTACAGACCCTTTGAAATTACTGCAGCCAGTTTAACGATCGAATACTGGAACTCGGACCTGAATCCCGCAATATTCGTTAGTATCTTCCTAATTGTGCTGGTCATAATTCAAGTCTTTGGAGTGCGCGGTTACGGCGAGGGTCAGTCCTGCTCCTTTCACAGAAAGGGACACTTAAACTGACAGTATTTCTGCAGTGGAATTCGTACTTTCCATAATCAAGGTGATAGCATGTATAGGGCTGATCATTTTGGGGATCATTATCAACACCGGTGGCGTCCCTGGCAGTCCTCAAGGATATATTGGTGGGAAATATTGGCGTGATCCGGGCGCCTTTGCAAACGGGTTCAAAGGGTTCTGCGCGGTATTTGTGAATGCGGTAAGCGGCACAGCCTCCATTTATATACGAGTACTGACCGTTGTCAAGGCAGTAGCTTTTAGTGGTACGGAACTCGTCGGTCTCGCAGCGGCAGAGACAAAGCATCCGCAGAAAACCCTTCCCACGGCCACGAAGCAAGTCCTGTGGCGTGTGACCATATTCTACATTGTGAACCTCCTCATCGTCGGTCTCAACGTTCCATACAATAGCCCCCAGCTGCTCGGATCGGGTGACGCAGCGAGTTCCGCTGGAGTCAACGCAAATGCCAGTCCCTTTGTCCTGGCCATTCAAGATGCTGGCATCCACGTCCTGCCGTCAATTATCAACGCAGTTGTCCTGATTTCCAGTCTGAGTGTGGCCAATTCTTCAACATTCGCCTCTACAAGAACGCTACAAGCCCTAGCTGCCGATGGAGGCGCCCCGTCATTTTTCGCCTATATCGATAAGGCCGGTCGCCCTCTAGCCCCAATCGCTCTCCAGGTGCTCTTCGGCTTCCTAGCATACCTCCAGTTCGCGTCTTCCGGTCTAACTATATTCAACTGGCTGCTTTCTATTGCTGGCGTGTCAACTGTAATGATGAACCTGAGTATCAACATGGCCCATATCCGGTTTCGTCTGGCTCTAAAGGCCCAGAATCGCAGTACGGACGAGATTCCATGGAAGTCCACCCTGGGAACCGTGGGCAGCTCTATTGGAGCTTTCCTTTCCGCTATTGCTCTTGTTGCGATGTTTTATTCCGCGCTTTATGTGAGTTGGGCCCATACTGAATCAAGCACTCTCTCCACCGTACCCTGTGACAAAGGAAATGCTGACCTGTCTATCAATAGGCACCGGGTGGGGACCCCCCAAGCGCATTCAATTTCTTCCAGCAATATCTCGCTGGATTTATGGGCCTCGTTCTAATGATCTTCTGGAAAGTGTGGAATCGGCAGTGGTGGCTTGGAGTCCCCCTCCGGCAGATTGATCTAGACACTGGCAGGCGATTTATAGAAATGGAGCAAGTTACTCCAGATGAAACGGGAGAAAGCCTTCCCTGGTGGAAGAGAGCGAAAGAGACAATCTGCTAGGGGATGGTGTCGCCGTAGTATTTCATGACTTACGTGCTATGATCATGTGAGTGATGCAGGAGTCGCCTATCTGAGAACGTTAACTAGGTGAGATAGCGGTTAGGTGGGTTATAGATTAGAGCTCATTTAGATGAGAGAGCGTATCCAATGCGGTTTGGTGAGAATCCCAGTGGGAATTTGACTTTGCATCCAAAGAGCTCTGCGGAAGTGTCTATAGCAGGATCTTTACAAGGACACCGGGACGGATCTTCTAGCAGTCTGAATAGATTGTTACTTCTACAGATGATCGCACTCTTTCGATTAATAAAAGCCTACCTAATTATATCTGTGGCTCCATGAATGTAGTACTCGCGGTACACCTTGGGCAGTTTCCTGCTTGCCTCATATTGAAGATCATGGATCGAAAGAACATGTTTATCGTAAAGGAGAGGTCTAATGCTCATTGTTGATCCTATTCAATTGGCAAATGCATGAGAAGTTGAGATGAGACTAAGGTCCCTTGTGACAGAGCATATATACTGATTTCTGGTAGATGCGTTGCAGTGCACTTAGAGGACTAGAAAGACAGCATGTTCCAATCATATCCTGTGGCGTGAATGGAAGGACAGTTGGTTTGCAGTATATGCATGATAATAGTTCTCTAGTCTTATCGTAATTTGCCAATGCTCGTTTAAGGCTACTGTTATCTTGCATAAACCGGAGACCGAACGGAGTTGCCTAGACACATATTAATAGTACGCTAGTTATAAGCATCCTTATTTTAGTTATCCGGACGGAGGCAAGAGTCTCCGACAGACAGGAATGGTTGGTCAGACTATGAAACCGACCCACACTCACATATTCCTATTTACATTAGCTAAACTAGTAGTCGTTCACTATTGCTAACAAGATGCCCAGGCTTCCTTCAAAATGGCATCGTTACCGAGCAATTGACTGCTTGCAATGACCATTCTTGTTAGAGAATTTAGATCCTCACTATAATTCTGTAGTATTTATGTTTGAACCTAAAATACCAATTTGAATGAAACCACTGCGCCGTCGCTTATCGAGTTAGCAAAGTCTTGATATGAAACATGGAACAATCCGACTTGGATACTTATGGAGAAGAAAGTGAGTCAACGGTGATATCATTGCTTCCCCTCTCATTGTGTATTTGTGTTAAACATCAAGTGGGGCGATAACTTTCTATTAGGTTATATATTCTCCACTGGGAAAGAGGTGCCGAGCGGATCTGAGTTCCCTCACTATCGGGCTATGAGAATGAATATTTAACAGGATATATCCTACAGCTCCCCAGGAGCCAAAAGTGAATAATTTCCTTTAATACGCCCAGGACCCTGAACCATCCATTATCTTCCCTGTCGAAAGTCGGGTTCTAGTAAGATTCACGTGCCATACGGAAGACACGGGTTCTGCCGCACCCTAACCACCCCACATTTTATCAAGACGTCACTCTATCTTCATACACATGCTTCAAACCCTTTGAAACCATGGCCAGCCTGCTGCGCAGATATGTTGCCCCGGCAGAGACTGCTCGCCACGTCGCGACGATCCTGGGGTTTCCTTCAAAGATCTCAATCGCTGCAAACTACTATGAGGACGCGTGCAAGGAGATCGCCAGTCTAGCCTCTGCAATCTCTGCTTTTGAGCCAGTGCGTCTGTACACGCGTCCAGAAGATGTTCCGAGAGCAAGAGACTTGGTTAGCAAAAGTATCCCCATTTTCAACGGCACAGATTCAAACATCAATATCATTCCGTTCAGCACAAATCATTTGTGGGTCCGTGACACCGGTCCCGTCTATGTCTATGGAACTGGCGCGCATGCCAAAGATCGCTTTGCCGTTAACTTTCGCTTCAGTGAATGGGGTAAGAAAGACGATATCGGCGATCATTACCGAGCTACGGATGGACTGGACTGGCCCGTTATGGGGCCTGAGCAAATCAAAGAGAATGCAATTTTTGCTCAACAAGTCATCGCCAACGACCTCTCCCCAGCTCCAGTAGCTGAGGTCGAGTCCAGGATTTGCTTGGAGGGTGGTGCATTAGTTCTGGATGGTGATGGCACGCTCCTCGTGACGGAGAGCAGCATCTTGAACGAGAACCGCAACCAGGGTCTCTCTCGTGCTGAGATCGAAGAGGAACTGCAACGTCTATTGGGCGTGGAGAAGATCATCTGGTTCCCCGGCAGGCGAGATCTGGATGTCACGGATGTCCATGCAGATGCCGAGCTTAACTTTGTTCGACCAGGTGTGGTGGTCCTCTCCAAGCCACATCCCAGTGTACCGCAGCCTTGGCACGATGTGCACAACGAGATCCGAGATATTTTGGATCGTGAAGTCGATGCAGGGGGGCGTCGCTTTGAGGTACATATCGTGGAGGAGCCGGATCCAACTATTTTAGGAGATTCATCTTATCCTGATCCTGCAACGAATTACGTCAACTTCTACTTTGTTAATGGCGGTCTCATTCTCCCTCAATTCGGGGATCCAGTTAAAGATTCAGAGGCTGTTTCCACGTTGCAGAAGCTGTGCCCTGAACATAAGGTCACACAGGTACCTGTTCGTGCCCTCCCATTGGCTGGCGGTGTTATACACTGCTCGACCCAGCCTGTCGTTGCGGTCGGCGAGCAGTGAAAGAATCGTCCATTAGAAGATGGCCTTCCGCTAACATACACCATGTATACTACCCATCCGGTCCTAGTAGAGTCAAATTGGGCCACAGAATGACTATCTCCGCTCAATCATTGATTTCGCTTTGCATATGCATCCCTCACGCAAGCGTAAAGAAACCAACAATCCTTTGGACAACTTAAGGCTCAGAAACAAAGAATAGCTTTTCTACTTCATCTGACTTCAACGGTCAATAAGGAGCACCTGGAGTACAAGCATTGCGAGCGTCCATCCTCAACAGTAGACTGGGCTTGTATATATTTCTTAAATAAGTGTTTCATTACCTAGCTGTGTAATAATGGCACCCAATACAACAGGTACTATAGTATGCAAGTGTTATTATTTCATTGATAATCACTCAAAAACTCCTATAAGATAACTCATGGATCAAGCCCACTGGTATCCATTACTCCCAGTTGTCGATCCATCGTACTGATACTTCTCCTCCATCTCATAATACCTATTGAATCCGACACCTTCACAGACCTCTTCATACGACAGAACCGTGGGCGGCTTTCCCACCAAGAATGACCCCTTAATAGCCTCCAGTGTCTCCCGGATACTCTTCAATTTAGCCGCGACCAAGGTCCAGGGATACGCAACGGCAGAGTATCCCAGCTCAGCCAAGTCCTTAGCAGAGAGGTTCTCTGTCTTCCCGCCTTCAATAATGTTTGCAAAGACAGGGAAGTCAAGGTCCTTCCGTAGACGCAACATGGTTTCACGGTCGGGGAGCGCTTCGACGAATACACAGTCAACACCAATCTTGATAGCTTCCCGAGCTCTCTCCAGGGCTTCATCGTAGCCATGGATGAGACTATCAGTTCGGGCCATGATCCAGATATCCAGGCCTTCGTTACGGGCGTCAACTGCTGCGCGCCAGCGGGCGTAGGCTTCGCTTCGGGAGACAACGGCTTTTCCTTTTGTGTGGCCGCAGCCTACAAATTGTTAGTTTCATTATCCCTTTTCATGAAAATACTATTTTAAGGGGGAAGTGAACCCACGTTTTGGCCATGTTTGATCCTCAATCATGATTCCAGCAGCCCCAGCTCGTGCAAACCTATACCAATCCGTCAGCACCCGACCATACAGGCAAACAACATAACATAATAAGAGACAGGTACATACCCCTCAACAGTCCTCCTCACATTCATAGGTCCACCATACCCCGTATCACCATCTACAAGAACAGGCACACTAGTCGCCCTCACAACCTCCTGAACCTTGGCTGCCACCTCCTGGAAGGCGATGTATCCGGTATCTGGCAGTGCAAATGCCGAAGCCATTGCGTATCCCGCAAGAAAGACGATGGGAAATCCTGCCTCTTCGCACAACTTGGAGCTCAAAGCGTCGTAGCTGCAAACGTGGGCGACGATTTTGCTTGGATCATTGTGGGCCTCGAGAACCATGCTTCGGAGCTGGGAGGCTTGAAGGGAAGGGATCTTTCCCCGGCTGTTTGGGATGGTGACTGGTAGATCTTGTGTCTTGCCATTGGTGTCTGTTTGCACTGGTGTGCTGGAGTCGAAGTGGAAGGGGTAGGGGTTTGTGTTGACGATTGATTTTGACATTGTTGTGATTTTCTTTCTGTGTTCGGTTGTTCAGGTTCCGTGGTTATACGCGTTTATGGTATAAGGGATGATTACCGCAGATATATATATCTTTACTACACAACTGAGATAAAGACAGTGGAAGTGGTACGATGATACCATTTAAATGTACAAAAGTAGGAAACTTATTGACTCCGATCTCGGAGCACACGACAGCCATTTCATTGCTAGCCAGAGCAATTGCATCGTGACGTTGTCGTTGTTGTTCTTCCCGAACTGTTCGGGTTGTGGTTCGGATAAGCGCGGTATGCGAGTTGCCGAAGGAGCTACAACCGTTATTATCCGGGATGGAAATGCTCCTTCACGACATATTTAATTCTCGTTGCTATATTAGCTACAAAATACAGATTTCATTCACCTCCAACCTGCGGCAAATTCAGCAAGAAATCTAGTGAATCCAACTCAAATCCTATGGAGACACCCTCGCCGTTGAAATTGAAAGGGGCAATATTTGGATCAAACGGCTGGGCCCACCATGAATTCATCGGTTGCGTAGCGAAGGCATCGGTGGACTGTTGGCCTGGGTAGCCGCTGTATGCACTGTATATATGGGCCTGGCCATCCGGTTGTGTTGTAGCTAAGGGCCCTGGTGTTTGTAGATGATAGGGCTGGTGATCTGGATGAATAGTCGCGACACGATCAGAGACAAAGTTCGCCCGAAACCGATCGACGTGCTTCTCTATTAACCTCGCGTATCTCAGTGAGAAGTCCATGTCGTCTGTACCGGATGACCGCAAAGCAACGATGCATTGATCCAACGTATGGAGAGAGGCCTGTAGATCAGTATGGTGCACCCCAAGGCTGATGGCCTTGAGGAGATAGACCGATGAAGAGGTGACACACACAAGAGTGCGTAAAGGCGCGTATCGTAACATGTCGTCGGCTGCCATATGAGTGGCAATTTCTAGAACTTTACTGCTACTCAGAATAACATCACGAATAAAATCTTGATCATGGGGCAGAAGGCATGCATCGAGAGATTCGCGACTGGTTTCGCCAATCCAGCTAACCCCCCTTGCCACAGCCCGTTCCACCACGGCCTGAATGGCGAGAGCACTGGTGTAGGCTCTGAGGTGGTGATATTCGATCAATAACAATGGTCTAAGGGCTTTCGTTGTATCTGACTCATTACTAATTAATATGTACACTGAAGGCGCCGGTGGAGAAGGAGGATATACCAGTTGAGTGATAGAATTCATCATGCCACTTAGTCAAAGACGATGCATAATGTTGTAGTAGAGTACTGTAGTGGCCAGACAATAGTTGCTGCTTTACATGCGGGATTGACTGGAAGAACATGGCCGACGCTGTTTTCATCAGATGAGTCAATTCTGTCCAAGCTTTCATATATCCTTCCCATTTTCTATTCGTAGGTTCGGTTATATTCGCTTGCGATGCGTCTGCAATAAACAGGATGCTATCGGGGAGAGGAGACGGGCAGCCCATCCTAACTGCCATCTGAGTGACATATGTATAGAGCAACTTCCGGGCTCGATATACTCGAACAGCCTGAGCATTGGCCAATGGGGGCGTATTGGAGTAGCCGTCAGAGAATACACCTAGCTCGTAGCCCAGAGTGACTGCTGCACCAAGCAACATCCACGACATGCGCTCCGATCGCTTTGCCGGCTCAAACACATCCTCACGCCATCTAATAAGTGGAACGTCCTCACTGGTCTGAAGTCGATTGCGGCGGTCATATGCCGGTGAGATGAGCTCACCATCCCAACCTTCTGTCTCAGGTGGGAAATGAACAGACCGCGGATTCCAATCCGAAATCAATATAAGACTTTCAATTGAGCCCACAATCCTGGTTTTGGCGGTCGAGTACTTTTCCTGTCCGAACATAATACGGCGGATTAAAAGTTCACAGTACTGCCATAGCCGATGGTGAATAAAATGGCTCCGAGAGATTCCCCCAGCTCCCGGTAAAACAAAGTACCGTGAAGCTATCATTAACAAGGTGCAGCAGAGCATGGGCTCCTCAACTATCAGCTGCTCATGGTTTGTATGATCAGAATATGCCACAGTCGGAACCGGTGACAGTGGTGCCAGGTATTTGTAAAACCTGTGCCCGTTAGTTCACCCCTCTATATCTGTCAAGCATACAAGGCACTCGTCACAGCGAACGAACATACAGGTCTATATACGTTACGGCTTCTTGTGCCGTGAACCATCCTTGGCGTACAAATCGGCACCTGTCCCACAGGTCAAGAACATCTTCGCTGGGATGCGACAGACCAGAGACCGAAACTAGACCACTTGCAGAGACAACTGTTTGGGTCTTGTCTCGGTCCCTTGCCTGGGAAGATGGCGATCCACCCACATCAGGGCGAGCAGCATGGAAAAGCACATCTAACGCATCGCTGGGCCGCGCCAAAATTGTAGACATAACCCGACCAGAAAGGGATGGATTATTATGGGCGTCAGAATCAGTTAGATGATGTGGGTCCGGCTCGGACGCCACACTCGATATCACTCTTGGTGACCTATCTGCATCCCGACGCCAACTTTCCGATGGTCGCTCTTGGATGCTTTGTCCTTGTGGGCTCTCTAAGACATGATCTTGTGCCAGTGACCATCTTGGAGCCTGTCGATGTTTCCCCGCTTTTCTGCTCGTCTCAAACACACATTCGCGGTGTTCCCGCTCGCATTTAGCACACGGTGGCCTATCACCGAGAACACATCGGACCTTGCGAGCGCGGCAACTCACACAAGCCAGATAACCGCGTTTATACGTCTTGCCGCGACTAGCAAGTGCTCTGTCCTGGTTGCTGGGAGCCATGTTGACTATTATTTCACAACAGCTCGGGTATGGAGATGTGTTGAGTGGCCAAGCCGCACGGATATCAGCGGCATTGATGTGGGGGTCTCTTCGTATTGGGTGGCAATTGACCTGGTCATAGCTCCAGTGGAAGATGGAGAAACTAGTATCTATATGTCCGTGCTTATGTATCGCTACTGGTTGCCTTAGTTAAGCATACAACCATTACTCGGTCCGCTAAAGTATACTATCTGTTGACTGGTACTAGTATTATAACACACCAAAGAAACTTAGTGAAGGGCTAAAAGTTTTATGGTACTTATAGTTCAAGCTATTCATGATCATGCCGTTGAAACACCCCATTATTACGTAGGGAAAATGGCGGAGTCTTTGTGTGGCGAATTTTTCGAATACAGACCAGAGAATCCATCATTGACCTCTTTGTTCTCATATGGCAGGTTAAACAGAGAGCAAATGACAGAATCTCTACGGTAAAGATTTCAGGATCAAGACGTAATACATTAACCAGATGTAATTAGTACGCCGATAGTTCACAGGGGCGTTAATTAAGCGTAACCATAACTGCAAATGTCTCTGACTTAGGCTATAGCCCTAGAAAGCAACGAACATTGTTGGTCGACGATCGATGTTCTCCTTTTATTAGTTTCACATTATAGCATAGTCGTCAAATGTGGTGTTTAAAACACACTGTAGCATTGAACCGCTAGGACTAAAAAGGTCAGGGCATTGGTACACAACCATTGCAGAACAAGGATTGTATGTCTAGCAAGACAGTTCAGCTGCATTCCCAGTTAATTGCATTTTTCTTCACCCACCAGCGGATTGTCTTGTCACCAAACCCGGACGCGAGTATCTGACCGTTAGGTGCGAATGCGACCGCATGGATAATGCCACTATGGTCGTGCAAGATACCACGAGCTATTCCAGTCATCGGGAGAATATCTAACGCAGAAGGCCGAACCGGCATGTTGACCAACTATTCGTGAGGTGGCAGTGGCCATATCCCACGCCCTTATTGTCTTGTCAAAACTTGCAGAAATAATCTGTTTGCCGTCTGGTGAAATATCGCCCGACACGACCTGCTGGGTATGACCTCGGAGGACACGAACCTGCTGCTTTGCCTCAATGTCCCAGATCATGATTGTGTGGTCTCCCGATGAAGAGACAAGGCTGTTGCCATCTGGAGAGAATACAATCATGTCCGCTCCTTTCGAGTGTCCCGTGAAATTGCAATATTCCTGCCCGGTAGCCATGTCCCATAGCCTAATTTCACTTGTAAACCCATGAGTAGCAAGAATTTTGCTATCAGGTGAAGATGCCTGACCCCAGATGCGGCCTCTATCTCCTGGCAGTGTATAGAGTAAGGAGTCCGTTGTGGTATTCCAGATCATGAAGTCTTTCTTTGTTGCAGAAGAAAGCAAGCTGTTGTCCGGCGAAAATAAAAGAAACCTCACATCATCGGCATGTGCATTCAATACACCCCCGGAATAAAATGACGAGTGTAAGTCTCCCATTAGCGAGTAATATCAGAGCTCAAGGTGGTTGCAAATGATTGGAAAGATAAGGGAGCAGATGAGTTTGAATCACCCAAAGATGAAGATGAAGACGAAAAGAATGCTGTCCTTAAGGGACTATTTTATACTACATGAGTTGTGAAATTCAGATATACTGTCATTCTCTGTGATGTACAAGACACATATACACAGAACCTATGTAACCATTATAATGTAACATAAAAAACCAACAACATTGGCAGTATGTAACTGTGGAAGATTTGTACCATGGACCCAAGGCCAGGTAGCCGTAAGAGCCCTCCATAATAATGCAAGACCTGCGGAATACCGTCTAAAGTGACACTTTCATGTTTTTTCAGGCCATTGCCCGACCTCCGTAGACAGATAGTCGAAAGAAAAGTCAATTCAATGTTGCACTAGTGGGTGCCAGACGAATCGAGACATAACTGAGGTGATGCCGGAATACAATGTTAGGCAGTGTATCCCCGGAGCCCCTATACGCTCAGAGGATTGAACGGCATTGAGATTAAACCAATCAGGTAGGTACCTAGCTTAGAGCAGGCAAGGCATTACATTGCCGATGAGTTGTTACATTAAATTTACCTAAACCAACGCCCCAGGCCAGTCACAAATTTTGTAGAAATGGGTTGGACTACTCGGACCCACAGATCCCACATTGCCAGTAGCCTTGTCACTTTCGTAGATCAAAAGCCTACCGCTGGTAAAGAGTATGTGACTTCACCTAACCTGTCACTGCCCGAGTAGCAATTGTCATAGTCATAGCTCCATCGAGAGACCTACTCGACAAGGGAAAAGTCAGATATTTTTCTGCTATTTTTTGTCGTAAAAAGAAAGATATACTGGTGGTTCAGTACCATTGTTATTTCTGCCTGAAGCTCAACAAGTAAATGGTAGGCACGCATTCAATATAGGGGTGTCTTTCCCTCTTTAACTTTACGGCCGATCAGGTTAATGGTGTTATCGCTATAGAAACTGCACTATCAATATAGATCTAGCCACGCTGTAGAATATGTGAATGAGACAACATCTGTGTGATATTACTGATATTGAATTCTATAATTTCATTAACTATGATATTGTGCTTGTCTTATACTGAGTTCCCACAATCTCTACCCCTCAAATATTGCCCAAGTCATCCCTAAAACTCCAATATCTCTTCAATCCAGAAGACCATACCTCTACCACTTTCTTTCGCCCGTTGGTAACTGATCACATGGGCGGCAATTGTACTTTTTATTTTGCTTGGGGTATTCCTTCTCTTCCAGCTGAAGAGTCCTGCATTAACATTTCATCTTGCCGAAATGTGCGGCGAAGGCTGTCCAGATCGCCACAAGTTAGCAGTAGTAAGAATGATATTGTGCTGTTTTGCCTGTTCATTCAAGTTGGCTCAAGAAACTTCGCTTTGCATATGATGCAAAGCCTAGTTATACTAGTTTGTCTAAATTTCTCTAGTATATTATGTTATAATTGCCGCCCAGCTTTATTATGTTACTCCTGATCATATGCAAGTATTAATCAAAGGACTTTTTCAAATAAGGTGGAGAAATTCAGCGAAGGCTGATGATGGTGGAAAGGTCGACTTAAGTATAGAATTATGACCGTGACCGATACCCTACACAAGGATAGCAAGGCAAGTATATAGACCCAGCAATGGACTAACCGGTATACCAGCCTTTCTATCATGGGCATGACCTATTGCCTAGAATAGTTGGCATGATCCGTTGTCTCCATAAGACGAGCGAGCGTGGCTGCTTCACGCAGCGCTAGGCCCAGGGGGCAGCGAACGGCCCCATCTTCCGGAATTATCAAGATGCCAATGGTACACCCCGCAGGCGAAGTTCCCTGATCCTTTAGCATGGCGGGATGCATCCCACTCTGCAGCATGGTGGCCGTGCCCTTCATCGACTGGGAAATAACGGTATGTACCGGATCCCTCGAAAGGCCAACGGCCACCGCGGCGACAATCTGTGCGTCGCACACTACTGCGGAGAAGGCTGGGGTTGCCCCTCTAGCTATAGCTGTTGCATTCATTAGTCGCGGCTCTACTTGCACTGTACGCCCGATCTCTTTGAAGATCGCGTTGGTTATTTGTAGATATGGCTCGGGCACAGCAGGCTCAGATATTTCATTAGCTGTGAGCGATTCAGATACTTGAGCGGCGATAGTCGGTAGGGCGCGCACTGCCCAGGCTCCGTCACTAGCATTACTAGTAGTAGTTTCGCTACCGTAGAGCGCTTCCTCGTGTTTTTGTCTTGTCCAGTCCTCCTCCATGCTGATCAGAAGTTTGTTGGCTATTGCTTCACGGAGTTCACCGGTGATGATCAGTTGTTGTTGATTGGTCAATTTGAGTACAATAGCCAGTCTCTACTCTCATTGGTCACTTGGAGTACAGTTTCCAACCCACCCTTCAATCTATTCTGCGCCTCACTCGGAGCGAGGAAGGCTTTGCGAGAAAAAGGGAAACGCTGAATTGACAAGGTGGCCATCATACTTTGCGAGGGGGTTGGGTGACCTACAAGATCAGCATTCATCTGACTGATATGAATATAAGAGCCATCCATAGAAATTCACACTGTAGGACTTGGTGGTATATGTAGCTTTAGTACCACGGGGAAATAGATCACATCCCCACGTTTGGCGCTCACCATCTCTCCTGTTCCATCAGAGGTCGCGAACTATAGCTCGGTGATAAGCTCCGTTTTATCGCACATATATGTGTGCACCATCGGCGCGCCTTTCGCAGACGAAAGAAGCCGGACTATTACTTTCTCCGTCTGGCCATGACTAGATAGAACATGCCTTTATGAAGGCTGTTCTGATTTCAGACATAACCTTTATATGAGAAAAAAGGTCAACGGTGCGCTATTCATCAATTGGCAAATACTCCTATCTATCACCATATCACTCCTATGGTCCTACTCCTGGGCCAAAGAAGCCAGCCACCATCCTAGCTCGACCCCCAACCTTCCCTCCTGATCATACATCACCAGATGCCCCGCGTCTTCAATTAATACCACATCTTGAGCATTCAGGCGCTTCTTCAGTCTATCCGCTGTCTCCACAGGAATCCACTTGTCCTCTTTGCCCCAGATAATTCTCACCGGCATTCTCTTACCCACTTCCGGGTACTTGCCCTCAACCTCATCAGTGTAGCGACTGTTTGCCTGTACCATCTGCCTCACAAAGCCCTTCCTCCCTTCCTCGGTACTGATCCACGGCTTCTTCAACATCTCCATCGTCTCCTTCCCCAACTCACTATATGCCGCGTCTCGTATGTATGCTTCCACCACTCCTTCAAACACCGGCCCAGTCAACGCAGTAAACACCTCTTCATTCTCCGCCACCAACTTAAACAACGGCTGACCGAATGGCCCCAAGGCAACAACATCAATGAGGCACAGACTCGCATACTCGCATCCATGCAATAAATGAGCCCGTAAGGCCATCAGCCCTCCATGATCATGTGCAATGATATGGGCCTGTTCATGTCTCCAATCCTGGGCCCAGTAGTGATAGAGCGCAGCAAAGACCTCCGACTGCTGGGCGAGATCGGCGTCCAATGCGACTTCTTTAGTAATGACATCCTCCTTACCGGGGAGTGGCTGTCCAAGGGGGCTCTCGCCAAAGCCGGGGTTGTCGAAGAGGTAAACATGAAAGTATCTCGCAAATGATCGCGCATAGGTATGCCAGACCCGCGACGACCAGGGAGTACCGTGCACGAATATGAGTGGTGGCAAGGCATTATCGCCAAGAGAGGTCCATCGGATTTGGTACCTGTAGGTAGCGGTGGAGTGGTGAAAGATTTGGTTCAGGTGAATGGAATCCATGTGTCTGGATAAATAATTGAAGAATAGTGTACAACTTGGGTTTAGAAAACTGGAAGCGCGTAACATATATATCGTCCAAAAAGGCCCGATAACCCCGCAGCATTAGTAATCCGCTGACTCCAAAACCTGGGGCAGCAGACTCTGGGCTGTCTACATGTGAATCGCTAGAGCCCAATTGACTCTCGGACATATCACGTATTTGTGTGGGACGCGTAGCTATCACACTTGTGGATTGCCGGTTTCGCCGCCGAGACGAATGTAGATCAGTGGCCGGTTTATCTGCACCTTTGCTAAGGACCACTTGCTTAGAGGGAGCTTTGCGTCCGAAGATGCTCGGCTGGTATGTCATAAGGCGGGTTTCCGTGGTCATATACCTGTTCATAAACTTCAGATAGTGTGCGGTTTTCACCCCCCCCCCGGTGCCTGGTTTGCACCTAAAGCGTCCTTCGTGGTTGCTGAAGCATAACCCCAGGCATAAAACTTCCAGTACCAGGTCTATCCGACATTACGCACCGTAGTGATAAGGCACTGGGCTTCGGTGGCGTATTAAGTAGTAGAATACGATTGGCTCTTGCATTGTGTTACCGAATTTGGATATTGGAATACGAACAACGAAGGCAGACCAGACAAACGATATTATACCTGCCAGACATATAAAGGGGTGGCTACTGAACCTCTCCAGTCGTTCTATCAACACTGCCAAGAAAATTCATTTTACTGTTCTACCGTTGACCGGTCCTGTGACATCAATCTTGAAGGAACCATGACCTCTAGAAAGTTGAACCACTTCGACTTCGGCAAGGGTGCCCGCGATACCGGGGTATCCGCCATGGCCCCTGTGCGTGCTCTGCCAGTCTCCTGGTACACTTCTGAGGATATGTACGAGTTGGAACGCTGGGACATCCTTTCTAGGAGATGGCTTTTCTTGATCCACAGCTCGCGTCTGAAACAGACCGTTCAATCGCAACGATATTATCACAGTCTTCCGGAAGCCCTGCCCTCAACGAGAGTTCTCAAACGACATTCCCTGTTTGAAACAGAACAAGTCCATTATCTGCGCGAGAGATAGAGCCGATGGCCTTTTGGAAGACTTATGCGGCGCCGGATTCACAAGTCTGCACATCTGTCTGAGGACCTATGTGCAGGATCCTGCCCATCTAGCGCAGAGACTTGCCAGACCGTAGAGGCATATGCAGCTAGGTGGCTGAACTTCGAGACCAAAAAGTCTAGCTTTATAAACGTGACAAAGGCAGAAAACGATGTGACATAATAGAAGAATGGATTCCTTTACAGTAGGCACCTTATGGCAGCATGTGTGAGAATGATTTAATATTTTGTAGCCAATCATATATTAATACGAGGTCCCACTCTATGCTCTACCAATTAGATGATTGCAACATGCCCGGACTATTGGCTATACCGCTTCCGAAGCCACTTAACGCTTTGAAATACCTTAAGTAAATTACCGCTCCTTAAATTTCAAGGACTTACCCTAAGTTTAGGCACTCCCCCCGCTAACTTTAGGCGCCGCTGTCCCCAAGCTGACAACCTAGTCTCTGGATATCTATAAACCACCACCACCACTACAACTATTCCTAGTATAAAATATATTGAGGAGATCCTGGTATACTATAGCCTACGTGTATAATCAGGACCAAGGACTATGAATGCGTGGTAGCCTTGGCATAATGGAACACGCCAAGCGGCCAAGGTTTCGGTAAAAATCGAAGGTCGAACCGTAAGCTAGGCTGAGAAATTTAGTCCGCCAGCCGCTTGCGTCGATTGCGGAAGGAAAACCAATACTCACCAACCTCACCATTCCCCTCCATAACTCTTCAAAATAGCCATGAAGTCTCCTATCCCTGACTATCTTCGACAGGTGTTGGAAAAGGCCCGCCCGGATAACTCCGGAAAGCTTGCCAGCTATATCGATGTCCTGGCTAAAGCGGACCCCTCCAAAATGGCCGTGGCGCTGTCGACCGTAGACGGAAATCTATACTCCGCCGGCGACGACGAGGTTGAGTTCTCCATTCAGTCCATATCCAAAGCATTCGTCTATGCTCTGGCCATTAATGATGTTGGGCTGCCACGGGTCTTGGAGAAAATCGGCGTGGAACCATCGGGCGACGCGTTCAACAAGCTGTCGTTGCAGCCCGGAACCCACCGGCCAATGAACCCCATGATCAATGCTGGTGCTATCACCGCTCACACACTGGTGGCGGGGGAGAATGCCACGGTGGAGCAACGAGTTGATCGCATATTGAAGGCATTGTCCAAAGTGGCAGGTCGGCAGTTGCGAGTCGATGAAAAGGTCTACGAGGCCGAGCTCAAGGACGCCAATCGCAACATGGGCATCGGCTATATGCTCAAGGCAGCAGGTATTATTTCCTGTGATCCACAGGAAGCCGTACGCGGTTATATCCGCCAATGCGCTATCAAAACCAACGTGCGCGACCTGGCTGTGATGGCCGCCACTTTGGGCAATGCCGGTGTGCATCCCGTAACGGGAGAGCAGATCATGCCACACCAAAGCGCCCGCCAGGTCCTGTCCGTCATGACTACCTGTGGCATGTATGATGCTGCCGGTGACTGGCTGTCAAGGGTTGGCATGCCCGCAAAGAGCGGCGTGGCCGGCGGTATCATCGGCACCCTTCCCGGACAAGTGGGTATTGCCGTCTTCTCCCCGAAGCTCGACGAGCGTGGCAACAGCGTCCGAGGTGTCAAGATGTTTGAGCAGCTCTCATCGGACATGGGCCTACACATGATGGACAGCAGCCAGGTTGGCAGAGCTACCGTGCGTACCTGGACCATGACCATTGCCGGCGGCGCCAATCAACCCCACGAGTGCGAGCAGGAGGTGCCCGTCTTTGGTCTGCGAGGCGCAGTCCGTTTTGCGGGCTCCGAGCGACTTACTCGTGCTATTGTGCGCGAGCTCAACCCTCCGAATCCTGACGACCCCGGCTCTGGGCGACACGTAAACGCCTGTGCCGTCATCTTCTCACTCAAAGACACATATTCCCTCAATTACGTCGCGCTGCGAATCATTAGTGAGGATATCCGCCGCCTTCTTGAGGCAGGTAAAAACGTGGTGGTTATAGACCCGGGCAAGGTCCTGAAGATTGACGGGAATCCTGCGTTTAACGCGAAATCTCCTCATGTGGTCAACGATGAAGTTGAAGCGCGTCATTATATCGGTGGTCAAGGCTGCAGGGCCGTTTCCCATAGTGATGATTGGTGATGAAGCCTGGGCACTCTCACATATAGAGCAACGGTTAACCTGCTTTTGATTGTACTGCAACAGCTCGGTAATATCGATGTATCCTCGTTGTTTAAAAACCCGTGAACTCAAGCGAAACCAGGCTGGTAAATAAATTGATACCCATAAAAGAACATGACGGTAGATTTATATGAAATAATCAACGACTTTCTATCCCTATATCGAATTACAAAATCGCTCAACACATACAAGGTATGCTGGACGCGGAGGAGATTCAAAACTTGCAAAAAGCAGCACTCTCGAGTGTCTCAAAGTAACCGCCTCTGATGAATTAGTAGCTGATTAGTATGATGCCGGCGATGAGGCCGAAGACCCTGTCCGCGGCGAGGTACGCTCTAAAGTGAGGCGCCGTCAAGTCGGAGCGGAGTCGACAGCGGTATTTGTGACAAGCTGGGGAAGCGCAAGAGTCTGTATTTATATTTGATTACATATATGCTTTAGCGTAGAGGAAATTGCAATATAGACTCAATTACCTAGGGTCGTTGTGGGCGAAAGCCTTGTTCCTACCCTCATCGGACTACACGTATATATATCCCAAAAAACACCTTCAAAGTGACCTACAGAAAAGGTATAATACCCTCCGACTAGGTCAACAGGCGAAAGTGGTTATGCTTATCACCCACAGCACTAACATCAATGGGACCATCGCCCTGTGGTACAGGCCCGAATTCCCGATCTCTACGTCTGTTCTCCGCGGCGTAGGAGAAATGGAGAACCAATCCGACCGGTACAATAATACCCGTCAGGCCACAACCAATTGCTGTTCCCTTGACGAAGTAAGGTCTGTCGTGAGTTAGCTTATATATGTGGCGATAGTTTAGAAGTAGGTCTTCACTGGACTTTAGGAAAGGGAAAGGAACGTACGCAGCGCTATTGGGATACATAAAGGAAGCAAGAAATGAAGAGCATTGGCCGATAATAGCGAGCAATGACATTCCAATTCCCTTCTTCGTGTCACCGGCATTATTGTTGAGCATCCAGGTCATGTTGATCGCTAAGGCAGGGAAGATACCACAGCTTGTCAGCCAGATGGCGACGTATCGCACGGCCGTCCCCGTCTGCGTGGCTAACAAAGCATAACCTACGGTCGCGACACTGGCGGATATGGCCAATATCCACCCGCGCGATCCATATCGATCTGAGAGCCATGCCACAAGTATGCTGGATAGGAACGCCCCGAAATAAGGCGGTGCAGTGAGGCCTTGGGCCTGCACGGAACCATAGCCCATCGAATGGACGATGGTGGGAAGAAAGTTGGATAGCCCGGCGAAGGAATAGTTGCAACAGAAATGCAGACATGCATGGCAATAGTTCTTGTAGTCTGTCAGTCCGGCGAATAATTGAGCTTTAGAAAGTGAGCTCTTGCGTGTTGTGTCGCGGGTTTCCATGCGTTCGACTGCGAACGTACGTTCTTCGTTGGTGAAGAACTTTGCCGTCGAGGGAGAGTCCATCAGCAGAAACCAGACGATGGGGGCCATGACAATTGATGGTGACCCCTCTAACATGATTGAATTAGTACTTAATTGCACGAAGAATGCATGGTCGGATGTAGGTTATTTACCGATCAAAAAGATCAACCTCCAGGGTTCCATGTGGGAGTGAATCTGGGAAATCCCATACGCGATGGCGCCTGCAATGCAGTTCGCGATAGGGCTGGACCCAAGAAGGATCGACACACGTGTACCCAGTTCGTGACGCTTATAGCATAGCGATAGGTAATATGGGACGCCAGCACCAAATCCTGCCTCCAGGACACCCAGCCCTACTCGGCAGGCGACCAAGCCTGCCATGTTATGGACAAGGCCAGAGCACATTGCGCAAACGCCCCACCTTTGGGTATTAGTTAGACGTTTCGTTGAGGTTTGAATGCAAATCAGTCATCTTGACAGACTGGACTTACAGCAAACATAATACGGTGACGTAGATGTGCGCTGGGAAAACCTTCCAGCATAGAACTAGCCACTCTAGACAGGTGTAGGTAATGTAAAAGGAGTTAAGTACCCATGACCACTATGCTATTGTGTTATTAATAGCTCGGAGGTATTGCAGGAAGAGCTGACATGCCTGATAGCTGGTGAGACCAAGGTCCTCCTGCGCCCCCGCAGTCTTCGCATTGCCGATGTTTCCACGATCAAGGTACGAAATGACATACAAGACCCACACAAGCGGTAGTACCCAGATATCATACTGTTGTGATATGAGCCAAAAGCTAACCTGGAGTATGCGGTTTATTTACCTTGCGGACAATGCGCGCATTTAATAGTTGCATTTGCTGCCTTTGCTCTGCAACATAATTCTCTTCGGCTTCGACTTTCATCTCATCCAAATTGTCCACATGATTGGATGAGGCCTTGGTTTCTTTGGCTATTGTCGCTGCCATATTGGAATGGGTGACGGATGGTATATAAGAAAAGAAATCTACGCGTGGTAGATTTTGCTTTATATCACAAACTTCATACGAAACCTTGTTTACTCGGCTCTCTCTTAGCCAAGCACAGCTTGCCTGGATTGTGTAGTGGCAAATGTCAGATCAGGGATGAAAAGGGTATTGATTCGTATTTAGTTAACCATGAGGTCCTACTTATACTTCCTAGTTAACAAAGCAGTCCAGCTGAACACAAAGCAATCAGAGGCTAGGCCTGAAAGGCGTAGCAGCCAACAAGTAATGATCCCCATACCCATACCCCGGACTTGCTCCGTACCCCAGAATTTCCCCACACGAGCTGGTGACGGCACACGGCAGCGATCGTGCCTTGGCATACCCACCTTGGGGATATATACGAGCTTAATCTGTGGTGCTAAAGAGGGGAAACAGCCTAGACAAACGATACGCACAGACGCGGGTTTTAACGGTTGACCGAAGTACTACGGTTATGCGAGGCCCGTCCGGCTAAACGAAAAGGGGTACACTATGACTGTGCGACGTTATGTTCATAGGCCTGCTTTAGAGTTTAGAAAGGACATTCTGATGCGGGGTTTTATAGAAAAATACGTCAACATATAACTTTTAATGTACTACACCGGCAGTTTTAGAGAGGCCGAGTTCGGCAGATGCTCAAGAGGGCCGAAATCGGCCTCCACGAGTGAGGTTTCAAGCCTCGCATTGTTTACGTGACAAGGGCAGAAGACATCATAACGTTGATCACGCGCAGCGGGAACATGTCATTTTAACATATATTCCTATTGGTAACGTTATTTATGCTCTTCCATTGCCTATAGCAAAGAGCGAATACATTGATATCCGAGCACTACTTATCTAAAGATACTGTCGGGGATATGGTAGTCAAGGCGCGACCTTGATGTCATCGGCATTTTGGTCGAGGGGGATTAAGAGATAATATGCGTCACCAAAATCTATAAGGCCATGGATAAACAATGAGAGAAATTGGGATTTCATGTCCTATTCATTGCGTCCCCTGGCTCTACGATACACATGATCTATCAGAGGATAGGACTTCCAGTCTGTAACGATGCTGCATTAGTGAACGTGAAATGCGGAACACGGCCTAAAATAACAGGAGAATTATCTCAAACCCCTTTGGCAGTGGATACTCCAATCCCTATAAAACACCACGGGTATGGAAGTGGGATTTCGTAGGGTGATACGTATGTTGGACAATCCGCGCTTGCTTCCGCGAAATTGCCAAGGATCATTAAAAGCAAACGGGTTGAATGAAGAGAAACTATGGAAAAGTCTACAAACGGGCTTTTGATTTGCGGAGTGAGAGAAGACCTCCGAAGCCGGAGTCGACCAAACCTCTTCAGGTAGGATTAATGGACAGCCTGTGGAAGGATCATCTCTACCGGATATCGCATCGGTTCCCAGAGCACTCCTAGATGTCGCGCTGCGGGGTCACAGACAAAGAAGGGTAACTACTCTTGTCGACCCACAGCGCAAGGATACAATTCTTTCTAGTTTTCTCAATGAATGGGATGTCTGGTGTAGTATTGTAACCCTCCTAATACAATCACTGGTTGACCATATACTATTGTGAACTCAATAAGGTATCCCGTAACCCCTTTGGCACTTATATCCCATAGTGTATAATCACGATATACAATCTAGTTCTTCATTCCATTTAACTACTTACACTGGAAAGACGATGTCAAGTTCCAGTTACCACCAACATATGTAGCGTGCTGTGGATACGGACATGTTCTGCGTTGTGCTTGGACACCAAGCGCCGGGGTATCCTCGATATACTTGGTAGCGACCAGTTCGGTGGGGGCAGTACTGTTTTCAACCCATGCCATCAGAGCTAGAATCGTATTATGTTTCGTATCCCGGAAGCCAGGAACACCCCATATATTACTTCCCGTCAATGCAGAGGGTTGGTTGGCGGAGCCAATGTACCAAGGCGCCCCATGAACCGAGCCCGAGCAGTGTTGCATACCGGGAATGAGGAAGAAACGATAGAAATCGTCCAAATTATAACCAAGTGGAATCATGGCTTTCTCAACCTGCTTGTAATAATAGATGCTGGACCCGGTTGGGATTTCCCCATCAGCGAATCCGTGGTAATGAATCAACTTGCCGCCGCGTTCATAGAAGGGGCGGAGGTCGTAAGTATCTGCGGTAGCATTTCCTGGGTCCAGGTATTCGGACAGTTGAATCGTAGCGTAATCGAGATTTTTTGCGGGCCAGCTGGCATCGTTGTAGACAAAGTCACGAGGGTAGGCAATACCACTGGGCGCATCTACTGAATCATCGTCGGTAATGATCATGAGGGAGACTTGAGCCTCGGAGCCCCAGGCAAAGGAAGGGAAAACGAATGTCTGGTTTGTATCAATCCAATCACCGTAGACACGATATATGGTGTTGAGTTGATCAGCGCTAAAGCAGGTGCTTGTGTTGGTTCTTGAGTTGCTGCAAAGCAATGCCTCGAGGCGAAATTGACAAACATAGCCATCCATTATAATGTTGTCCTTTACACCGTCCTGTCCATCACACTGTCGAAGAACCTCAGTGGCCAGGATATCCATCAATTCGGCAGTAACATGATGGGAAGCGTTGTTCGGCAGGTTATCCAACGCTACCTTCAGGTCCCAATTTTGCTGATGAGAAGTCCACCAAGCACATGCCCCTGCAAGGACACCATCGAAGTCATCGGGGAACATCTGGACCTCCTTAAGGCCCTGACGACCCCCAGTGGAACACCCCGCGTAGTAGGAATATTCAATATTGTCATCGTAGAATGCTTCTGTCAAGGCCTTACCCAGGGCAACACTGCCATGTAGAGCACGCCAGCCCCAGTCTGTTCGCGTTTCGGGGTTGTTTAATGCCCAGCTGGCATCGCCAGCCTCTTGCACGGAGGAGTTATGTCCAGTGTTGGTTGAAACTACTGCAAAGCCGTAGTTCAGCCCGGGCGCCATATCGGCAAATGCAACTTGGCCGGTGAATCCACCATTTCCGTAAGATATGTAGCGCTTGTTCCACGTGTCTGTTGGAAGCCAAAGACCAAATTCGTACGCAGATGTAGTGGATGAACTGACATTCACGTAGAGTGCACAGTAATCAGGCAAGCCCGTGTAGTTTCCCATTGGTCCCTCGAAGGTCTCCATAGACGTGAAAGTGCGAGCGTATACAATGCTGACATTGCTAGTGAGATAAGGAGTGAAAAAGCTTGGATCGCATGTACTAGCGATGGACGCAACAGGAGCCAACACGGCAAGGAGCAAAAAAGCATGCATTGTATAAGGCTATTCAAAGGACGACAGGGAAAATGATGGCGAAGGCAGACTGAACGGAGGTAGATGTAGTTCAAGATATACCTCAG
This sequence comes from Aspergillus arachidicola, assembly GCA_009193545.1. Taxonomy (NCBI): domain Eukaryota; kingdom Fungi; phylum Ascomycota; class Eurotiomycetes; order Eurotiales; family Aspergillaceae; genus Aspergillus; species Aspergillus arachidicola. Next base: position 335,934 of record ML737119.1, read on the forward strand.
GGAATGGGGTTACCCCTATCCAAAATGAATATAGTAACTAATCCACTTCGCGTACGTATGGTAAATGCGTCATCTCCTAAAGCATTAGGGTTAGTGGATGGACGGAACCGCTCGGTATACCGGCGATATAGTAGGATGCCCGTTGTAGATCACCGGGCTTCTTCCTCTTCTAGACCAAGGTCTGACTGGTGCGTGAGTGAACCCCATGAATTATATCGAGAGAACCCAAACCAGCCAGCCACTGTTTGAAGGCCCCCGTAGCGCATTCCGGAGCTCTGCTATTCTACACGGTAATAGCCCATCCGAGCATTCTCGTCCAGGCTCATCCGACTTGGCATCGGTCCAGTGCTTCAGTAACTCTCTAAAGCAGAGCCGCCAACGGATTCCGTCCTCATACACTAGCCCACCCCCTAAGAAGCTATGCTCCCTTGCTTTGGCCGCACATATTCATCGTATGGGGCAATGATGTATAATATTGGAAACGATACCCCAGGAGACCCACCAATGTTGTGCTCGGGCATAAATACTGCTTGCAGAATGTCGGACCTCGGATATAACGACCCACTGGAGTGGAGACTAGTCCTTTTTAGGCAGTGAATGGCGGGTCAGCCTCTCTATCAAATTCCACTCAATGTACATCCATCGACAACTATATTTGTTTTATGTTCCTGTGTGTATCTGCGTTCCCCTAACGCAATCAAGCTATCATATTTTCCCCTCGCGTTCCCTCTTATATTCAACGCTGAGTATAAACTTCATCGACGTTGACAATCCATCCAGACACGCTGTCTACGTTTATGTATAGTGAGTCGTGAGGCCCTCACGCGAGTTCTTGTTCTAGGCTTTCTGTAATAGAATCCTTAATTTCACTTCTGCCAGAGGCATGCCGGTGGTATGATCGGCTAATTGAGCGCAGTCATCCACAAGAAATCCGTTAGAAGCCAGTCCCAAGAGCTCGCGTCTCAATCACACGCCGCACACGTATTTACAATGTATCCAATTGAGTGATTTTGACAAAGATATCGTCCTGTGTAAGTGCATAAATAGCGTTCTGTTGGGCCCCATCTCCACCCCCCGCAAAAGAAAAACCCAAAGAAAAGAAAAGAGTATTCACCATCATCTCATTGGAATCACTAGAGGAATAGAGTCATTTAACCGACCCACTTGATCTGCATTTTGGCTTCGTTCCTGAGTCAAATACTATAATACCTACGCGCGTCGCTCCGGGTAATGTCGCAAGCGGACGTTAAGGTCGTTCGGCTGTAATTTCCCACAGCATGATAAATGCCCCGTTGATGCCCCCCTGGTTTCTCTATAAATATAAATGCTAATCATCCGGTAGCAGAGTGGGCATTTGTCTTATGTTCTATTTCTTCTCATCTTACCTCTTCCTAACAGAGAATGGTTTTGTACAGGAGAGCAGCTCTTGCTGCTATATTCTGCCTTGGGGTTTTTACCCAACCTGCGATTACCAGCTCCCATGAGCAACCAGTGCCCATTCTGAAAGACTTCGACGAGACTGGCGTACTCGGCGGTCTCTACCGGCCCAACTCGACAAGCGCACTCTCACGCATCGCGGTCTACGTGATGCATGCGGAGCAGGACTACACTTCTTTTGTGGCCTGTAAAGAGCTGCCTAAGCACGGTTACACTACTTTCTGTGCCAACAATGAAGCCAGCAAGTATGGGTACATGTCGGACCTGAACTTCGAGGACATGATGACAGAAATCAACACCGGGATGGTCTGGCTACGGAACCTAACCGACATCGACAAAGTTGTTCTTCTAGGCCATAGCGGTGGCGGCGCAATGATGGCAGCGTACCAAAACATCGCAGAGAACGGTGTTTCGGCATGCAATGGCCCCGAGAAGATCTACCCGTGCTCTGACGCGATGGCTGGCCTGGAACCTGCTGATGGGCTAATGTTGCTTGATGCGAATTACGGTCTTTCGACTATGGCATTGTTGAGCCTGAACCCTGCGATTGAGGATGAGACGAACGCGTCTAAGCTCAACCAGTCTTTGAGTGTCTATAACCCTGCCAATGGATTCAAGAATAATACACAGTCCAGTTACACCGCCGAATTCAAACACCAATTCCAACGGGCCGTCGTGGCACGCAACAGTCGTATCCTACAGTATGCTCAGGAGCGCCTTAGGGAACTTGAGGCTGGCCAAGGAATGTTTGGTGATGATGAACCATTCACCATCCCGGCTTCACTTTACGTTGGGTTCAACAACCTATTCTTTGCCCAGGACACGCGGTACCTACACCACACCACGTATGCTTGGCCACTACTCCGTAAGAACGGTACCACTACGCAAATCGTACCCTCTGTACGCGTCCCCGGTAACTTCAAAGACTACTCCAATAATTGGGAGAGCGGCGCGCTGAAGACCACCATCCGTCGATTTCTGTCTACCTTTGCCATCCGAGTCACTGACAAATTCAACCTCAAGGCAGATGGTATAGAGGGAATTGACTATGCATCGAGCCAAACGGCTCCCCATGCTTCCGTTCGGGGTATTCACGTACCTCTCCTGACCATAGGTATGACGGGTCATTACGAGTACTTGAACGCTGAGAAGCTCCACCTTAACGCCGTTAGCAATGATACTGCAATTGCGTTTGTTGAGGGAGCTGAACATACTATTAATACTTGCACTGAGTGCGAGTCTTATCCCGGTGAATTTGGGGACACGGTCGTGACATGTTTTGATTATGTTGCGGACTGGTTGGCCAAGCCTGGTCGTTTTCTCTAGGTTTTTCAACTCCGTGTTCTGTCTCTCGGGTAGTCAATCGGCTTGCTCAATGTGAGAGGCTGTATGCGATAGTAATTCCTGATCATGTAATTATTCTTTGTGAAGGTTGCACCAAGCTAGGGGCATGGAATCCCAGCTTCTGCCTTTGAGAAACTAGGTGAGGCAAGACACTTACAAGATCCTACACTGGGAATCGGAGGCTTCTTTCGTGTCTTTTAAATAGAAGTAGGTAGGAATCAGTTTGCATCGTCATATCGTATTATTCATCAAGGCCATATGCTAGTCCAGAGAAAACGCCATTAAAATAGATCGTATAATTTATGACCTTGGGAGGAACAGGCATGCCGCGGATGCGCCATAGCTCTGGCCGGCGGTTCGCTGGCTTGCCCAAGCGTAAGCTGAGTGATTTTGTCGAACCATTAATAGCGATTTTGCATCCCGATCTAGTTTTCTTCTTGCGGTATTCCCCGTAAATCCCTCCAGTCTCCAGAATACTGCAGGTCTTATTCTGTCGGCATTCGGAACACGTATACTCATTATCCAGTCTCTCAGACCTACGATCGACGCACTTGTTATGAGACTATACATAGCAGAATGAGCAGTGAACACCATCTTTATTAGTCTCGCATTGTTTCCCACAGCATGATAGTGAGAAATCAAAACTTCGCAGATAAAGGCCGTTGAGTTGAGGCAGGTATGAGTAATACCATTTTTCCACTGCGAAGGAAGCTTGGGCAAACGATATGATATCTTTGGGCGGTAAGCCCTCAAGTACCCTATCAAATACTTCAAAAGGTAGGTTTACCTCCCACGGTTCTGTATGAGCACAAGCTGTCTTCCAAGAATTAGAAGATAAAACAGATGCTAGAATTCAAAACCCTAGTGAAGGATGCATTGCAGAAGAGTTCACAATAAGCGGTATGGTTGAAGAGCGCTGGACACATGTACCGGATATCTCAAGAAGAGTAACGTGACTCAAAGAGATGACGATCACACAAACCGTGTGGCCAACGTAGTGATGCCTATCTAAAAATGCTCTGGCCTTCTCAGTAGCGTTGTCAACGACATCAGTATGACTGTAGAGAGTGACTAGAAACCCATGGAACCAGAATATGTCCCCAGCGGGAGCTGGCCATCTTGGGAGGGAATGAAACTTAATTGGGACCTAGTCAGTATCTGTGTCGAGTAACACCTCAAAGTCCAATGCAGCAGTACGCAAGATAGCAATGGCAAGGGTGTTGAGCAGAGGTTCGCCCACCCAAGTTGCGACGTCATCAAAATAGAATTTCCATAGGAGAACAAAGTCGGGAAAGAACCGGAACTGATGCTCGTTCAAGGATGAGGGTATTCCGATATCAACCTTCAGCGCTGCAAACGACTGAGTTTGATCATCCTGTGTGCTATACTGCTTGAGGAAGTCCTCCACATTCCGAAGAACAACCTCAACTGTGATGAGCGAGGGATCTTGAATCTCAGCCAGCTTTGCCTGTCTGACCAGCCGTGATAGCACACCATCGGCTCCACTCCATTTGGTAATTATTAATATTCCCAAATCCTTATCAATCTTGTATACATAGTCAAAGTCGATATGAAGCGGGGTAGGGAATGGTACTGACTCCCAGTCATTGAAGGTAGTAGCTGAAATTATATTTCTGATCGCTTTCAGTGTAGCCGGGCTGTCTGGAGAAGTTATACGACCCCGTGGAGGGTGAAACGAGAGATACCATTTTCCTACGGTCGGTGTTAATATCGCGGCATAGGTACACAGTCTACTCTACTATGCTTACCATCGCCATGTAGGTTCCAGAGACCCCTGGTAACCATCGTGCGATTATGGTACAAATTCCAACGACTCCTGGTAGCTTTGTGGGGGCTGATTTGGGCATGTAATGCGCAAGGGAATTGCCGGCGCTTGGGAACGATTTATCCGTTCTGAGAGCACCCAAGGCAGCTGTTATAATCCCTATGGTAGTTAATGGGGATAATCAACATATGAAAACATGTTAGGAGGCACACGTGTACGTGACCGCTATTGCTTGGCATATATCACGCCAATAAGCTGCATTAAGGTACAAGGGTGCATAATTTATGCAGCATACGTCAATTTCCACCATCCTGACTCTGTCTCGCTATCCAGTCATTGGGAGAGAGTAGCATGTAACATGTTTTACTAAAATCTTAGAAACGTACTTGGATCTCCCTGGTGTTTAAATCTCAGTACAGTAGTGCTATATCTTCCAAGTTTATTGACATGTAACCAAAACCGGATAATAGGTGATGGCCAGTAAGTTTCGCAATCAGGAACTTGAGGTTATTGAAAGCTGAAGGAATAGAACGCCTTCGCAACCAATCCGAATGCCTAGAATTTGTGAACAAAGGTCCCAGAAAGATCAAAACCTGGCACGCCACTTCCTCCAACAAAAGCCGATCAACACCCAGGGCCTCCTTATTTTGGGGTGTTTCTTGTCGTCAAATCGTAGGTTATCGAACCGTGTTACGACAACCGCGTGGTTTAATTCGAATGTCTGACGACACAGAGGGCAAGTGGTGTCGCACGAACGCACCCACAAGTCAATGCATGGTTTGTGGAAAATATGGTTGCATGGCAGGCGGCGGAATCTAGAGCTCAGTTTCATGTCTTCGAAACAGATTTCGCAGGTTCTAGGAGGGCAGAAACATTATATAGATGGTTTAGCTTCGTTGGGGCCTTATAGAGAGCAGAACATACCTTTTTCCGAATCATCGGAGTCCTTGTCACGGGTTACCGCTACTTTTTTCGTCATATCTTGGAAATACGATAAGTTTAAGTATGGTAGTTATATAACTTCGGTAGCGTTGCAGTTCCTGGGGTTTCACTATAGCGAAGGACTTGAACTGAAAGTGAGATGTGGCATTTTAATGCTCAACTTCCATTTAGACTCTGCAGCAGAACGGGTGCAGTGGCACAGACTTTTGGCTGGGCTGACGTACCAAGATTGTAGCTTTTGTCCTCTGCCAAGCCTTCAACAAACCCTCGATGAAGTTTAAAAATTTGACAACATATGCGGAGACACCACATCCATATGTCTGACATTATATCCTAATAACCGCTGTAAGAACTTATGGCCTGTGCATATGGTTAGTTAAGAGGTTGCTGGCGTTGCTCGCCTGCCTTTTGGCCCATTCTCTGGGCTGTGCTCTGACGTACCCGAAAGTCAAAATCAACGCAACGAGCTTCGGAACAGGGGGGAGCTATCCAAGGCATGATTGGGCCATAGTATTACCGAAAAGTGCAACAAGCTATTTCCTCCGCTAGAAAGGTGGTAGCTGCGCAAAGCTTCGCTAGTGGAACGCAAATCTTCAAATGTGGAGCATCCATACAAGAGATATTATGGCAAATCTTACTCATAGCTCGCTCGATCCCGTCACACTGTACCCTCTCGGATCCATTCTTGTTCGAGAAGGCGATCATATAGGATTCCAATGCAAGCACAATATGTATACGGGCTTATTACATCTATTGAATACTAAGTTCCGAAGCTCGATGAGGATAAGTCAGCTCTGAATCATGCACAATCAGGGCAGTTATTACTTTTAATAGACAGACTAGATACGTCATATATACAATACATTGATAAACCACAACCTTCCCCTGTGTGCCTCCTGCTGTGTACGAACTTTTAATGGTAGCTGGTGCAGCATAGGTGGATTGTGCCCAAGGCAGATAGATATATGCGTAACGCAAAAAACGAAAACAGAAAGGGCAATAGAACGACTATGACAACAGAAACAAAGTTGATATTCCTACAGCACGTTGAAACCCCTGTGGTGTAACAATTCCTAGTATTTGAAGTTAAGCATGGCACAAACTTCAGACCACTTGAGCAGGAGTAGCAGTGGATTCGATGGTATTTTCACCCTGCAGTCGGGTGCCACTGTGTACAGAAGACCTTGGGTCCTGTTTCTCATGATGTGGAATTGGGCTATTTTGGCTCCGGCGGGACAGCCAAAGGGCTAGTGTCTCCAGGAACAGCGCAAAAAAGGTAAAGATGCTGGCATTAACAATTAGACAGAGGGCTTATGCTCCAGGGGTGGAGTTGCTCTATACATACAAGGTTAAAAAGATGAAGGCTTCGTTGGCCCACTTCACTGAGCATACAACGCCCGGCGGGGCATTTGCATGGCAGTTATTCTGGTTGTAATCAACAGCAGCAAAGATGAACCCTGCCAGCCATCTAAGATATTTCGTTAATACTTCATGGCCTTGAGCATACCAAAAGGGCACCTACAGATATGAGAAGATCACATCCACGAAAAGCACAAAGTCTTTCACTGGTGTGCTCAGGAATGGAGACACAAATGCGGGTAGGAACACTACTACTGAGACTACAGCCTAGGAGATATGTAAGTAGGGCATGGTTCTTGACGTGTGTAAACCATACGTACAACGACCTCTAGGTAAACGATTGTTAGCCCGCGAGGGCCTGTGTTAATGAAATAGGATGTAATTCCAAGGACAATGACTGAACTGGTCCACTGGATTACTCGATTAGAGAGGAGAAAAAACCGTAGTTGACCCTCCGTGAGAAATGGAATGATAGAACCCATTGTACTTGATGCTTAGGATGCTAATAGTAAAGCCACAGCTTATTGTTTGAGATTACATGGTCCGCCCTATGGCTGTCAACGGTCTGATGCTTATATGTCGCAGCTTCATTCGTGACGTAATAACTAGGATCTTTTCCCAATGTACGGCCGATGGTCAAGAGACTATAATAGTAGTATGATGCACTGACATGGCTGCAAAACTCAAAATGTAAGTAATTTCCGTGCATGTTGCCAATCGGCAGTCCTTACCAGACATTGCACCGACAAATTTGCTTCAAGCGGAGACACCTGGGACTGACAAGCCGTTTGTCCGTCTCGTCCGAGTTCAACTCTTTACTTCACGTAGTGATATAGAGCAAGGGGGAAAGGGAAGAAAAAAGAAATAGGATGACCAAAGGGATAGTCATTTGTTGAGTGAGAAATACCCCGTCTTCATCTCTCCTATATAAGACAAGGTAGGATATAGACAACAGATCTGCTGTGTGATGCTACCAGTTGAGTATTTACTTTTGCCAAGGAAGAGCATACCTGCGGTTCTTATTGAATTCAACTAAAACTTTGTGTAGGTGTGTTTGAGCTCTTCGCAATAGCATTGGTCTCGCCTTCCGAAAAGCCAATGACTGACGAGGAGACTTGAATAAACAAATGGAAGCGGTGTCTGAAAGCCAGATAAGATGATATTCCACCCGCAGTTACCTATCACGGATGAGTTCACATAGCTATGTCCACTCTATACCCAAGCAGACCTAATCAATGGATAATAAAATGTACATGATTGCACATGAGCGCCTTACATGGTAGACGTGCTCTGTACATCTCCAACGACTCCTATCGACGGGTTACTTTACCCTCAGTAGGTCCCGCAAGTAACAAGGCATTTCATGATTCATGCCTAAGAAATGGATTCCAATCGAGCGATGCCGACATAATCCGTGGCGTGCGAAATGCTTCCCAAGTTCTAGGCCCTCCTAGTCCACATGCCTTCCTTGAACTCCCGTTGGGCTATCTAAACAGCACTTCCCCACAGCAGATCCCGCGATCCACAGCCGGAGTGTAAATATGCTCCAGGCTAATAGGGACCTTGATCATGATTCGGTTACTTTGGTCTGTGCATTGCTGCTTTAGGGAGGTATGCGGTGGTTTTGTGGAGTTATGATCCTATCCAATTCATCCTGTGCGAGGCTATTTTAGCTAATTCGTTAGAAAGGAAACGGTAACCCGCATGGCTCACGATGCATAAAATCCAAAAGCCGGTGTCCCCGGGTCTGAGGTCATGAGGACTCATGAAATGCCACGGAGAACGGAACACCTTTGTGATTAAACGAGACCAAAGTGTCGTACAGTTGATATTGACTAGGGCCACTTCAATAGACACAATTTGTTGACATCTGAACTTCTTTTAATATTTTGTCTGTACAAGGTTTGTTATGGAAGCTATGACCGGTATTATATAGATTGTTAGCGCTCTTAAAACAGGTGAATATTTATTCCTAAGGCCTAACATTTGACATTTCCTACTAGCAATTCAACAGGTACCCGTACCATGGATCCTCAACCAACACTTTTATCGGCATCTTCGGCAAACAGCTGGGTCCAATATTCATGTCAATTATGCCTTTTGATTGGTGCATTACTGTCGCCCGAAAGAGTACTTCTATTTTCCGTGATTTGCTTGGCTCATCTGGTAACCCGCGAACTCTGCACTTTTATATCAAATTAACTTGAGCATCAATGACAAGATATTTGGAATCATATTTTGCTAATTCAAGTTTTGTCCTTGTTACACGGCCATATCATAAACCATTTATGCCCGGTAAGATGCAAAAATAGGAAAGAACTCCATGAGAAAAAAACAAACACCTGGATACAAAATCACAAACACGCTAAAAGGTCGACGACGTTACGACAAGAGAATTTACTTGCGCTGACCATAGGCCTTGGTGGCGTATTCACCCTTGTGGACGATCAGGTCCTGAGGGCGGTAGTCCTCGCGGCCGGAGAAATAGCTGTCCAAAATGCTCTTGGTACCCTCGGCATAGCGGATCTGCGCATCGATCGAAGTACCGGACATGTGAGGGACCATGGCGTTACCGCCGCCCCATGGGTGCTCAGCGTAGCGGAGAGGGTGATCCTTAGGAGCTGGCTGAGGGAACCAGACATCTCCACCGTATCCGCGGAGGTGGCCAGACTTGAGGGCCTCGGCGACATCTTCCTTGACGACAATGGCGCCACGAGCGGTGTTCACGAGCCAAGAGCCTGGGTGAAGTTGTTAGTAAAAAGAGGAAGGAGGTTGAAGGGATGAAGGGAACTCACCAGGCTTCATCTTAGCAATGAGCTCCTTGTTGAAGAGACCCTTGGTGCTTTCGTGGAGGGGGCAGTTAATCGTGACAATGTCACACTGGGAAACCATGTCGGCAAGGTCCTCAACACGGCGGCAGCCGATTTCCTTCTCGGTCTCAGCGCTCAGTCCCTGGTAGTCATAGTAGAGAAGCTCCTTGCAGTCGAAGGGCTTCAGACGGCGGAGGACACGTTCGCCAATACGGCCAACACCGACAGTTCCCACTACCTTGTTCTCCAGATCGAATTCGTTCTTGGCAACAGCAGCAACATCCCACTCGCCATTGCGGATCTGGTCATGGGCAGGGACGAAGTTGCGAACCAGGGTCAGGATAGTCATGAGAACATGCTCGGCGACAGATACGACGTTGGAGCCAGTAACCTCAGCGACAGTGATACCACCGTTGGTCTTGTTGGCAGCATTAAGATCGACGTGGTCGGAGCCAATACCGGCGGTAACGGCAAGCTTCAACTTCTTGGCCTTGGCAAGGCGCTCGGCAGTGAGATAACCGGGGTGGAAGCTGTTGTGGGTCCATTAGCTCAGTCTCGGTCGGAACGGGGCAAGTGACGTACGGAGTGGTAATGATAACTTCGGCATCGACAAGCTCCTTCTCGAACTTGGAGTTGGGGCCTTCCTTGTCCGAGGTGGTCACCAGGGTGTGGCCCTGGTCTTCGAGCCACTTGCGGATGCCGAGCTCATTCTCAACGGTACCGAGAAGACGAGGTTGTTGCTTGGCGTGTTCCTTGCCCTAGAAGTAAAGGCAATGTTAGCGTGCTAGGAAAGGGATTGACAGCAGTGGGGTACTGCCCCGGTGAGGAAGGCCGGGTGAATGTGAGACGAACCTCGTAGAGAACCATGAGAACTTTGCTCTGGGCGCTCGATGAGCTGGAGAAAGTCCGGGAAGCCCGGCTGAGAGGGCTAGCCTTCAAGGCCGCACGAGTGATGGAGCGAGCAAAAGTCATTTTGAAGAGATGCTTTTGGATTGAGGGTATTATTAGAGAACTAATGGAATGACTGGATTATGGAGAAAAAGTCCTGGGATCTGTGAGGACTTCTGTAATATTTAAAGGAAGAGCCACGAGGGGAAGGGAGGGAGGGGATTTGGGATAGACGGACATATCTCGGATATCATGAGATCAGACCGCACTCTACACAGAAGTCTAGACAACACCATCTTTGGAGGAGTAACAAACTTCTTGCGGAGGCGGTTCATTCCAGCTTCCCCTCATGAGGGGAAACGGTTTGAATCCTCTTCCAACGTGTCTCCGCACCTGCATCGGTCTCCACTTAGTGCATGAGATGCGGTGTTTCGCCTGAGCATCATATGGATTTACCCCCTTAGACAAGTAAATATTCCCGTAATCAAACAGCTTATGTTCGATCGCTCCAAACCCTCCTAGAATTGACTTGGATCCATTCCAACAGAAGTCTCGTTGCGTTGGTTACGCACATTGACGTTACGGATCCAGGAAACCGCCAAGAGGATCCACGTTCGCTCAATTCCTGCCCCGATTTGGGAAATACTATCCAACCAATGGCCGCCGAAGACCTCTCATTGGCCTCCAGACGGTGTTTCATATACGTTCTTCCAAAATCTTGACCAACAGTACCAATACTAAGCCCTACTGGATCATGGTGGCCTGTCTTCTAGCAAATAACACCCGGCATACGCCATAAACCTACACATATTCAGAACGATTACGACAGCGAAGGTAAAGAACGGTTGACCGTTATAAATACTATAAATATTACAATAAATATAGCGCGACAGAGAATCATCCACACGTACACGTCGATTTCTGATGTACAACTTCCACAATGTCAACTCAACATACCTTCCAGTTTGTGCCACAAGAATGCCCTGCGACTAGTATACTGTGGATAGCCATGCTCCCTTTGAAATTTGTCGCTGACTAGTATAGTGAGGGTATAGGCCTTACAACGATTCGACGCAAATCTTAGTCGCCGAGCGTGGTCCGAGTTATCGCCAGAAAAATCAACCGCGTTTTTGGAGTCCAACACAAAGCCTCGATTTCACTCCGCACTAATGCAGACATCGATTACCCCGTACCTTCGGCTTGAACGAGTGCTATGATTTTTCAGGAGATTACGAATTAATCCCATAGGGTAACATTGACCAGCCCGATCCACGACCCACCATGACCTGATCGCCCGGCGCCAAACATAAGATGAGAGTGGAACCGTTTCTTCCCCCCAGCGGCGTCTTTTACCTTCTGCTACCGGGAATTTTTTCCCAGATTCTTGTCGACGCGGGGAAATCCCCAAATTTACTCCAACGCGACACGGAGATACGGCACCTTTTACAGAATGCGGGACAACAGACCTCTTCTCCTCGCGGTCGATAACAAAGACGGGCGCTTCCCACAAGGTGTCATCTTCGGTAACATGGACGGCGTCACGGTCGCAAGCTTCGCCTCCGCGCTCCTCTGCGGCCAGTCTTCGAGGGTGTCGGTTAGTTGTTGCAATTGACTGCGGCCAGCTCCATGAAATTTGTCGCGGTTGTCTCCGTGGTATTATTCTCGGCATTGAGCATAGTCTCGTGTGCGATCGTTGATCATCGCGATTTCTAGGTGAAATCGGAAGTTTTGCTGAGATGCCCCGAGTCCGGACGATTTGACCTCCACCAGAGCCATTACCACGAAACCACGGCCTCATTTATTGCCATGAGCGGATAACAGTAACTCCCGACTCAACTTATCAATTGGAAGAAGTTGCTGGGTCAAAGTATCCTCAAACCCGATCGCAAACGGAAGGTATGCATCGCGTGAGTCTGCTTTGTCTAACCAGTCTTGCCAATGCGATCGCAAAAGTCATAACCTCTCCGACGCGAGTCCTACTCATTGCTAAAGAGCATTCTCGAGATAGTGTCGTCTAGGAGCATGGTCAACCAGGGCCGATTGACGAAGACACGTTAGTAATGCGATAGATATCAGCTGACGCGGCCAGCTTCTGGTCTTTTACTGCCTCCATCATCGTGCAATAGTCTACCCTACCAAAATTTCACTACCCAGACTTCCTTTCTTCCAAAATCCACGGCATTGAGCTGCAGCGACGGTTCTTTACACGAATTTCTGGCATAAAAGTCTTTTAAAATCCAGCCACTGTGGCCTGAAATACGTTCGCTCGCAGTTACGTTGGTGAAGAAGATGTGATTTACTCCGGCCCATATAACCCTCTCAGGGCGCCGATGGGCATTGTCAATCTCTTTGGACTGTCTACCATTCCACAAACTGACCCCTGCGAGATAATCCGCCCTCGAGGCTGTCGAGTCTGCGCAAAACTCCAATACTACCACTTGACGAGGCACAAACAGCCGGTCGCTGCAAGAAGAAGAACTAGGCCGTGCTAACCATCGATGAGGCGTAGTTACTAACTGGAAGGACACAAGGTCATACCGAATATGACCTTGGCGGGTGGGAAATTGTAGAGTTATAGATAACCTTATCGATCGCGTCAAACTGTGTTTCAGGGCGATGATAACGTACAAAATTATAGCTTTTCATGGCTGTCACTAGCAGACTCTCACTTTTGTCTCTTCTCCATGGTCGCGAGGACTTGTAAAAAGATATGGCTCTATCTTATGCGTAGAAGAATAAGAAACCAAACAGCAACCAAGTACGGGCGCCTGAAGTTCGACACACAACATAGCTATTTTTACCATAGAAATGAATACGTATACCAAAACACATGCCGGCACCTAGGCTACACTGTAGTAGGCCCGGGAAGTTCTGGGTCTTTTGGCACTTCAACTTTTCAACCCGAATGACGGATATATATATCTACTTAATGTTGTTGTTACGACAATTACAGAAGGTGTCTGGGTAGTAAGTCGTGCAAGGGGGCATGGTTTAACTTTAAAGTAGTTCTTCTTCCAATATTCGATCAGGATATATCTTCTACATCAAGCCAGGAAATATTAACACAGCTTGAGCGCTATCATCCAAAAAAGAATGACCTGCAAGTGCTCCGTGAGTCTTGGTCTTGGCAGCCCTGAGTCGAGAGATGACCAAATCAGTTTAGTGTATAGCCACAAAAGAAACTAGCTCCTTAGGGTTAGACTCATCATGCTTTCTACCTATCAATATTAGGCTTTTCTAGCTATACGAATCCCTTTTTAGATATCCCTTGAGAGCTTCAGGATTATCCCTGACGTCAAGTCCCTTCGCGGAGGATAAAACATGGCCAGCCAGAATTCCGACACAAGTTCGCCGCCCAAATGATCTCCTTCTTTACAACTACCCGCAGCCAGCAGGGAGATGCAAAATCTTTCAGCTACAAATAACCTTGAGCTTTCGCTGTGTCCGCTATTTCCATTTTCGTATCTTCGTCATTAGCGTCCTTGTTCATAGAAAATGCGAAGAGTTTCTTGTCTGGAACTTTCCCTGCGTATCTTCGGACAGAGGTATTTGAGGCGTTCGCGTTTGCTTGCACGTTGGCAGAGAAGGTGCTAGCCATGTGCACCCTGAAAAATCGATGAGCTGCTGTCGCGTTAAAACCTGAGGAAACGACAGAGCAGAGAAGGCGTCATTGACAATTTCGCGGAATCTGGAAATGAAGAGCCTCTGTAATTGCGTAAGCTGGTATATCCGTAAATTTTCCTCTTTTTCTTGTGGCGTGAGTGCCAGAGGACAGACCGATTTTATCCCGGATGTGATGGCATCAAATAAGGCACAAATGATAGATACTTGTCCAGGAGTTCAATGTGACAATCGAGAGGCTCTTGGCTATCTGACTCTCTCAAGGGGTCTGCCATGGATTGCTGACGATGCTCAATTTCTCTGGCCCAGGCTCACCGTTGCTTACAAACCGATACCAGCCACTGGGGTGTTAGCTCCTACAGGATCAGGATTTACTGGCTCAGAGTCAGGGTGGGTGGAAAAGGCAACTATGTGCCTCTATCTCAGAAAAGATAATATCATGTTTTTATCCCCAAAATAGTCAGAGACTATACACATAACCTTTTTGTAAAAAAGAATTAATTCAGTAAAAGCCTCAATATTTTATATATAAAAGTTATTAAAAGTCTCTATATATTAGTGTATTAGCGCTATATTTCTTAGAATTTATGTTAACTTTTATAGAATAAGCATTAAAAGATAGAGATCTAACTAACTCAGAATTAAAGATGTTTCTAATCTAGTCAGATCTCTAAGACAGTTAAAGCTCTCCGGAGCTCTCTACTCCAGAGTCATGTAACACTAGCTCCAACTGTCTCAGAGTCAGACCTACCCTGACCCCGAGCTACTAATTTCTGACCCCCCAACAACTGGGACCCCTACCCACTGTTGCCTCTCGCTCATCACCTCCTGATTAAGCCACAATTAGACGTGGCGCTGCATTGTTGGCCTTCCTCAAACAGTTGCTCACTTTTATTGGAGAATTCCTATTCTATCTGATGGTATTTCCTTTAATCAATGGCATGACCCAAGTACGAGCAACAGATCAGGCGATCATGTCTATAGCGTGCTCTTCCCTGGCTCAACTCCACGGTCTCTCATGTGACATAGCGGATGTGAGATCATCACATTATCACGGAGTATATAATTATGATTCAATAGCCTAAGATCATTGGACGTGTCACTGTAAACTGACGTCTAACTGAACACAAACACCATCACTCACTCTATATATACATCCTACCCTCACTCTTCCCGTCGTCCATTACCGAATTGAGTTCAATTTCTGGGCGGCAATCTCCAGGAGGTTGTCTTGCCCCGGAGCATTCTGAGTATGACGCGCGTTGTACTTGATGACCTTCTTGACCTTGTTGTAACTCTGCACGTTGAGAGGGAGAGGCTCGGTGCTGAGGTACCACTCAACTTCCTCAGTGCAAGGAGGGGTGGTAAGGGAACCGGTATACTGGTAGACTCCGTGACGGTTGAAGTGATCGAGAAGGCCCCCGAAGTCCAATTGGCCAGTCGTAGTGGAAGTGCCGGCATCGGCGATGTTATCGATGGGAGCGAAAACAGAGTCGAAGAGGGGAACCGAGTCGCCGACCTCAGAGAGCTGGAAGAAGAAGCCGACGACGGCAGTTTCCTTAGCTAGGGGGGAATGGTCAGTGGTTATCAATCGAGAATGCAGGAAGAAATGGGATTTACACGCAGTTTGGATGACAAAGTGGGCTTCCATCGGGAAGTATTCCTCGTTGACATGGTGCTCACTGGGGGTATGGAAGTGGAACTGGGCCAGGGTGTAGGTCTTGCTGTTGGCCGCCAGCGAGCCATTGGTCAAGGTAACCTGGAGACCGAAGCCCAGGTTCTCCAATTTGGCGCCGTCGGCCAGGGGTAGGTTGAGGTTGAGGGAGCCCGATGCAGCATAGTCGATGGCAGCGCTGTCAATGACAATGGGCGACTGGTGTTTACCCTTGGCGCAGGCCTCGTTAGCCTCGTTAAGGCCATACCAGCTCAAGGGGCTTCCAAGCCCAGTGTAGTTAAACCTGTTGGCGTCATCCAGACCATCTGCCGCACGGCGCATGACAGAGCTGTGGATGCAAGAGGCCGATGCACCGGCAATGAGGAGGAGTAAAGCAATGACGAACTTCATGATGGATGAACAGGGAATAAGAAGATACTGGTTTGGAAGCAAGATAATCACATAGTGAGCGGAACGACGCTACTTATACTCCCCCTCCTAAGAGAACTGCTGGAACATTACTATATCTGTGTAAATGATCCTTCTCCGGAGTCCCAGTGACTGTTTCCACGTGTATTTGAGATCGACGACCCACAAGTTCTATCCTGCTTCTATTACCATGGCTTCGATTGACTATCCCGTATATCTCCACACCAGACTCTCCAGACCAGCGCTGTGTGCCGCCAGAAGCCCTACAACAGGGGCTATTCTATGTCAGTTGGTCACTGGGTGGCTGCTGAGATTTGTGATCCTTAGCCGACATCGGTCGGTGAAACAATGCAAATTGCTATAAAAGGTGAAGACTGAGCAAGTGCTGACATGGCTTGGATAGTTAGATATAGATTAATTATAGCCTTGGCGTTCGAAAGGAGTGATGCGATGGTGGGCTATATACGGCGGAGTAAATCTAGCTTAAGGTCAACAGACGATGTTTTACGGAAAGCTTGGCGTTTTACATAGCCACGGACACCACGTACTTATAATCTTAAGTTTTTATAGTATAGTTGTGGCCTAGTAGGACCTTATAACTTACTATTCTATAGTAAAATCCTATTATTAATTAGCAGCAGCAGCAACAGTAGTAGTAGTGGGTGGCGGTGGTAATGGTAGTGGTAGTGGTAGGGCGTACCCTTGATCTTCGGCGTTATGGTGGTATAGTAGTATCTAAATCTAGGGGTCACGGTGCCCGAAGATAGAATAAATTCTTCAAATTTAAAGCTGTAAAATACTGCAGGATTGAGTTATCGAACGTGGTAATTATTTTTGGAAGCGGACCAGTCAATAATGGGGATTTCCTATCAACTATAAGTAGTGGATAGGATAGTAAAAACTCTTGGTTGACCGTTAGCTAGATTTAGTCCGCCTTAGCCATATGTCCCGCCATTTGCTACTTAGCGTGTACCAAATTGGTTGAAAGGATCTACCGTGGCAATCCTTCAACGCTGGATTGCTATCCTGATTTTGTCTAGTAAGCCTTCTGCTGGGGCCGATCGCTCTTCTCGCGCGCCAAGTAAAATGTTATCCTTGGTGAGTACGGCTAAGTGATTCCAGAAGCGCGAAACAGCCAGGATAGGATTCGAAAAATTGATTCAGCCCTCGAATGTTAGAGTAACACATTTTCATCAAACATTGAGGGACTCATGCCGCTTTACAATCGCGATTGGCGTCTTTCTTTTGTACAAGGCTATCACGTTGTCTTCCATCTTGTTCCTCGCTGCCCGAACCTTATGTCCCGTCCCTGGGCCTGCGCCGATCTTGGTACATCCACAGTTATTTGCAGGATGCAACCTTTAGACCGATTCAGGCGGCTTGGTGATGTTTGTCAACTTGTCCCTGTCTGCGGTCAGCGCCTTCAATCTCAAGAGGAACATAAGGGGTAATGAAAAAAAAAAAAAAAAAGATATTAATTACCCGTTCAGCTTCTTGATCAGCATACCGAGTCCTTCATGAGAATAATCCTTGGAATTCCACATATCCTTATGATACACAACCTTCTCATTAGGTTCCTTGCCTTCAAGCCTGAGACTGACAAGACTATCTGCAATTTTGGAAGCATGAACCCCAGCAAAAGTATACTTCTGTCGCTGCTTCCACACAAGCTCGTGGTCTGTCGACGACGTGACTTCTGTAGCTAGTGTCTCAGACTTGGAAAACAGTTTCGGGATACCATACCACTGCCCGGCTATTTTGTACCTATGTTTCGTCAGTGAATGCTGCCTACGAGTCTAGGTTTCAATCCATACCGCGTGTCGCAATAACTGAAAGGATCGTCGTAGATTGCCTGTTCAGCATAGACCTTCATGTCGTCTTCCGAGGCACTGCCACCGTACAGGGCAATAATACTTTTCTGGATTGCCTCCCGAGCGGGCGAAATTGAGATGGATCTTTCGGGGTGAGGTACATAGTCTACCTCGCCAATCACGTTCTTTGGTAGCTCAGGATGTGGCTCGACGCCCCTTTGGTCAGGGTGTGGGGATGTTGAAGAGGGCATCTTGGACTTGGAAGGTGGCAATGTAATATTTCAGTGGCTAGAACACCGAATAGTAATCTATAGTGTTGTAGTCTTAAGTAGTGGGGAAGAAGTTAGGTCAAACCCTGTTGATATACATGAACTTCCGAAGCGCATGACGTCATCTGAAGGTCAGTATCTTGACTTAGCTTAGGGCTACCATACGAAAGTATTGCCTTCGGGAGTACTTTGGTTCCTACTGTACTGTCCCTACCAAGGTTCTACTAGTAGCACGAATACTTGCTATCAGTATTCTAGAGCATAGAGAAATATTCCATATCTCCGTCTACGCACACCTGATACTACGTGCCCTACGACCGACAGACCGAAATCAAATGTGATCTTTAACACACATCATCACAGCGTAACTACGAATATTTTACCCTCGAAAAAGAGGCTTTAATATATCACAAAAACTTAGGTCAGAGCTGCCGGGAAGCTCGGTGGAAGATATTCGCCGATGTAAACTGGCAGCGCCCGTGATAGCCAACAGTGGATAGTGAGTGAATCGTTTGCCGGTGGGTAACTAATCTTCCACAAATTTGCTTCACTGTAAACTAGATGGGAGCAGAGTTCGTAGCTTCACTAATGCCATGAAGCATTGCTACTGAGCGGAGCATGAGTTCCAGATCTGGGAGTCGGAGTTCGTTTGATGGCATCTGTTCGTCGGGAGATACGCCCACTCCCTCAGGTATCCATAGGGATCGTGGTAACCTTTACCATTCTCTTCCTTGCCACCTTCATCCGCGAGAGGTTTCAGTGGATATTTATTTCATAGATTAACTCTTTGATTACATGGATATGTTTGCATATATACTAAACTGGTGATCTGTTCTCTATTCGCTGGACACGGCAAGAGACGCGAAAATGGGAAAACAAAGAATCTAGTGCAAGCCACTAGAATAGTGAATTCTTGCAAAGGGCTTCGCTTCGACCAAGGGCTCGCGCGGTTAGTGTCTTATAAGTCGCTGTCTACCTAGTGTGGCAGTCTTTCCACCACGCAACTACATACTCGTTTACCCGGTTCAAGCTCTACCAGCTAGCCTTCTAACTCACCGAGTCACGCGGCTGTTGCATTGATCTGAATCTATTTACATCGTTACTGCCGGTATTGTTCCCTACCTAACCCGTCTTCTCGCTTCCTGCTTCTTACTCAACATAAAGCTAAACTCGTACAACCCAAAGGTATGGGCGGGTCTAATCACAGAGGCTTGACTATGTCACTT
Source organism: Aspergillus arachidicola (assembly GCA_009193545.1). Lineage (NCBI taxonomy): Eukaryota > Fungi > Ascomycota > Eurotiomycetes > Eurotiales > Aspergillaceae > Aspergillus > Aspergillus arachidicola. Next base: position 355,510 of record ML737119.1, read on the forward strand.
GTTGAGAGTCATGGTATCATGGCCGAGACCAAAGAGACTTCGATAGTCAAATAAAGCATAGGAGTTCAAGGTCACGGCAAGTCAATCCTACAACGATATCCTTGGCCATACTAACGTACAACTTGGCACTTGTTATACAGATTATACCCAACGAAACAACGACTCAGGACATTCCGAACAAGTTATCAAACGACCACCAAGTAGAATGTTAACCGTGGTGTGCTGTGATGAGGTTGATTTGGGTGCTTGTTTATTCAGTCCAGGAATAGCCGCCTGAGTTTTGCAGAAGATGTCCCCTCTAGTTGTTCTTTGCCATCGATAATATCATTCTTGTACCTTTCACATATATCTCTACTGGTTCAGGATTGTCCCCGTAGTTAAGGGTGTAGTAGAAATATTGGCTGAGCTTGTTATGTGCCCAGTTTTAATCTTCGTCGGAGCCGTATACAGTTCGGTATATGAAATATCCCTAGGGCCAGCCTCGGGGTCAGTGAAACAATTTCTTAGAAACTAACATGCCATTCCTTTGGTCCACCACGGCTGGCATTTGTATGTACCATGATACTCCACTTTGCCTCTATCTAAAGAAAACCCCAGAGCTTTATACAATAAGCAGTATTACACTTGCTAGGACCATTTCGAGATTCTATTTCTATCATTAAGTACAAACCATTATATATCTTTTGTATCTTTCAACTGTGTTATCTTTTTTGTTTCTTTTGCTTTAAACGTGTCCTCATTCTATATCTGATGTGTTCCTACCTCCCTAGATTTGCTCGCAATGTCATACTGCTTTGTTGAGGCTTCATATATTTAGAGTGCGCCTTAATGGTCATTCACAGCAACATGGACCCGCCTTTGGTTTGCCCGGGGCCAGCTTGACACCGTTCGCCAAGCAATGAGCATTGCCTTACCAGAGAGATCTGGCTTCTATGTAACAGTGCAATGTGTTTAAGTGACGTATCACAAGTCAAAACCTTGGACATCGATTTGTTGTTCATGGTCTCTTTAAGTCCTTTTGTCCCCCGTCGATAGCTGTAAGCGGCCTCATCTATTCACCCTATGCCATATCGCGTAGAACTTTGGAAATCCACAAAATCAAGAAACTTCCATATATATAAGCAATAGTGGAAATCAACATCTGCGAATTTTAGCGGAATCATGAGTTTGCACCACCGTTTCCCTTGGACTTCAAGTGCATGCCGCATTATAACTACTCGGGAAGCTTACTATCGGTCCGCTGGCCTCCAGAACGCACAATTATTGATAAAAATAAATTGTGATGAGGTACTAAAATGTTATGCCGACTCGGGTTTGCTGACAAAGCGGTAAGTTTTAACCTAGGTTAATAAACATTACATAGTAATGAACCCTGCATCGGCCGAGGTTATATATAGAGTTCGGACCAAGGTGGGTCAGGACCAATTTTTGGGACGAGCGATGCAACTCTACAACGACTAGAGCTTAGGTCAAAGTATATCTAATCATATTCAAGCCAACGGTTGTCTTGTACTGCTTAGGTACCCCCACACCCAAAGGCCAATCCTGTATTAACTATTTTACCCTGGATCCCTTGATTCCGGCAACTGTGCCTTAGGATAACGTAGAACTAGAACTTATTGCATAATAAGAGGAGCCTAGATATAGGAGGTATGTCACCAGCCGCTGGTTTCCCGTGTCGCTGCAGCATTTGGTCGATCTATCTAGCTATCCTATATCAACGGCCGTGACCCAGTAATAGGCTAACATCGGGTAACGAAGATATCACGGATTGACAAATGCTAGTCTATTAGTAAGGATCATTAATATCTAAGACATTGGCAATGATACAAGCGTTGGTGAAGTCGATCCCTTGACACATGGCCCACCCAATACTTTGGGTCAGTTGTGACTAGTTCAATGGTCGATGTTTTGTTAGCAGATTCCCAACCTAGCCCTTCATTTCATATAAAGTTTATTTTTAAGGAAAGCGCTACTATTTCCCTTTCTGGTAGTTAGTCCTTGAAATGCTCTCACCTAGTCGGAGACTATCTAATTCCGTCATTACAAGCAACTAGCCGGCAAACCGAGATCACCTTTCCGAAGAAATAGCCTCTCGGGCTAAATATCTCACTCGCTGAATTGTTTCTTGGTGAACCTATAAAGTAGCCTTTTTTCGACATGCACGTGGAAGGGTAATGGCACAGGATCTACTCTATGAGATGGATATCTTCAACGGGCATTATGTACATTCAGAGGCCAGGATGAACCCTGGAAAGGCCTAGGGGAAAGAATAAAATCAATGAACAACACGTGTAGAGGTTACATTTATGTAGCATGTGAGATTGGGCAGTTAGGCAGCCAGCTCCCTGGCCGATTAGTCCAGGGCCTGAGACTTCGTAGATCTTGCCTCTCCTGATTCATCAGATTCAACCCGGAAGCAAAGAAACGAAAGAAACCAATCGTCAGTATTACCCAAGATAAACATGGTACCATAGATTCCCGAACGTACTCTAGCAACTCTACCAAGTCTCATGCAACCGGTGCGGATCCAGCTCGCTGTTCCGACTGCTTCTGTCCTCGTGGGTCACCTCAATCCGATTGGAGATTAAAATACTACTTGCGACTGTCCCGGTCGGAGACGCAGGGTATGTCTTCAAGTTCTGCATCTTGACGTCCCCCACCATCCGTTCCTCACTCTCGGTCAATGTGAGGGTCCCCGCTGTAGGGTACCCACTAGAGGGCTTGCGACGATTCCGACTCCGGGAGTCACCACCCCCACCACCAATAGTCTGAAAATCACTGGGATATCTGTTTGTCGGGTTTGAGTTGAACGCACTGCCGTAAACGCGCCCGAGCCAGGATTTGAACAAGTGGAATATCATGGGTAGATTGGTGGTTATTACTGCGACGAATGTCTCCCGTGTACCCCATGCGCCGCTTAACTCTGCGCCGTGGAGGGGGTCCTATAAGGTAGTATGTGATTAGAGGCATGGCGGTGTGGGCACAAACGATCGTAATATGGGCACTTACTACTAGGACGAAGACACTCTTCAGGGTGGCGCAGACTAGAACGAACACGCCGGCACTCAGTACAATTGTAGAAGCAATCTTCTTCCCCAGTTTCAACTTAGTGCTCCATAGTACTGGAATTGGGATAGTAATTAAGTAAAGATCGGTGCTGATGTTTGCCGCGAAGGAGACCCAGACTATCGGCTTGGAGATAGCTGCCTGGCAGATATCTAAAGGAGATTTATGTTAGTGGAGGCTCGAAGGTCTAGGGGAGATGGAGCACTTCCTGCCAGGGTCCGGGTTGATCTGCCAATATTTGTGGAGTGGTCGGCATGCCGCGAAGATTGTTACAATGCTCGCGATAAAAGTACCGATGACGAGGGCGAAGCCAACATACACTGGGACACGATAACGCCGACCAAGACCATCCTATTGATTGTCAGGTACCATCCTGAAGAGGTTGCTCGTCGGAAGTTATACCGTCAGTCGAACGTAAAACGCCAGCATGGAGAGCTTGAGCGACCAGATCAATGCCGAGTATGTAGTCCACCCTGCGACCTGTATCTTGGATCCGATAACCCTATATGACAGAACATCCTTAGTCGTGATCAAAATAATCTTCCACTGTTGATGAGAATGGCACACACCTAAATCGGTATTCGGGATCATCGAGAGACAGTCCTGCACGCTGGGCATCTGTCATACCATTGTTGGCTAGGCCATGGGCAACATTGCCCACGCTGTACGCAAGAGCTGTCTGCGCGGTGTAAAACAACTGTAAGGATCGGTGTTAGTAGGGCAGTGGGCTAATTATGATCTATCAAGGACACGAACAATCCCAACCCAGATAAGGTAATCATCGGCACGCAGATTCCTCAAGCCCACAGCGCTTCCTCGGGCGTATGTCCTGAGTATGGTCGCGGCAACTCCAACTGAATAGAGTGTCCAAGACTCAATCGCAGACTTGTGAAATGCTGCCTGAGCAGCCTCTTCTTCAGCGGCCCTTGTGACTACGTCAAATGTGGTACCGGAGGACATCCTTGGACAAAACGTTTAGAAGGGCATTTTGGGAAGAAATGACAGCTAGAGCGTAAGGTAGGGAACAATCGGTCACTTTTATTTGTTTTGTATGCTACGCAAGGTTTCGCCTTTCCCCAACCATAGGTTTGCGATATCGCTGGGTATTCATGGTAACCCTACGAGGGCAGAACCACAGCTATGGAGCCCTTATAAGATCAAGACTAATTTTTGCGATTGCTGCACGAGTAACCACAACGTTATGTGAACCAGTTAGCACGTCAAGGGTCTGTTTCAGAGAGATTTGGGCGCAAACCACGTTATCTGCACCTCATCTGTTTAGGTTACCGGGCTTCCGAGGGGCCCGATTAGTGAACATGTAGTCCTATTGTTGTGGCCAACTGTCCGACCAAGACCCGCATCGGAGGAATTAGCGGCTCTGGATATGGGGATCCAACGAGCTAATTAAGGGTACCACGGTCGACAGTTGGTCAGAAGTCTAGGCTAGGCAGGGGTTGTAGAACGTGCTACAACGCTTATGTGGATCTTCGCAAGGCTAGGAAAAATGAGGTAGCATTCGCCAAGCATCGTCTCAGGTCTCCCACATGCTAGGGCACGATTACTGCATTAGTTTGAGACAGTGGATAATGAACGTAGATTAGGAAACTAACAAAATGGACTCCGTGCATAAAAATAAATAACAGAACGTCACCCGCATTCTCGTGGAACGCGCAGGGATTCAAATCTGAGAGCCCATATTCTGACTGGTCATTTCGGCCGATCAGAACCATTTTTGCGCCGGCAGGAAGCAGCCTTGCATCGTGGCGATTTTGGTCTCTTTTCTCCAGGGTTTGTAACATTCTGGGGCTTTTCTTCTCATAATGCTTCGACTCAAAATGGAAGTGGTCGCGGCTTTGGCTGCGTGGGCGATCGCCTCGGCCTGTGAGAACGTGCCTATAGCTAACCATTGGATTCGAGGTCTCTGTCCCCGATCAAATGATGTGAAGGATCTGGGAATCAAGCTTTCACCCACCGCCAAGGTCTATTTCCCAGGTTCGGAAGAGTTCGACGTGGCATCGACCCGCTGGTCTGTCTTAGACGCTCCCAAAGTGAATATCGTCGTGGTGCCGGGCACAGAAAACGATGTGGTCGAGACGGTATATTTCTTTTTTTTTTCGTTCCCCTCGTTCTCTCAATATAGACATGCATAGCCGTCAGATTGAACATGACATACTGTACATTGGCAAGGGTTGGGATACTAACCCGAGCGCCTTAGGTCAAATTCGCGAATGAAAAGGATTTACCCTTCCTTGCGTACAATGGTGCCCATGGTGCAATTACGACTCTGGGTAAGATGGACCATGGTATTGAAATCTTCCTGGATCAACTGAACACCATCGACATTGCGAAGGATGGAAAGACAGTAAAGATTGGTGGCGGAACTAAGTCTAAAGCCGTCATTGATCAGCTCTGGGCTGCAGGAAAGCAGACAGGTGAGTCGACAGTAGCGAGTCGACCTGAAAGGTTGGTGCATACTGACATGGGGATAGTCAGCGGTACATGCGAATGTGTCAGCTTTCTGGGACCTGCCCTAGGTGGAGGCCATGGGTGGCTGCAGGGGCACCACGGTCTCGTCGCGGATCAGTTTACTTCTATGAACATCGTACTCGCAGACGGGAGCCTAAAAGTACTCGATAAAAAGTCGGATCTCTGGTGGGCGATGAATGGTGCTGGCCACAACTTCGGGATCGTAACCTCCGTGACTACCAAGCTCTACGATATCGTTCACTATGACTGGGCAATCGAGACTCTCACATTCAGTGGTGACAAAGTGGAAGCTGTCTATCAAGCCGCTAATGACCACCTCCTGAAGAACGGTACCCAGCCGGAGGGCGTTATCAATTGGTCATACTGGTTGAATAACCCGAACGCTGACCCTGAAAATGTAAGTCAATAAATTCTCCGAGACCTGTCAAGAACGAACGAACTAACTGTGAAAGCCTGTAATTCTATTCTACATCATTCAAGAGGGTGTGAAAACCGTCGATTCAGTTTACACGAAGCCGTTTCACGATATTGGTCCACTCTCTACAGAGCCAAAGGGAGGAAGCTACACCGATCTTGCTGAGTGGACGGGGATTTCCCTGTCAGCACCTCCATGCCAAAAGGCTGGCCTTGTCAACCCCCGGTTCCCTAATTATCTCGAAGAATACAACATTTCAGCCCAAAAGAAGGCCTATGAGATCTTCGCAAACGCGATCCGTGGAAGCTCGCCATTTAACAACTCGATATTCATGTTCGAAGGATATTCCATGCAGGGAGTAAAAGCAATCGACAGCAAGTCCAGCGCTTTCGCTTTTCGAGGCGAGAATATCCTCTCTGCCCCACTCATCACCTATGCGCCCGCTGGCCCGGAGCTTGATGAGAAGGCCGCCCAGCTAGGCAACGAGCTTCGCCAGGTCCTCCACAAGGCCAGTGGGCGGCCAGATGTACGCGCGTACGTCAACTATGCCTACGGTGACGAAACACCGCAACAATGGTATGGAAGTGAGAAGTGGCGCCAGGACCGTCTGCAGGCCTTGAAGAGGAAGTACGATCCAACGGGCAAGTTTAGCTTCTTTGCGCCAGTTGTATAAGGACACAATGGCCCTTGAGAACATCGGCCGCTATCCAGTCGGGCTGATGTTTAACGTGCAGACTTTGGGAATTGTTCCCATCATCTCTCTGTAAATATTAATACTCTCACAGGCACGCTCTACCTAAGTTAATATTTCCTCGAATCTGATATAGAGTAATGCTGTAATATCTACCACGAACAGGCCGCCACACTCTAAATCAACGATTTACCTCAACCTGTCGCTGTCTGGAAGGTACATATAGATACTTGATTGGGGGGCAAAGTTACAATTTCCTGGTTTATTTCTAACATGGCCTTGTCACCAACCTGCGTACCGGAGTAATGAATGACTCTTTCCGACGGTAGGCAACAGACAATAACATACATAGTGAAGGAAACATGAATCTTGCGAATCTTCATCACTCAAAATACTAATAAAGCTAAACAAACTGCACATTTCTGATACCCATGAGATGGGAAGTCCTCGCCCTAAAGACGGCTTATAATCAGAGAACTATTTCCTCTTGTCGCCGTCTAATCATGAGTTTCGTCGTCGGATCCGCGTTGAGTGAGACACCAAACCTCCTTGCGCGGGGCATAGTCCCATCAGCCAACTTGAATTCATACTTCAACAAGATATGACACAACGCGATTTTGACCTCGTTGATGGCGAAAAACCGACCCGGACAAGCGTGCCGGCCGAACCCGAAGCCCATATGCTCCGGTGATGGAGACACAACTTGCGCGGAGGTCTCGTGTCCAGGAACTTCGCGCAACTTCAGGAACCGGTAGCCATCGAACTCAAGCGGGTTAGGGTATATTTCAGAGTCCCACATGCGGTCGCTGGACACGGCTAAGAACGTGCCTTTAGGGATAAAAATACCATCGGACAACCTGAGGTCGGCCGTAGCAACCCGCCGCATAGAGACTAACGATTTCTTTCAGCTATGTCAATCTGATTTAGAGAAATCGATTACCACTTACCCACGCTAGTCGGTTTAAGACGCTGACTTTCTTTTAGCACACTATCCATAAGCTTCAACTTGTATAAAGTTGGTTTCTTCCACCCTTCTTCCTGCACTACCGTAATCACTTCTTCACGTAGAGCCTGAACCAATGCATCACGACCACAGAGGTCATAGAGCACTTGAGTCAGCATATCGGAGGTTGTATGGATGGCAGCAACAGAGAATATCAACTGTCCAAACGCAGGTTCATAAGAGCGACCCTTTGCGCATTCTTCCAACCATTCCATGGCATCGTTGTACCGTTCCGGTTCCTTTCCAGCTGATATCGCAGCCTGTTTGTCTTCACGTCTGGCGTCTAGTACTGGTCCGATGATGGCTTGGGCTTCCTGTAGTTCAGCCCGGATCTTTCGACACGATGGGAGAAACAAGGCAACGATAGACCTAAACATCTTCGGCCACAGGCGTAACTCCTCAGCCGCCTTAAAGGCATCGACGGTATAGTCAACTGTTATGCGGAGCCAGTTCGGGTTGCGGCATATCTGATCGCCCAAAAAGATCCTTGAAGACAACTGAGCGACGATTTTCAGACTATTGGACTTAAGAGGGATGGCGTGCCAATCTAGTCTATTAGCTTTTGCCCTTCTATCTCATATTGTGCCACAAGAGGCAACCAGTAGAAGTGAGTAGAATAGACCTACTGGTATCATCTGTCCAAGATGTCTGAAGTGCTACTACTGTTTCGTCAACGAGCGGCTGTGTGAGATTCCCTGTTACATAATATCAGACACCAATCTCGGTACAACCCACACCGAGCTTCTCACCAAGACTCTGCGTCAGTTTCATCCGCACGGCATTCTGAAAGATCTCATCGTCGTTGGTACCCTGTTTGAACGGCTGGAACCCGCTTATATGGGCGTGGAAATCAGTTGCGGTGTGGAGGCCGAAGCTCAAATCATCGTGACTTCGGAGCTCGTCGGCGTATTTCGCATCGAGGACGACCCTTTTCCCATTCTCCGTTACAATCCGAAAAGCTGGTGCCTATTCCAAGCGCCATCGTCAGTTACTAGTTATGCGTGTTACCGGGATACATACCTTTGCGAGCCCTTCTTTGATAAGATTATGCGCGTCGACCAGGAAGCGTTTTCGGGCATTTGTCAATCGGAATTCCCACGGCTTCTTATCGTTCACTATTGGGAGGTTCGAGTTCGAGGAGGAGAAAAATAGGGCAATTGCTGCAACTGCTACCGTGATCAGGAGTGTGACCGAATTATTGGTCAATACTCTTTCGAAAAGATCGCCCAACATAGTGCGTAAGCTAGTATTGGAAATATCCTGAGTTTCAACGCAAGGGTATCTATCTAGCAACTCCAATCGTCAGAATGAAAGCCTTATATACCATTTGCATAATGGGTTAGCAAGTTAATTTTAGATGCAAGGGATGGTTTCATACGCTTTGTGCATGAAACTCCACGCAACACGGATCGCGGCAGGTGGTTATGTCTGCACTTCAAGCATAAAAGGTGATGCACTAGTATCTTGCTCCTCTGGTAACACAAATGAATTGTCCGAGACTCCGCCATATGGACTAGCTCTAAACAATTCATCGCATGGATTACGCAAGGCTAAGACAATTGGTCACCCTATAGTGTGACATATATTTCGAATACATACAGGCGACTTCACTCAGAGCTCTCGGCATCCATGACAAACCCCTTATTGTGTGTAGATCTGCACCCCGCATATATCGGTGTAGACCCACAAGGGGATTGTCCTTGCCACTGACCTCAATGGTGCGCGCTGGTGAGTGCCTGACATGCAATACACTCCCTTATTCGGCAACCAGAGCCTGGGGCACTGACTCAGCGTTAGCCCTAAGTAAGCAGTAATCGACATCAAACTTCCCGAAAGAAGGAGCAATGATTCAGCGCCAAACCCAGCCCAGTAAAGATCGGCTCCGCTATGCATTTCAGCCAATTCTTGGCAATGATCTCAACCTTCGTTGTTCGGCTTCGAAGCCGAATGCTTCTTCTTCCTTCCCGGCACTCCTTTTCTGCACCGGTAAACCAATATGAGACCCCACGCGGAAACACACCGCTTCAACATCCATCCCCTTCAACAACCCAGGATATTTTTCCACGAATTCCGGCGTGAGGCCCCACCCACTCTCACGCGTAAACACATCAAAAAATTCTCTTCTGATACGTAGATTGTCTTGGCCGTCGCGCTCTAGGATGTCCTCGCCCCAGGGCCACCGTACCTTCTGACAACATGACATATAGTCAAATACCTCTGTAAAGTCATACTTGTCCCAGTTCTTAATGAGATTGATCCGTATTTGGGGAAAGACAAAGAGGTCTATTGCGGCGGGATGGCCGCGCTGTATCTGCAGTAGGACAGGCCGCAGAAACGGCGGGATGTGCGAAAAGGCCGCCATAGTTGGGGTCGCTCGCCATTTGCTAAAGACGTAGATCAGCCACCCGCTTGCCAAACGTTCCGGATCACGGATGGCTCGCACTCGGATGGCTTGGCTGATTTTGTCAGCCAAGAAGTTTCGTCTTGTACCGTGTAGCAAGTCGAGCGGGGAGGGTAGGGATGGACAAGCGGCGATTTGGTCTGGATATGCCAGCCAAGGGCACGTTGCCGGTAGGGGCGGGGATATGTGACCGTACTCATTAATTGGGGTCAGAGACCATGCAGGGATAGACCCTGACGCTGTTTCTGAAGGGAACAGAGGACTGGCTGGGTTTGAATGAGAAGAGCGTGATCCCTGTGAGGGCATCCCATCTCTATTAATTACGCCAATATTTAGTGGCTGTTCAGTAGAGAGAGGGTCAGCAGAGGCATTCGAAGGATCAATGCGTATCGGCATCATGTCACCGCCTTGGTAAGAGAAGACCTTGAGCGATGATGATACTTGTTGGTTTGCTGCCTGGTTGTGGGGACGCATTGCTTGAAGAGCGGTCTCATCCTGCTCCCACGACGAGAATATGGCGCGGAGACGTTCCTGGCGCTCGCGCAGCATTTGGTTCTCGCGCTGCAGAGTTTCCATCGCTGCCATCATATGTTGCATCCAGGCAGCTCTATGATGCCTCTCGCAATAAGTCACACGATCCTCCAGAGCTTTGATCCGGACATCGCGTTTTTCTCTGGCAACCTTTTGGGCCTTCCTATCTCGCATACGCTTTCTTTCTGACGCTGAAAGGGTGCCCTTAGTCCGAGGTGATTCCATTGGTAAGAGATTGATTTTTGTGATTATAGTTTGAGAGTGTGTTGACCGATTCGAGCTCGAATGGTTTGTAGGGCTTAGCATTGTAGTCTTGTTGCTTTAGACTATCGTGAATCTTCTCCGAAACAGCTAATCTCCACTATACATATCCACAATCCCTAGTGGCCCATGGTCCCAAGTCATCATGCATATCCTGACCACCGTAGGTTGTAAGACTCTAGTACCGTCACGAGACTTATAGCATGTTGAAATGCGTATTTTGACATGTTACAGTACCACAAATGCCGACCACGATGGGTCGATCCTAAGCATGTACGCTGATGAAGACGGCACGTGATATAGGTGACTGAGGCAGCGAACAGCAACTCTCGGAAGTTTGCATAGTCTGTTCAAACCATCTCAGCTCTCGCCCCCTGAACCACGGCTAGTCGTCGAATATAATTCTTTTTCGGCCACTCTTGCGTTAAGATATGCTATATGTACGAGGTTTACTTATTTACGATATTGTGAATGCCATAATCGAACTCGAAATGCGCAGTTTACGCGCCTGTGACATTCTCCGTCCGTAAATCTTCCGGCCAGCGAGGAGCATCATGGCCATTGCTCCTTGTTCCAACATTGAACCGAAGGTCCACTTGTTTATCATCAAAGCCGAGCACAGGACGAAGTACCTTGAAGTAACGATCGACCGCTCCAGAATACCGGATATCGAAGAAGCGTGGTTGGAACAGTTGCGCACCGCTGTTCACCATGAGTGACTTCATCATAAGTGGAATGGTGGCCGGCATATTGTCGTTATGGCGGAAGGCGAGGCGGTTGTGTCGCTGCCAGACATCCTCCCAGACAGGCTGGGGATAGGTACCCACGCTGTTTACCAGCCACTGGGAGTAGTAGTTTAGGGCGGTCTGGTTCATGTTAAAAACAGTTCACTTCAAACTGACATTGCAGAGAAGGGAAAATGGATTATTGACTTACATCCATGAAGAAAGATCCACCCTTGTCGGCCCTTTCGATCAGAGCATTGAGGACTCCACAGACGCCCATAACCCCGGTGCTGCAGTTGCGTTAGAAAGTTCGAGGAGTGTATTGAGGTGTTGGAGTTACTTACCAGTAATCCGAATTGGGGAAGACAGGTGTGACGGCTTCATCATGTCCCGTGGCTCGACCATACTCGAGGGAAACACCACAGTTCTGATAGAGTCATATTAATAACCCCCACTGCTCACTAGGTGGAATACCACTTACCGCGTCACTGATTTGCTGCCATCCACTCCTATGCTGCCAGGGACCATGCCAGCCGTAGCAATTTTCACGGGCATAGACAAGGCCGAATGGCCGGTCCTTGACAAGTTCAAGCACTGCATCCCTACCGAACCCAAGTTTTTCCATTACACCCGGTCGGTATCCATCCAACACAACATCAGCCTCGAGGATAAGCTTGCGCAGAGTCTCCTTCCCCTCTTCTGTCTTCAGATCAATTGAACAATTCCACTTGCCCCAGTTTAAGTCAGCATGGAGAGCATATGCATCTACGACTCCAGGACCAGTTACGCGCATCACACTCGCGCCAAGCTCGGCCAATCCCTTCGAGATACTAGGGCCAGCAATCACGCGACATAGGTCGACGACTTTAAGACCAGCTAGGGGGCGAGATACACCTGTGTCGGAGACCGAATTCCACCAGCCGGGCTTCTGGGCGTCATTGGGAACGTGGTTCAGCTCATAGAGACCAACTTTGGCGTTAGCCTTTCCATGTTCACTCGTTTTGTATTCTTCCGTGGAGTAGCAGATGGTCCCAGCCTGCCGGTACTTTTCATTCATAAGTTCGTCTAGGTCTGTAGCTGTGAGTTGCTGAACACGTTCTTGGATAACGCTTATCGCATCGGCGGGTGAAGAGGCTTCGCGATCAGGGTCTAGACCCAATGCTGTTGAGGAGGGGGTAGCGTTCATACTGCCTGTTCGCATTTAGCACTAATCTGCACCCTGGGCAATTTCCATAGGCAAGGTGTTATTACCGTGGACATGATAGCACCGCCCGTCCTTTGTTTTGTAGATATTGGTGATGGCTGAGCGGTGAGGGGTCTCATTTCCAAAGGTCCCCACTGGATTGGGGAATATCGATACGATACGCTGAATTGGGGACATATTCGGGTTCGCAGGTTTTCCATTCTCATCGACCACGTCAATAAGAAGAGTGGACATGACGAACAGCGTGGCATGATCGCTACACCTAGGTTAGCCAACAGCATTTTAAAAATCGTACGGTGGTCCACAATTCCATCATGCATATACTGCTATCTGATAGGTACACTAGCTCACATAGATGCAAGCAAAGAGGAACGAAAATTGTATCTATGAAATCATGTACTCACGTATCAATGTCAACCTTCACCGGGCCATGGTTATATTTAGCCTTCAATAGAGCGTTGATCCAGAGGGACTCAAGGCCCTTCAATGCGGAAATACTCTCAGCAAAGCGCCAATTGATGGGGATATTGGGGTTTGCATTTCCTGTGAATGTGACATGGTCTGCGAGAGAAGATGCATTGTTGGGAATGTTGGCTGTGAGCAAAGGGTTCTGTAAGATACCCTTTCGCAGAAGTTGAGCGGATTCTAAAGGGACTGAGTATGCCATATTTCTTCGCGTCTAGGAGTTAGATGTGGTTGTTTTTCTTTGTTTAGAGAGCGGCCGAGGATATATAGTGCGGGGATGGCTTTATTCTTGGTTATGCTTATGCAGGGAGCCTATGCATAAGCACTGACCACAGCACTGCGTAAGTGCTCCACTAAATACTGGTCAAGTGGGTCATCGGGACTTGGTGCGGAGAGGAAGATCAGAGTGGCTACAAACTGAGGTAAGGAATGTGTGTCCATGAAGCCTTCTAGGACGCTTATCGTGGCACTAATACTCGGTCGTAAGGAGAAGGAAGAAAATTTCTACGCCAGAGGCGCACTCAGTTAGTTAAGATTATCCTACTGGCCGAGCTCAACCTTTTGGCCGACAGAAGTACAAGCAGCAAAACTATGGGATTACCCCTTATGCAAAATGCTATGCAAGGCCTATCAGCATAGGCCGGAGGTTTCTGCCCTCCGTTAAGAGGAGCTTATATTTATCTGTTGCTATTTCGATGGGCCATGGATTCCAAATTTGACTCTCACAATATCCCATAGTTAGTCACGACAATGATAGGAAAGCGTGCGATTCGTATTGGAAATTGGTATGTTTATGTCTATGTGCTGCATTACTGGACCGATAGTTGACTCCTTCTTAGCTCTGGTGCTGGCGGCGATGGGCCCGACCAACTTTACCGTTTGGCCACCGAAGGTCCTCTGGACGCCGTGTTTGCCGACTATCTGGCTGAAGTGAATATTGCCTGGCGAGCGCTTGAGGTAAGCCTTCTCATATCGATAGGTAGTTTTAGTCACAATAAGAATCCTAATCTGAACGACACCAACACAGAAGGAAGAAAACCCGGAGCTAGGTTACGAAAAGGGATTCCTCGCCCATCTTAACTACATGGATGCTGCAGAGATTATCGCACAAAAAGGAATCAAGGTTGTCCACGATGGAGGTGCTCTCAATCCCTACGGACTATACAAAGCAACTAAGGCCCTGTTGGAAAGCAAAGGGTTGGGTAACGTCAAGGTGGCATGGGTTGACGGCGATAATGTTACACTAGAGGTCCAGGCCGCTCAGAAGGCTGGCACAGCTGAGCAATTTCCTCACTTGGACATTGACGGTCAAGATTTGAGCGCACTGAAGAATCGTGTTGTGTCAGCGAATGCATATATTGGTGCCAAGGGAATAGTTGCCGCACTGAGTGCAGGAGCCCAAATAGTTATCTGTGGTCGGTGCTGTGATGCCTCTCCGGTGATCGGTCTCGCTTCTTGGTTAGTGTTCTCAGTATTTGGTGGAAAGTCTGCAAAGCATTGAACTCTATTAGGTGGCACGGGTGGTCTGACATCGACTATGATCGACTCGCTGGAAGCCTGATTGCTGGACACTTGACAGAATGTGGCCCTTATACAACAGGAGGCAATTTCTGCGGCTTCAAGTATATCCCCAATCTTGTCCGAGTGGGGTATCCAATCGCGGAGGTATATGATGACGGCAGCTCTGTCATCACGATGCACCCTGGAAGCAATGGTGCTGTGACAGTCGACACCGTCAAAGCTCAATTGGTCTACGAAATCCAAGGGCCATACTACCTTAATCCTGACGTTGTCGCTCACCTGGAAGATATAAGGATCGAACACGATGCTACAAATCGTGTTCGTGTGACCGGCGTGAAAGGAAGTCCGCCACCCCCTACAACCAAGCTTGCCGTTTGTAGCTTTGGAGGCTACCAGGCTGAGATGTCTACATTTGCTGTTGGGCTGGACATTAAGGAGAAGATTGAGTTGCAGCGGAAGCAAATCTTAGATTACGTAGATCAGTCGCGTTTCTCAACCATTGCTATCGATGCCTATGGAAGCGTGCCCGAGGATCCCATGTCACAGAAGGAGACCACAGTCATGATTCGTCACTTCGTACAGGCACCTACTAAGGAGGCAATCGGACATTTCACAGAAGCATTCATGTTTTGCGCCATGCAGGGTTATGGTGGCTTTCATCCGTAAGTCCAACCCGTGGCGATCTACTTCCCAACAAGCATATGTGCTAAGATCAGGATGTAAAGAAACATGGACTTGCGTACGCTGGCACCGAAGCCCTATATCCGGTACTTTCCAGCTCGCTATCAACAGTCTGCCTTGAAAGTACGGGCTCATGTCGAGGGACAACCTCCTATCGAAGTAGAAACTGTCCCAAACACTGCATTATTCGCTGGCCAGACATCCTATGAACCTACCAATCCGGCTGATTTGCAGTCTTTCGGCCCAACTAGACGTGCTCCTCTAGGTATGGTAAACCCACGGTTACCTGGTTCGTATACGCTTCTGACTAATGTGCTTTCATCCACTTCACAGGATCCATTGTCTTTGCCCGATCTGGAGATAAGGGTGGCAACGCAAATGTCGGTCTTTGGGTTCGCAGTGAAGATGAATGGGACTGGCTACGGACCTTCCTCTCTACACCGTTCTTTAAGAAGCTTCTAGGTGATGATTACCGACCGGAATACCGGGTGGAGCGTTTTGAACTCCCGCACCTGCATGCGGTACACTTTGTTACCTACGGAATTCTACAGGAAGGTGTCAGTAGCTCGTCCATTATCGATGGCTTTGCCAAGAGCTTTGGGGAGTTTGTGCGTGCACGGCAGGTAGACATTCCGGTGCGGTTCTTGCAGAGACCTTGGGTGTAAGAGGACGACCCGTATCAGGTCATGATTTGATGAGATGCTCTTAACTTCTTAGTATTCCATTGCAATTCAAATATCAAGGCAAGGCTGTTTCAATCTTCGCCGCGCTTGTCGAATTCAGTAGTAAAGTGGGGTGGCAACAATTGAAAATCTCTCCGTGGAGTCAATAAATCATTCTGCATCTCAGCCATGTCCAGTTTGATCACGATGCTTTAATCGCCGCTGCCATGAAATGCATGGGGAGAGAGGCATTACAACCATCACTACCCATCACATCACGCAGCACTTGGACAGCATTGAAGGAGGAGTCTCGGTGCGTTCTACTGTCTTGGTGTCATATTCATCTTCATCCAGTCCGACCGTCTCACAATTGATGTCGAATTCGTCTTGGTCCTCATACTCCCGGCGTGCCTTCTTCTCCATTTCAATCTCTTTCCTCTTGGCCTCTGCTTCCTCGGCGTCCTTGTCGTAACCCTCCCATTCGTACTGTCCCCCCTTACTGCCGGGAGTAGGCCTGAAATGCGCGATCTCGGTCCTCTCTCCATTCTCGTCAAAAATGTATTCCTCCGACTCGTAAGGTTCCCATCCAAGCTCATGTCCAGATTTGTCGAATTTACGGTTCCAGTACACCTTTCCAATCTCCTTTCGGTTTTCGTCGAAAACGAATTCCACTGTGGAGATCGGCA
This sequence comes from Aspergillus arachidicola, assembly GCA_009193545.1. NCBI lineage: Eukaryota > Fungi > Ascomycota > Eurotiomycetes > Eurotiales > Aspergillaceae > Aspergillus > Aspergillus arachidicola. Next base: position 372,312 of record ML737119.1, read on the forward strand.
CCCATTGAATGTCACCATTTTCGTCGTGAACCATAACCGACTTTGCGGTGCCAATTTGCTCTTGTTTATCGTTATACAGTTCGTCCTCTTTCTCTCGCTGATTGGACACTCTCTCCATCTGTTTGAGCGGCTGCAATGACTGTTAGCTTTCGACCAGACAGTATCTAGGTGAAACACATACATTGATCCAGAATGGTCGGATGGTATGAAGTCTGAATCTAGCTCCACCATACGCCACGACGAGTCCCTGGTCTCTCTGTAGAAAATAAGAATTCCGAATTTCATTCAGCGCCAGTCTTCCTTACATACCTCAGTGGCTTGATACGATTTCCAACCCTTGGATTCAAGCTTCTTGAGCGATGAGCCACTACCTCCAATCTTACCCACATCGGTGGCCCCAACATCCAGCCCCGCACTGGTATTGCGATGGAAAGCACTCTCCATTTTAATGGCACATTCCGGGGTGGACCATGTTGTGTGGATGACCCATAGCCCATAGTCTCGAATCTCATCGCCATATCTGGACTTCATCAAAAGCTTTCCATTCTTCTTGACCCAGTCTCTAATCAGACTGCTGGAGCCACCCTCGAGTCTCTGATTCTTGACCGGCTCAGGAGTAAGCAGAGCTGCTGTCCCAGACGAGCCCCTCTCGTTACTGACATTAACCTCAGCTTCCACTGGAGCAGCGGCAGCGAGCAAGCCCGACAACCCGCCCTTGAGTCCGAAGCTTGTTTCCGCTTCAATACCTGAGGATTTAGTTTTCCACGTGTATTCAGTGGGTTCATCAAAGGCAAGCACTTGGCCGATGCTCTTAAAACCAACATTATCTGGATATCCTGGCTGTGAAAGATCCGTGATCTTGTTCCAGAACCCGTATTTGTCGAAGTATCCAACTGCGCCGGGGTGAAGCTTGCTATACCTCTGAGGGGTATACAAATAATGTTCCTTGCCGTTGTGTTTCATAAGCTCGGCATACTCCTCAGGCATAGTTGGGGTAGACATTTTGGAGATTGATAAGAGGAGGGCAGTGATCCTGAAATGAAATAGTTCAGACGTATAATCTGACAAGGGTGATCGAGTGAAATGAATTTCTCACCAGCCTGATGAGTAATGGGTCAATAACTGAGTGCATACGCCTGAGACGGCATTTAATGAAGATCGCCCCGCTCTGTGATGGAGCATCACCAATGAGCCCATATCTATCATTCTGTCATTCGATGAGATCGAGATATGCCCCACTGACAACAGTTCATGGGCATATCGATCATTGCGCTATGACCGTCGTCAACGAAGAGGAAAATTTGGCAATGAACACGAGAAGAAAGAGGGAAACGAAAATAAATGCGCACTATATGAGTATATCAATATGGCAGACATGATGTAAATTCCATCAAGTGTCTGAAGAGCTAAGTTTTCCTTGCTAAGGTTCTCTCCGTGGACTTTTGTTTATTGAGGTAGGGCGCGAAAGGATCGTGTTGACTCCTGTGGAGTGGTTCGCTTAGAGATCACCACTATGGTCCTATTTAATTTTGTATATTGTGTACCATAGTACAGCTGACAAAAAGCTCGTAGAGGGAAACGATATACGAACACACTCACAGAAATCAGCACCACCTTATCGCACCCTGCCACAGTATGTGTACTGTCGACGATCGGTGTTGAACAGTGGGTCATACTTCAGCTCGTCACACCACACATGACGTAAGAGAGGTCGTCAAACGAACCCGACAGGTCAGTTCTAGGAATGAACGGTGGATTCTACAGACTTAGCGAGCTGCTAGGCTTATGGGTTTTGTAGGATCTGGTGTGCCAGCCTGCCAATTCGGTACTTCCAGCATTTATGTAGAAGCCACGGAGTTGTACAGGGCCGTTCATCGTTCCCTCCTCGCACATTTGCAACATCAAATATTTTGTTTTAGATGAAATTTGACCCTCCTCATATTTATCTTTAAAACCTATAATATATTCCTGAATGGAACAACCCTGAGTTTTGTTTCTCAGCTTGTGATTGGTGGACAGTGCGTACTCCCGTCGCGGGGGTGCGTGTAGGGTGGGTTACCCTAACCTTAACCCAACCATTAACCTGGTCGAGCCTTGGGTTATTTTAATCACTTCATAGATAGTTTATCAAGGTATGGAAATGCCATAATCAAGGCAAAGGGCCAGTATACCAAATATTACGATCAAAAAGAATATCCTCCATGACTTGCTGGTGATTCACGGTGTGGCCTCATGAACCCTGGAAGCTCATGTCGACATTCCACTGGAAATTCAAGAGCGTATGACTGAGATACTGGGAACATCATAGACAGACCTATTGTCTGAAGACGCCCCATCATCCTTTCCTTAGTAGGGGTGGACTTCACTATGGACGGGTGGCTCTCTTGACCTAGGTTTTCTCATAAACAGACAGCGTGTTACAATTCGGACAAATTTCATAAGCTGACCTAGTATTTTATCAACCAATCGCCAAGTTATATTAATTAGTGGACCTTTCCATATTATGCGCATTTTCCATATAGTTCCAATTACAACCGTTTGGTTACCCATTATCACTCATTAATACTTAATCGCAAAACTTGGCCATATTAAAATCAATCTTGTGGTAAAAGGGCCATACCATATCAATCATGCCAATGTCCAGGAACATTGCACGTCAGCTTTTCCGGGACAGATCCCCCCCTTCCCGGAATTGTACCATCGTAGTGGAGCTTCCAAGCTATTTTCTTGGTCAGTAGATGACCTCTATTAATCGACAGGTCGACTTACTCATAGGGAACGCATAGAGACTCGTCTCATCTGCCCGCATATAGGTGTAGAAACCATGGTCTCGCGGGATCTTTTTCAACTCGCCCTGCGGTCCCGGAGCACGGCGAAGATTCTTTAACCGGCCAACCACACGCAACATGGCCGTTAGAGCGACTTTACTTGCCTCGCCGCCCAAGCAGGTATGAGGACCGACGCCGTAATGAATATATGATTCCATGGGACGGTTAAGATCCACTTTGTTGGGATTTGGGAAGACGTTAGGGTCGCGGTTGGCGTCGACCTGTGGGGGTTATTAGCCGTGGTTGGTCGACGAGCTGCAGTACAGTCCAAAGAGCACTTACAAAGCTAACAAATACGATATCTCCGGGTTTTATCTGGACCATTTTATTCTTATCGTCGACGGTTAGGTTGGTGTGAGACTTTCGGTAGGAGCCGAAGATGCCGTTCAGACGGATTGCTTCCATGACATAGCGCAGGAGCATTTCATCAGAGGCGGGCGTGTCCTCTTTAGCAAGTTGCTGGATATTGGGTAGATGCTCTTTCCCCTCGTCGGAAAGGTAGTAGTCGATGATTTGCGTGAACACTTGGGCCTGATTCGGCACCATCGCAACGGCCGTGGGCAGGATTTGGGACCAGGTGACTTCAGAGGCATCCAAACCGTGGTCGAGTAGCCGTCTTATCATATGAACTCCGTAACCGGAAAGAGCATTCTTATTGGAGCGGATACCATCGATGAGGGTGGAAAGGAAACTGGCTGAGCTCACAGCTTTGACATTCGCCTCGACGAGTGGCCCAAGTGTCGCCGCTGCCTTGCGAGCCATGTGGCGCAGTCTGAACGATTTGGATGGATCTACGTCGAAGAATATGGCGGTAAAGATGATAGACATAACGTCATACATTTCGTGCTCCGTGAGAACTCCGTGCGGATGGTCCCTGGTTTTCAGGGGAAGTGAAAATATGTTGGAGGCAAAGTGAACGTGGGCGAGATTTCCAACACTGCAGTGAAAAGGGTAATTTTAGCAATGGAGACCTCAACTAAGCTTTGAAAATGAGTGAGACCTACTCGCGACTAATGTCAATCTGGTTGACATTGCCCAGCCTGCATGATTTCTCTGACAACAGCTGCTCGGTGATCTCTAGGTAGAACTCTTTGACAGCCTCATGCCATTGGGAGCGATACAATGATTCCTTCATAATCCGCCGCTGATTTGCGTGGAACGGCGAGTCGCCTGACAGCATAAAATCATAGCCACCCTTGCCAAAGACGTATCCAGTTGCTTCGTCCCAAATCACGCGGAAATTCGATGAATCCTCAAGGATGCGGCGGACGTTCGCGTAGTCAAAGAGGGTCGTACGGGGGGGTGTATATGACGGACGGTCCCAGGAGAAATCTTCTTCTCGTCCAAGCATTTTCATGATGTCGCGATTCGCAGATGGGGTTGTCATAGGATAGTGGGCGAATATGGAGTTCTGTTTGAAATACTGTGGGAATGCCCTCAATGCCAGTTTATAGAATACACACCCCTGATTGACCTCCAAGTCGTAATTTGCCTCCTCGTATCCCCAATTAGTGAGGTTCCTTGAGTTATATTCCTTCTGTTCGGGGGTCAGTATGTCCTTGGGTGCTATATGGTACAGAAACACTAACCGTGTAGAATCGGTCACCCCGAACCAACGCCACCGCATCGGACAACACTGCACGGGAGACGGTGTATCCAGGAGCAATCCCAACCCCTGGTATCATCGGCTTTTTAGCCTCCTCGGCAACGATTCCCGGATACAGTTCGACGTTATCTGGATGCTCATAGAGATGTCGCAATTGGTCCGCCACCTCCGGGTCGGAATTGATCTCCTCGAAGCTTTGGTAGGGCTTCAGGTCAAAAAACTTCCGGAACTCGTTCAAAGACCCAACATTCCACCTACGCGCCTGCTCCATGCCTAGAATTTCTACCGATCGCAAAACCTTAGGAACATTGCGCGCCCCGAAGGAACCCGCCACTTCGTCAATGGCCATAGTCAAGATGTCTACTAACTCTTCGTCCTTGAACTTGCCACAGGACTGCCGCTTCAATCCAGCGAACTCGCGCTTGGATGGGTCTTTCGGCATATTCGCACCAAGCCTTCTCATGCCACTCATCAAGTCCTGCACAGTGGCTTCGCTTCCGGGCTTGCCGACAATTGCCTGGTATGCCTGTTCCGTCCATGCCTCATCCTTTCGACTAATTGTTGAGTGCCATCTATAAGCTAGATTGAACTCTACCGAACACTGGTTCCCCAGTGCTGTGGGAACTGTATCGTGTTCCATGTGCGCACGCGGATCCAATGTCCAGGTAGTGTTGTCGCGGTTCAGGTTCACGATGGTGCGTAGATAGTCGTACAGGGTGATGTTAATGTACAGACCGCAGGTGATAAGGCGGCCCGTCTGGAAAAGGTCATTATCGTACTTTGCCCAGGCGGCTCTTGCTTCAACTGGGTCGAGGATAGGCTCTGGCGGCTTGGTAAATCTACCATTCTCATTGATAGCAGCTAGCTGCTCGACTACATGGTTGTGAAACCTGTTTAGCATGACCAGGATGACGCCACAGGCCGCAGGTAGGGAATGTAGGCGTGGTTCGGAAAAGCAATCTGGCTTGATCTTTCCATCTTTGAACGTGCGCATCATGTTCTGATCTTCTTGGTTATCGCCATACAGGATGGACAGATCTAAATACGATGATGTCTTGTTGAAGTTCTCGTCTGGATGTCCCGTTTGGAAAATGTCTGAATCCAGTTAATTCTGTGACGGATGCTCACAGGATCATTTCAAACGCTTACCATGAATAATTAATGACGCCCAAGTGAAGAAGACGCTTGAGACATTATTGGGGTGGGGCTTGAATGTGTCTCGTGCGAATAAACTGTCAAAGATCAAGCCGGGATCTGGCAAACTGGCCGGTCTGACCTTCAACGGCTCGATCGTCCGAGCATATTCCGTATTCGCAGCACCTAACCAGGGCAAGGTTGGGTTGTTGTAGGATCCATCAGCTGAGCGGTAGGCATACTTGTCGCCTACATATCTAGAGTACTTGTTAGATCCAAGTGTCGCCTAGGCCAAAGTTTGCTTCAGTGAATCCTTACGAGAGAGGAGGATGAGGCAGCGAGTCCCATAGTTCTCCCAAGAACATGTTCGTAAGTTTGACACGGTTCCTAGATTCAGTGGGCAGTTTTGCAACAAGCTAAATAAATCGATATTAGTATCGTCTATTGTCTGGTGCAGTCCACGTTGGTGCTACCTGTATGACGCGTTCCATCAGCATCGTCTTGTCGTCTACCACCTGGCCACTGCCCTTCACAAGCCCACCGGCTTTGTTTTCGATCAAGTCCTTCAACGTATTTGCATCTTTAATCCCCAAGGCCCGGAGATCTCTCCACAAACTTCCCCCGTTCTCCGGTTCGATGTAGGTTCCGTCTCCGGTCTCTGTGGGTAAGGGGCGACGGGCAGCTTGGACCACTTTGGTAATTTTGCTAAAGTTCTCAGCCATTCCACCATGCTCACTGCTGATGGACTGCACCGATTGCTTTCTAGGGTGTTCCAGAGTTGGTTGCTTATGAGTAAGGGGCTCAAGAGCTCCTTGCGAGGGCAGCGAAGACCCAGGCATGCTATTGGAAGCCTCGGCGGAGCTTGGTACCCCCTTCATCGTGGCTCAAGTATTTCAAATAGGGAATAGTGAAGTTATGGCAATGTGATTCATTTACACCGGTTGATTTAAGCTATGGTTAGAGATAGTAAATTGGATGCGTTTGAAACACTTAAGTATGAGTTATGATCCGCCCAACTCCCGCGAGGTTAAGTTTACCACCTGTTAGGACTACCATCCGGAATACGTCGTTGACATGCTTAGTAGATTGCTATCGACGTATAGGTGGTCCACAATATCCGCTGTTCAGCCACTCCTGTGAACTCATTAAACCTTGAGAGACCGATTAGCTTTCAAGCCCTACTGGAAGCATCCGATGTGGGTCCATGGCGTCCCGAGCCACGGCAATTAAGCTCCATGGTTGACATCAATGACTTCGACACACACGCGAACAACATCTTTCTTAGGTATTTGTTTCGTCGGTAGGTTTTCATCCCCTCCGCATCCGGCTAACAATGTCTGACGACGATACGGAATTACCTCGGGTCCGTGCTGCACATATTGAACACGGAGCACTACCAACGCCACTCAGAACCTATCTCACTTCTTGTCTAATATCAGCTCGAGGCACTTACCGGAAGGCGCCGCAGGAGAATGTGGTTTATTTAGTCGACTTTTATTTCCGCGTTGCGGTGGACTCAATGTTTGGGCACTTTCCGTATTATAATCACACATGTAAGAATTACGGTAGTCAACATGCATAAAGAGTTTAGGATCAACGAGTTACATTCAAAGGTGTTTATTTAGAACGATCTCGGAGCGCATGAAGTCATAGTAGAGAAGGCCTCGGGGAGCCCGGAAGTTAATAGCATATTTGCCTCCAGTTAGGATGATGACGCTTCGATACACTACGTTCGTATTTGGTTTGGGAATAGGCATTTGATTCTCATCTATTCGTTAATTGGTGACATTCAATTGTTTTTCACAGAATAAAAAAAGTTCCCCTTAGTCCTGGCGTGCTGGGTCCTCGGCAGGACGGTTCAAGAGCAATTCATCGATTTCTGTGAGGATCTCCGGGGTCAACTTCGGTAGCAGCTTTAAGCTTTCTACATTATCAACAATCTGCTCTGGTCTGGAAGCGCCCGTAATCACTGCGGATACGTTCTCGTTCTTCAGACACCACGCGAGGGCGAGCTGAGATAGCTTAAATCCGAGCTTATCGGCCAAGTCCTGGTTACTGTATTAGCTGTCACGATTCCACAGTGAAACTAGGGGGCGAAATGGCACATAAAAAAACTGTTGACTCTTACCTTGAGCTTGACAATCTTCTCAATAGTTCCCGCCCATTCCTTATTCTCCCAGTCGTTCCTCACTTGGTTGGCAAATTTATCCTGGCTCTCCGCAAATCGCGAACCAGGTGGAGGCTGGGTAGTTGCATCGTTATATTTCCCACTCAGGAGTCCCATCTTAAGAGGAGAGAAAGTGGTCAAACCAATTCCGCACCGAGTGTATAACCGTTGGAATTCGCCCTCAACCTTCTTCCGGTCCAACATGTTATAAAGGGGCTGCTCGACGATGGGCCCCACCAGGCCCAAAGACTTGGCGATGCCGCAAGCTTCAGTGATTTCGTCTGCAGACCACTCTGACGTTCCCCAGTAGAAAGCCCAGCCCTGGTCAATTACAAAGTTGAATGCACGTACTGTCTCCTCCATTGGTGTGAGACGATCGGGACGATGTGCGTAGATTATGTCGACATAGTCGAGTTTTAGTCGTCGGAGCGATGCGCGCGTGCCTTCGATAATGTGTTTCCGGGACAGTCCGTGGTTATTGATGAGGATTTCACCATTCGCCATTCCCCAGTTTAACTATGAGGACATTCATAGTTAGCCACGTATCGTGCGAACGTCAGGAGTTTTCTTCTCTACCTTTGTACTGATTACCAGATCACTCCGCTGCCAGCCACCCTTCTGAATAGCATCTCCCATAACAATCTCGGATTGGCCATTGGCATAGCTGCCCTGTGTTAGTGGATATGGTCAAATTGCCAACTCTAGGAGGATGTCTACCTTTCTGCGGTGTCGAAAAAGTTGACACCGCACTCGTAAGCCTGCTTCATGCACTTGAATGTAATATCTGCTTGAAATTAGCACCTCTTCGTTCATATCGATCTTGATCGTGTTTACCATCGTCAACGTGTCCGCCGAATCTTTAGGGCCAAATATGTTAGCAATATTATATTTTCCGTACGCCGCGCGGCACATAAAAACTCACGTTAACCAGCCTCCCAGGCCAATCGCAGAAACATGGAGACCCGAGTTGCCCACCCGACGGTAGAGCATATCTTTATTCTTGTTCGGCCAAGCCATTGTGAGTATTGGATATGTGGAAAATGCAACTTGTGAGGTGTCCTTCTCAGGGTGTTACGACACTCCCCTCCCAAGAGCGGCTGCGCTACAATTTATTGCGCTGGCGGTAAAACACTACGCCACCCCTTGGTAGTAGAGCTTTCAATTAGACTGACACGTTGTCCACTCAGCGACGAGGACTTGAATCACATCTTGCAGTTGCGAAAAATACTTTCGTCTACCAGTGCTGATAACGACGAATGGTAAGCGATAAGACACTGCCGTGCGGGGCTCGGGAAAACAGCGAGATGGAGAACGGAGAAATGTTCGGAGGGGCAATCTGCTGCAGAAACATAACGCTCCTTTTCTATTTAGTACTGGCGTCCCCTGTGATAATCCAATGGCGGTTATGGCAAGCCGTACAATGCGTTAGAGCGATAATGCTGTCCAATTGGGAGTTGCGACTGGGGGCCGGCGCGACTTTTAGCCCTAAAGTCAAAAGGTGGAGCGATGGCGTGCGGAGTGGAGGTCGTCGCGCAACTGCTCCCCCTGTTCTCATGGTCTAGCTCTTGGAATTGGTTTCTGACTCTGAGTTTCCCCGCATCAACGGTTACTTGCTGTCGCACGTTGAAACTGATCTGACCTGTCCTTGCGTTTGTTAGAGGATCATTCTTATCGTCCATAGCCAGGATTCGCTCAAGGCGGTAAGGTAGTACTATCGGCTCGGAGTTACGTCGAGCTTATCGGCAGGAGCTAGCCCTGGGGATTCCGTGATGCATATAGTGCATTTATTGCAAAGCTGATCGACAACATGTCCTCTGCCAAACCAAGTGTGACCAAGCGTGCCTGTGATGGCTGTAAGATTAGAAAGATCCGCTGTGGCGGCGGCCAACCTTGCAGGTCCTGCACCAAGGCCAAAATCAAATGTACCTATGTCCGGGTTCAGCAATGTCGAGGGCCGAGGCGATTGCGCTCCACGACCCAATTCCTTATCGAGCAAGCGCAGGTTGGGGGCGACAGCAATGACTGCGTAGCCTTGCACAGCGCGACTGAAGCTATGCTCGAGAGGCTCCATTCCGATACTACGCCTGCGCGACAGACCACGTTCATGGAAAGGTCGGTCGCATATGTTTGCGCAACGTACACCACCGTCCATTAGCTAACACACTGTAGTTCGCGCATTCCTCTCGATGCCCTGACGTCCCCGCTTTCCATTTACCACGTGCGCATGTACCCCGTTTGGCCAATTGTCAACGTCGAAGAGATGGTGTCCGTCCTTCAACTGGATGCTGATCAGAGTGACAACGAGACTTATGCGTTATCGACTGCGGTAGCAGCAGCGACAATAGCTCAACTACGATTGGAGCAAGGTCCCGGCGCTGGGGAGACTATCACAGCCGAGATGTTCGCAGCGGAATGCTTGCGCGCTCGAAACCTATGCGATTACCGGTCCCAAGCAAACTTGAACAGTATCCGGACGTCTTTCTTTCTGCATGTGTACTATGAGAACCAAAAGCCTGGAGGGAGTGAATCTCTTCTACACTTAAGAGAAGCGATCTCCATTGCTCAAATAATGGGTCTCCACCGAGAATCCTCTTATAATGGGCTGTCATTCGAGGAGCAACAATTGCGTCGACGTGTCCTTTGGTTGCTTTTTGTCACAGAACGGTGAGTCGTGTGAGCAATGGTCTGTCATTTCGCAGCAGCTGATCTCTACAGAGGGGTTTGTATCCTCCATAGGTACCCAGTCACATTGAAAACAAACATCTCAGCCCCTGTGATTGACGAAAACGACGAAACACATGTCCTCCCCGCCTTCCTCAAGCTCCTCAACCTCTTTCAGATCTTCGAGAAATCGGGAATGTTTGATATAATTCAGGATGGAGATACAGCAATGCACCCAGGTACAAATAATGTGGGGCGCGTCGATTGGCCCTTCCTGGAGAGTCTTCAGCGTAACCTGCAGGACGGATCGACGCTTTTTGACCATATCTCCGATGTACAGAAGGCAGACCTGTGCGTCACCCGACACTGGATGCGAATGATCCTATGGAAACTGTCTCCAAAAAACTATCCGGGATCTTCCCCATCCGCCGACCGGTCCATGTCCCTTTACTTCCCACTCAACGTCGCTAAGGAGCTAGTGAGCATCGTCTCGCAACTACCTCGGTCGGCCGTCGAGGCGCATGGCTTAGGTATGGAACTTAAGATTTATGAGGTTGCCAACTCCCTTGCTGATGCGATTACGGATCTCGCTGCCCTGCCACTTTCCCCTGAATGGGAGGTTGAGAGCCGTCCAAACTATATATTATCTCGTCTCCATTCCATACTGTCAACATTTCGCGGCGGCGGGAACAAGAAGTTGGTCGATGTTCTCTACCAGAAAATGGCAGAGGTGCAGGTCATAATTGGACCAGCATTAACAACACCTCTTCGAAATCCTGGTAGCAGAAAGCGTCGGACATTCCCCATGGAGTGCGAAACTCAGGTTCATGGCCAACAAGCGAAGAGAATTGCCGAGTTGACCAATTATGATCCTACAGTATCCACCTGTTCAGACCCACTTGTTTATCCGGCCGACGCGAACGATTTGACCTACGCGTCGGTTTGTGATATGTCTTTTGGGAGTTCAAACGATGGTGACCAGAACCAAGCCCAACAATACTCAGATGCAAATACCCTCTTTCAACCTATGTATGACGACGAGGCATGCAATTTTCTGTTTGATCCCAGTAGTGTAGCCATTGCAACGGAAGAAATGCCACCTCTGTCACCCATATGGTCATCGTTCGTGCCGATGAACGCAATCACCGAGGACATAGCATCTCAAATCTTACGAGCCTCAACCCAGGATCTTCTATTTCCTGGTGCTGAATGCCCGAATTTTGCCACGAACACCGATTTTGTTGGTCTCTATTGAAACTGACGGGTCCGAAACATTTAGCACTAAATTAAAAAACCTAACGAGTACATGCAACAAAGCTTAATACTTGAAGCGAAAGTCCAGCCGCTTGTTTCCTTCGCCCTCTCGAGCAGCCTGGTCGGACTGGTACGCCACTTGTTCCTCGGGCGTCATCTCATTCCACTTTTTCTCTTTTTGTCGATTGAGGTAACGGAGGAACTCCCTCTGCACCACGAACACTACTAGTGAGAAGGCACAAATCGAAATAAGCACCTTGTTGCCAGTGAAGTAGTACGGCTTGTCGCTGTCGCGATAGATCTCTGTTTTGGTGTCAGTCAGCTCGGCTATTCCCAAGCTTTGGATTCGCCAGGGCGGTACTTACGAGACGAGATCACGGATCCCACCTGTACAATCACATTATACGTTGCAGCCGTGATGGCTCGCTTCTTCACGTCGAACGTGTTCTCCGAAATCCAAGCCGACACAATGGGATGAAAGTACGGATACCCGGAGATCAAGGTGGTGATGGTGAACCGGCCCCATTCGCGGCCACCGTCTGGTAGAGCGAGCATTGCGGCCAGTAATGGCAAGGACCAGAACTCGCCAACAAGGCAGTGGAATGATCGCTCGCCGAAATATTCACTACTCTTTGACAAGGCCAGCATGAGGATAATCTGGAGCACTGCTGACGGGATGGAGAGCATGTTGGAGTCGAATGTTGAAAACCCGATTCGTTTCAGGGTCAGTGACAGATATGATTGGACGGGGCTTTGCGGGATATAGGCGACAAGGCCGATGAGGTATAGACCCCACATAGACTTATCGCTCCAGGCACGGAGTACGTCACTGAGGGTTGCGCTTTCGTGGATGTTGGTGAGACCCTTCGATGGGTCATCCCGTAGCAGGCGCTTCAATCGTGTCAATTAGTTCACGACGCGGGGATAAGGGGAGTTTGTGTGAATACATACATTGATCATAATCACCTCTTGGCGCTCCGTGTACCATGGTCTGGGAACGAGAACACTCTTCGTGTTGGTTGGCGAGCTTGGAAGGTAGAGGATGCTCTGTACAATCGTCTCAGCTTCTATCTTCGTATATACCCGTTTATACCCCAACGCGTCGTAGGGAAAGGTGATTCATACCACTAGACCAATGACGAAAGTCAAGAGACCCTCAATCAGAAAAAGCCAGAACCAGCCTGTCTTTCCGTGAACTCCACGCATCTCCAGAATTCCTGCGGCAAGCAAGGACGAGATAATGCGAGCAACCTGTCGGATGTCAACTATGCCATCCTCCGTGAGACGGCAACCTATGACCACTTGTGACTTACGTTCAATGTCGACCAGAAGAAAGCGAGCCGCACACTCAACTCCTTCGTTTTGTAGAAGTAAGTTGCAAACAGAATGGTACCAGGGATGAAACCACCCTCAAAGGCTCCGATCAAGGCACGGGTGACATAAAAGCTGGCCCGGCCAGTCATCCATGCCTGCGTCCAAGACACTATGGACCACAGCATCATCATGATCGGCAGAACGCGTCTGAATCCGTATCGCTTGATAAGAAGCTGTGCGGGGAATTCGGTTGCTAGGAAGCAAATGAGTTGGATTGTTGTTCCCTGAAAATCATCGTCAGTCAAGTCTCATAGCATTAGAAGGGTATATAGTTCGCATACATTGTTGTAATCATTCGACGAGAGATTCAAGTCATTGAGTAGATTATCCGTGAGAGCGTTGGATAAATTGCCACGGTCGAGTTGCAGTCCAAAGAACTTCACATTGTCAGCGCTGATCTCACTTGAATTCAATCGTAGCGAAGTGAATAATTACCATGACACAGACCCATGACAGAAGCAAGAGATCCGTTTTCCACACAACCGCTCTCTCTTCCTTCTCCGTCCAAGATGCCGTAGGGTCAAACCGGTGATAACCCTCGAAGGACTCGTGCGGCGCTGTAACATAGGAGAGGTTCTCCTGTCCAACAGCAATAGATGCCTTTGAGCTGTCATCGTCGAATCGCGCTGTTGTCTGCTCCTTAGGACCTTTGTCGGCCCGTTCGATATCGGCCATTCTGAACGATCGCCTTCCTCCTGTGTAGTTCTACCCTTGTCAATTAGAAGGTAAAGATGAAAGTGACCAACAGGGTACACCAAGCGCTTGAGAGAAGAAGAACACCACCTCCATTCCGGAGGGGGCGGCACTGGGATTTATTATATAGAGCCGGCATACCACCCTCAAACAATATAATTGTACCGTATCGCACCATTTTAATTTTAACCTGAGCGTACGGAGTACATGAACACCCATAGGCCGCACGGCAGTCGTAGTACACGTCTACACATTCATCGTACAATATGGCCAATCGAGGGTCTGGCGGGGACTTTGCATCACTGTGCCTTCCGAGCACATCATCGGCTAGCTTGCGTTTTGGCTTTTGGCGCCTTACTGGGTTTGTTTAGCTTGCCGCGCTGGTTTAATCTGTATCTTTCTTTTTTCTAGTTGCTAAATTTTAATTATTTTCTTTCTCGTGTATCAACCCGGTTTTACCTGCAATAGAGGATATGACGCTTCGTGGTTCGAAGGTTCAATAGCTCATAGCCGTTGGATGTCTTGTGCGGGGTTACAAGATGGCCTGTGGTTGTTCCCCAGATTTTTCCTCGGATTGACTACTTCTGGCTATTTGAAGAAGGAAGATTGGCCAATCCTTGTTCGGTCTAGTCTAATCTAGTGGACCAGAAGAGAGTGCATACAAGTTGCCTTCCGAAATTTTCACCGACGCCCCACAAACCCCTGTCTCGGCTTCGCAGTGGCGAATTCGATCACGGCACTCGTCAAAGGTAGTTCTTTGCCAGGATGCAATGAACCATGTGGTCGCCGTTATGGAAGGGACCGTGGGTTATTGTTTGATTTTCATAACGGAGCACGCAAAGATAACATATATTGTTCTTGGTTCTGGATGGTGTTGGCATGGGTAATATATATTATCTTGGGAGGCTAGGCTGTTCGGTGAGAATATTGATAAAGGGAACTACCGGAGTATAGCCTAGGTGAATATGAATCTATGGGCAGTTATGTGCTATTTACCATAATGGCATGCATGGATAGTATGGATAGTAAGACTCAAATGGAGGAACGCATAGCCAAGTTGGTAATAGAATTATATCACGAGGTTCAGCGAAACCTAATCACCAAATACGCAACGCCCGATATACAACCACACATACTGCTAGGCCCATAATATTCAAGCCAGAGTTGTTCTCGAAATTATAAAAATCTAACACATCTTTACCATTCCGGATAGTGCATTGTGTGCTTTGCTGTTGCTCTTCACTGCAGGTGAATTCCAGCCCATCCATCGCGTATGGAACAACATTAGCCATGGCATATTTTGAGGGGAGGATGTAAGACACGATTTGCAAAACCCTTGGTAAAGATGTACTTAGAAGGCCTGCGAACAACCAATTTACGTATAACACTATCGGAGCCAAGGTAGCACTGATACCTATTATCCAGTTAATATATGTAATGCGATCAGTGATAGGGTAATGTGCATACCTATATTATCGAAGAAAGAAAGAAGTATAATACCGAGAGACTCGCCGCAGTTGAGAATCGCGAATATATTGAACGATGAAACAAGGAACATGGTGAAGGTGCGTTTAATCGGCGGGCCGAATGTGAATATCGCACCAGAAACCAGGGCTGTAAAGATCTCTGTTGGTAGGTCTAGGCGAGTATATTGCACTAGGAAACATGTTGCGGTCATACATCCGTCCTTTCGTTCATACTTGAAGGTATCGCGCTCTCCCGGGTATACAGTAATGCTTTGCAGGAGGCCTATGTTCAGATTACAGTTAGCGCGGATGTGGGTATCAAAGGTAGGTGGACCGGGGAGAGCCAACCTGCAAGGATATTAGGAGCTGCTGGAGAAGGCCGATTCTTGTTTGTACAGAGTTACTGTCGCTTGAAAGGGGGGTTGTGAACATAACAAAGGTAATTGCCATGCCAGGGGCTTGAACTAAGCGTGATAGGAGAAGAAATGGCCGCCTAATCAAACCAAGGGCTGAGCGGCGTAATAATAAAGAAAAAAGTGTCCGAAATGAATTAATGTTCTTTGCAAATGCTCTCTGTTCCAACAAGGCCATTGACAGTGGGGGTGTTTCTTGTATAGTTGGTTGAGTGACAGCATGTCTATCAATCAGCTGCTGCACCCTAGCACGACTCGAAGTTTCTCGGTTGTCTCGATGGTCTACCGTGACTAAATCAATGATAAAAGTCACACGGGTTCATTGAATCCGGACATTCAAAGCCATGAGTGCGGAAATAGTGTAATATATCTTCTCCGGGGCCAGTGAAGACGGGGGAGCCGTCAGATGCAATGAGGAGTATGTTCGAAAAGAAAGGAAAAATATCGGAGCGTGGCTGATGGATACTGCAAGACAGTCCGACCTTCCTCCGATAGATTCTTTAGCTTCTTCAAGATACACCCAGCTGTGTAAGCGTCTAGACCTGATGTCGGTTCATCCAGGATCAAGATTCTCGGGTCAGTCAAAAGCTGAATACCAATTGAAACCCGCCTCTTCTAGCCACCACTAATACCCTTTTGTTTTTCATCTCGAACGATAGTCTCCGCACAAGAGGTTAAGCCAATTGTACGAATAATAGAGTCAACTTTGGAATATCTTTGCTCTTTTGTTATCCATCTAGGTAATCTCAGCCCTGCAGCGAAAAGCAGGGTTTCTCGGACAGTTAGGAAAGGTTGTAAATAATCCGACTGGGACACGTAGGAGCATATAGCCCTGATAGTGGAAGGTGGAAGTCTATGGCTATTGTAGAGTACTTGGCCTCGTCTTCGATATCTCTGAGGGAGGCGCGCTGTGATAGCATGTAATAGAGTGGTCTTTCCGCTTCCTGAAGGCCCCATAACGATACTAAGTTCACCGTGTCTGAACGTGGCGTTGATTGGGTTAAGTATTGGCCGTTCGTAACTGGGACTCAAAAAGGCCTTTATATTCCGCCTAGTTAGACTTAGAGCGTACCTGGCTAGTTGGATATCCACACCTGGAGTGTGTGGTGTTGAGTTTAGAGGAAGAAGCTCTGTATTTTGAATGACGACGGAGCTGCGGCTTGACTGCGGACCTAAAGTCATGATAGCTCCTATTCGAGGGCGCTGGATGAATGCGGTGGAAATGAACGGCTACATAGGTTTACTAGGACTGTCTGTTATTCCGCTGTGGTGGAGCATAAGCTAGTCATATCATCGCATTTGTCCCACTGATGTACCCCTACTCCAGGCGTTTCCCACAGCAAAAGCCTTCATATCCATTCCGTAGGTTAATCTCTTTACCACAGAAATATGTCTATATATATATAGGCCTGAAAGCTATATCAACACTGAGCTTGATCTGTCTACACTGCCAGTTAGGGCCGCCTATGCTGGACTTGTCCCCATGCACAGCATCATGTATATTTATCTTTATTACGGATGTCTTCTTTATCATCTTTTTGCGTGTGTGGGAGTCGCTACCGTACTCAACATGAGCACCAAGACCTCAGCTCTACGGATAGCTGCGTCATTCCTTCTTATATTCTTCTTGACCACCCGCTTGATGGTGCCTAAAGGCCTTTGTGCGGCAAGTATTAGTGTAGCGCTGGTTCACTCAGTATCAGTGGCTCATGCCATTCACTGTCTGAACTTGCTATTGATAACCAAAATTGATAGAAACAATTTGGGAATACCCAAGCATAGCAAATGTCTGAAGCAAATGCTTGCCCCATTGCCCCTCATCCTGAGTGTCCGTGGAGTCGGTACATGGTAAGTCAAGAACACCTTCCAATATCCCCTGATGCTAGTAAGCTGGTCCATAAAGTCCAACCGAATCACATTCTCGGTCCGACAAACAGCGATATGCGCCTGGCAATACCTCCTGCTAGACATTCTTCAAGCGATATCATGGAGTGTAGATCTGGATACGCAGGGAGTAGTTTATAATTCCGCCACAATCATCCTTCCGTTCACTAGTCAGGACGCTTCTCCACTGGTGCAGGTGGCTCTAGACTCGATTTATATGGGGGTACTCTTCAAGGTCTACATGGATATTTGGTATAGATGCGCGTCAGTCATACTTGTGAGTTTACGACTCACATCACCTGATGACTGGCCTGCTCTATTTGGAAGTCTGTGGGATATGCACTGTCTTCGCGATTTTTGGGGGTAAGTCTATTTCCTATTTCGGGGGATTAATCTAGGCATACGCAGGTGCTCAACTATTTGCGCGCAGGAAATACTGGCATCAATGGCTCCGTTGGCCAGTGACTTCAGTCAGCAAACTCTTTACAATTAAAGTGCTGGGGCTTGCTCCATGGCCAGTACTAGAGCGATATACGCGGCTTGCGAACCGGTGTATGGGACTATCACGAACCCAGACAAGTCCATTGTTATATTTACTAATCAATGCAGCCGGGATCATGATCGAGGATTATGCGAAGGTAATGTGGGGTCGAAAGGGTGGTGCAAGGATAGCACAAGCGGCGTGCAAATTCTGCGGATTCATCTGGGCTACATGTTGGTTGTCTATAGCAGCCTGGTGGTTTATGTACCCCATCTTGCAATTCAAAATGCATGATGCTTGGCCTGTTCCTTACAGCGTGACCCGAACGATTGGGCTTCAATCGACTTTGGCAATTTTTACATATTGGACTCAAGCGGATGCTGCTGTTCAACGCGAGCTTGTAAAGAAGTGCAGGCAAGTTTAATATTTTGCACCGGTCGAGCGAACTTATTGACAATTAATGGAAAGCTAGAACACGTCGGTATATATCCAGAGAGAGATATGTTAAGCAAACCTGGCTCCCAGGAAGTCCATTTTTATTCATTCGTGAAGGACTCGGCTCATTCGTAGGGATAATTAGGGTTCAGGATTTTGCAAGGGGCTGGGTTATAGTATCCGCTCGCCGACGCACGAGTCATATTCCAAAACCTGCAGTTGGCATTGCTGGTGGAAGATCTTCACTTCCCGGTAAGTCCGGGATTGGTGGGTTGTAGATCATCTGAAAGATGACTGCTCCGGATGGGGTGTGACCTAGTTATAGGTGGATGTGGACCATTACATGTCGCCCAACTGCATGGACATAGCAACTAGTACATGATTATCGTCATTATGATGTGTTGGCCACAAGCATGGGTCGGCTACGTATCTGACGGTCCACCATGTTGCTATGGAATGTTGAGTGCCTCTTGTCCAGACAGCCAACAGCTTGTTACGTAGTCGCATCTACTCTAACACCCTGATCAAAATTCCTATAAATCCTCACATGATGCTCCACAGGCATTGTATTCGTGCTACGGTCAACCAAACAAACACTCAGCCGCTACAAACATGATCAGAAACAGGGTTGTAGCCCCTATAACGGGTCAAAACCATATCCTGCTCAGTGGGAGCAAAACGATAGATACTTCAAACGCCCTCTGGGGACGAAGAAAGAATGTTTCCAGCCTCGCAGGCTTCCTCAGCATGGGCGCCGTGATTGCCTCGCCACTGTTCGCCCTCTTTCTCTACATATGTCTTGAGAACTTCGATGGTGCCATGTGGAAACCAACCCTCGAGCTATTCTTGTCGCCAATTGACTTTTTTCTACAGTACTTGCCAGGTCCGACGATCCAGGCGACAATATTATATGCCAGCTGGGTCGCCATGCAGGCCGTGCTATACTCTGTGCTACCTGGAAGGATTGTGTACGGACCGGCAACTCCCACTGGGCATACGCACCCGTACTGGATGAATGGGCTTGCATCGTGGTTTGCCACAATAGGCACATTATCGATAGTGGCAGTGGTTCAAGGTATCGACGATGTTGCGAGTGTGGCCCAAAATTGGGGCGGGATTCTGGTTGCCGCGAACATCTATGGGATTGCCTTTTCTGTGATATCATGGTTAAAAGGACATCTACAACCTAGCTTCGAGAAATATCGAAGGTTTAGTGGTATGGCACTGTTTTTCAGGTTCGTGGAATACTTAGACAATGCAAGGGGCTAAAGAAATAAGGTTCTATATATCACAAGTTCCTGTCTGGCGTTGAGTTGAATCCCCGGATTGGTGCAACGTGGGACTTCAAGCTATTCCAAATTGGCCGACTGAGAATGAACTCGTGGGTGGTAATGTAAGCCAACATCGGCTTATCCCCCGAAATCCTAATCAAAATCTATTGACGGTTAGTAGTGATCTCTGTTTCATGGCTGAGCAGTATAATCGGTTCGGTGCTGTGTCAAATTCAATGATGGCTGTAACTCTTCATGTGCTACACACAGTCGACTTTTTCGTCAACGAAGCCTGGTAATATTGCCCTTTCTATGACGGCAACAACTGACATAATGCTTACCAAGTTCTTATCCACTTCAGGTATCTAGCCACTATCGATATAGCGCACGATAATTTCAAGTTTTAGCTTTGCTGGGGCTCGGCCGTATGGCTTCCCATGGTCTACACCACGCAGGCGCAGTATCTTTCAACTCACCCCGTCCAACTCTCCCCTACTATTTTTTACTCTATTTTGGGGGTGGGCCTCCTTAGCTATATTCTATTCCGATTATCAAATAACCAGAAAGACTCTTTGTGGAGGACACGTGGAGATTGCAAAATATTCGGAAAGAAGCCAGAGGTGATCGGAGCCAAGTATACAACTGGAGCTGGAGGTGTGCATGATTCTCTCCTACTATGTTCAGGTACGCTTAACACTTGAGTCTATCATTCCAGAAGATTATGATACTAAAGGTTTTGATAGGTTGCTGGGGTGTTGTTCGTCACCCGAACTACGTTGGTGATATCATCTTCTCGTTCTGTTTATGCGCTTGCTGTGAATGGACGCATATCTTGCCCTATATATACCTTATCTGGATGACCGGCTTGCTGGTCCATCGGTGTTATCGGGATGAAAAACGGTGCTCGATCAAATACGGCAAGTACTGGGAGAATTATCAGCGCACAGTACGATGGAGAATGATGCCAGGAGTATTCTGGTCAGGTTTTATTGATTGATAGGACTTTTGAGACCAAGGAGCCATACAAAGAAAGTTTTGTTTATATCGCTCTAGAGTGCAGCCAAGCATAGACTATAGTTGCTCTTTTCGACCTTGTGGAATACATTCCATAATGTAGTTACACATAACTGTAACAGTACTGTGTTTCAACAAAGAAAGTTGATGATCCAAATCGAGCTGGAAGACCACCTACGTAGTTCCGCTTGGATATTTAGCTTTGGGGTGGTATGGCCTCATGCGAGGATAGCATCCAAACTTTACTTGCCACAAAGCCATGTTTGAGTAGGAAACGGTCTACCAGGGGCTGGCTGGCTGATTAGTGGTGAGCCTTCCTGCGTGCTTAGACTACGAAATTTATGGCCAACATCTTGGTCGTGTAGGTTTGAATATGAAAGTAGAACCTCATATGATTGTCATTGCATATGTTCATAATTAGGGGTAAACGACAGGGTAAAATTAGGTCACATGCAGGGGTAGATGGGGCCAGATGAACTAGTGGGTTTGCTAGTGGTGTAAATCTTGCATTGTTTTTATGTGTGACTCTGCTATGATTCCTTGCCTCACTATCAAGCTCTTATAAAATAACATTTTCAAAGATTCAGGGCCGGGCCGCTTTGATACCACCATTGCAGAGTTTTAGGTGATGATCCAGCAACCTAAATGTTCTGTGCCGCGGTACCAGAAATTGCATCTTGAGAAGAGGACAGATGAAGAGATCAATGTAAGAAGCACTTCTCTAAATAACGGTATGCTTACGTTGACCCTAAATCGCCAGCGAAATTGTCACCCAGTTGTACGATGCTACTTTGATTAGGATGTACTGTAGTTCATAGGCGGCAAACAATTAGGGCAAACCTATGTTAAGGCTGAGCTGCGTCCCTACCCATCTCTACACTCAGCTGCAATCGCTTCAACCAAACAGAAATCCACCCAGCTCTCAAGACATAGCCCACGGGAAAAAGCCAGGTACCCACCAAGTGGGACCGAACAGTTCTCGCCTACCCTGTAGGTACAATAGCCCAATCAAGAATACGATACACACCGAAATAAACTATATATACAACCACTGCCAAAAACTTTCGTTGAAATATCTATAGAGAGATTCACTACGATTATTATCCCATTTTGTATTTTCATCATGATGCGCTTTCTTCCCGTCAACTTAACGACAATCCTCGTGGAGCTCCCAGGCCTCCAGGAGACGCTGGCGCTTCTTACCTCACTACAGTCTGAGCCAGTAGTTGGCATAAAGGAGATGATTCCAGCTGCCCGCACTCTGCTCGTTCACTTCGACCCGGAAAGCACAAGCGCAGAAGGCTTAGCAACTGAAGTTGGCAAACGAGACCTTTCAATCGTCAAACCCCGATCGGACCGCCAAATAGAAATCCCCGTCCGCTATGACGGCGCGGATCTTGAGAACATTGCAAAGCTGACAGGACTCGACGTGAAAGAAGTCATTCGTCGCCATAAGGAGAGCCAGTTCACCGTGGCGTTCTGCGGTTTTGCACCAGGCTTCAGCTATCTGAATGGCGGCGATCCCGCGCTGTTCGTGCCGCGGCACCAAACACCACGGACCCGCATTCCAGCTGGCTCGGTAGCTTTGGCGGGGCCCTTTAGCGGGATTTATCCACAGAGCAGTCCAGGAGGGTGGCAGCTCATTGGTACGACATCGGTCAAAATGTGGGACACAAATCGGAGCCCAAGCGCGCTTCTTCAGCCAGGCTATCGGGTCAAGTTTGTTGAGGTGGATGATGTTGAAACAGCGGGAGCTGATGCCACTCCTTCAACCGAAGGTGATGATACTCCTGGTTCTGGCTCGAGTGATGGAGAAGAAAAGCCTTCTCTGAGCGAGACGATCGGTACCACCAGTCCACATTTCAAAGTTTCGACGGCGCCAATACCAGCTCTTTTCCAAGATCTAGGCCGGCCCGGTCAAGCGAATCAAGGTGTTTCCACCTCCGGTGTGTTAGATCGATCGGCATTTCGGGCTGCGAACCGCATAGTGGGAAATCCAGCTGGCACTGGATGCCTTGAACTTACGTTAGGTGGCTTTTCGTTTGAAAGCACCAGTCAGGCGGTGATCGCGTGCACGGGGGCGCCTTGTCCCATTACGATTGCGGATGCAAAAGGCCACACGACAGAGATAACAGAGACCCATCGGCCAATTGCGCTGGAACCGGGGGATGTCGTGACTTTCGGACATCCACACACAGGTATGCGAACTTACTTGGCAGTCCGAGGTGGCTTTGAGATCGACCCGATCTTGGGCAGCGTCAGTACCGACACATTGGCTGCCGTGGGGCCCAGTGCTATCACCGCTGGGTCTGCACTGATCTTGAAGAACGCAACGCAAGGTCTCACAAGTGTATCAATCCACGAAGCCCCAGCTATTGCTCTACCCTCTGCAAATGACGTGGTCATTCTGGATGTAGTGCTTGGCCCTCGCACAGACTGGTTTACAAAGGAAGGGCTGGAAACCTTCCTGCAACAGCGCTGGAAAGTGACAGCCGAGTCCAGTCGGGCTGGGATTCGCTTATCGGGAAATGTTTCCATCGAGCGTAAAGACGACAAGGCAGAACTACCAAGCGAGGGCACAGTCACCGGGGCTATTCAGGTGCCCCACAATGGTCAGCCTGTATTATTTCTCGCCGATCATCCACTAACCGGTGGATACCCAGTCATTGGCGCTGTTGCTGAATACCATCTGGATCTCACTGGTCAGCTTCCTGTCAATACAATGGTACACTTTCGCGCTATTGCCCCCTGGTCGGAAATTCAGCCGCAACACGATCTGGGCCAAACTGTATAAAAACTTCCTTTCTTAGCAGTGATTTGCATGGTCGGTGAAGACTATCTCTACTATGTGTCATAAATATATACGCTATACATAGGACAAAAAAGTTTGACACGAAAAAGAGGTCTCGGAAGGTGACCGACTTCTACAATTCAGAAGATCCCAACTCGATTATTTGGTCGACACTTTTTGCGCCTTTCGGGCGTACATGGTCCATCCTAAAACGAACCCATAATGAGGAAAGAATTGAAGAAAGTACTGATTGCGAATCGAGGGGAGATCGCCGTCCGCATTATCCGAGCTTGCTGCGATTACGGTATTAAATCAGTTGCTGTGTACTCAGACCTAGATGTGGACTCTCCTTTTGTGCGACTAGCCGATGAGGCCTATGGGCTGAAGGGCTTTCAAACAGCCGATACCTATCTTAATATCGACAAGCTTATTGCAGTGGCCAAACGCTCTGGGGCAGATGCGATTCACCCGGGATACGGGTTTTTGTCTGAGCGGGCGGAATTCGCCCAGGCAGTCCTAGATGCAGGGCTGACCTGGATCGGACCCGATCCGAGTGTGATCGAAGCGCTTGGTGATAAAGTCCAGGCGCGACGTATTGCATTACGCGTCGGTGCACCGCTCGTAGCCGGCAGCGATGGCCCCGTGTCGACGGCAAAAGAAGTGGTGGCATTTGCCCGAGAGCATGGCCTACCGATTGCAATCAAGGCTGCCCATGGAGGCGGCGGTCGTGGTCTGAAAGTCGCTTGGACAATGGATGAGGTAACAGAGTGCTATGAATCTGCCGTGAGGGAGGCAACAGCGGCCTTTGGTCGGGGAGAATGCTTCGTAGAGCGCTTTCTCCACCGTCCTCGACATATCGAGGCTCAAGTGCTAGCTGACAAGCATGGTAACGTCGTGGTGGTCGGGACGCGGGATTGCTCCGTACAAAGACGACACCAAAAGCTGATCGAAGAAGCTCCAGCCCCATTCCTTACCACAGAGCAGCAGGAGAAAATTCAGAATGCCGCTCAGTCAATCTGTTCGGCGGCTGGTTATTCGGGTGCAGGAACGGTGGAATTTCTCCTAGCAGTCGACGGCAGTATCTCCTTCCTAGAGGTCAACACCCGACTTCAAGTTGAGCATCCCGTGACGGAGGAGACCACAGGGCTTGATTTGGTCTTGGAGCAGTTCCGTATTGCCGAGGGTCTTCCGCTGAGCATCTCGTCCCCCATTCCCCCCCGGTGTCATTCTATCGAATTCCGCATCAATGCAGAAGACCCGGGCCGGGGGTTCCTACCAACGCCAGGGCAGATCACGACATTTCAACCCCCATCCGGCCCCGGTATCCGCCTGGACAGTGGTGTTGTCCAAGGCTCGACGATCCCGGCGGCTTACGACTCCTTAATGGCAAAGTTGATCGTCTCTGGTGAAACCCGTGAGCAGGCACTACGTCGCGCCCGCCGTGCGTTGAAAGAATTCCAAATAAATGGGGTTGCAACCGTTCTGCCGTTCCATATTGAGACGCTTAACTCGGACGACTTCCTAGGTATAAATGGCTTTGATGTGCACACGCGCTGGGTAGAGACCGATTTCGCCGCGACACTGGCCCCCGCTCCACGGCCGGACCCAGTACCCGAACTAGAGCTCATTCGGACTCATTTGGAAATTGATGGCAAGCTGGTATCTTTGGGCTTACCCAGCATGCTCCTGGGTGGAATTGGGTCAGTAGCAGCCGATTCATCGAATAGTGCTCCGCAGAAAAGTGCAAAGAAAGACAACGGGGATATCTTAGCACCGTTGTCTGGAACACTTCGGGCTTTCAAGGTCCCGGATGGTGCGTCTGTCCGTAAGGGCGATTTACTGGCTGTTATGGAGGCGATGAAAATGGAAACACAGGTTACGGCGCCGAGGGATGGGGTTGTCCGCCTTCTCACTCAAGAGGGTGAATATGTGCAGGCAGGGGCTGTGATACTTACCTTCGAACAAGAAGAACTTATGTCCAAGAATTGAGAGAAACATTGCTACCTAGACTGGATCATGATACTTGATGGCAGCCAGTCACATATAGATACGGCTATGTTAGGTCTTAGATTTGTCTTATAAATGGTTACTATATTTTCATCATTGTGTGTCTTGACCGTAGTTCGATCGAGAACTTATACCTAGGCACGGCTAAAGATTGTTTAAATATTGAATGTTTAAATCTTCATGCGGCCCCTGCAACAAGAGTAATAGATAGTATGCAATCTATTTTACAAACCTTAACTATATACTCAGTACTTAGTAGTTAATGAATGTGCACCTAGATAACATAGGCAGATAATGATAATCATTCTCACAATGCGCTTCTTTTTATAGATCATTGGTCAGCCAATGTCATTTATCTCACCCAAAGTATATATCGTAGTGACATGTTTTTTACTCTCCTGTCCGTCCTAGAGATTTAGCTGATATATGTTTAGAATAAGATGTTCAAGGCACGACTTTAGTGCCATATGGTTATTTTGGTCGAGTGCGATCAAGAATATATAATACCACACGGCATCAATCAATATTAATCAATCCAGAAAGAAAATACTATATAGGGCTAAGAGAGAAGCGGCTCTTTCTCGGAGACATGGACGTTCACAAAATACGCCTAGAAACGGACGCTGTGATCATTAATAGTACAACTGTATACGGAAAAATGTATGCCGGCGTTGGAGTTGTCCCTCCCAATGAGTAAGCCGGACTGAAGAGTCCGACGTAAGGGGAAGAATAAAATCTGTCCATCTCAAAGTCCACCTTGCTCCACATCACGCTTTTCATTTTGAGTGTCCGCAAACAATACTGGAAAGTGACCTGGAAAGTGAACTGGAAAGTGAACTACTTCGTGTAGAAATGAGTGTTATGCATTGCCCGTACAGTTGGTGCTTTAGCTCTCCACTATTTCTGGGTAAAGTGTACAGTAATCACCAAGGTCTCAATTCAAGATCCAAAAACATACTCAGAGATACTGACACCTGAAATAATTTGGTGGATGCTTTAATGTCCATAGGGCCTTTTGCCTTTTCCATCGAGAACCTCCGTAAAGAACTCGCGAAAAGAGATTGGTTTAAAGTCAGGATATAACTCTCTTGCATCGAGGTAACCAAGGTATTTCGCGTAGCGAGGCTGGTTATCCTGACGGACATACTTGCTATATATGTACTGTGTAACATAGACTAATATTCGCTTGGCTGGATCCGCTGGGTCAGGAGAAAGGGAGGATTGGGCATCCTCCATTTTCTTCTCAATTTCCTCAATAGTTTCCTATAAAGCGTAAAGTGAGTGTATATTCTGTCAGAGGCAGGGCCATACCCACATATTGTCTCTCAACTTTCTCTCCTGACAATTCCTCAACGATATCAAGGATCTCATTTTCAGTCAAAATGTCACCCCAAGTATAAACATACTTATTCAGGGTTCGATCATCGGCGATAATGCGCGACACAAAGCGGCCGATGTCACGGATATCTGTGAGTATATTGGGGGCATTCCCATCGCCGTGGATAGTGGTGTTCGGCACCAAAGCTGCGTAGTCGACCCGCCCCGATGGTAAACAGGGAAAGGAAATTTGATGCCAAAACCCAACATCGACGACTGTGTAGGGCAATTCTAGACTTTTAATCTCATTGTATATGATCTCTTTCTGGTAATTATTCCGTAGATGTTAGAAGTCTCTTAATGGTTTATTCTGTCCCTGGTATTTGTTTAGAGGCACGTACCTCGTCGCGAAGTAACATCGTCCCTTGAGGTGGAGCAATTGTGATAAATGCACAAGGAACGAACCGTTTGATACCTGCGGACTTTGCAGCTCTCACTAAAGTCTTTTGCTGCAGGAGGTCGTGGGGCCCAATAGCACTGATCAAGATATCAATACCCTGCAAAGTGGAAACAAGCTCATTTTCTGAAGCATTGAGATCGGACACACGCAGTGGAACACCACGACTCTTGATTTGTTGAACAGATGGCTTCTCCACGGAGCTTGGCCGTACTAGAACCTCGACATCCTAAGTTTGTAATGAACGAGTTTAGCAACAGAAGTCGAGAATCTTCTTTCAAGAGATCGCACTGGTAGTAAGAGGAGTGAATGTTATAACATACGAATTGATTAGCAACAAGTAGCCCATCTAATATGGAACTCCCAGTTGCACCAGTGGCTCCAAGGAGCAAAACCTTTTGTTTCGTGGACATCTTCGCCGATAGCAGAATATAGTAAGGCGGGTAAGAAGTTATGGCCTCTAAATCAGGGTAGAGGTGTATGATATTAACCCCATGCGGTTTTTAAATAGTAGCTATGAAAGTCATGACTAGGGCAAAATAAGCTTATAAATCATTAATAATCAACGTTTCATAACTAACTGACAGTTTCAAACGTTAGAAGTATTCGGGACCGGATGTTAGACTGCTAACACCCTTTAAAGGTTTAGCCGGCGTGTGCGCCGGGTTTCCACTGCATAACTTTATGTTCACACTTCATAATCCAGGGCGATCGTTTTAGTCGGACAGCCTAACGAGGTTGATCAGGTACGCTGAGCTTTTGGACCCTGGAGATAAAGCAGACAAGAAGCTTATTTACTGTAAATATAGTACGTGGTTGGAATCTCTCTCAATGTTCCGTCAGCCCTCAGTAAGAGCAAAACTCGTCATAGGGTACCCTGAAGCCCATCAAAAACCAATGTATTACATGGAAAGTGTGAAGGAATGAGAACCTGGAGGAATCTTAATGTATCCATTATATAGCACCTGCTGCCTACGAGGAAGTTCTGGCTCTTCGTCAGCTAACTTCCTGAGGTCTGCGTAAGTGGGTTTGAGCTTGTTGAGATAACGTCGGCATCGAAGACACCGAGCCGCCTTTGTTAAAGAAAAGTATTCTGAGGAACAATTCGTCTTCCAAACACCGTATCTAGCATCCAGTTGCCCTCTTCATTGGACATCAATGGAGATTCATGGACGAGATTAGGGTAGTTATGGGAGTTGGGGTTGCCCAGAGCTGACTCTTATTGACAAAAATTGTCAAGTCATCCCGAGACACTTGCCTTCTCTGCGCCTGAGACCCACAGTTTCAATGACTCCTATTGGCGTATATGTGGTTGAGGAAGGTGATCTCGGACCCACTCCGACTATCTCGGAAAGGAGAAACGGAAACCTGGAAGGCTTGGGAATTGATTAGGAAGGGCAAGTGATGATATCAAAATCCTAAGTCTTTGGATATCACCTTCCTGAAGCAATAATCCCCGCGTCAAGATAAAATGCAATCATCGTTTGACGGATCTATAAATCGGCCTCCAGGCCCTCCCCGGATGGTCATTGTTGTATCAATCACTCAAAAACATCCAGTGATACAAAATCCGCTCTCGATTCGCATTCAAGATGTCTGAAGCTCTTGACTTGTCCTTGTTGAAGGGAACTCCCGAACAGAGGGAGCAAATTTCTGCTGCGCTTCTCCATGCCCTCAAGACTCGTGGTGGCGTCAAGCTGAAGAACCACGGTCTTCCGGACAAGCTTGTTCACGAACTGTTCGATTGGGTAAGTTGAGGATCTTTCTTGACTATGATGCTAGAACTGACTCTCTGTAGACTCGCAAGTTCTTTGCCCTTCCTCACGAAGACAAAATGCTCGCCAAGCACCCTCCCCAGGCAAACCCAAACCGCGGCTACTGCTATGTTGGACAGGAGTCGATCTCGAGTATCAGTGGTTATGAGAAGGGACTACCTCAGGGTCGTTTTGTTCGTGACATTAAGGTACAGCACTCCCTCACACTATTCAGAGCGCGACGTACTAAGACAAATACAGGAAACAGTCGACTTCGGCTCACCTCACGATGAGCTCGTAGACAACATCTGGGTACCAGAGGAGAAGCTCCCAGGCTTCCGCAACTTTATCGAAGACTTCTACGAAACATGCTTCAAGCTCGAGCTCGAGATTCTTGCTGCCCTTGCCAGGGCTCTCGGAGTCGACGAAAACCAGATGGTATCCCTGCACAACAAAGCCGAGAACGAGTTCCGCATCCTTCACTACCCAGAGGTTCCCGCATCAGAATTGGCGGACGGTACTGCGACACGAATTGCTGAGCACACGGACTTCGGCAGCATCACCATGCTGTTCCAGGACTCCGTTGGCGGGCTTCAGGTGGAGGACCAGCAAAATCCTGGTGTCTTCCGTGGCATCGAATCAGCGGACAAGACAGAGATCATTCTGAACATTGGCGACTCGATGCAACGACTGACGAATGATACTTTCCGCGCTGCATGCCACCGCGTCACCTACCCGCCCTCTGTTAAGGTTGGTTCGGAGGCAGTTATTCCTGAACGGTACTCGATTGCATACTTTGCGAAGCCGAACCGCTCGGCGTCGCTGTTCCCATTCAAGGAGTTCATCACGCCTTCGACACCTTGCCGGTACGAGGACATAAACGCATGGGATTTCCAGAACCTTCGCATTTCCAAACTGTTTAAATGAGCATTGTAGTTTTATGGCATGAGTAGTTTATGAATTTTCTTCGATTTGAAGTATGCCCAAAGTTAGCGGATTCCATTTAATTCCCGAAAGGGTAAAATGACGTGCGATGTTTGGCCACTAGAAACAGGAAAGTCTCAAATATATTTCAGACTTCTTATCTAAGGGTACATTGAAATTTACCCACGATTAAAATGTGAGGTTTCTGTGTGTAGATATGTCTTTCTGGTCGATTCATTAATATGTGGCTCTTTGATTTTTAAGATCATAATTTATGTTTTATCTTTAAGTGTCAGGTGGTAACATGTCGAGCTTTATAGAAGACGTCTGGAGTTTGTGGCGAGCTAAAATAGACCGAGCATTTTGTGAAGCTACACCTGCAGCGTTAACGAGGCTTATATCACTCAAATAACCATTCCACTAAACCATGATGTATAATCTAAGTCACTCCTATTGCCGACACAGAACAAACTAACGGTATTAAGTAGCACCGCATGAAGACGCAGCTGCAAAAACACACATGACTCCCATCAACCTATTTCTTCCTGTTCAAGTGCAGCTCCAAACCAGGAATCTCAACCCCAACAGCGTTTCCAGCAGGATCCACCTCAAAAACAAACGAATCCAGCGCCCGACCCCGGTACTTGAACTTATCCACATCCATCCACGAAACACAAGTCGGCGTCCCAGCATCAGCAATCTCATTCTTATCCTGCAAAACTGCCCTAAACGCCACCCTAGAACCACCTGATGCAGTCTCCGAAACCAACCCAGTCGGATACAAACGGATACTCAAGGCCTCCGGATCCTGAACCCTAATTAACGAACCCAAGGTCTCCCTGAAATCCGTCCCGTTACTGACGAATTTCTCGACAAACATCCCAGGCAACTCATCAACGGAGACAGTGATCGAGGAATTAAGTCCGGAAGACGCTGTATACTGACCACCAAATCGGGAACCTGCCTGCTTAACAGCTGTCTTCATTAATGCAGGCAAAATAACGTCACCGACGATATCGGCGTGTGCATTCAAGTCCGGCGCGGAGACGCTATCGGCTGCGAGAACGGTGAAACCGACGTTGTAGTCTGGTACAAGACCTATGTAGGAGCTGTATTGCCCGATGCTGCTGTAATAGGTATAGATGTCTACCATTGAGGTACTGGGGTAGTCACCGCTGCTATAGATGATCCAGGGGTAGCCGAGGGAGTTGGCTGGGTTGGACGTGTGAGTGACTGGTTTTAGCCAGCGATTTGTTTGGGTTCGGGGTAGGATGGTTGAGTTGAGGATTGCTTTTCCAGCGGTGGAGAGGTCGGTGATTGTTGAATACATTGAGAGGGCTCTATATGTCGATTAGGTTCATTGTGGGGATGGAGTGTGGGGTGGTGGACTTACGGTGCTTCGCCTCTATATTGGTTGGACCAGCCGCTGGTCCTGGGGTCTGTTGGAATGATGCCGGAGGAGTTGCTCGAAGGAGTGTGTAGGCTTGTTTTACTCAGAGAGAGTGGCTTGAGGATGCGACCTTCCAGGACGTCGTTGAATGGCTGGCCTGTGATCCTTTCTATGATGTAGCCTAGGATTTGGAATCCAACATTCGAGTAGATGGGGGTTACTCCCGGGGGAGCAACTGGAGACTGTTGAGCTAAGATGGCGAGCGATGCTGGAAAGCAGATATATTAGGCTTGAATATGTAATATTGACAGGGTTAGTGTCATACCAGCTTGAGTGCGATTATTGGATGTGCATGTACTACTGCTGCCATTGGACCGTGGTAATCCGTCATCGATGCCGTAGCCCTTTTCGCCTATGCCATCCACACAGTCTGGAAGTAGAATGATTAACTCGGTACGAGATATAATGTTGGTCTTTTGCAAATACTCACAGTCCCGAGGAAGGCCTGCCATATGACTGGCTAGTTGGCCCACGGTAATGTCCTCCCAATCCACATACCGAACAGGATCTTGTTTTGCGTTCGCACTCTTAGTAATTGCGGCTAGCTCAGGAAGATACTTCGTCACAGGATCGTGCCAGATGGCATCCCCTGCCTC
This sequence comes from Aspergillus arachidicola, assembly GCA_009193545.1. Classification (NCBI taxonomy): domain Eukaryota; kingdom Fungi; phylum Ascomycota; class Eurotiomycetes; order Eurotiales; family Aspergillaceae; genus Aspergillus; species Aspergillus arachidicola. The sequence continues at coordinate 404,289 of ML737119.1, forward strand.
AACAAGACTAGTCCAGGCGGTGAAAATCTGGGTAAGTCCACCGATGCGGTAAACGCTGTCCCGATTCACATGTCGGATTTGACTAGATGAGTTTTGCAATGAAGGGGCAGTGTAATGGTAGTCGAAGAAGAAAGGGCTGGCACTTGCAGTTCCCTGGTTGGTGGAAAAAAGTGACACACTGAACGAGGTGGTGTTGGGAGAGGTATCTCCGTGGGGACCGGACCCTTGGCTATTCTGTTCGTCAAATGTCCCGGTAAGGTTGGCTAGGGCAGATGTCAATATTGACGAGTTCTTGTCGAGGGCGAATGCTGGGAATGCCGGTCCTAGGAGTGGACAAGGAGTAAATGAAGATACGGATTGGAAAAGACAAAGCACGGGGAAGATAATGGTAAAATATGGTTTAGACATTTTGACACAGAATATTACTTATGATGCTCTGACTATACAAGATCATGATTGTCGGATGGGTTGGATATTTATTTCCTACAGCTCGGGTCGGAGATGGAACATGCACAAGCCCTGAAGCTATTCCGGCCCCAGCATTGGCACGATCGGATCGGAGATGCGACCAAGGCTTGACACAAACGCTAACACAGCCTCGCGCAAAACAGGGGGCCTTACCCACAGACCAGTATTAGAAGCGACGAGTGGGAGAAAATAGAAATAAAATGGTCATGATAATAAATAGAACAAACAACGTTTCTAACAGGGTGGCACATATACAGGTAGACACTGCTCAATTCTCTGCAGGTTGAATAAAGTGAGATGACGAGTTATATCCAATCAGTCATCATTTCAAGACTTGAAGGGAGAAAGAAATCTGCAGCCAACTGGAAATCATCCCCAATCAGTGATGGATGTCCCGACATGTCCAAGGGAACAATCGCAGCGTCATACGGCTGTCCAGTTGCAACATCTAGACCTACAGCCTGTCCTCCTACAATACCCCGGGGAGGAAAGGTTGCTTCTGAGTTACCGAAGTTGCGATTGAACCAGCCCTGGATGCGAGAAACGCGTTTCTCAAAGTCAACAAACACATCCCGATCGCCATCCCGATCCACCTGTGTTGTAGATAATGCTCCTAGGCGCTGCCGCAGTTTCTCCAGAGTTTCCGGCCAGGTGTGGATCTGTGGAAGCAGTGCCGCCTTTCCCATCCGTGAAGCCGCGACAACTTGCCTGGAAGCGACCAGTATGCAGAACGCCATTTGTACCCATTGCGTGTTGTTGAACGTCTGTTCGCCCCCTGGCGGCAGCCCCATGTACATGTTCAGAATGTTCTCTGCCGCAGTAAGGCCAGAACAAAAGATCTCATCCCACCAAGTCTCGGAGACTATTGAATATGTCGACCGAGAAGACAGTGCACTTGTGTGAGAAAGGCTTAATTGGTACAAACATAACTCTGTGGTATAGAGCTGCATGGCCATAACCGCTAGACAATTGAAAAGACAGATATCAGCTTATCGGATATTTATTGCAGAGTCTAGTAGGATACTCACGAGTGTCATAAAAGCCAACAGGAAGCTGACTGCGTAATCTATCCAAGTCAGATTTAATGTTGCTGACATATAGCTCTGCCGCAGAGCCCGTGCTACCAAGTTCCATGCCATGCTTCCAAGACAGGTTATCAATCTTCTCCGCGATAACCTGCAGGTGAAAGAGGTGCAAGATATATTTGTCATGAGACGTTTCATCGTTTTTGTCTAGAGACTGGCAGCACTGTTCAAGATAGGGGGCTATATTTGGAAAGCAAGACGGCTTATGTAAAAGAACCGCAATCCTAGATCATATCTCTCAGTAACTTTTATCCATGCTTTGGGGGCAATACGAAGCTTACGTGGATGACAGGTAATAACACCCGACAACGGCTCTCTGCTCGTCAAGACCCCAGGATGGTCGAATATATTCTTCATCGTCTAGTGTATATTCTTTGTTGAATCTGAGCGCCGTCTTCCATGTCTTCGTTTGCGGTGACCGATCTAACCGTAGCTCAACCATAAGACCTATAGCGAGTTGTAGAAACTGTGTGTAGCGATGGGGTCGCGAGTGGTAATGGGACCTTCGAAGAATAGTTAGAGATGGGTTTCACAAGCTGTCATAATACCAGTTACCAAGCAAGAAATACTAGCATTCCCTGTAGCAGCTCAAAGGAAACTTCTCCACCTGTGATCATGCGAGAAGCAATGACCTTCTTGATTTCTTTCCCTAGCAATCTCTGCAGTGGCATGTTGGAATATGCCGCAGATGCCAGTACAGCTAAGAAGAGAAATGGCTTCTGTTGCCGGAGATCTGGAGCCGTGGCCTGCGGCGGGATAACGACGAATGGGAAATGTATCGTCATCTCCGTCCTATAGATATCTATGGAGGCTTGCGCAGCTTCCATACTTAGGAAACCTCGCGCAATGACGTCCATGGTGGCTTGATCGGCTTCTTCACCGTTTGAGTTGCATGTCGCATTTCCCGGACATGTTTGTTTTGTGGAGGTTGGTTCATAGTTCGCTATTAGTTCATTGATCCTCGACTCAAGGGCTTCTATCTGTCTGCACTGTCAAGTGAGCTATGTTATATCCCCATACATCCACGAGAGCTTCCTACCGATCTTTTTTGAATCCCTTAAAGCGCCGACCGGTCTCACGATATACACATTGTTTGTTCAAGCGCGCGCACCTACAACGTCAATTAGCTAGAAGAGATAAGCTAGAATAGCGCCTCTGGACCCTTACCGAGAGCAGATATCCGACTCTTCACTCTTTCGTACACACCGGACTTTGGACTTGGCACAATTTTGGCAGGTGCTGGAAAGCGGCATACTGAATTAAATATGTGGTGAATGTCCAGAATTCTTCTTATGCGGTTAACTACGAACCAAGAAAGCCGGTGCAACTATCTTTCTATTCAAAATGCAGTCAAGAAACCAGAATGTAAGTGGGTTCTTGGCGGAGTTTCCTGCGCCATGGTGAAGACAGGAGGAAGTGAGGCTGTGCAGCGCAGCCAACCAGCGACCTTAGTGGTCAGTCAATTAGCCCCACATACAGTTGACTTGGAATATCGTCTGTTCAAATACCTCTCATATTCTGTCTTTTCTTGTGTCTTTTGACTATCTCTTGAGTACTCGTGGGTTTTATCATTTTCAGAGTCAGGAGATCCAATTTGAGTATGTCAATGTCCCCAAGTGGACATTTTTGCTGCAGTTCACATTGCATTGATTTCGCCGCCAGACTTGGATATATATCTTAAGCTACACGTTGAGACTAAATATTTCCATATCCTGGCCATCGTGTGCTAACTTAAATGTAAATAGCTTCAATAAAAGCTCTCCATGAAAGAACAATATTGTAGTTGTATTTTTATTCAAAAAACTTATCTTCTTTCCTCTTCTCTGCTTTTCCGTTCTCCGCCTGTCTCTCAGCCTCTCTGTTCACAAAAACCCGACTGGAGCTTATACCCCCCAAAATGGAGAAGAGCTTTTTGATGACGGCCGGATTGGAAAGGTCGTTTGCTTTACCGACACCAACACTCATTGGCACCTGACTGAGAAGTTACGCGAGAGGAACGTCCGGTTTAGTGCGGGCGAAATGAAAGACTTCCCAGATGCTATCAGTGGCGCTTACGGAACCTTCAAATATGAACATGTTCATTGTCTAACTGACTTAGCCATCATAAGAATTGCCATGCAGTATGATCACCCCATCCACTATTCCACCAGGCCATTGACTCTCAGTTTTGAGAATTCCATATGCAGGCGCGAGACCCGAGAGTTTCGCTCGTCAGGCATCCCGCAGCCTTCCCTCCTATGGAGAGCTGATGTTAGATGCTTATAGTACTTTGCGGACAAGGGAATGCAAGTCAGCTGCACATCTTTTAGATATGAGAAGAAAAGTGCAAGACAGCACAGATATGCTGCCAGGTGGATCTATTCTTTATCTCCTCATCGAAATCTCCCCCGGAAAGCAGTTAGATTCTGCCGGGTTCTGGGGTAGGGCGTCGGGAGCGTGATAGCTTTCGACAGGCCTTTAAGCCTACATAGGGGTAAGTGATTATTCTCCATGAGTGAAGGAAATCTACTAATTAAGCCCAGGGAATGTGTTGCCAAGGGGTTCCGACCCTACGGAGGTGTGTCGAGCTTATTTTGGGATACTTCCTCAGAAAAATGTTAGTCATCTTTCTTTATTCTATCGGGTGCAAAGCTGACAATTCAAGTACCATTTATAGTTTTATGACAGCCTGCCCAACCGAGCCTGCTACCAAATGGCTTCATATCCTATGGATTTCTTGGGCTTAGCGAAGGCGCCTGACGGTACCGCTGGTGGACGGAAACCAAGACGGATCACGACTTGAGAAGATGGGTTCTTTGACTTGGAGATATGGTAGACCTCCTGGTAGAAAGCTGTTCAATTGCAGAACAATGGCTGGAGATCGACCCTCCAGAGCCAGACATTGCTTAAATCCCTTTGCGCCGGGCTTCATGCTTATTATTTATCATAATTTGATTTTAATTCTGGTAATCCTTCAATAGAAATTGAAAATAAAAACCTTACTTAATCGATCTTTTTGAATTTCGCAAGATTAAATGAATTTCCCATACCTTCACGTGCTCGACAACTTCCCCGGTAGATCCGTCTTTGCTCTACGTTTACTCGCGGAGCATTCCCGGACGTGATGTAAAGATGATATTACAATTGGAAAGAGATACGATGGCCGCTGGCGACGGCTATGGAGCGATGCCATTATGAAAATCATGTCTAATAATTCATTACTCGCTATATTTGAATGCACAAGTCATTCAACCGTGTGGAAGTATGGGCGCCTGGAGTGGTTGTATTCGATTGATAGGCCAGACACGCGGACCGGAGACGAGCAGTGATTAGGTAGCTCGATATCTAGAGCAATATCCGTGGATATTGAATAAGGAGAGTGCGGTGCTGCCCAATGGTGGGGTGAAAGATGGATAGCGGGTCGAAGACGAAGTGAAAAGACACTGAGGACATCTAGAAGTTCAACAATGCGATGGTCCTAGTAATTATCACATTTAGCTGTAGTCTTGGGAATGGGGCGAAATACGTGAAAGAGCATTAAAAAAAGGCGAAAAGAAAACTGCGTTGTGCTTACTACCTCAAGTATATATGCCACACCATGTGGCAAAAAGAGATGGAGAAAACGGTAGAACACAAATGGAGAAACCAGAGAAAGACACACATAAAAAGAGTTACCACATCTGTAAAGCCGAAGTCCAACGATAAGTGTACACATATACGGAGTAATGCGTCGAGATTGGGCTGTACATGGCGTAATGAACCTAGCACATCTCCTGATAAAGGGCCTGCGATAAAAGATGGACTTAATCCAATGGGCGTTTCAAAGACAAACGGGCAGGCCATTGGAAATACTAGTATAACGATAATGGTATACTTATGTTTAATGTTATCCGTGAGCTTCCTTTGCTCTGTATTTGGGTTGAACTTATTGTTGCTACGTGGCTTCTGCATCTATGATATGGCAGAGGGACACAACCAAACATGCCTACTATGTGCCAACGGACGAGCTGGCACATAGCCTTCAAGGGAACAGTAAGACCAATAAGAATATTAGACAGACTACCCGATATGGGTGAGTACATATATTAAGAGTGGAAGACGAGTACACGTTGTTACGGGTTTGGGAATAATACTTGTTGGATTCGGCATGTGTTCGGAAGATGTATTCTCTCCACGTCGATTTTCATTGACCCTAACATTCCCTAGGTAGATTAAATGTATATGGATTTATGATCTATCACCTACGGCTCTTGGCAGTTTTGTGGCCTGCACCAATAAGAACGAGCTGCGTCAACCGGCATCGGAGCCCGTTTGTGAACATCTACGTAGGGCAGCAATGCGTATATACCGAGCTAACAGGATCAGGATGCCACCAAGGATGCTAGGTAGGACTTAAAAGTGGTTGACGCCTATAATGGCTTGCTCGTGCTTGAACATTACAAACAACCCCGGAATTCGCCAGAAGCACTGACTGTAACCTATTGTCCTGACAATATCCGGTCAAGATGTCCTTTCATCAGTCCTCTCGTAATATTCACATCAAGCATGAGCATGGTCACACAATGCTCCTAGCGGAAGTTCGCGATATCCGAGGAAGATACATTCCCCGAAAGATTCGTCTGGATGACCACATTGGAAACACTGATGGTAATGCCCCTTGTAGCTGGTGTACAACGGGCGGTATTAACTCTAATGGGCAAAGGCTGGTTTATCTGGGGTGGATCTAACTTCACTCGTTCCGCAAGAAACATTGCACTGGAGGATACCCCATGGGGCCCTAAGCTCTGCGCCGATCTTCCGATGATAAACGGTGGTTCCCGAGGCCGCCAGGGTATGATGTTGTCCGACAAGATTCAGAATAATGATGGCCGCCTCAAGTTCCTTGTAAGCGTAGATCGAATCATTGGAGCCCAGCTGACCATGCTAATACTCTGCTAGGGACCTTGACACTGATCACTCAAAAGGGTTGCAAGGAGGGAGATGGCTTGCAGTGAACCTTTTTTCTTCGCAAAAACCTACACCTATTTTAACTTTTATGATTCTTGCTGTCTTTCAGTTTCTGTTTCTAATCCCCATGTTTTATATCTTTTAATATTCTGTTGTTATTGTCATTGATATTGTTATTTTCGGAGCCATCTAGAAGCATGGAGAGTGAATCTTGCTGTGTATTTGGTGATCTGCTGCCTAGTAAGTGAAATATAGTAGTTTCACTACGTGCTTTAGAGGTAAAATAAATCATACTTGGGCATTCATCTAATTTCTAGACACTGTACTTGGCCCTTGTGAGGACTACAAAGGAACCCTCGGCCCCTCCATGATCCTTTTGCACTACACAGTACTACTATCGCCATCAGCCTGACTGTTTGCGTGACTCTTTATTATTCTGTCCCTGCGGTAAGTCCTATTGGATTCCTTGGTCCTTCAGCGTCTCAGTGGCATCTTACATCCAAAGTCGAGGAGTCCGCTTATCGTGAAAGCACCCTCGGTTACTCTTTCAAAAAGAGTGAGATCAGCCGCCACCTCCTCCTTCACTAGATCAAAATTTCTGGACCGACTGCCCAGAACAACAGTCGGAGGTCTACAGGTCCGTATGCAACTACCTACAAGTGGCACCCGGGGGGGCGCCGCGTTTGTTCTCCTCTTTGCATGAGTTCGAGAGATTAGACAGGCGACTTGGCCGCAAACCCATAAGCAGCGAGCAAGAACTGGAGGCTTATGAGCGGTTCGCTGTGGAGGAACACGTCTACGATATAATAGTAGAGTTATGTAAAATAACTGCTGCTTGGGAAGAGTTCGCGCTGACGCCAGTAACAAAGTCGGTCTCTATGCACACAGTAAACACGCGCGAACTGTGCCACGAAGAAACTCTGAAGCTAAGACAGTTGTATTCAGAATGGACTCGCTGATCTCTTCAGAGGGATAAGCCACATTACAAACAACGCCCTCCACCCCATCACATATACCGGAGCATTGAGGCCCTGGCCCAACTTCCACCAAGATGTGGAGACAGCTTACTTGAACTTTCTGTGGATCGCCCGTGTTATTGACCGCCAACAAGCATCTGGAAGGGTGTCAAAATGGAAACAGGCTTCGAGCCGCCGACAGCTGACTGCCAACGCCTGCAAGGCAAACGTATCGAGAATTGGACACTACCAACGGACCTGTTGTCAACGCTGGCATACTTTATGGACGGGATGGGTACATTCCAAAGGTTTAATAATGCCTGCGAGGTGGAATACCCTACCGGCTTAAGCTGAGCCAGTGACAGAGGTCTCTGGCCTAGTTTTGGCAGTAAGGAAACTGCGCCACCATATTGAAGGTTGCCAAAATATGCTGTGTTTTCATACGGACCATGCAGCTACGGTTGAAACTCGTGGACTGGGGAGGAAAGATGATTAAAGCAACGGAAGTTGTTTTTCTACCTGAATAACTATCTGAGCTAGGCAGGATGGAACACGCGTTATCCTTGTTAAAGGAATACCGAGACTCATGGATATCGGCAGTCAAAGATTTCAGAATCCCCATGATAAGCTGGAGGGGATTGAGGCGTGACTGGGAGCTCCAATTCGTGACAAAGTACCGTAACCTACCAGCAACAGAGCTGCAAAGGCTTTGTCTCTGGATCCAGGCCCAAAAGAAAATGGATGAATTGTGAATGGCAACCATCGAAAGAAAGACCAGTGATGACAAGGCCGATTTTAATCATGACGATTTTAATACAGGACACCTTGGGCGCCTTCCTTGCGACCTGAGCAACATGTCCTACGAGCTCTACATCCAAGATGGCCCAGAAATTACATATCAAAGTTCACATTAATACAACGCGTGTTCAGGAGGGTTAGCTTCTGGTCGTTGGCTGATATGCTGGGGTTCCTCTTAAGCCTACTCGGACCGGCACCAGCTGGTGCTACAAGGCGGAATTCCTATCTGCCGCTGACAGCAATGTTTGGAAAATGGTGCCAAAGGCTTTGTCTCTGGATCCAGGCCCAAAAGAAAATGGATGAATTGTGAATGGCAACCATCGAAAGCAAGACCAGTGATGACAAGGCCGATTTTAATCGTGACGATTTTTAATACAGGACACCTTGGGCGCCCTCAGTTAGCCATCAGTTTACCAGCACTCAAGATGATGTCGGGCTAGCCCTTGGATTCGGGTGATAGTTCAAAGCATTCTTAAACAAACCAGGAATGCAGCAACAGAGTTTACGAAGGTGATAAGGCTCAAGGAACAACCTCCAGTTTGAGCAGACCACGGTCGGTGACGAAACCGGCGTGCAAGGTCGCTCGGGCCAGCACGTTAATCAGGTGATATCTGCAGTATTTCTATCGCAGAGTATAGACATTCAAATCGGGGAGTTCCGAGCCACGACTAGCAGGTATAGCAAGGTCCCAGGTATGGCGGGAGCAAGTCGCATAACAGGCGCTTTATGTTTTGTCTGGGAGTTAAAAGCACCCTGGGTCGACAAGCACGATTTGTCAGAAGCAATGGGCGATGAGGCCATTTTCAGACATATCCTCGCTGGGTCAGGCTGGTGCTACCCATATCAGCTTTTCTGGACAACTTTAATATAGGTTTATAGGCCAAGAAGCGCAATACGTGCAGGGTACCAAGGCAATGTATGGGGTCTAACAATTCTAACCCTTACTATTCTATATCCCTGGCTCCATCAATTATCTTCTGGTATATACTTGGTAGAGATATTGAGCTTTAAAGATAGGTTTATTGAAGTTCCTATTCTAAGCCTATATAGGTAAAGCTCATGGTTACTCAGCGGCGCCTTACCGAGTTAAGCCTAGTGGACGGACTTTGGGGGTTTTTGGGTCGGGGTTCAGGGCGAGTGCGGGGTGGTTATCAAAACACCTCTCTCATTGTGTGCTCAAAGGCGACAGGATTAATTGGTCCTCCGGGGGATCAATGAGCTGGGCGCGTGAAAGAGCGGCAATAAAAGGACGGAGCAAAGTGACAAGGACAGGTTTAAAGAAAAAAGAAAAAAGAAAAAAAAGCGGCCTTTCCGATGTTACTTTAAAGTTTAGATCAAGCCCTGGAACTTCCAGGAAGCATGCAGTCTCGGAAACTGTGTGAGGCTAGACGACCCTCACGGCGGGCGTCTCTGGCGAATATCGAGACGAGACGTCATTCGGCTTTCCCCTTGCATTGCATAAGTGGACGTGCTGGGTGGCTATCTCAGTTATGATGTCGTCATATGATCAACTGGCAAACAGCCATCAGCTGACTGATATCCGTCACCAGCGCTGATCTTAGGCGTCATTAGTGTTGATCTTAGGCGTCACGCGTGCGCTGGGGACCATGCATTTGCCTGTGGAATTTAAGCAAACTATGGCTCTCCGCATCACTCCATCCAACTCAACCCCATAATAACAGTGCTTTCGCGTCTGGTGCTTCTCTCCTTGGGCGGTGCTGGTGTCCTCAGCTCGGGACAGTTACGAGACTCACAGCCATGGCTGCAGATAACCCGACAGGCGGCCCCGGCATTGTTACAGAGTCAACACCTCTTCTCAGGGATCAACCAACCCCATTTCCCCGCACGCCCAAGGATGGGCGTTCCATGACAGCTTCGAGCTACGATGGTGACCTTCTCCCGTACAACAGCTATTCCACAATTGATTGGCTCCAGGGCTTGATCAAGGACAGCGCGCGACGCAGCCAGGTCGAGTCACTGCCTCGCCACAGCATCCGGATGCGTGTGGCTACCTGGTGGGACTTCACACAGGGTTGGGTGGCAGCCTTTGCCGTTGGCATCCTGACTGCTAGCGTTGCCTTTGTTGTGGACGTGAGCGTCGAGACGGTGGCGGACTGGAAGGAAGGGTACTGTGCAAGGAGCATCTGGCTGAACCGCAGGGCATGCTGCTCGGTGGCCGAGTTTGATGGCTCCTGTTCCCAGTGGACGCCTTGGGCCCAAGGCTTTAGCTCCAGATACGCTATCTATGTCGGATTCGCTCTACTATTTGGCCTCATTTCTGTCGGCTTGACAATGACAACCAAGGCGACCATGCCGGCCGCGGACGCAAGCAACGGCATAGGCCAGGGTCAGCCCCAGAAGGGTGACAAGGTTGCCACGGGCAAGATCCTATACTTGGCTTCTGGGAGCGGAATACCGGAAATCAAGACAATCCTCTCTGGCTTTGAAATCCCACACTTACTGGATCTCAAAGTCCTGATGGTCAAGGCGGTCGGAGCCGTCTTTGCCGTGGCCACGGGCATGTGCTTGGGCAAGGAAGGCCCGTTTGTCCACATCTCGACCTGCGTCGGATACCTCGTGGGATCACTCGTCCCCAAGTATGCGGCTAATGAGCGAAAGATGAGAGAGATGCTCGCTGTGGCCTGTTCTGCAGGTCTGTCCGTCGCCTTCGGTGCGCCGATTGGCGGTGTGCTCTTCAGCTACGAGGAAATTAGCACCTATTTCCCACGCCGGGTCCTCTGGCGGTCATATCTCTGCTCCCTGGTCGCCGCGGCAGCCCTCAAGGAGCTGGACCCGGCTGGGACTGGCCAGCTCGTTCTCTTTGAGACCAACTACGGCGTCGACTATGACGTCACTCACTATGTGATATTCATCTTCCTCGGCATCTGCGGCGGTATGTTTGGTGGCGTCTTCTGCCAGGCGAACTTCGCCTGGTCCAAGTCGTTTCGTCAGCTCGGGTTGATCAAGGGAAGCCCGGTCTTGGAGGTGTTCTTGGTGGTCTTGCTCACGGCCCTACTCCAGTACCCCAATCAAATGATCCGAGATACTGGTGATATTGTCATGCAGCGTCTGCTCGTGGACTGCAATGTCGTGACGGAGGACTGGATCTGCCAGCAAGAGGCTCTTGCTGAGAAAGGTGGATACTACGCCTGGTTAATCTCGGGGACATTCATCAAGCTTATCTTGACCACCATCACGTTTGGTTGCAAGGTGCCATCAGGCATTATCATCCCAGCCCTGGATGGAGGTGCATTGTTTGGACGCATGGTGGGTCAACTGGTACCAGACATCTCGCCGGGCATCTTCGCCATGGTCGGGTCGGCTGCCTTCCTTGCCGGGGTCAGCAGGATGACGGTCAGTTTGGCAGTCATCATGTTTGAGCTAACGGGGGAGGTCAAATTCATTCCACCGTTCATGATCGCCATCCTCACGGCGAAATGGGTCGCCGATCGCATTTGCGCGGATGGCGTGTACGACCTGGCCCAGCACTTGCAGGGTTACCCTTTCCTGGATTCCGAGAGGGCCCTTGCCAAAGTTAGGGAGCTGAGGACCACTGGAGAGACTGCCTTAGTCGAAGCCCTCGTCCCCCCCGCCGAGACGATGGAGGCAACAACCGTGCTTACTGGCCCCAACTACCGTGTCGCACCATCCATTCTCCGTGCTAAGCTGGAAGGCCTCAGAGTCCGAGGTTTGATAGATGCCGGCCTCGTGTTTGTGAACCATCAAGGCTTATGTCACGGATACATTACACAGGCTGAGCTTGCGGATGCGCTGGATGTTGTTGCCAGGCTGGATGAAGATGGTGACGTCAACCTTCTGGATGGCATCTTCTCTGAGCACATTAACCGGAGTCCACTATGCGTGTCAGCAAAGGCACCTCTGGAGTATGCTGTAGAAATGTTTGATAAGTTAGGGCTCAGGTACCTGATTGTTGTCGAGGAGGAGACAGCCCGTGTGGCGGGGGTCGTGGTCAAGAAACGTCTCTTAAAGTTATTAGATGAGTAAATCTAGAGAGAACTAAACAGTCAGGCTAGAAGGTCAATGCAACATATCTTTGGCAGTTGCTGGCATGAGTAACTTCAAGGCACATGCCTCGAATCTGGCGCCAATAATGATATTAGCAGTACCTATAGGGGCTGGAGGCTATATATAAGTTAGCTCTATCTCCTACCAAGTCAATGCTGGTGTCAGGAGGTAATTCGATTAATCCCAATTAGGTCCATTTTGCGCGCCTGAAAAGTAGGTTCGAACTTGATTGCGTTAGCGGGATGCATATATAGTGCTAAACCAAAACGGGGGCTGATCTTACGAGAGATTCTCAGTCTGGTATCATAATAGAAAATGTCAATATATTCACCTTGTCCTGGACAGGTAGAGATGTGATCTAGAGAATACTATGAGAAGTAGGGCGAATGCGAGGTGGAAGAGCTGATTCAGAGAGGCATACTCTAAGAAAGGCGACTGCTGGCTGCATACTAGTTACTCTTTGGCAACCTAAGGTGCTTTCAGATTTACAGGTCAGGTAAACATGTTCGACGACCACTCCAAAACAAGCATTGCACAAATTGTGTTCTATGTTCCGGCCACGATGATGGCGGCCTACCTAGCATAGCATCGACATCAGCGGGCGCGCATAGCATTGTTAATACTGCTTTTTTTCTCCATCAGTCAGTCTCCCCTGGAAACGCAGCCCCTCTCCTCCAAATCATATTTCTCCTCTTGACTTGTCTTCTAGCCCGGCTTGCTGTGAGCATCTTGGTAATCCTGTTTGAGCAGCAACCAACGACCGGGCTGGTGATAGCATCGGCCATCTTTTCAAACACAGGGGTATTTCCGTTGGTAGCCGCAACCCTTGTTTCAATCGAGTTGTATAAGTAACAAGATCAATAGAGCCAACTAGAGACATCGCATGGGCGACCATCTTTCTAACATCTAGTAGATTGTCTCTCGAGGAAAAGGTGGACTCGCGCATCCGTCAATGTTTGCTGCTTTGAAGCATCCTCTTTTTTGTTGGTCTCGGCCTTCAGATTTCGGGCGGATGTCTTGAGGGAAGTGACAGTGCTAGTGATGTTATGATTGACGTCAAACTTGTCAGGGCCGGTTATAGCATTGTAGAGGTCTTCGTCGCTGGTCTGTTAGCCATACAGATATATTTATGGATCTACTGCACAGATATTTCCAATACCAGCCGCACTGTAAGTCGTGCGACAGCGAAATCACTTTGACAGGGCCCAATCAGCATTAAATAGGTCCTCGAGTCCATGACTTTAGCCTTACCTTTCATAATTGTTCGCATCACTTACGTCTTCCTTTCCGTCGTTCATGGATCCGACCTTGGATGGAACAACTTGGCCGGTCCAATCGCTCCATTTTTACTGACGGGGCTGCTGATGGAATATGCCGTTCTTTGTATATACCTTGCCATGGGGTTCATGATTCCCAGTTGGAGACATCTGCGGAAAGATAGGGGAGTCCAGCTCACCAGGAGCTCGTCGGTACAAGATCTATGAAATGGCCTCGGCTGGCCGTTGGTACTCATATCAAGATACATCAACCATGCCAGTCAAAATGTGACAGACATTATCCAATCCATTTTGAAAAACTTTAAACTGCAATACGAAGAGTTGGGATTAATTCGGACGTTGGCAGGTATTATGAGGGCGTCTGTGTACAAGGTGGAGTCAGTGTAGGCTCGTGGTAACTTCAATTTGGATCGTGAACCTCAATAAAAATGAGCAATCAGCTCGTCGTATCCCACTCCATCTAGTCTGAGTCCATCCTTTTCCATTCCAGGTGATCTGGTGCCGCCCTCTTCTGCTCCATCAATGCAATGTCTTCCCTTATCCTCTCCTCCCGCTCCTGGCGATCCTCGGCTGTCTCCACTGCCCTCAGAGCCTTTGTTTTGATCGTGTATTCCTTATCGTCAATTATCTTCTTCACAATCCCATCCAAAGTCACTGGCTTGAGGATCTCGCGAAGGGACCATGCCAAATCGGCCGTAAAGTAGTACCGCCCCCCGTCTGAGATCAAACCGTAGTGCTCTCCTGATTCTGGTGTGGTGCACATGATGGCTTCTGGATTTTCAAGGCCACAGCGCTTTGCGATCTTCGCCCATGGTCCTTCGACGAAGTATGACAAGTAGAAAGGCTCAGTAGTCCAGCCTTCAGGGACTTTGCGGAGCTAGACCCCATTAGATGAAATAACATAAGCCTATGAAAGCTAAAACGTAGCTTACAGTTGTAGAGCTGCTCATTGTGGAGAGGTAATTGTAAGGCAACTTGAGTAAACAGAAATAGAAAGAAAGAAAGAACATGGGTGTGCCAAAAGAGGGAAACACTTAGATGACATATAAATACGTAACGAAGGACATATGCGAACCAGTCACATGACTCCAATGTCATCTGGTCAGTATTTTCCTTCCCTCAGAGAGATTTTGCTTCTTGAATTCAATAGTACATTGGATGCCGAGGAGCAATGTAAAGCTATGTTGCAAATTTCTACATGATATGCTGGATTCACCGTAGCTTCTTTCCCAACTGTAGATTCACCTTATACCATCATTTTTCCTACTCATTTCTCTGCACCTTTCCTGCTTAGAAGCAATGCGTTCTCACGGCCTTCTGGTTGTGAAACTGGTTCCCTTGAGTAATCGTGTCCCGCCAGCATATAAATGTTTGTGCCACCATATTACGTGTGACATCCAGCGAACTTTAATCACATTGATGTAATAGTACAATAACCTCCGTATCAACCACGTCCTATTCTTCTGAGTTCAGCTCCAGTAGTGAGCTATCCCTGATGTAGCTCCCAGGTGTCAACCACATCATTTGTAATTGTCTTAAACCCCGTAGTAGTAGCAGCCCCGTAGACAGGTATGTAAGGCTTTTGGCGGCTGGTGCCATCCAACCTTCCGAGTATATTTGAGAGAGGCTGAATATGTACAATGTATCCACATACAACAGCTGAATGGTCTATATATGTATCATGCGCCGTGGTCTCGACGCCGCGCTTGGTCATCAGGGCGCAGCAATATCAGTGCTAATGGTCACCCTCAATGTCCTCATTTGTCATTGTCTGCGGACTACCGCAAGAAACCCACATAATATCACCTAATTGGACTTCGCAGAATCAGCTATCTTGATTCTCCAGAGCCAGTTACATGTTATTCCTGTGTAGGGCTTCGCCTACTCGGCAAGGTATCCCCTTGTGACCAATTACACTGACCTTCACGAGCTGTAGCAGGTACTCCAGTGTCATGTTGACATTGCAACTAAGGGGGTTCAAGCGGCATAGCAAGGAGTAGCTGTGTTGCGGCATCGACTGCCATAAGAGGAGCCTTTGTGCCAATGGTATATATATAAATTGCGCTTCGTCCACCATGGCAATTCGAATCAGCACGCAATTCACACTTGTGCGAAAACTGGACTTTGCTTTGAGTTTTCACTTGTAACATGACGAACTTACTTCTCCCACTGATTTTCGTCGTGCTTGCCGCGAGTATTCAGCACACCACTCCGCTGTTTGGAGGCCCCTTATCATCCGGGACGGGTCTCCTACCCCGAGGAGGCCTAGATAACCAGCAATTCAATGTCAAAACGAACTACTATTCTAAAACCCCTGACACGGGTGTTGTGAGAGAGTACTGGTTTGACATCAAAAATGTCACAGCAGCCCCCGATGGCGTCGATAGGCCGATGATGCTCGTCAATGGCCAGTATCCAGGCCCCACTATCGAGGCAGACTGGGGAGACACCGTCAAGGTTCATGTACAAAACAGTTTGGAAAGCAATGGCACTAGCATTCATTTCCATGGAGTCCGACAGTTTCTTAATAATCAAATGGACGGCACAGTCTCGGTTACCCAGTGTCCAATTGCCCCGGGGACAAGTTACACCTATACCGGGAGGGCCGAGCAGTATGGGACAGGCTTCTATCATTCTCATTTCTCTCTTCAGGCATGGGAGGGAGTGTTTGGCGGCATTGTGATTCATGGTCCTGCGACAGCTGAGTACGACGAAGATCTCGGTGTGTTGTTTCTCAATGACTGGCCGCATCGCACGTTCAATGAAATGTATATGAGCCAAATCAGAAACCCTGCTACACCAGTGATAGATACTGGTCTTATTAATATGACCAACGTTTGGGTCAACAGTGATGGTGACACAGTTGGACAAAGGTTCAAGACAGAGTTCGTCCCTGGGAAGAAGTATCGGATCCGCCTTGTGAACGCGGCTATGCACGCTCACTTCCGATTCTCGATCGACGACCATAACCTGACGGTCATTGCCAGTGACTTCGTGCCCGTCGTCCCATTTATCACCAACAACATTGCCATCGGAATGGGCCAACGCTACGATATTATCGTCCAAGCAGACCAACCTGCGGATAACTACTGGATCAGGTCCGTCCCTCAGTCAGGTTGCTCTAATATCCCGACCGGTGATAACATCAAAGGCATTGTTCATTATATGGGGGCAGACGATGACGGAGAGCCAATGACTGTTAAATGGGATTACGGAGACGACACCCAGTGTCTGGACAGGCCAATGTCAGACCTTGTCCCTTGGGTCGCCCTTGATGCCATGATCTCCAACGCAACCAATATTAGCGATGCAGTCGCTCCCATTGCTGCGGAAAACTCTGGCATATTTCTATGGACCATCGGCGGTCAGGCCTTCAACGTTTCCTGGAGGGACCCTACCCTTCAACACTCCCCAACCACTGGTATAAACAACACAATCTCTGACCCGGGAGCTATTGAACTTCCCGAAGCAAACCAATGTGTTATATTCATCATTACCACCACCCAGGGGGTTCCACATCCGATCCATCTTCATGGTAGGGCCTTCCTTTCCTCTAAATCCGTCTTATATTCTAGTTCTCGTGTTAACAATCGTGCCACTTGTCAGGCCACGACTTCTATATTCTCGCCCAAGGCGTCGGTCCCTTCTCCAAAAGCATCCCCTTGCAAACCAGTAACCCACCCAGACGAGACGTTGCCCTACTACCCGCTCAGAGCAATGGAGGGTATTTGGTGATAGCGTTTCCGACCGATAATCCCGGGGCCTGGCTTCTGCACTGCCATATGGGCTTTCACTCCTCCACGGGTTTCGTGCAGCAGATAGTTGAGCGGAAGACTGAGTTCTGGCGGTTTCTGAATCCGGAGCTCCTGAAAGACACCTTTGATACATGGGATGATTATGCCGCTGTCAATCCTTATGGGGTGCAGTACAGAGGCACTAACGGGCCGTACGAGTCTGGAATGTGATAGTGACTATGTACCACATTGGGCATACCAAAGCCTAGTAGGAGGCGATGGGGATGTATTATCAGATTTTGATTAGGTCAATTTGCCTTTCTCTAAGCCTTATGCATGATAAGCTTGGCTGTTGTATGTACAGTCTATGGCGTTAGGTACTGCTGGCGTTTGAAAACACAGGAATCCCTTGGTAGAGGTGCCTAAATATATCTTTCGTCACCAGAGGAGCAGACCCACATAACGGGGAGTGTAAACGCGGAATAGCACCCTATCGTATAGAGGGAACTTGCCAAGTCAATTACGTCACAGATATATGTAAATGAAAGTATTAAAACCCACAGTCGACCATCTCAACGGAGTATAAACAAACAGAAACGTCGGACCCGGGAAAGGGTTTGTGGCTGTGCGTCGGCTGAGGATCAAGCTACCGCCACGTTGCGCAAATAGTGGCGTCGATCTCCCGCGGTTCATTTGCCGAATTCGGTCATCTCAACCAGAAGTAGATAAAGTTTCGCTCAAATCTGCAGACCGCCCACAAGAATTATTTCAATAGCGGACGATAATGCCCCTGAGTCTGCTCTTATAAACTCGGACCGTCACTGAGGAAAAGAAGTGTAAAGATAAAAAGAGATCAGAAGAAAAGAAGAAGCAGGCATGTTATAGCCGTCGAAAGATCACCAGCAAAGATGAACGCGACAGACCGATCGCCACTTTTCGTTGTCGAAGAGGTTCTCTGTACCTACCCCATTAGCACGAGCTATGACTCGTGTCCACGATACCTCTTCTACGCTTTGCTCCTGGCAGTGTGTGTCACCCGCTGGACCGGCTGGCTGGCGGATGTTTTTCTCGGTGCAGCAGCTACATATGCCGGGACAGCTGCGATTCAAGCGTTCATTCTGGTGTCCAGTTCTGCAAACCATCGCGCCCCACAAAATGTCTCTATCCCCTGGATTCCGGACAATACCAGCCTGTGGGATGACTTTCCCGCCCTGGTCACTGAGACCAACGAAATTCATATCAGTCCTGCAGCCATAGAGCTCGACGCAGACGCCGTGCTTTCTATCGTGGTGACTGCATATCTCGTGTTCTTACCGCTCCAGTGCTGGTCGCGCGTGTTTGCCAAAGAACGGATCAGCTCTATTATATTCACGCTGTGGAATGTTCTTATGTTCGCGGGATCAATATGTTCCCTGGTCTACTGGCCCAGGTTGAAGAAGACCCCAATTCAATACGCCTTCTGCTTGCCACAGCTACCTCCGACATCACCTATATCAAGCGATGGTTGGGAGCCATGGCAGCTCACATCGACGTGGAATAATAGTGTATGGGATATCTTCAGCAATGACACCTTGCTGCTTCAGCTGAATGATGTTTGCTTCTATCCGTGTTTCAACACCACCCAGGTGCTACGCCAGCAAACCTCTCTACAGGCGTCTGTGGCTGCGGGAGAAAATCGATTCACGAGGCGTGATAAATTCTGGGGCAGAGTCATCTACTCTCAGCGGTACATCTATAGTCTGGTCGCACTCAGCATGGTGCTGAATGTCCTATTGATGCTGGTCAGGGTATTACCGTACCATTCTCGGGTTCCTTCATCGCGAGTATGGGAGATCTGGAAGGAGAGAAAGAACATCATCAGGGGTTTGAAAGATGACTTTTACGCCGCCATTATTACATCAAAAGATAGCCGGGAAAGCCTGGTGGAGAAGACACGCACGAAATATCCATTTTGGAAACGGGTATCGGGATTTTTCACCCTACGTGTGATAGGCTTGTGGGCCAAGGTGACCTTTGATGTCATCATTATCTGCGCCGTACTATTCAGCATTGTGATCAGTCCACTCACCGTTATTGCGTTCGTGGGTTGGATTGAATACTATATCCATCACGATGGGCCGTCCCAGGAAACACCACAACAGGTTGGCCAGTGGTCACCTCTGGTGTCTATTGCACTGTTGATTATCTCTGCTGGGATCCACAAGTTGAAGTACTGGGTGGCTCCTCGCCACGAAATTGAGCGTGATATCGGAGAGCTGAAAAAGAAAATTGAACGTCTAGAGACTCTGAGAGATGAGAAGTCTAACACGCGAGAGTTCCATTCTCTTCATTCTCTCCGAGATCGCTTTAGTACAGAGGGGCGGCATTACGACTCTAGCCAGATAGAATAGGGGTCGGCTTGACGAACTTTACTTTTCGGACAATATATCATCTAATGTATACCAGTTAAGTCCTATGACCATTCGACTGGCCTCGAACTCAACGAGTATCACTTGCATCTAGTCCCAGTGAATTTCTCAGGAGCCTTGTGGTATATGTGGTTAGATTTCACTTCGGACACTACATGCATCTAGAGGATCCTCATCATTCCAAGTCCTTAAATAGAACATATGGTTGCCTATCAAGATACATGCAACCACGGACGCCTTGATTTGTTTAAATAAATTCCTCACCAACTGAGAAAGGGACTGCAGTTCCGGTTAAAGCTTGTTCATTCCAAGCATGACCCACAAATATTGTGGTCAGCCTAGTGGCTTCAGTCATCCCAGAACTGCACTGTAAATCGAGTAGTATTTTAAGTATGATTCTGTACTTGAAGTCGAAACAGAGAATATTACAGTTAAATAAACAACATAACTAAGGATATTTAATCTACTAGTGCATCTAAGAAAACTCTTCAATATGCTTCTGTGTGTCTCGCAGTAACTCATAATATGTCAAGGGAGTGTTCACGGAACCCGAGGACCACGTGCCCGAGACGGCCAAACGGACGAGCATCCCGTGTTATGTGGAGACTCCCGAGCACATAGGCAGCAGAGTAACTGTCGCACCAGTATCTGACGGCGCTGGTCCCACTTTCGCTTGTCTCCATCTATTCATTGATGATACAGGTCACAGTCTACCACGGTTGCAAGTTTCCTCACCCCATATTTGGCAGGTCAGTGCGTATCTAGCCAGCCATCGGAACATATGTAGGGTACAGGACTGCTACTACTTGGTGAGCCATGGTGGTTTATGTCTATCCCTTGCGACCAATCTTAGACCTTAGCTATCCACATGCCATCAACGCGGTGCTAAGTTCGTCCACATCAGGTCAACTATCGAGAAAGTAATTACTACGACTATTATCACTACATCGGCTGATAGATAACGTTCGATTGCTCCTCAATATGCGTCTTCAAACCCTCTTCGTGGCCTGTCTCTGGTTTATCGGCTGCGTTGCTACGTCGCCACCCAGGCCAGACGATGCCAGTCCAGAATCGACCCATGATGAATCTCGCTCGCCATTTCCAATTGCATCCGGCCATGAGATCCATCTTCCATGCCACACGTCGTCAATCTGCGGAAGCCACCCTGATGAAAGCTCCAGATCAGACGACTACCTCGTAAGGACTCCCAACGATAAAAGCCTACACCTAAACTAACATGACAGTCATTGGCCTTCGCCACCGAGAACGACTCGCTACTGGTGAACAAAAACATCATTCTACCAGCTCGCCTCCCGATGCGCCTAAACGCCACCAAACACTCGAGATCCCGAAAGACAGATCCAGAAATCATCACTCTGCGGTACGGGATGAACATACTCCCCGTCCAGCGATTCCAATCCGGCCCAATAACCGACCAGTTCCGCCTGGATATCATCCTGTTCGACCAATCCGGAAACCCAACAGATATCAATATGATCTCCGTCGGTCTTTCCCGTGATGCTCAGGATGCGCTACGGATCACAATGATTACGATAAATCCGACTCCTGAAGCCTCGAGGTGTGATGGCAATCAGGCCCCGAGACATAGACACTCAAGACATTCGGAACCAGAGCCTCCGACAAAGCACGAGGGTCAGAACCATGCCTCCGATTCCGAGTCCCAGCTTCACAAATGGCTTGATGCTGGTCGGAGGTTCGGCGGGAAAAGTTACGGGTCGTTCACGTCGGCGGCTAAGGAGCGGCCTTGTAAGGAGCATTGTTTTAATCGACATTCTTATCCACCAAGCAGTTACGAGCAGAGTAGGGTGCCTATAGTGGATATCCTTCGAGTGTTTTACCCGGCTATTCTTCCGTTTTTACTTGGGGTTGTGGCGGGTGGTGCCATTTGCCTTGTTGGGGTTATGGTGCGCAGGTCTGCTGCCTACTGGTCTCGTGGGAATATGTGTGAAAGGGAGCCGGGTGGTTCCGGTACTCAGGATGAAAGGGAGGCTACAGAAGAGAAGTCGTAGTTGGTATGGTTGGGGGTTTATCTTGCTATTTAAAAGGAGTATTTCATATGTACATCGTTCTTTCACTATAACCCTATTGATGAATGACGGCTCTAGACTTACAATCTTGCTGTTTCCCTTTGTTTTGATCAATCTAAATGCAAAAGTAGTATGTCATTACGTGGATTGAAGCAAAGTCGCCACTTTTGCATTGCAGTCGGGGCAAAGGCTCATCGCGCAGCAATGCAGGTAGACAGCCGTATTCTAAAGTCTAGAAATAGAGTAACAAAACAAGCTCCCTCCATGCATGACGCATCATACCTGGGAACACCATGGTTTATTCTTAAATGTGGGGAGCGGACCAAAGAAAGGCTTCCAGGACGACGTTCCCAATTCGGAACAAGTAGAGTGGATCCATAATGAGAATTAAACCACGCAACAGTCAGAACCACTAAGGCTGCCGTTCAATGTGCAGCGTTCATTGGAACCTGCCTTTTAGTCTCAGTATAAGCACCGGGCGGAGCAAATAATTGCTTACATTTGCTAGCCCTTGCGACGTTAATGAATCCAAAATTTTGACTAGGGTCTATGTGACTGAATCAGCCCCACACAGCTATCTCGTTGGCTCATCGATGGGCATCAGGATATACAGATTTAGCAGTCCGTAGCTCGTAGACTGGTATCGTTAAGGACATGCAAGTAGCCCAGGATTACTTGATGTTTAGCCAATGTTGTGAATATCGTTAGTAAAATTCCCACGGCCCGGAATACTTTCCGACATTCCGTCGCTTCGCGCCACTGATAGTAGTGCAGCACGTTTAGCATTCCTCCTCTCCCTTGAGAAGTCTGAAGAGATTGAGTAACTGGCACAACTATAGATGTAAAGAAATGAATCACTCTACAGCCGAGTACAGTAAGTCGGATTGGAAATTGGTCCACGTTGCCTCCTATCATCAATTCAAGCAGAGGTTCACATATTACTAGCCACAACTGAATAGCCTCGCATTGCAGTAGAAGCATGCTGCCTATTGTAGCTTCTGGAACGTCTTGATCCCATATAACCATGGATAAGTGGTGGGCTACTCCAATCCCCCAGTCATGATAGGGCTCCTTCCCGGTTGGCTGCGGCTGATTTTCGTGTTTCGTACCTGGCATAGACTATATCTCCGCAGCGAGCTATTTTTCTCTGCTGTCGGCATGGGAAACGTTGCTGCCTGGACGGAGGAAATATACAAGCATGGAGTGATCCAGGCTCTGCATGGTGGCCCTCCTCTTGTAAAAACATAGGGGGCACCGAAGCGTCAACAGTGTTAGAAGTGAAGGTAGCCCTGGCATTCAGAGTTTGAACTCTATCTCCATAGAGTATGTAAGGATCCTAAGATCTCTACTTTCTTGCCGGAATTTGATCCTCTGTTGCGCTTTTCCATTCCCAGGGGCTACGGATCTGCGTAGTTGGTGATTCCAGAATTCTAGGCTTTACCTGTGGCTGCTTGGAACACTACCCAGGAAGGTCGTAAATCATCCCTACTTGATTCAATCAATGGAAACTTCCTCATGATACAGAGTAGGATAGTAGGGTTCTTGGGTGGTACAACTTGACTTTCAACGACCTTGTTAAATCGCTTCTGAAACGGATACTTGATGGGGGTGGTTTCTGGATCCCTCTGTCGTGAGTGAAAAGCAATGTTTGAGTAAGTCATTGGCATCACAGGCAGATGACGTAGTTGACCCGGCTGGGAATGGGGTTACGATGGAAGTACAGAAATATAGTATTTTTGGAAAGCGTGTTTGGGACTGGGCATCAGTCCTGATGATTGAAGGGATACCCTCACAGGATTTGGATATGGGTGTTCTACCGCTATGTGAAATACTAGGTCAGCCAAAGGCTTTTGCTTGTTATGAGTACCTTCTATCAATGACAGTGGCGGATTTTGGATGTAATTTGCGATGTGTCTGATATGCGGCACAAGGTATCTCCTTTGAGGATAGGTTCCGCGCCTGGAGCTTTTCCACAACCTGGCGTACCGGCAGCAGTGCAAATCAAAAGCAGATTCTCTGTATGACCTGCGATATGTCTACGAGATGTGTCTACCACTGCTAGACCCAGATACGAAAAGAACTGTAACAGACAGCGACATTAGGCTGATAAGGATTCGAGATGCATCGCACAAGCCAGCGCGGGATTGTCACTTCAGGCCACAGTGTTTCCTATAGTGTGATGTTTCCTCTCACACGTCAGGCATACGTGCTAGCATCCCGAAGTATATTTGATTGCCGCCCCGTCAAGGCCATGGTGTATGCCCATTGTTGGGGCGAGGCAGCACAGCTTAGTATGCAGAGAGTTCTATCAGCATCAGGCCGACTATATTGCGGGGCAATCCGTGTGCTGGCGCAGTACATGATTCATGAACGCTCCAAAGCCCGAAAGCTAATTCGGAGAATTCCACGAGAGTTACTTACCAGTGCCTAGTTCGGGACGCGTGTCATATAACGCCATTTCTGGGGCTAGTCAGACCAATAGGATAGTCCGGTATCGCCATGCATTGGCATGTCCCATGGACATGGCATAGTTTATCTTGCCTTCTGAAACAACCCATCAAGGAGTCCCTCGAAGGTGAAACACTAAGACATGTCAGAAGACAACGGTTAGTTGAATGTGGTGTCTATTTTCCATCCAATGACAACTGCGCTGCGGTAGTGCACCAGTTATTCAGAAATTGAGTCGCGCTAGATTCGACTTTATATCAAAACATACATATACAGGGGTTGATGAAATTAAAGGACTGAAATATATTCCATACTGTGCGGCGATAGATAGTATAGTATGACAGTATGGACATATTCGGCCCTCGCTCTAGATCGATGTATTTGGAGGACAGGGTTGAGGCCAAGCGAATTCGATTCCGCATCCTCACGTTCTTCTAACATTCGTTTCTAGTTTCCTTCGATCACGGTCGCAATCTTCGCCTATCTCACACCCGAGAACCATAGTCAGTGGGGTCCTTGAAGGATGACAGCCATCTCACCCTACATTATATGGTTACACATAGAGTTTATTCTAAAGTGGCCATGCAAAGCCACATAATTTCCCCATCTCACACTAAAGTAGGAACAGTTGTGGCCTAGCCAGGGCCCAGGGTCAAAAAGGGGTCGATAGCGTTTCAGTGTGGATCGCATTACTTAAATGAACAAGGCATGGTTGTGTTTGTGCTTTAGTGCTTACGTGAAAAAACAATGACAAGGATTTTTCAGAGGCATGAGAAGGTCCGTAAACCCTGACGGGGGAACGTAAGCCATGCCCCTCAGCACGTCAGTCTAATACTTAAGGCACATTTGCGCTGATCAACACAACTAGGGTATTCATCTCAGCTAACCCTGAAATGGTGTTAGTGCTTGGACCCTTGACAGGGCTTGCGCCTAACGATAAGTGTATTAAATCTCTCATACTAGTCAATATTCTGCCGGATTCAGCGGGAGAAGCACTTCCAGTAGGCCGACCCTGACCCACTGATAATTTACTCTATATCAGAGAAATTAGCGCTCGCCCGACGGCATTGTGCGCCCAGGCAACAATGAGATAGAAAGCATTGTTGGAAATTAGACTAAGCTAAGCTTTCCATACGGGCAGACTAAATTGGTACGGTGGGGCTCGGGGTCCGAGGGTTCCTCCTCCCTACCTCGAATAGACACAGATTTTTCTTCCCGATCGTTTAGGCAGCCGTATTCTCAGATTCTGGCTCCAACCCTAATTGAGACGCTGTTAAGCTCCGGCTGGGCTACGGCGCAGATGTAACCACAAACTTAGCAGGCTGTGTTATGCGAAGTTGGGACAGGATCCGCTTGGTTCGCTTAGGCGTTCGTCAGTCTTGAACTATTCCCATGGAAACTGGGTGGCCTATTAGGTGACGATGTCATCATCCTATTTTGGGATCGACGGGCCGGAAGGGGGAGTTGGCTTGTAGTATGCCATTCATGAAACGAGGCCAGAAAAATGATTTTCTTTTCTTTTTTCTTTTCTTTTTTTCTTTTCTTTTTTTCTTTTTTTTTTTTTTCCCTTTTGAAATTGTTTTCTCAAGTAATACTATTGCCACTAGTACGTAGTAGGTAAATGTAGCGCGTGGACTCCATTGGCAACGTATTTCAAGGTCAGGTTACCGTGACCAAATATTGGAGGACTAACCTCTAGCCCCTATAATGTGATCTCAGTAGGGTGAGAAAGTGGAGCCGAGTCCAATGGATAGAAGAACCAGCATCCCAGTCCCGACCCGTGCAGGCTCCCACGCAGTGGAATATTTTCCAACAGAATTTTGATTACTCGATGGTCACTGCGTCTCGTATTAATGCTGCCGGCCGCCAATGCCACGATGATCAAACGAGTTGAATGAAGGGTCTACTCGGTCTCATTTGGGACGGCCATGTATTAGCACCACTGTTGAGTAGCACAATGAATCTCGAACTAATAAAACACCCCTCTTTCACACCAAGGCATTGATTGGCGCAGGCAGCACCGAAACATCATGATTTGCACTAGGGCAAGATTGATCGTGGTGGGCACTCTAGCATTGATCCTACTATGGCTGTCGTCGTCTTCACTGCTCCGGCTCTACTACCTCCTGCGACTACCGTTCGTATGGAAAGCATCTTCGGCAGACGCGATCATATCCCAGCAACACGACGACTTTGACGTCACATTCGCGGACTACGATGCCAACTACTCCACATATGCCACAGGCATACGACCATACATACCTAGAAGGATACACCATATCCATCTAGGGGCGAACTCCCCTCCGAAAAATTGGCTAGATGCTAGAGAGGAATGTCTTAAACACCATGAATTTTGGGAAGCCCATCTTTGGACAGACGACAATGCGGACAGCTTCGTTCAAGACAACTACCCTCATCTTTATGATATGTGGACCCGCTACCCATTCAACGTACAACGCGTGGATGCATTGCGCTACATGATTCTACAGAAATACGGAGGTATGCCCCCGGAACCCCTTGCGTGATCAGCCATTCAACCATTGACCATGACTATCCATAGGTGCCGTTCTAGACTTTGACCTGGCGTGCAAGCGATCGCTGGAGCCGTTGCGTCGATTTGAGTTCGTCGCGCCCGCTGCGCATCCCGCTGGGTTCTCAATCGGCATGATGCTGGCAACGCCCAACAACCCCTATGTCCATGCGCTCGTGGAGAACCTCCTGGTATACAACCAAGTCTGGCCACTGTTACCATATGCGACCGTAATGTTCAGTACCGGTTGCCACTACGCGTCGTAAGTGCTTTCACCGAATTTGGGAATGCCCAGCTAGCCTGCCAAGGACTTTGGCTCACTTCACTACCCTAGGACCATATTCACGCTACAATCCAATCGCACCAACCTCCGTATTCTAGCCGGACCGCCGGACCAGCCAAAGATGCACATGCTCAATGGGGTAGTCAATACACCACTCTTCCGACATTTCGGGTCTTCGTCCTGGCACGGCCATGATGCGCGGTTGATCCAGTTCTTCAAAGACCTCGATCAGCGGATCTTGTTTGCTGCCCTTGTCCTTGTATTGGGTAGTACTGCAATAATCATTATGCTCTGTATCAGCCGGAGGCGCGCGCCAAAAGCAGACGATGAAGAACGTCGCTTACCATCATTTGCGATCAAATGGATGACAAAGATAGCGTAAGTGAAAAAGGACTCAGGGGGGTGGTATAATTATAATAATCTGCTTTTGTGCTTTGTCTTCAGCGTATATACAAATTAAACTACGTGCTTTCATCTTATCGTTAGCTGTTGTGCAATCCTAGTAAATAACTATGCCATCTTTTCCAACGTGTTAAACCACATATATCGGCTGACCACTAGGTATAGCGAACGATCCCATGAATACTGGCTGTCATGCTGACTGAATGCCGATCGTGAGATGCGATAGGTTTTCCACGAGCTAACAATGAGCGCTTTGTTATTGTATGCAACCAAGGGAACGACGTCATGTACTGTGTTATGCTCGACTTGTTTACCGAGTGGTGTGGTCAGGAGTGCTTTGAGGATGCGCCAGGCGAATGGGATGGATGTGGGGATTAGGTCGAGGAGGGAGGAGTATTTCCGTAGAAGTGGTGTACTCTGTAGCATGTATGCGGCGGGCGCATCTGGTGTGGACTGGATATATTTACTAGACGGGCCATTAGAGTAGTGCGTTTGGATGTAGAGGTAATGAGAACATACCGGACACCGGCGCTCACAGATCGATGGTTGATATGGCCAGATATACCGCCCTGGTCAAACGTGACTATCTGCAGGGTAGAGTCAGCGACATGGCGACAACGTGTATTTCACCAGCAGGGACTCATACTAAGTCAACATGCCACTTTTCCTTATAGGAAGAAACAAGATCCTTAACCATATCCCCGTCCCACCATTGCTTGGGATTATCTTGGAGTTCCGCAATATCTAGAACAACGCATTGATCCTCGGAGATTCCGAGTTTCTCACAGCTACTGTGAAGCTCATTTTGTCGCTTGTCGCCCAGTCCGTCGTAGTTGCCTAGACGTATATCAGATCTTCCGTTCATTGCTTCTATCGATTACCATCTACCGACCTGAAGATATAACCAACAGTGAGCGCTTTACATTTGCATCATTCTGGCGATAAGTAATAGTCGGACTAAAGAAAAGCGTCTCATCATCAGGATGTGCGGTCACCAGGAGGATACTTTTGGCTTCCTGAAATGCGATCGGAACAAGCCGAGGATCATTTGCTAGGGAATATGCAAGCAGAAGATAGAGCCCAAGAGAAGCTGCTACTATCAGCAGAGTAATAGGAAATGCCAGACGCCTGAAGCTTTGCCCTCTAACCATTCGACTGAGACGCCTCAAGAACCAAAGGACACGCATGATAGGGATAGTGAACAATATTACCCGAACGAGTAGTACAGCTGTCGAGCTGTTCGAGTATTCCTCCTCGACTCCCTTGCCAGAGAGTCATTGTGGCGGGCGGAGTCCACGGGCTCCGTCACGGTCTCAGAGTAACATCACTCACGGTCATCGAGTGGGGTCTGGAACCGTGGTTAGTCTGGGTAAGGCTGGATTAGGGCTTGATTGGCGACCCACCACCAAAGGCTTAGCAGAGGCTTAACTATTGTAACCAATCCGTGCGCAGTTAATGTGACTGCCTATCAGGCAACCCTTATTTTAGCTCGGAAGGTAGTCTTACCCTGCAGAGGAAAGGTTCCGAGCACGTTGGGTGAGATTTCTTCGAGGGCCAAAATGCCTCAAATTTAGCCCCAGGCAGAGGGGCCATCCTGACTAACACCACACCAACACTAATAGTAGCGAAACCAAGGACCCGGTTGCCTTCAGTATCCACCCATGGTAATTATTCGCCCCACAGATACCGGCGTTGTGCGGAATGGCCTAGATCGTCTTCGATTTCCATCCTGACCGTGATTGGTAGGCACACCACAACGCCTCTTATGCTCATTCGACGTGTGCTTTTATTGAAACCGGAGGGTCAGAGAATAACAGAGCGAACAATTGGTGTGTTTGCCGTTATTCACTTTTAACTTTCACACTACCTTCGGCCCAACCATCAACAACAAAAGTCTTTGAATAACACCTGACCATAGTTTGCGTTGTCTCGCGTGATAGACTTAATTCGCACGGGCGCTAGTCGGGGAAAATACCTTAGATCAACTTGAAACGCTCGCGAAAATATAGCGCGAGCAAGCTGCGTACAACAGTCCAGTTCGAACGCCCTTGAACGGTTGATTGAAACATACTGGTGGGATACTAACTTTGGGACATTACGAATCATATACATTAGTAGAAAGCTTATATGTAGAGCACTGTCACTCTGGAACATATGATACTTTTGGCCAGTCCCTGCATAGGCCAAACACCGTGCGACACAATTTCCCGACTTCGACCACAAAGTCGGTTTTTCTCCACGACCCTTGCGCATGATGGAACAGTCGTGCTGAGGGATCGTCGACGGATTTCGATCCCATATTTCCATACAAGCCTCTTCCCGGACTGCCCCGATCAGCACGAAACACAAAGCAAGATAGAGAGAAGGGACAACGTACCTAAACCCAGTAATTGGGAGCACCAAGATATCTCTGACAACCTTACTTTGCCCTCCATCCGTCAATCCGGATAGGGCATTCCATCGCAACCCGGTAGTTGTTTCTAGCCATCCCTTCACGGCGTCCGTAAAGGCAGCGGGTCCCGTAAGAAGGAGGGGATCTATCCTGTTCAACGCTGCCTGACCCTCTGTACCATGTATCCGGCTGCTCTTTCTATATGATGTGTTCTTGAGATTTGCCGAGAGAAGATCGAGAAACATCTGGAGAATGGGATGTCCTGGCGCCGCCGCAAGTGACCACTGCGTCAGCTGAACAGGCTCAGCGTAGCCCATGCGCCAGTATGCATCGCTCTCTGGCGGACAGTCTGCTTCTAGACCCACGATCGCCCGTATCGGACCGCCTGCCTCGTATGTTTGGTTTGTCTCTGAGTCTTCCCATTTTTGGAGATCATCTGTCGTAATCCAAGATGAGGGGTTTCGAAGTGGTTCGGTGTCCATGTCGCCATACTACCAAAAGTGAAAATCAGTTAGCATATCATGTCGAATCGCTTCTCGTGGAATGGCACTCAAATACTCACAATCCCACCGATCCATTTCGCCACCATGATACGAAACACATCCGATCTTTCCACGTTACTAGGGAGGGAGTAAAACTGGTCCTCTAGCTCAGGCTCAAACAATTTGACGAATTGTGCGACACCCTCATCATCCCAGAGAAAGTAGGCCATTTCGCTTTCCTCGACGGCCTGGAGCCATCTTGTTGCGCTCTGGCGCATCAAAGGCGACCATGACTCTACCTGGGTATTTTTCCATGTTTGGTGAACGATGAGTGGAATCTCAGAGTGTGATATCCTCCTCTGGGTTGACAATGTTGCTCTTTGTGTAGCTAGCTTTGCTGCGTCGACAATCGTCTCGGGGCGAGGAATCGAACCTTCAATCCATTCGTCCGGAATATGCCACGCTGCGACTTTGTTATTCACGATTGTGACACAGCAGGGATTGCGATAGCGTGACCACACTCACCTCCCCCTTTCCCCGTCCGAGTTTGTATATATTTAGAAAGAAGGGGATATCCACGCTCCGCACTTAGAGCATTGAGAGCTTCAGCATGGGACCACTGGACTGTGCAAATGAAAACAAAAGCCAGGGCAGATGCTAGGACGACTAATCGCCGGGAGCGCCAGCGCGGCAGCGACATTTTGGGTGTAATTCGTAAAGGAGGCTTGATACACGGTGTTAGTCGTCGCAAATTAGGACCTTAGCTAGCCATCCTCCTATATGTGCTGACGCATTGGTCATGTCATAAAAGAGCTGCATATGGACTAGAGGTGAATTTTGATTTAGAAAAGAACTGGGCCGAAATGGTCTACCACTGGTAGGAGAACCTGCAGCACACTTTCCGTGGAATGATGATCTCACCGGCCTTACTTTCTTCAGGCAACAGTCCGTCAGTACTTGTAATTAATGTGGGGCGAACCACTCGTCTACTAGTAAACGTATTTTTAAACCCTGTTTCCTGACAATTGGTTTTTTACATTATTGCTTTTGTCTGACAAAGCTTTGAGCTCTAGGCGAATACGGAATTGTTTGCCTCACAGCCCCTTTACGACAGGTTAGTGCGACTTTAGACATCAGAGCTTCTTCTACCCTACACCCTCTAGTAGAATAGTGTCTTGGGGCACTCCGTATTGCTTACACTAATCCCAGTCCATAGCGCTTACAACCTTGTTTCACCATGGTTTTGAACTTACAACCATACGAAGACCTCAATCATCCTTGCTTCCAAAGGGCATCTGGATGCCGTGTACCTTCTTAACACACTGCTGACATGTTCATAAATAACATTTTAAATTCCCTTCTGCACAATCAGCCAATAAAACCATGCGAGATGTTTTGTGTAAGGTCTCATCTCACACCAAGTCTAGTCACATGCCTTAAACGGCAAATCGTATTGTCTGATCTGATACCTCGTATTCTTGTCATATCCAGTATCCGTAACCTCACGTATACTAGAATTGATACGTACAACCTCATTTCTGTCCATCAGGCTGAAGTCGTTTTGAACAACAGACATATGATCTACCTTCTATCAATCTACGATCGCTTATTTCTATCTCCTCTCGTGCTGATCTAGCACATATAGTCTACTCGATATATTACCGCCTGCGTCATAGCAAATTTAGACTCTTGCTGAACAAGCCCTAAGGTGAATGTTAGTATAGGGACCGAATGAATCTCTAGTACCTGGGCAACTGTTCTATTTACAAGGACAACACGGGGAAAGGCTTAGTATCTATCTCGACTCCATGTTCCGACCAAGAAAGCTTTCGCTAAGTTCGCCACCTGAGGAAACTGATCCAATGTTCTCCAAGGTTTACGCAATGTCCCTCTCATTATCAGCACTAGCTCTACTCTGTGAAATACCTAGAATGCTGAAACGGGTTACATGAACACCACAGCGGGGTTGGATGTAGTCTAAGCATGTTGTCATACGAAGACTGCAGAGCATTTTCCACGTACTCATTAATTGCAAACGACGCACATACAGGTCGTTGGGGATGGCTTCATACTGCGAAAAACAACGTTCAATTATAGTTACATATGTACGGCCTTCTATGGTTTACAGACACGGCATCTCAGAATATTAAATGGTCGCTGAAAGTCGAACTCACTAAGCAAGCTATCGTTACTTGAACAGTGGCAAAGGCATCCTTTCTGACAGTTAGTAGACTTCAGGTTCGCTCAAACTGGATGGAGCTGCTAGTAACCGTCCACCTCATCAGGGTCTTCAACCGACCTTTGCATTCGGTCTATGCACATCCACACCAGCAATCTCTTTCAATGGTGGTAGCCTGGCGCGATTCTCCATGAGAAAGAAGGTCTGGGCGACATGCTCACTATTGGCCCAACTGTGTATCCTAAAGTACACAGGTACTCCGGGGTTAGAGGGAGTATGTCAACTGAAGACAACTATGGTTCCTCTAACCCACTCTTGCCAATACTACCACGTCCAGGGGCCATCAGCAGCTTGACGCCGATCGTGGGATGCTTCAACGGTAAAGTCTCGGAATGACGTAGCCCGTCCCTCGGTATAGTCTTTCTCGAATGGATCGTCTCCGATCGTAGATCCGTCGTCTGTGTCCCAGTACGCCGGTCGCTGATCATTGAATTCATCATACTATCGACTCACCTGAGGTCGCGTGGTCAGTGCGTAACACTATTCATCATCATGTCATACTGCTTGCCTTCGAATCCAGCTTGGTGCGCACTGCGCCCTTTAGTAGTTTCCAGTCTTCCTCTCTTATTTCTCTCGTCGAATTCAGATCGGTCAGATTGATTGAAGGGGTCAAGGCGTGTCCATCTCCACTTGACGAACATACTGGCGAAGGGCCGGTTGTCGTAGTATGGACAATAGCGTGTCAAACACCTCGTCGGTGTGCTCAAAGCCCTCCGCAAATATACTCGATCAAGATTTTTTGGGTGCAGAGCAAGGTCCAGACGGTTAATTCTGGGACACCGGTCTGATAAAGAGGTCATGTTTTGACACCGCGCGATAGGCAGAAATCTGGGCCTTGCAGCGATGACCCGACGAGGCAAGATGGCGATTTTACTCACAAGACTGCACCTCATACCTTAGATTATGAGACAAGGTGCACCTCGGGCCGTTTTATCTTCTCGTTCAGACGGGCATAACCTTCACGTTGCTTGCGGGTAAACAGACCGATTCCTTTGCTGCCTTTTAGGCGTTGTTCTTGGCGGTTTGGAGATTTAGGCTGCCGTAGGCGGGGACTCTTGGGTTCCCTAAACGACATCGCCTTGTCTGCGTTATACAAGTGATTGTTCTATAAACCGCGCATGGTGATGGTCGGCTGTCAGTTTCCTTACCCCAGATTCCACTTCTTTGTTCAATTTGATCGAGCCACTAGTATGTCTCCACCAACACAATATGCAATTTAGGTGTGGAGCCTATTGTTCTTCGGCTGCAGCTCATTGTTCTTCAAACATTCACCCCAAATGCTCTGTCTAACGCCTTAAATATCCTCTCTCCCACCAAGAAATAAGCAGCTCAATGCGTCAGGATAATGAACAAACCTTCAATACGGAGACGGAGAACAGAAACAGTACAACCAAGACATAACAAAAATCCAAAATGTCAACCATGAGAGCATTCCAATTCGACGACGTGCAAAGCGGTCTCCAATTGAGAACCGTATCACATCCCCAACCAGAGCAAGGGCAAGTGATCATACAGATCAAAGCATCTGGTCTGTGTCATTCCGACTGCATCATCCTCCAGGACGATCAATACAACATGATCATGAGGCGACCAATAGTACTCGGTCATGAAGTGGCCGGGACAATCATAGAACTCGGTCCAGGCGTCTCGGATTATCAGGTTGGCGACAAGGTCGTGGCAGGAATCCCCACACATCCTGTGGCTCAGGACAGCTTCTTCAAAGCCATTGGGCTCGGCTATGATGGCGGTTATGCAGAGCAGGCCATGGCCTGGGTGGAGAATCTCGTTCGGATTCCGTCCGGAGTTTCTTTCGCGCAAGCCGCTGTTGCGACCGATTCCATCGCGACTGCCTATCACGCTGTGGTCACGGAAGGCCGTGTCGGCCCCGATAGCACCGTGGCCATTGTTGGGCTGGGAGGACTGGGTCTCCCTGCCATTCAGATTGCTGCTATTCACGGAGCTCGGGTGTATGGGGTGGATATTGATGAGACCAAATTCCCTCTTGCCCGGGAGTTAGGGGCTGTCGGGTGCGCCAACGGACTTGATAAGTTCGACGATATCGCGTTTGATACAGTGGTTGACTTTGCCGGGGCTGGCATAACAACTGCGGCAGCAGTGAACGCCGTCAAGCCATGCGGTCGCGTGGTAGTCGTTGGTCTGGCTGCGAAGCAGATGAATTTGGATACGCATTCAGTGATTACCAGGAACATTACTTTGCAGGGGTCGATCGGGTCGAGTCTGGAAGAATTAATGGAGGTCTTAAGACTCATCGCTGACGGTCGCCTTTCTCCTATTTTAGAGGAGATTTCTTTCGACAGTATTCCACAGGGACTTGAGCGATTGGCGCAAGGAAAGGTGACTGGCCGTTTGTTCACAGATC
This sequence comes from Aspergillus arachidicola, assembly GCA_009193545.1. Lineage (NCBI taxonomy): Eukaryota > Fungi > Ascomycota > Eurotiomycetes > Eurotiales > Aspergillaceae > Aspergillus > Aspergillus arachidicola. The sequence goes on from ML737119.1 coordinate 439,171, forward strand.
CGACTGCATAGTAAAAAAGATACTGGCCGGCAACTAGTGTGTACATTTATCTTCCACAGGATAATTCACCAGGTCAGCCGTGCTTGGGAATCAGATCAAGACTATAAATTGAAGATTTTCAATTTTGAAACCTGATTGAATGTTGTAACCCTTGAGCCTTAGCTCCTGCTGTCTTATACTTCCAGTCGGTGCCTAGTCTTTGACTTATTAACAATTCCCTGTCACCAATAATGGCGCATACTCATCACTGCCTGTCTAGTCCTCTCTTGTATGCGCCACGAAAGTGTTGACACTGTCCTGAAGAATGGTAGAATCACAGTGAGTTACCGGTATGGCACATCCCCAGTCACCGGGGAAGTGAATTTCAGGATTCCAGCACCACACGATCGGGTGAAGTACACTATTTCTAACAATCAGCAAATTGCTGCTCCATGGCGCCAGTGAATGGTCAAACTAAACAAACATGGCAGTATCACCTGAAGTGACAACAACACATACATCCCTCCTTTCAATACATCGATCTCCATGTTCTCATTAACTCATTCTCTTTTCTTCATCCACCGTCACAATGTACAAGTGTGAAACTTGCGGAGCCACATTTGGGGATCAGGCTGTCTACGAGAAACACATGGATGACCAAGTGCATCGGCCTGAATGCGAGACATGCCGTCGCACCTTTGGTACCTGGCGCGCTTGCGAACAGCACATGGACGACACAGATCACTGGGCACCTCGGTTTGACTGCCAGACCTGCTCTCGAGAATTCTTCTCTCAGAGCGCTGCTGATCAGCATATGACTGCGCTGGGACATTGGAGGCCTAGAGTTCCATGTGAGACGTGTAACTTGACGTTTCCTAATGAGCTAATTACGAACCTACACATGACTGCTATGTCTCACTTCAAGAACTACTGTTACCCTTGTGGGAGACGATTTCAGAGTGAACACGGTCTCCAGATGGTAACAACTCTCCACCTGATCGCATCTGGGTCTTTGGAAGGTAGGACCGGAGCGCTGACATCTGCATGTATAGCACCTCATCAACTCGAAGATTCATCACGGTGATGTCGTCTGTCCGTTCTGCAAGCTCGACTACACATCCGCTAGTGGCCTTATCAACCACCTTGAACAAGGCTCCTGTCCTCAGGCCGACATACTGAACCGTGAAACCATCCTCCGCATCGTTCACGAGAGAGATTCGCAAGGGGTCATCACGAATCAGCAGATCGACTGGCATAAAGAAGGCAGTTCTCAGAACTCTACTACGACCAACGTCTTCAACGGATCGTGCTGGGAATGCTCCCTATGTCATCTGCAGTTCGGCTCTGCCGCGGCCCTGGATTCGCATCTTAGCTCTCCGTTCCATAAGCAAACTGTGTATCATTGCCCGAACTCGAAGGATAAATGCATTAAGGAGTTTACTACCCTAGCTGCGCTGTTTAATCACCTTGAGAGCGGGGCATGCTCGTATATGGGCCTTGAGGAGGTACAGAGGATGGTCGAGAGCATTTTCCAGTCATGGAAACCCATTGATCTTTGATACTAATGGGACTCCAACCAATTACTCTTATGAAACTGTATGCCTTGCGAACATGTGACCAGAACCTACTCAGCTCTTGTTTCAATGCGTTGATAGTACAACCAGAGCGTGTCCCGTTTTTGGTGGTTTAATTTTAATCCAATTCCTGAGACCGGTTTGCTTCGTGTTCATAGGCCGGATCCTTTTAAACGGGCAGTTGTCTTTCTCGGGATTATTCAATGCCAGCAAGTTGTTGTTATGATTTTCATCCAATCCGACATAAAGGCTCATGTGACTCTTTGGGATCCTTGTCTTAAAATATTTCATATATCAGTCAAAATCCTAAACAGGGACTAGCGCGACGCCCTATGGACGTATCGGTTAAAACCATCTAATCACTAGCCTACAAAGAGTATCCTTGACTCATACCGTGGACATGAGCGGGGAAACAACATCAGATAATGCAAGCTTTAGCGGCGTCTTTCCGAACCACGTAACCTGAAAAGCTACTCGACCCCCAATTCATTCTCACCATCACCTCCAAAAGCAAAAGGTCTACTTTGCCTCATAATCACCCCATTGAGAACAAATCGGCAGAAAAATGTCCTCACCAAGTCCCCTCGAAGGCGCCGCGCCACACATCCGCAGCCTTCTCACCACCCTCCACAAACAATCCACGACCCAGGAATCCGCCATCACAGATGCCGACTTTGAAAGCCGAACCTTCGACGACGTAATGCGCGACAAGTTCATCGCCCTCGATGAAGACAAATCTCAATACCTCTATCAGCTCTGTCGCATCATCAACGCCAAAACCGTCGTCGAAGCTGGCACTTCTTTCGGCGTGAGCACCATCTACCTAGCCCTCGCTGTGTCGGCAAATGTAGCCGCAACAGGTGGTACAGGTCGTGTCATAGCGACTGAAAACGAGCCAACAAAGGCTGCCAAGGCCCGGGACAATTGGGCGCAGTGTGGGGACGTCGTTACCAATGTTATTGACCTGCGGGAGGGAGATCTGCGTGAGACTTTGAAGAGAGATGTGGAGGCGGTGGATTTGCTGCTTCTTGATAGTATGTCTCTTCTCCTTTTCCGTATTTCATTTCTCACTTTACATTGCTAATGGTTGTCGGCAGTTTGGACTCCCATGGCTTTGCCCACCTTGAAGCTAATCCTGCCGCATATGAGATATGGGGCTGTTGTAGTTGCGGATAATACCATTTCCGCTGCAGAGAAGTATAAGGAACTATTGGACTTTATGCGCGATCCCAGTAGTGGGTTTGTTAACATGACGCTGCCGTTCAGCAATGGGCTGGAAGTTAGTGCTTATTTACCCCGGCAGTAGATCATCATTCTACTGAAGACAGAGTGGGAGTCACTATCAGGTAGGTAAGGAGGAGTTATGAACCTGCCTGAAGATTGATAATCCTGTTAAGCCCTCTCGAACTACTGTTTCAACGCATAGGATCAATCTCTGGTAAACAAGGTCACTTGGGAACGGGACTATACATACCGTAGAACGCTGCGCCTCAGCAAAACGTGATATCAATGTCAATGAACAAACTCCGTTATCGTTAAGCGTTTGATTTCATAATTAAGCACTGTATCCCAGAGGGTGCGTCCAATTCTAGAAGGCAAAGCTGAACAATCTTAAAATATGAAAAATGAAGACACCTGGATGGTATAAGTTATGTTCATTACTCTACCTTCGGAAATATATGTTTTGAAATGACGGATCATGGAATATTGGTCGTCCGGCAACATTCATACAATATACTAATAAATAGATACGGACCTGTGAGCACCATGAAGAGAGCGGTATTATCTGACATAGAATCCTTCATAGGCAGTTTCTACAACGAGGCGTTGTAGTACATGACTCAAGTTGTCGTGACTCCTAAGGACACGGATCATCTATTGAGCCGTGCCGCGGTGTTGCTTCCTGCTACCGCACTAAGCCTAGTCCGGAGCTAGCTTCCATTCTGGGCATAGCTCCCCATCATTATGCGCAGCAACATGACCGTAGTACTTGGGTAACAGAAGACAAACACCCCAGGAAAGTCGCCTTTACCATTAGCAACTGCCAGTGAACTAGTTTGAAAGCCACGCTTCGATGTATTCCACACTTTATTTCCGGATCAATGGATCGTTTATAGCTATTCTTCTCGGGGGTACATAACCGGTTTTAAGCGTCGTTTGGTTGGTGGGGTTTGCGCTTGTAACAGGCGTTGGCAGATGCTACATTGGCCTGTAACGAGAAGAACTGGAACTTCTGAATACCTGATTCAACAGCGCTGATACGACCTATGGTTTCTGTGTCGAAGCTGGGTTAAAGTGGTGGGAGATTTACCCGGTTCAAGTATCATACCTCGCCGTTTCCGGCAGGCGGGGTCTGGTCTCGGGGTAAAGGCTGGAAACAGTCTTGGACCAGGATCAGGGCAGTGATTGCGCAACAAGGTATCGTTCCATTCCTAATTTCTTCCCTCGGGATCATCTTAAACATAGTCTATTCGATGCATTTGTCAAATTGAGATATTCCGATACGGCAAGCTCGACGAGGGCTGTCGAGGCTCGAAGTTCTCTATACATGCTTATAACCTAGACGCTCATTGCTACGAGACTCGAAACAACGCAGGTATTTTGCTTCAGAATGATAGCTGACTCTCCATTTGGCTGTCTCTCTCGGCGGAGAATTCAGCTCATCCTCGGCATCTCTGTTTTTTTGGTGCTCCTCTCCTACCCATTCCGCTCATCTATCGTGCCCTCGGTGGTGCCAGCTTCCTCGCCTCCAATCGCCCGTGCACTGCCTGCTCGTACTCTTTTATCGCGTCCGCTGTCCCGTGATGGAACCACGATCCCCAAGATTATCCATCAGACATGGTTTCCAGCGGGTAGCAATATGAGCGAGCGTGCTCAAGACTGGGTACACGGCATGCGTACTCAGAACTCGGACTGGGAATATGTGCTCTGGGATGACGAAACCAATCGGATGCTTGTTGAACAGTATTTCCCTTGGTTTCTCCAGACTTACGACAGCCTCCCGAAAGAAATCCTCCGGGCGGACGTTGTCCGCAACTTCTATATGTATTTGTTTGGCGGGTAGGTCCTTCGAAACGCTTCGTCTTGCCAATCATTGCAATGTAACTAATTTCACAGGATGTACGCCGACGTGGATACCGAAGCCCTGCGCCCTGTAGCGCCATTGTTTGCCGGCCATGAAACTGCTCTTGCCGCACATCAAGATATCCTCTCGTCCGCACCATCATTCCAAAGAGCTACCGTGCAACGTGCATTCCTGGGACGCATGGCTCGCACTGTAGATATCCTGAGCTCCGCTGCGGTGCCCAACGGATGGATGGCATCACCCCCCGGCCACCCGTTTTGGCTTCTTCCGGTTCTCAACGTGATCGAGCACCCCGAGGGAACTGGTGATGGGTCTGTCGAGGGTCTGACCGGACCCGGGGCATTGAGCTTGATGATCAAGAAATACTGGGACAACTTCAAAGACAATTCATTGCGAGAGCATGCCTGCAAAACTATTCAACGGCGGCAATCATCGTGGCAGTTGTTTTGCGATGAGAGTGAGCTTGCCATGGGCGCGCACATGCAAGACGCGCTGGTGCTCCTGCCGGAGAAGCAGATCTACCCCTTTAGTTGGGTGGACGATGCGAACAATGCTTCCGTTTGTCAGGCGGCGTGGGAGAACCCGACCTTCGATCCGGAGGAGTGTAAGAGATTGATGGAGGTGGAAGCTTGGCCTAGTTACTTTATTACGTACTGTACCCATTCTTGGTGAGGCTTGTATATGCAAAGATTCTGGTTTTCTTTTTCTTTTTACCATACAATTGGATCACTCTGAGTTCTTAACATTCATAGTACTACAATATACGGGACGACTTCAATCCTGTTCACCGTTTGGCCTGTTTGTTAGGAACTTGACAGACCCAAAACATGTGACCCATATGATTATTTTCCAGAGTTTTTAGTACTCAAATAGTGTGATTAAAACGGAAGACTAAAAGGCTTGAATGGTAAAGCAGTGGGGCGGGACCCTTACATTCCGCATCCGGGTGACATGTGTTGTCATCCTAGACTCTAGACCCTCGGTACAGGAATGTAACCATTTCAAGGTTTCATCGACCAAACACTTAAGCTTAGCAGGGCCAAGAAACGAAAAGGAAGACCCGCCATTTCCCCACCCTCAATAAATTCGATTATTCGAGTAAGGGTAAACACTTATTCAAGCTAACTCTGCCTCAGCGGAATGTAACTCAGGCTGACTCGGCTCTGGGGCGCACGTACCGTGAGCTTTGTCGCAAACGGCGAAGCGGGCGCAGAGTAGGGATCGTTACTAGCTTGAACCCTTTTTCGTTAGGTATTATACGGGAATGTGGAGCGCGCTCAGCGAATGGAAAGTGCTCCAGGCAACCATTTTTAATCACCTGGTTAGGGCAACGGGCAATCACACCCTTCCGCTAGTTCCGTACAACCAGTCGAATGATACCTAGACCTCCCGATCACGAATTTAAGTAATCATCGGAGCCAGCTCATGCCTTTCTTCCATATTGCTGCTTGTTGTATTGCGATTCTGCGCGTACACTTATTACTCAACACTTGATAGCAATGGTAGACGCGCTCTAGCCAAATGGACCCCACTTAACGACCTGTCTTACATCGCTCCGCCGCCTTTTCTTCCTCTGATCGGGGGCTGGGATTGTGATTAGAGTCAATTCGCAAAATCTTAAACTTCTTCTCTGTGTCGGAGAAATACCATGGGAAACGAAAGAGGTGATATGGCATATCAAGAACTCAATGGCGGCAAAAGGCCGACATGGAATCTCAGCTTAGATATTCTGTACGTAGTTTGGGTCCCCACTCTTGCCATCACTAGCTGACGGTGATCAGATCCTGGGTCTTCTGGTCAAACCTCACGGTCTTATTCAATAAATGGATATTAGACTCGACGGAATTCAGTAAGTTCAATACGGTCGCTTTGCAAGGAAATTATTCCGACTAACTGTCTTGTTAGGATACCGTGAGTGGGTTGCTATCTGAGTGTGCTTTCACTTGCTAAACAATTGCAGCGATCCTTCTCACGACATGGCACCTTATATTCGCTACCGTGGTCACTCAAGTTCTGGCGCGGACAACGACATTCCTGGATGGCCGGAAGAATATCGAAATGAGTAGCCGACTGTATGCACGCACCATGGTACCCATTGGTCTGCTATATAGCGGCAGCCTTGTCTTCGGGAATATCGTCTACCTCTACCTCAACATATCATTTATTCAGATGCTGAAGGTATTACTCCTTCGCTCCTGTCGATCTTATTCTGTACGACAAAGACAATTTGAAGCTGACAATACTTGCAGGCCGCCGGACCAGTCGTCACCCTCCTCGTCAGCTGGTCATGGGGGGTAGCAACCCCATCAATGGAGGTACTAATCAACATTCTAATCATCACATGCAGCGTTGGCCTTGCTGTATCAGGTGAAATCCAATTTTCATTACTTGGGATATTCTACCAAATGGCCAGTCTCGTCTGCGACGCGAACCGTCTCGTAATGATGCAAATTCTGCTCTCTGAAGACGGCCAGAAAATGGACCCGCTCGTCAGTCTCTACTATACAGCGCCGGTCTGCGCCGTTATGAACTCGATCATTGCCTGGAATACGGAGCTCAGGGATTTCCACTGGAGTGTTGTCCCTAACACTGGCTATTTGACGCTGTTGGCCAATGCTGTGGTGGGATTCATGCTTAATGTTTCGATCTTTGTCCTTGTGAGTCACCTGGTCCAGTGAAAGCAACGAACAGGCTAACAATGTCCTCAGATCGGAAAGACGTCGGGACTGACGACGACACTTGTCAGTATTCCAAAGAATATTCTGCTTATCGTTGCCTCGGTTGTACTTTGGCATACGCATGTGAGCACAATCCAGATCGTGGGATATTCGATTGCTTTGCTTGGATTAGTGTACTACTCACTTGGGTGGAGGACAATCAAAAGTAGTATAGAGAACATTAAGGCTTGGAGGAAGGATCCTGCGGGAGGTATATATTCGGATAAAGTCTAATCATATGATTTTATGTAATAAAAGTGAATGCAGGGGGGTTTTGGACGAGCTGGTGGCTGTGGGAGTAATACATAGTTGTGTCCTAGTCACAAAGGTCGAGATTATTTTCAAGTGAACACCGACGTGCAATTACCTCCTCATATATTAGTTATAGCGGCTCTAGTGTCCAGAGAATATGATATCTAGCCCGCGTCATTGCCTTTCTCGCACAGATAATGCACTGCATATTCGGGGCTAGATGTCCAAGTACCGATCTAGCTAGGGTGTCTATGCTGTCTGGGACGTAAGGAGTATCTGAGTTAACGCGATGCGTTAAAGTAAACAGTAGATGGCCCGCCAATCTACTCCAGTGGTTCATAGTTCCGCATGTAGGTGTCTAAGTTCTTCATAATATTACTCTTGAGTTGCAGCTTGGTACTATTCGCTGCATACGTAGGAGTTTTGTTTAAAGTCTACACGATAATTGTCTACCTGAAAAGATTGTCTAAACACTATTTCCTCATACAAGGTTTGGAACCCTAAAGTTTCCCCTTAAACCAAGTTTAGCTTTGCTGCATGGAACCTCCAGTAATCTTCAATAAAATCTTATCCAAACCATGTCCTTTAAAATATAATAACCTCATTTTATGCGCAAGGAGCTTGCATCAAACATATATTGAGTCCTATTCTGGAACCTCCCCCTGTCTGCGGAGTGGACCGCACGCCCTATAGGATATGGGTGCCCTCTGTGGCGCCCCACTCTCAGCGTCTATCTGGTAGATTCTTGCAGATATTATACCCCCGCAGGAGAAGTGTATCGATGTTTTTTTTCAAATTCCTTGTAGTACAGAGTACGATAGTCACACATGATCTTGTGGAGATAAAAGCGGCCATAGCTGATCGGTATTCGGGCCGAATGTTAGGTTCGACATGATGATCGGATACATTACAGGAAGAGTTACCTGAAAACTACAACAGAGCGGCTGATGAATGAGATCTATCGAGTTCATTTAAAACAGTACTCCGTAAGTTCCGCGCGGCCCAACTTGTTTAGTATTCAATGAGGGCGATCGTCGCAACCATGTGACCTATCGAACTTTCCCCTGTCGATCTTTCTATTTTCTATCGCACTTTCCCATGTTATTTTTCTGCCATTAGCTTTCCAAGGCGCACTGATGTTTTCATTGAATAAATGTCAATATTGTGGTGGTTTAGGGTTTCCAATTGCAGGCGGGATTACCTGTTTCGGCGAAGTGGCCGACGCGTTCGGCTTCACAGAGACCACAAAGTTCAAAACACAACAGTGGACTCGATAATGGATATAAGGAGACAAATCCACGGTTTATTCTGGTTCTTTCAGCATCGTCATGACCAAAGCTCCAGATTGATCTACCGGCACTGAAGTGTCCGCATAATCTAATTCTAATACAACTGACTCCGCCATATCGTCAGAGAAAACTTCGCCAATATGGTTTTCACGATCGCGATATATTCTATATTACTTTTATTGGCGACCATCAGCCAGTCAGTGGCAAAAAATATCTTGCCCCTGGGTTCGGCAAAACAAGATGAGCCTCTCCCACCGAGTCAGGACCCGTTCTATACACCCGACGAAGACTGGGAAGCCTCAGAACCAGGGACTATACTCAAGACACGCAGTGTCACGATCGGGTCAATTATAAAATTGCCCACTCCTCTCCAGAGTGCTCACCAACTTCTCTACCGCACGACAGACGCTCAGAACCAACCTAGTTATGCGGTAACAACGGTGTTGATCCCGATCAATGCTCAATTTGACCGTCTGCTTTCCTACCAAGTGGCATACGACAGCCCCAACCCCGATTGTTCGCCATCCTATACAATCCAGTTTGGTGCCCCGACAGCGGCCGATGATCCTGTCTTGGAGCTTTCCATCTTGGCGGAACCCTTCATGCTGGCGGGGATACCTGTTAGCATACCAGATTACGAAGGCATTGAATCCTCCTATACAGTCGGAACGCAGGCGGCATATGGCGTCCTTGACTCACTCCGCGCCGTTTTGAACTCTACAAAGATCACTGGAATTCAATCCAATGCCACGACTACTCTATTCGGCTACTCTGGAGGTGCTTCGGCATCGGAATGGGCGGGAGAACTTCAATCATCGTATGCGCCAGATGTAAAAATAGCGGGGGCTGCGATAGGCGGTCTTCCTGTGAACGTGACTGAAGCCTTTCCTATCATGGATGGAACCAGCAATTCAGGTCTACTTGTGGGCGGTCTGAACGGCATTGCCAATGCTTTCCCTCCAATTGCCGAGTATATCGAAGAGCATCTCAAACCAGAGTTCAAGTCGGAGTTTGATCTCGCAATGACAATGTGTGCAGCTAGCGTCTTCAACTCGAGTGATGGCTATGTTCCCCAATTGGCCGACAAGAATATCTCGGCGTTCTTTGACAATGGTTGGGCTGTTGTCTCGGAATTTGCGGAACTATTGGATCCCGTCTGGGTTATGGGCCAACACGGGGTTCCAGAGTTTCCCATGTTTGTGTTCCAAGGAACAGCAGATACCACAGTGGGTAGTCTTGGAAATGCGACCGAATTGGTACAGCAGTACTGTAATGATGGAGCTATTATACACTACGCACAGGTGGCTGGGGCTGACCATATTCCGGCGCTCTTCCGGGGATTCCCCAGGGCACAGGCATTCTTGATGGATATCTATAACGGTGTTGCACCGGACAAATGTACAGATACTGAAGTGCTAATCATATAGTGATTTTGTAGATATTGATTGATTCGCCAAGAATATATGTTTTCGTTCAAGTTAACCTCTCATTACCTGCCCGGAAGATTTAATGATTGCTGGAGGAAACCATAACCCAGCAACTTCCGTATATACAAACATACTTCGTAGATTCACACACAGGATATTGAATCGTCCATTATTCCAGACAACCATAAACCAACCTCAAGCAGTCCCCATCTTCGCAAGTAAAACTACCACCGCTAACTCCGAGAGACCCCACCATCTAAAGCAGACTCCCTATCCAACAACTGCACCATACCCATAGAGTGCGGCATCGAATCGACAAACCCATTCCTAGCATACAACTTACGACCCGCCACATCAGCAAACAAGCTGACATAAGTACCCATCAACCTCCCATCCGGCGCTCTTTCCGGAGGAGGCGCCAGCGAGCGAATTCTGCTCATGAGATTCTTCAAAATGGCATCGCCCAGTCCCTTACGCTGGTGATCGGGCAGCACGGCCATATCGGCGATGTGGAAATACCACCCTCCGTCACCGATGACACGGCCCATGCCGACGGTGACTTCATCGCTTGTTGTATTGTTTGAGTGCGATATATCGATGTCCTTGTTGTCTGGCTCTGGATTCTGGTTGTATGTGAGGTAGCAGCCGTACCAGCTGCCGCGCATTGCAGCCTCGGCTTGGGCGGCGCTATGCGGGGATAGACCTGAGGCGGAGCGGAGGTGGATGTAATCTCGTACTGAGGGGTAGCCTTGGCGGAGGGTGTAGCCGGGTGGGAGTTTGGCTGTATTTGACATTGTTGCTTTTCTGATCTGCTAATTGGGTTCGAGTTATAGAGTATAGTGTCGAGTACTTCGGGGTGGCTATATATATGGGGTTATGTGAGGGGCGAGAACTCCGTAGGTATCGGACTACGGAGTAGTTTCGGAGTTCCAGTTGTCTTGGGTCTATGCCTTATATGGCTTGGCTTGATATGCCCTAAATAATCATTAGGTTGAGCATTATTCCTCCATATACAGAAGTATAGTTGTCTTCTATTTTGATTGGTATGGATTGATGCCTGGATATGGTTGCATTCTACTCCTGTTTAGATAATATCGTCGGTTTTGGGTAGATCTTGCCAATGCAAGGAGGCTTTACTGGACGGGTCCATTCGATCATAGAATGGTAATAGCCAGAGGAAAGCTTCAACAGGAGAGCATAGTGGTGAAGATTAGGTAGTTAATGTGAATTGGAATCCTTTAGCGTACAATGTTACACGACAGGAAGAGTAATGACGAAATAGCTGCAGCTGACAAGGTGCATGTAAGCCTTGAATTCTAAATCCCACTATTTGCTTCACGGAATGCTCCTCGTATTCAACCTGGGCAGAAGGCAACCACTTTGCTGGAACCCCCTTATGTACTTCTGGGCGCTCGATTACTTTTCAGACGGACAGCACATGCGCAGAGCATCCCATCACCAGTACAAAAGATCAGTGATAAGGAGCATTTCCAATATAAGAGGCATTTCAACTACCGCACTATGCCCATCAATCAACTGATTAGTATTTTGACTCTCTCAGCTATTCTGACATATGCCATCGATCTCAGAAGATACGAATACATCGTCGTCGGATCGGGCGCCGGCGGTGGCCCCCTAGCAGCGCGACTTGCTCTAGCAGGTTTTACGTCCGGCACTATGCCGATGAGGCGCGTCAAGCTCGCGATTTTAAGACGGTCTACGAAACGCCGGGTGGAAGGCAATACGTAGGCCTTGACCCTCCCCCGAGATCGAAGATGAACGGCATCCTCTACCCTCGAGCTGGAACCTTAGGAGGCTGTACCGCACACAACGCCCTGGTTGCTATCTATCCGTATCGCTCGGATTTCGACTATATTGCTGGGTTGACTGGTGATTCATCGTGGAGGGCAGAGAACGTGCGGGAATACTTCGTACGATTGGAGAAGACCTTGCCTTTTTCCGTTAATGATGCTAAGCGCAACGGGCCACGGGAGCTTATAGTCTCTGTTCGCGATGCGGTCAATGAGGATGGGAGCAAGAAATATCCTCTTGACGTTCGGATGGATTGCTTTGTTACAAAGATTATATTCGATACTTCTGTTAGTCCACCTCACGCAACTGGCGTTGAGTTCCTCGACGGGGAGTATTTGTACACAGCCAGTCCCCTGTCTATGAAAGGCAAATCCGGCATTCCCGGCACTGCGACTGCCTCGCGTGAGGTCATTGTCGCTGGAGGCATCTACAACTCGCCGCAATTATTGAAGCTGAGTGGAATAGGTCCATAATCTTAGAGATGACTGTATAAAATTAAGAGATTCAGAACTTATAAGTCTTATCAAATATAATTGTGGATTTTAAAAATTTATTTATTTATCTTAAAGACTAAGCTTTTTAAAATAAAAGCTGAGAGGTTACATTCTCTACGTAGCTTTTGTGGATAGAGTAGTCAATACCAATATAAGGAAATTATTACCAGAATGGAAGAATATATTACAAGACAGATTTATATATATCCAGTTTCTAATACCTTACTTATAGATCCTATTATCTAGGGAGGAATGGGCTGTTAATATCTAGCCCGTTGTTAGGGTTTGGAAAAAGATTTGATATACAAAACAAAAAAGCATATTTGTAGTGCGTCTATGAATCATCTAGTTGCAGATATTACCTACAGTATTTAAGTATAATAGTAAAGTGCACAGCCCAGGCCAAGTTTGAAGAGTATCACAGCCTAGTACCATGCTGGATAAATTTGGCACAAGATGACATTGTGGTGATCGGTATTTGGGGCGGATAACACCTATCTCCGTGCATGTTCCGGGCCCACTCCGACCAGCATCGGCGAGTCCGAAATATTTCGGGGGCTTCTGATCGAAAAATGTATTGGATCCCGAAATTCTTCGGAGTAACCAAAGAAGGCTGACTTCGATGACTGTTGGAGGAAGTACGGTTGTTAACCCCGAGTTGCTTATTGAAGTCGATAATCTTCACAGTCAGTCATCCCCTGCCAGAGGCCGGGCTGATGACGTCTTCATTGCTCCCCTCCGCCGACATTATATAAGGACTTGTTGCACCCGCTGCCCTGGACCAAATCCCATTGAATTGAATCCCATCGACAACGACGAATACTGTTTCGCAGTCGGTCATCCATCAAAATGTCTCAAACTGTCAAGTCTGTCGCTATTCCGGGCGTCGCCTGGGAGATCGCCGCCAATATCCACTTGCCGCCCAAGTTTGACAGCAAGAAGAAGTACCCTGCTGTGGTTTCGGCCCACCCAATCGGTTCGTGCAAGGAGCAAACCTCAGGAAACGTGTATGGCAAGGCCATGGCCGAGGCCGGATTTGTGGTTGTGGCCTTTGACGCCTCATTCCAGGGCGCTTCGGGCGGAACGCCGCGCTTTGTCGAGAACCCCGAGTTCCGTGTTTCTGACTTCCGCTACGTTGTCGACTACATCCAGACACTCCCATACGTGGACCCGGAGCGTATCGGTGTCTTGGGAATCTGCGGTGGCGGTGGCTACGCTTTCCACGCCTCGATGACGGACTACCGGTTCAAATGCTGCGTGGGTGTCACCCCGGGCAACTTCGGCCGTCTCGCCCGCGAATCTTTTGGCGAATACGACCCAGCTGGCTCTCTCGAAAAAATGGCCAAACAGCGCACCTTGGAGGCTCAAGGTGCCGATCGCTTCGTGGTCAACTACCTCCCTTTCGCAAATGTGGCTGAGGCCAAAAAGGCCACTACTGATATTGACTTGGTTGAAGCAACGGAATACTACAAGACCGAGCGGGGTCAAGCCGAGTTTGGCTGCACCAGCGGACTGTTCTCTTTCAATAGCGCTGCGGTCTCTTGGGATGCCTTTGCATATGCCGAGAAGCTGATGACTCGTCCTTTCTTGGCTATCGTTGGCGATCGAGTCGGGGCTTTTGGCGCGTACCGGGATGCTAACGAGATTTACGCCCGTGCTGCCTCGAAGGAAAAGAAGCTGGTTGTGCTCCCTGGCGTTTCTCACTACATGTTGTACGATAAGCCTGAGGCTGTGAAACCCGCCCTCGATGAAATCTTGCCATTCCTGAAGCAGCACCTAGGGGAGGCCGCATGAATGTGCATAAATACTGCGCGAATGGTGGCGAAAATATCTTTGCAAAGGGCAGGTGTTGCCGTACGGGCAACTTTCCCTGCCATATTGAGCACGTTAGGTAATAATCAATATTATTATTTATACAACCGTTAGTGAATCTTTCCGCTCTGTCAAGTAGATTTATCTGGCTACTGAGCCAATGAGGGAATGGTCCATTCAAACTGCGGGTCGATTGTAGCGGCTAGCGCCTCTCTGGACAGTGGCCAGTAATCGCCACTGACAGCTTATATCAAGGGCAAAGGGCGAGAAAAGCCCCTGTATTTGTGTAGTCGCACAGAGTTAAATAATACTCCGTTACTTATAAAATTGTATAGATAATTAAAATTATAGTTATAAGTTTTAGATTATTGGGGTTTCTGTAAATTTATATAGGGAACCAATGTGGCTATTGTAGTGCTTGTAATTAATGGGGTATTGCAACTAACATGGTTGCAACTAACGGGGTTTCTCAGTACCAAAGTTGTAGTTGACCTATTCGGCGTGGGCAAGAACCTTCAAGATCAAAACGAAGCAATGGTACAAGCTCACACCCCGAAAGACCTTTCCTCTCTAAAGGGCTGCACGTTTGAATTTTACAGCCAGCCAGACCCATGCCTGGCGCGCTGGATAGAATCAGGTCTCGGCGACCGCGGCATCTACAGCGCTTCAGGCGGTGCCGCAGTGATGCTGTACAAGAGTACAGCCACCACTGACAATAATGTCGATATCAATATGTTCGGAGTTATCGGCAACTTTTGAGGTTACTACCCTGGCCACGCCAACAACACCACTACCAAGCACGACTGGTTCACCTGGTCGGTGCTCAAAGCTCATCCGCGAAATAACGCTGGCACAGTGACACTTCGGTCTGCAGACCCGCTTGATCCTCGGGAGATGGTGTTCAATTACTTCGACACCGGCGTTGGCAACTACAGAGCAGACCTGCAGGCTATGTATGAAGCACTCGAGCTTGGCCGTAGGGCCTTCAAGCTTCAGGTTCTTCCTATTTCTGAGGTCTTACCTGGTACGAACGTTACATCCCAAGAAAATATCGAGAGTTACATCAAGGATACCGCATTGGGGCATCATGCTACGTGTACTTGTCCTATCGGTACCGACTATGACCCGATGGCCGTTCTTGATTCCAAGTTCCGGGTACGTGGAATTGACCGGTTGCGCGTGGTTGATGGTTCTGCTTTTCCTTGTATACCTGGCACGTTTCCTGTTCCGTCTATCTCTATGGTGGCGGAAAAAGCTGCAGGTGTGATTTTGAGTGAGATCAGTACCGATCAAGAACAATGAATAATGTAATCGACGGGAATGGTGTCCCAGTCTAGCTTTAGCTCACATACGCTTAATTCTATGGAATCAATTTCTCGCCCCTGACACAGATACAGGTCTATCCTCTTCCCGTACCAACCCCATCTTCGCAAACTTCCTCACAACCACTAAAGTAGCATAATAACTAAATGGCAACGCAAAAGACCACAAACCCAGATTAATAGCCGCAGTAACAATCAAAGCCGTCGGCACAGCCTGCACACCAAACCCAACCGCCACACCGGCTGTCTCAATCCCCCTTAACAAAGAACTATATCTAATCTGATCACCAGGCGAATCCGACAGATTCCCAATACACCAGTAGATATAGTTCTCGACCATACCCAAACTAATGCGTTCGAACATGTAGACCCCAAATCCGCGCCCAAACGCACTTTGATCCGCCCAATCCAGAACAGGCTTTGTATGTCTGTATTCGTTTTGGATGATCACGGCCCATATCCAGGTTGTGGTGTTCATGGCTGCAATCAGGACGTATGTTGTTATTGCTCTTGCCTTCCGGTTTGGAAGCCAGGGCAGGTCGACGAGTGTACCGCCCAGCCAGGTAGCGAATGTGCCGACTACGGCCGAAAGGAAGCTGCCGAGGGCCCGGGAGCGAACCGTGAAGTAGGTTGCCAGGTATGTACCCGGGTATGCTTGGATCCAGCCGAAGTACCAGAACAGGGGCGTGAGAAGGAGAATGGATTTACTTCGCGCAAGACGCCACATGGCGCGGAGTTCTGTTCGCCAGTCTATGTTCCTAGGCGCTTCGATGCGAGTTCCGTCGTCGCGTTGGACTTTCTCTGGGTTCGATAGTAGAAGGCCGAAAACAAGACCCAAGCATTGAATGGCGATGAAGCCGAGATAGGTTTGGTAGTCTACTTGTCCGCGTTGGTTGACATTGTGGTTGATCCCTAGGGAAATGGCACCGCCGATGATGTTTCCGAAATTCCGGAATGTGAACCACGTTGCGATGTAGCGACCTCGTTTGTGCTGTTCCGGATACCCTGTTGCGATGGCGCCTTCGACGCTCCAGAAGAAGCCGGCGCTGAGACCGCAGGTTATGGAGCCGAGATAGACGAGCCAGGTTGCGCCGGTGCGGTTGTTCAGATACAGACCTGCTGCGTAGAGCGGATAGCCGATTGAACCGATTGCCAGAGTGTAGCGGAACCCGATTATGTTTGTTAACCAGGGGCCGGCGAAGCAGGTTACGGTCATGAAAGCGTAGAGCAGGGCGTTGGCGGCGTTTACGAGGTTAGGACTTTGTGAGCCACCCACTCCAAGTCCGTTCATGGCGCTCCATATCCCCGGGGCACAGAAGGCACAGAGGCCAACAACGAGGATTTGGAATAGGGTACTGCGAAAGAAGGATCGCCTTTTTTGCAAACGGTTCGTGCTATTGTCTGGTAGTGTTTGAGATACTTGTTCACCAGACTTGCCGCTTATGGTCATGTTGAAACAACAGAACGGTGTTCAGCTCTCTTCTTTGCTTTAGCTGATGTCTTGCCCCTCGAGGTTTATCGGAGTCTCACTAGCACATGCTGTCAGGTTCCTGACTATTATAGATAAATATAACTCATCATTTCCCGAAGCACGCAACTTGATCCCTCACTTGCATGATAGCTATATAACCTCGGCCATTGCCACGTCAAGAATCTCAAGGAACGATAAGAGGAAACCTAGACTTGTGGTGCAATGTCGAAATTGGCCACTCATGACCATCAATCCCTGTTTTTCTCGAGGACTATCACAAGCAGTTGCGAAATGGCGGGGTTGGCGCAATCTTGGCGCCACTGAGCACATCATCGACCTATCGCACGGGGATAGTAGATGCGGGGATAGATAGCAGTTATATACCCAGTAGTTCAACATCATTATCCCTCCCCAGACCCAAAGAATCCAATCCATATAGACACACAATGACTACCTCCATCGAGCAGTTGAATATACCGAGCCTCCACCTCACGGACCCCCCATCTCCAACAATAACATTCGAACCCTTCACTCTCCCCGCGACCAACCAACGCACCCTCGGCCCACCCCACCCCAGCAACACCGTGATCCCCCTAGCCCTACGCCCAACAGAAGACAGCAAGAAATCCCTCACCCTCGACTCCATCATCTCAACAATCCAAACCCTACAATCCCGCGATCAAACCTTCACCAAATACCTCGCGCGCCACGGAACTCTCCTCTTCCGAGACCTCCCAATCCACAACGCCGGAGACTTCAGCAAATTCGCCCATGCCTTCGGATACAAACCGCACGAGATCATCGGCATCGTCGTTGATCGCCCATTACTGGCCCCGAATGTAGCCCCCGCTAACGAGGCACCGAAGGAAGTGCAGATCTACAACCACAACGAGTCGCCGCAGGTTCCGCATGCGCCGGAGTATATCTTCTTTTACAATCAGCGCGCTCCGGCGAAGGGTGGCGAAACGCCGATTTCTTCTTCGTTAGAGCTGTTCCGTCGTGCGCAGGTGGAGATACCGGAGTTTATTGATGAGCTTGCTGAGAAGGGGATTCTGAGTAGGGTTGCTTATGATATTGAGAAGCAGTATGAGGGCGGTTCAACATTGCGCCAGGCATTCGGAAAAGAGATCCAAGATGGTGACAGCGAAGAGACGAAGCGGAGGAAGATCGAAGCACAGATTGCTCGGTATGGTCGCGGGAAACATACGACGTGGGAATGGACCGAGACTGGGATCGTACTGACCCATCGCCTGCCGGTGATTCGGACGCAGCCGGGGACGAATCTGCCCACCCTGTTTACTGGGCTGGCGTCGTACTATAAGAGGCTGCAGGCAAACGACGAGAGGAAGAATGTTACACATCAGCTTTATGGTGATGGGACGCCTATTCCGGAGAAGTATCTGGCACATTTAGCGAAGATTACGGATGAGATTCGGGTGTTGCATCGGTGGCAGGAGGGGGATGTGTTGGTTTTTGATAATATTATTGCGCAGCATGGGAGAGAGCCGTGGGAAGGGGAGCAGACGGATCGTGTGGTTTTAGCGAGTCTGTTTGATGGGCCCTTTGTGCCGGGTGCTTATGGATTTGGGGATTGGGCACAAGTTGTGCAGGCACTTGATGGGTAGGGTACAATTGACTTATCGTAAATTGCCCCAGTAGAGTTCCACTTTTCTCTGCTTTAACGCGTTCTCTTAGACTCGGAGGTATGGGTCAAGGAGGGTATTGATATATGTTCTGAATTAGGTATTTATTGGGTGTCATGATGGAACGAAAGCATAGTAGTAAAACATAATGTACGAAAGCTATTTCCTGAATGAAAGATATGTTCCACCTGACCAGTTTGAGCGCGACGATCTGTACATGCAAATAAAAAAAGCCTTATTGCGTCTTGATTAACCACCCTACGGCGCCGATCGCACCGGCGGCGATCATGACAGTCAAGATCCAGGCTCCGGCCCGATCCGCTGTCTCAATCGGCTTCGCCTTAGTGGGGTCTTTGCTGCTTTCGTTATTATCGATGTGATGTTCAGCTGCGTCGGGATTTGTATCGATGGTCTGTGGCGACTTGCTCTCCAAGAGCATCAGGTTCGAAGTAATTCCACCCAATGCGGCCATTTGAACTTCCAGGCCCTTCATACCATCCCAAGTGTCTTTGCCCCATGTTTCACCACAGAGATTCTCAGACTCACCCGAGCACTGCTTTGCGATTGCTTCTGCAGAGCCTTGCAATTTAGGAGTAATTCGCTCCGCGGTAGAGGGAACCAAGATAGCGGTATGGGCCAGCCACATAGCCGTATATCCCTTGAAACCCAGTTGGTTACGATCGCAGCTCATGATAGGCTCGCAGGCCACCTCAGACAGCACATTACCGCCGTAGGTGGACGGGAAGAACGTGGCAAAGGTGCTTTCTAACAAGCCATTGACGCGCTTCAACCACTTCTCGTCACCATTGGTCTAGTTACAGATCAGTATGCTGGCCAGAAAACATGCAGACTCGGATGGAATAACCCACATAGTTGTACATGAACGCGGCACCGGACAAAAAGGTTCCGTAGTTATACGTCCATTGGTTGTTGCCGGAGTCTTTGCAGTTGTTCTCATTTGATGTTGAGTCGGCCACATACCACTTCTCGGTGAGGATGAGAGGTGAGCTCGCAGACCAATCCCAGATCTTCTCTGCCCACTCTGCGTAGGTTTCATTCTTGGTGAACCGGGCTAGGCGAGCGGACAACTCGAAAAGACCACCGTTCGAAATGGAGTTCTTCATGGTGTAACCCGCCTGGTAGGGCCAGATCTGCCAGCGCAGACCACCATTGCAAGCGGTCTCATCCCACCGCTGAACCTGCATATTGAAAACGGTACGAGCCAGGGAAGTCCAAGTGGGTTTACCCGAGATTTCAGGGAACCCGGTCTCCGACGCGGTGATACTGGCAAGACCCCAGAACATTTGGTCATCGTTTCCCTGGTCAAGGTTAATCATGTCATCTATCCATGGGACACGTCTCAAACCTACCAGCCATTGACTATAGTTCGACGAGAAATAATCGTAATTCTCACCCGACTGGAACATAAGGTCATGTGACACGACCTTGTTGTATTGCTCGACGCCAGAGGTAGCCCAGTATTGAATCAAGGTCATGAACATGGCGCCAGCAATGTACCAGGTATCGGTGAGCTTGCCGGGGATACCTTCCGTCTGATTCTGTGCATAGAAGTCCATCATAGGATCGGCGATCTCCTTCCCCGCATTGGCCAACGAATCTGGAAATCATGCCCTAAGAACTCGTACTCTTTCACCCACATAACCGAATTAGGAAATAGAAAACATCGACATACCCTTACTATTCACCTGCACGCTGAGCGCCGACAGGGCCACCTGCCCCTGAAGAAGGAGCAGGACAGCTCCGCCGAGCTGTTGCCAACTTAGTCCGCGCATGGGAGGGATTGTGTGTTGTATGTTGTATGTATTATGAACGTGATTTATGCTTAATTCTGGTTTAGTCGCCCTAGTTTACCTCCAGCTATGGGAGGGCCTGGTATGACGGAGCTTTATTTTTTCCCAGGGGCGATGGGAAAGACATTATTATTATGTGGTGGAATTTTAAAGGGGGGAAAGAAGAAGAGGGAAGTTTGGCAGTGAAACGCCAAGGGACGAGTGTATCCGCCAAGATGTCCACGCCACAGTCGCTTCGGCCAATGGGATCACCGCGCTGCCTGCTTTTTCGGGAGGTTTAGCGCGCGCCAAGTCTCGGGCTTTTCCCTCGCTGCCTGTTCGTCCTTTATTAGGGGTTCATGTCAGTCCCAGATCGCTCTTGCCCTGGGTTTGATCGTCTTCGGTTCCGTCGTAAGTATGTTTTCCCCGGACTGTTGCTCCGTCCGTGACGAATCTTTTTGCTGTCCAAGACTGGACAAGATGGTTATTTTTTGATTGAGTTTCTAGGCGACATTTCTCCCAAGGTACTACCCCTACATTGGGACGGAACGCGGCGCAATAATGAACTTTCAGGCGATAGGGGGTGCAGGGGAAAGTCAGGGCACATAGGCTACCTTCTAGCTAAAGGTACCACCTCAAAACTGTCTCCTCAAAATCTCAAGCCGGTGGGGATCAATCACATTGGATTCCTTGCATATACTCCGTACGTCTACTATAAATAGTACTGAAACCAGGGTTCCACATCTGACCAGCTGACGGTCGTATTCGTTTACAAAAGGAACAAGATCCCACCATCATGCGTGCATTGTTTGTCTCGCTTTCTGTTCGTGATCAAAGAGACTCTCGCCTCTTCAGAAAGGAAATGAGATCACAACTCAAGTATTGGACCGTCTCCACAGGAGAAAAGCAAATAGTGGGGCACGTGCCCTGACGCCTTTCCCCTTTGGTGAATTTTCACTCTTTCAGCTCTCGGGACTTCCGCATCCGTCAACTCATCTCATTCCCCTTTAATTGCGATCTATCTGCATGCCTAACCGATCTTTAACATAGCCACAACTATTCCCTATCTATGCAACAGAGCAATGGAACAGTCCCAAAATTGCAGAGTAACCAAAGGAAACCGAAAGGCCGAAAGGAGAACTAGCGGAAAAGGTTACAACCGGGCTAATGGCCCATCACTTCTGACCACGCCCAACGAAGCCGGAGAAATATCCGCTATGCTCTTACAACCAGTTAGCTGCATGCAGCGTTTGAACTCCGTATGCAGAATATCCAACACTTTACCAGCGCCCGCCTCTCCGTCATACTACCGTGAGAACGTGATCAGTGACACTGCCGCTTGGAGGACAGAAAAACGTTAGACAGCTGGACTTACCGCAAGACCCCAGATGATCGGCCGTCCAATCCAGCAGCATTCCGCACCAAGCGCCAGGGCTTTGAAAATATCCGTTCCGTTCCGGATACCCCCATCGATGTGTACTCGAGTCTTACCCTTGGCAGCTTTAACACACTCCGGAAGGGCGTCAATCGTGGCCGGAGTACCATCAAGCTGTCTACCTCCATGATTACTAACGACGACTCCTTCGCAACCGTATTGTATGGCAAGCTCCACGTCCTCCGCCGTTAGCACGCCCTTAATCCAGATCTGCATTTTTGTCACACTTCTAAGCCAAGGAATTTCCCTGGCCCATGAATGTGAGCTTGAGTTAACTCCGGTGAATCCATCTTCGTGTCGCTCAGCTCGAATCATTTCCGACGTCTTCTCCAGCATGGGAAAGTCTAGGCCTTCGGGAGCTCGGAAATCGTTCCGATGCTCACTGTACCGGACGCCAAGAATCGGACTGTCCGCCGTTAGGAAGATCGCGACGCAACCCGCCGCTTCGGCACGTCTGATAATGCGCTCCTGGTGTGCTCGATCTTGCATGGTATAAATCTGCATGGTGTGCTGTATCGGTCCGATATCAAGCCCAGCCGCTCGGATCTCCTCCACGGAATAGTTTGCGAACGACGAGACACCCATGTGGACTTGTTGCTTAGCACACGCTCGGCTTGTCGCCAGTTCACCATCCGGATGTGCCATTGCCTGGATGCCCGCCGGCGCTACACATAGCGGAAAGGTGATCTTCTGTCCGAACACGGTGGTGCTAGTGTCTGTCTCCGAGACGTCAACCAATACCCGCGGCCGCAGACGATACTTCCCATAGGCTGTGGAATTCTCCGTTACGGTGACTTGGTCCGTCGAGCCTGAATTGTAGAAATCTAGATCGTAATCAGCAGCAATGCCGTTGTGCCTGTCATGCTCCTGTTGGTATCACCCCGCACCTCTGGATGATGCGGGCAACTTCTGCCCCGCTGCGGATTTTATGTCCTCGATGCACAGGATCATCTCTTTCGGCGATTGGTCCACCATAATGCTCCAAGGCCCGATATCAGGTGAAAACAAAGTAATTTAACGCAGAGGCTCTGCTTCGTAGTATTTATCTTGCGGATAGCTCTCTCTGCTATGGGCAGCGTTTCGGAGGAGCTTCTTATGGACCCACGTGGTACGGTAACTGTTCATTTCACGCAGTTGAGATAATCGGCGCTCTCGTCGAATGATAATGGGCTATCTGCAGCGGAGTTCGGTCCAGCTCTCCTATCATCCACTGGATTGACTGCATTGCCGAAAACTGTATGCCTTAAGCGATACGAAGCATGGTTATCTCAGGTGCATTGCATTAACTTTCTATAAGGCGGGGTAAATCTTTAAAGCTTCAATACTTAGCAACAGAAAAGGCCCATTACCTTTTACTACAGGAGAAGAATGGCCGAAAAGTGCACGGGCCACACGAAATTCGAGTAGGGTGCGATAGCCTGGTCAGCATCATCGAGTGGAAGAACTCATAGTATGGCCTAGATGTAATCTATCATATTCTGATCCGGCTAGATAATGTTGCATTATTGGGGATTATACTATTAGCAAAGTCCGAATGGCTTCTCTTAGGAAGAGCCAGTGCGAGGATGCCAACAGTCGTTGAATGCATCCCGTATATATATATAACAGTAGCGGCTCTACACTTAGTACCTCCAGCACTTGATCCAGCAGCAATTGCGAGAATCCTAGCTAGCTGTCCTTCTAGGATCTAACATACTACATTGAAACGAAAAAATATATGTACGACATTGCATTTGTTTCATCTTCGCATAAACATTATACATCATAACACCCGGCCCATGCATAATTACTTCTTCTCCTCACCCTCAGGAACCAACTCCTCAAATCTCCTGAGATCCATATCCTTCTCCAACAGAGGAATGACATAGGGATCGAAAGTCTTCCAGTAAGGGTTCTCAAGGTGATACTTCTGAGATCCCTCATTGAGATAACGCTCCACGATACAGAAATCCTGCTTATCATGGACAGACTGCATAACGAACCAGGAGAGAGTCTCCTTATCCTTCGAGTAAACGGCCGAAGCCTCCAGAAGCTTCGCGTGGAGCTTAGAGATAGACTCCTCGTCGGGCTTCGCGCGCATGTCTAATCCCACCCGGTCGAGTTAGCATCAACGCGCTTCCCGGGAAAGCCATTGAGGGTGCGAAAGGGGAGATACGTACGGACAACGATTGTGTAGACCATTTTGGGCAGTTTTGGGATTTGTTTCCGAGTGTGAAACGTGGAGGTTTGGAGGGGTAATGGAGCTAAGTTGGGAGTTCTTATATGGCACTGTGGGGCGGAGATGTTGCTTTTGCCCTTTGGGGCTTCTTCGGTGAATAATGGTTTGGGTTGGTGGTGGGGTGACTTTTGGGGGGTTGAGTTGTTGGAGTATTATGATATCATAGGATCGGGGTTCTTAGGGTTTTGGTAAATGTGTTCCTCGTTGCTTTCTGGTGTTACTCTTCGAGTTGGGTCTGTAGGACGAGCTTTAGAGGACGATATCCATGACGACGATTTGGGATGACGATGTTAAAATGCTTATCTTATCGAACTGGTGTTGTTATTGATGCCCAAGGCATCAAGGATCTAGTCACGTGTGAGTGTTGTCGGTATCCCGGTTTCACCCGGTGTGGATATTGCATCTCCAATTCCTTAATCCAGGTCAAACACAGCCCCGGTGGCCGAGGCCGATTTTTCATGGAGTATCGAAACAGCGACTTCAGAACATCAAAGCAGCTGTCAATTTGGCCATACACTTCATTCCTGACTGAAAGAAAAGGTATCATATGTCAAGAGACCCATGGAATGTGCTCCAGTCTTCCCGGCTTGCCGGTCCGGGTGGAACTTGGATACCGAACATGCCGATGCCAAACACATCGGGACTACCAAAAAACCGAGTACGGTTCGGACTTTGCGGTCTAGACTCAATGCTCTCTGCAATCTGCATCGTCCAGTACCGTCGTGGTATCTCATACTAGCGGGTATAACGGTTGACAAGTCATATTTTCTGTCTTTGTAGGCTGTTTAATGTGATAGATGATGTGGGAATTGGTGACTTGGGCTATGGTGTGCTTCTTCTTGTAGTTTTGCGTGGCATTCAGAAGTTCGAGAGCCGAACAGTTTGCCAGGCTTGACATGTAATGGTACGTGACTGGAAGTGCAACAAACTATTAGTAGAACCTGAAAATGACATCGTTATACTTTCATGGTAAGTTGTAGGGGTAGGCCCCGGTAATGTAGGTTCCGAGTCTATGGCCTGCCAAATATACTAGACAGAGAGCGATGTCAAGAGAAATCAGCCCCTTTTATCTTCTAATCACCGTTCCAGTTATTAACATTTATTTGCACGAGCTTACCAAAAGGATCGCGCTAGTCCATGGCCGTTGAAACTTGAATCCTTCCGAGCTACGACCAATATTTCCCAAAATAAATCCCGTACTTTTGTACAGACATTTAGATGGGACTAAATATGGCTCAAAGTAAGACAACTGGCCCACATAGATGGGCTCCAGCGGTAGAGATAGATCGGGAGAAACATTCGAATTTCGATGCGCTCAGGGGCTAAGAGTATTTGATTGATAATACGGAGTACCGATAACATCATGAAGTGAAACTCGCACTGTGCCAGCCACGTAGTAGACATAAATCGAGATAACAAAAGAGGTATGCAGGTCATGAATGTCATACTAGAAGAGAAATCTATGTGTCTGCCCGGCTCAAATAAAATATGGCACATGAAACAGATGGTGCAAGTAAGAAGATCCTCGATACCCGACTGAATGTGACACATTTGTGGTACAAGCATTTAGCTAATCTGCCACGTCATATGTCTCTCAGGCATGCTATGCCCCGATCTAGTGTTGAATTCCACCGAAACATCATCTGTTCGCACGATAGCACCGAGGGGATGGCTATTCTTCCGTTCTTCAGCTCCAAGGATACTCTCTTGGCTCTCGACGTGCGTAATCGAGCGATCCGACCGTCGGTTTGTTTTGTGTCCGGTTCTCTGGAAAACGGAATCGCGTAGGTAGTTGGCGTCTTTCCCTCGAGGGCTTCTAGTGTGAACGTGTCCCCTAAGCGTCAGTTCGAGAATCGGCTGAAGAGTCGGAATACAGGATGCTAAAATGAGAACATTGGATTCAACGCTAAAATCGTTAGCATGAGTTGTTGAGAAAGACTCGGGCTGCCTTACTTTGTCCACATCACGAGATCCGCGGTTTCATCTGATGTTGTTAGCAGAAACCAGGAGAAACGGCGTTTCGGGGTTTCTCACACGTATAGTCATCCTGCAGGGCAAAGTCTGGGAACTGGGTGCTCTTTGCAATAGCGGTCGCCGCGGCACTGGCATTGATCAGCTATCATTCAGGAAGTGTGGTTGAGAATTAACATACATAGACCCCATGCCCAAGGCAGCACAAAGTGCTAGACGCTTCTGCAATGGCATGCGAAGTTTCATGAGGACTGTACTGGGATATATGGCCAAGTATAGGTCAACACTTGCGGATAGTGCTAGCGCACAATCAGCTATATTCACGGTTGAGAGCTAAGAACAACCTACCAGCATTAAAGATGGCATACTTAATCAAAATTTGTACATCGTTGCAGTTCGCTTTGCCCTCGGTGACGAGGCGGCGCTGCCATGCGGCCTGAGGGGGGTCGCATTGGAACAATAACAAAAATATACATACAAATGACACCGAAGCCGTAATTCCAATCATTGTCCATAGCCATATACGCTGTAAACGGCTGGGATTGAGGATCCGAGTCAAAAGAACGGTTACTGCGACTTTTGGAATGGTAAAGCAAAAGATGCCGATTACAAAGCTGACTGTGTTGACCAAGCTTATAGTCTCCACGGTGCTCTGCTCCAGGAACCAAGCATGCTTTCCGTATCCCATATACACGTTGGCGGTTGTCATTCCCACAGATGTTAATGTTAGGCACTGCACGCGGTAAGCTGTAAGGTTCTGATGTGCGAAGGTAATCCAGGGGCATTACCAGTGCCACAACAATAATATAGTCGTCAATACCTGCATTGCGGATCAACCATTGACGGATATACACGCGTGCAGCGACGAAAATAGTCGTAAGGGCTGATAATGTCCATACCACTGCCAGAATCCGAGGACCTTTATCATGGGTATCAGCCACACTGGCAGACATTTTAACAATGTCTGCCTCTGCCGTTGCCTAGGACGGGGTTGCGGTAGAGATCAAGGTAGGACCATTGATCAGAGATAAGAAAAAGCAACCCGACTTCGGTCTGTGTAAGGGCAGTCCCCACCTAGCTTATAATTAGAGACGATACAGAAATCCGTGCAGGCGCAGTGGGTATAGTGAACGTAGCATATGTATTGTTGAAATTTGGAGCTCGCGCTGCACCATGGGTTCTGCAGGGCCTTACCCAAGGTTAAATTGGTTAATAATAGTTAAATCTAATCGCAACGAAAGGGCGAAGCAGATCAACGCTAGTACTGAGCCGTTATGACTGCTGATGCTAGAATCCACTTTCTCGGAGCATCTTCTGCATTTCCGTCCCACATCCAAGATTTATAAGGTAAGGGTGGATACAAATAGACTAACCCAGCAACAGCCTGCGTTGCAGTCCCATATCACATAGCACGCCTTTTATCAAAACATAGTGAGTATGAGCAGGTTAATGATATGCAGCGAAATATCGAGCAGCTTGTCTATTTCCTCGGATCGTGGCCAGTTGCATTACATACAGTACATGCCAACGCGGCAGGAGAACGGGATAACGGCACGAAGGATTCGATAGCTTCGACTTCTTATATGTAAGACCAATATGATCTGCCCAATGCTCTCCGTTGGAGTTACCTGTAGATAATGTTCTCCACCCAAGGCGAACTTCAGGCAACGGCCGAAAATGGTGGGTCTTGGCCATGTAGATCTTGGTTTCATGTGGAATAAATCCGCTTGCTAATTATTCTTCAATCGTAGTAGTTTCTCCATCGTTTCCCCGAGGCATGAATTTAAGGGGCGAGTCCTCATGGCCTTCCTATCTGGATTACCCTTTTGTCTCTGTCTTCTTTTTGCTCTTTTGAACACTGCTATAGAGTTTTCCTTAGTGCACTATTGTTGAAGAATGGACAGTGAGAAAACATAGAATGGATCTCATAAGTAATGTTGAATGCCTCATGACCGCCTAGGACAAAAAGGCGTGAGAACAGGCACTTTTCCAAATTGTTGCGACCCAGGAGACACCCGATATGAAGAATTTGAAGAATAAAGCAGATCAAAACTCACTATAGGCGACATATAGATTCCTCTGACAGGGATTTGTGGTGTGATTGCCCCTCCGTATTGTGTAGAGTTAGACTGCTGAGCTTGATCCACACTTTGTGAGACATCACGTACAACGGATAATGATACTACTGTACCAGGGCCCGGGGGACAAAAATGGAGATCGGATCCAACTGTGCCTGCTACTAATAGGTCTGTGATTAAGCTTATTAACTTTCGGAAGCTCTCCGGTATAATTCCGAGTCGGTGGCAACCGTGGGCTGGACTTGAGAAACTAGTAAATTTATGCAGACGCTAATCTTTTCAGAATATGCATAAATTGCAAATTGTTGATTGTGTGGCCATTGGCGAGGTGAGCGTAAGAAAAAAAAAAGGTTGAAGTGGATAATATAAAGGCCCCATTCTTCACAATTCTTGGCAAGTACCCACATGTGTAGCATTCTCCTTTCTAGGCAATTTTTTTTTCTTGAAAAGAGCGGACTATGCTAGTATATAGTGTGCCCTTCAAGGTGTTATCATCGACACATCGCAGAGTGTTTTCATGAAAGGAAACTGGTCCGAGTACCACAAGTAGCTTTAGGATGTTAAGACACCGTCGACTGTACTATAAGAGCTTTCATTCATCTTTATGAATGTTTTCAGTCTGATGGACCTGCTGCTGGAACCCTATAGGATCAAGGTTTGAATGCGAACTGAAGTTCTCGTTGTCAAACATGCAGAGTGGGTTGATCAGTGGATGAAGCTTTCGTTCGATGAAACTGTTGTTAAATCTCCGAATGCTTTCCGGGGCGGGATATCTTTCCGTGGCTCTTGGCTTCTAGGCGTGACAAAGGTACATACGACCAGATTTCACTTCATACTTACCTAGTCACGAACAAAACGTCGGTCCGAAATCATGTGTTGTATGGTCTAAATACAATTTGAAGGTCACGCGTACAGCGTCTTCTGTAACGGCTTGCATAACACCTACAGCGCCTTAGCCTTGCAGCTACTGAAGGTTCAGTGACGTGGGGGTCATTACTTAGCCCTTGGAAGCCTTAGAAAACAATGCTCTTGGAACTCTGGATAAGTATTACGCCGGGGTACTCATTGCCCGAAACCCCGGGCAGACTACGTACTCCCGAGATGCCCCTTCACTCCTTAGACTGTCGCTGTCTGGAGAATGTCCTTCTAGATTGAAAGATATGGGTGGTAAATTTCTTTCTTTTTTTCAACTATGTGCTACATGTATGCCAAAAATAAAAAAGTACCCACCCCATGAGTGTCGCCTCGAAAGACCAGTGTATGTGGAGCTTCTACAAACCATTTAAAATCGCTAATTAGTCTTCAGCGAATCTTGAACTATGTATGTTTATCAGATTTGCAAGGGCCTACGGGATGTTACATCTATGTTAAGACTGAATTTGGAAATCCGATCCGATATACTCTGTAGTAGCTGCTTGTACATACTATAGGACTTAGAGCACTATTCGGCCTAGAGCTACTATGTCTCAGCTGAGTGACCTGTTCAGGTGAGGCCCAACCCAATCACAATCCTATAATCAGGCGCATTGCCGAGGTTTTGGAGAAGCGCAACAGAAATTACGTACTAAAACAAGCAAGAATACAAGATCGCAGTGTTATGGCCCCACTTGAACTCGGTCGAAGATAGATAAGCAGTTAACATGTTACTGTGTCTAGTTAAGTTGAACAGGTCAGATGGCGTGGGGGTGTTACCCTGTGGACAATACTAAACTGTAGCAGGCGATCGTCAGTACATCAATCCAAATATCAAGGCAAAGCTCCCATTAGCCCAGGCACACATTCAGCTGGGAGAGCTTGACTTTCATAGCGTTCCCAGGACCGCGTCACTGGCGCAGAACTACCCTTAGCTTGATAGTGGTTGATCTAGTTTTATTCGTGGGTCTATGAGCCGGTCCTAAGACTAACCAAATGCTTGCCTTATCTTGATATCGACCGGGAGCCGATCACTCGGCTACGAAAAGGCGCTTACTATGTTTTTGGTGTGACGATGATCTCCTCACTGAAGCTTACCCAGTGACTGTGTTGGTCTTTACTACTTTCAAGTTTTCCATGTCGCCTCTCACCTTCCATTTTGCGACGAAGTAACACTGACGCGGGTGACACGCTGTTCAGTTATGGCTCTGCGCTGAGACCTTGGCCTCCATATTCACTGTCGATCCCCAACCACATACACAGCAGATAACTAGCCACATGCTGAATGGGTGACTCATGACAGATATTGTGAGTCTCTGCTTCGTGAAAAAAGAACCAAACGAACCTGAAGAAAAAAGCGCGTAGTTCTGTCGTATTCGTGTACCCTCGGCTGGCCTTGGCAGCGGCCAACCAATAAAGAACTCTATATATAGTGAGTGGGTCTGTTTCTTGATAAGATTACGATTTGCCTACATTGCCAATATTATCCTTATTCTGTTTTGATCACGTATTGAAGAACTCAAGTAGGCAAAGATATGAGTTGATATTATGCCAACACTCTCAGCAGGTAATATTAACTAGGGTCGCAGGTCTATATACAGTGCGCAGGTAATCAACGTACTAGTTCAGAGTGCCCAGATACATATATCCGTGGATGCTCAGCTCAAGCCACCGCAAAAGCTTTTAATATAATTCTACACTTAGATTAAGAAGAATATATACCAAAAAAGCCACCTTTTATGCTTATATCCATTTACCTCATCTTTTCAAAGAGTAGTAACCCGACTACAGAATATATCTTAGTTTGGGTTGATGCCTACCAAATAAAAAGAGGCAAACCCCTTCGAAGTCCGTATGAAACAACAAAAGATTGTGAGCTAGTTAAGCCATATACACATGAAGACTGACGTAAAGGAATAGTCACTAACCATTTGTTTACTAAAAGTATGAGTACGAGTTATGTTGGGGTACCGAGGCTCCAGGACCCCAACATCTGCGGTACCTTGCATGGAAGGGGTGCGAGTGTCTGTTGCCACATTCTAGTTGCCCATAACGCGTAAAGAGAACGCGTTCCTGCTTGAATCATTTAAATGCTTGTGCACATTGACCTTAAGATGAAAAGTGGATTTTCGCGCTTTTTCGCAACTCCTTGGTTGCATTTGATTAGCTTATTCGGTGCAAAATTGGGGGTATAGGTTGCTGGAAGGGGTTAAAAATGGCTTAGGGTTGTTGGATAGAGGGCTACTTAATTTATAACTTACAGCTTCAAGTATCTAACCTATGGTATGAAGAATAATGAATCTGAATGCCAATATCGTATCCATTGTAGCTTTAATTCCTCGCCTGGGAGATCAATTGCTAGCACTAACGCTGCCTAGCGGCGGCAACGGGATTGTATTCTACTTAGTATTGGCTCGTTTTTCAATATGACTAGTCTACCGAGGTTCGTGGATGGGTTGTTTTGCCTTTCTGTTGCTTATTTTCTTGGCCCTTGTCCATATTTGAGCGGTGCATATGTAACCTCAGATCAATATCTTGCAAGTAGAAGGACTCAGGTGAGAGGTGATATTGTGAAGGAGGGATTCAACGACGTGGATCGAATACGAGTCCCTGGAGGTATATATTAGCTTCACCGGGATTTGCCGAAGGTGCCGAGTGTAGTGCGAAAATAAGATTCTAATCCGTGTCATACGAGGGGGTGGGGATAAACGCATAAGTTGACGCACGCCTTACTCTTATAACCCCTAAAATTCTGCACAAACCGCTCTATTGAGGTAAATGATTGAGCGTGCATACAGATTATCGCGATGATCATTCTCGTACCCATCCTTCTGTTTGGTCTTTGTAACACGGCAATTGCACGCTCTCTACATGGATCGGTTGTTCAAACATCCAACGGCGATATAATTGGCCATAGCTCGGACAAATATCTCAACGTAGTTGAGTATCTGGGGATTCCCTATGCTGCACCGCCGGTTGGGGAATTGCGCTTCGAGCCACCACAAACATATAAAGGCGGGCCAAAGTATGTTGCTAGCCATTATGTAAGTCTACCAAGCCTCTGCTTTTCAATGCTACGCTTTTGGCTCCCCATGAATATTGACCCATACGCTTCGTAGGGATTGTAAGTTACACATGAGATGACCAGGAATGTATTTCATCTAAATAGTATAGTGACTGTCCATACGTTGTGGGATCAACGATTGACTACCCCAATAAAACCCCTCAGTTCGACAAAATAATGAGCGCTTTCACCTCATCGAACAATAACAGTCACAGCGAGGACTGCCTGACTCTAAACATTTGGAGCAAGCAGACATACAATGACACCTTGAAGCCTGTTTTAGTTCATTTCCATGGCGGGAGTAGGTTTAGAACGTATGTTTAGATATCTGACTGACTATAAGCCAGGGTGGACATCCGGAACAACTAATACCCCTTTTTATCACGGAGCGAATTTTGCCTCCACCGAGGATATCGTTATTGTCACTGCGACATACCGAATGAACATATTTGGATTTCCCGGTATCCCTGGGAAGCTGTCCAATCTCGGACTTCTCGACCAGCGAAAGGCAGTGGAGTGGATACGGGACAACATCCACGCATTCGGAGGTGATCCTAGCCGGATCGTAATGTCTGGACAGTCCTGCGGTAGCGCCGCAGCCGATTATTGGGCATATTCATATCGTGACGATCCTATTGTGGCTGGCCTCATTTCGCATTCAGGAACTGCCGACAGCTTCCCAGCTAACTCGCCAGAATTGTCTGCACAGCACTGGGAGGAGCTCACTTCCTTAATGGGATGTGAATCGGGTGACGTGCTTGGGTGCATGAAAAGGCAGAATGCAACAGCATTATTAACTGCGTCAAGCAAGATTAAGCCTCCTGTAGCCAGTAATGCAGCTCGAACGCAACCTGCCTTTCAGCCAACTGTGGACAATATGACGGTTTTTAGTGACTACGGACTTCTTTCAAGGACAGGGAGATTTGCACATCTTGTAAGTTGTCGCATTCACAAAATCCCTGGAGTAAAGCTCACCGTGTGTCATCAGCCATACCTCGCTGGACACAACCATAATGAGGCGGGCTTCTATAAGATTTCAGCCTGGGCCAAAGGATCTACTTTGCCGGAGTCAGAATGGCAAGCCTTCAACAAGGAGACTTTCACCTGTCCTACCGATGACGCAGTTATGGCTCGGATACGTGCGGGTGTCCCTGCCTGGCGCTTCCGTTACTTTGCCGACTGGAACAACACCCGCCTGTACCCAACGAGTGGTGCTTATCACGGAGTGGAGTTGAACATGATCTTTGGCAACTCTGAAGCCGTAACGGACATCCCCGAGAGTGCCTATCAGGTGCAACTACAGAAAAATATGCAGAGGGCTTGGGCTACTTTCGTGGCTGATTCACACCATGGCTTGGAGAAGCTAGGATGGCCCCATTTTTCTTTAAATGGTGTGTCCCCCCTAAGGGGATCCAACGCCAAGATTCAGTCTAACTCAAACTAGGGACTACATTGATCGCTTTTGGTGAACAGAACAATCCGGATACAAGGTTTATAGATCCTAGCTTATACAATGTTGGTTGTTGGAATAGCACGGCTTAGGGAGGGATAGAGACCACTAATGGAAGGAGTATTGGCCACTTTTAACTTAAATTAACTCAGATCATACGCTTATATTGCCGTAAATGTACACAATTGATCACTGCTAGGTACATTGGCGTACGTGAGACAACTAAAGATGATCACTTCTGGGCCCGTAGATCCCTTATGCTTTATCCTTTAGAATAATCATGAAGAATGTGCGGCAGGCTTGGACCAGCATCTGATCGTGTTAATGATTAGTAGAAAGACATGGAACAACTGGGTTCTAAACTCACCCTGATTACCTGTGGAAAACAGCCCCCAGGCTATCAATATCTCCTTCCGCCCTTCCAACAAAACCATGCAAAATGTGATTTCCAGGATTTTCATCGCGTGGAAAGCCGCCAGTGCCACCTGCAGCGAAGGGGTTATTGGCTTCAAACCTGATAGCGTCGCAGCGACCCTCAGAGCCTGGGTCGGCTCCATTCAGCGTCATCCAATGGACCCTTTCATTTGGGGTGAAAGAGTAGCTAGTGTGCAACGCATCACCCGATGGATTGCCAACCGTTGGGCTGGACCTGTCGCCCCAATGGACTTTTAATCCCTTCAATACTGTGAAATCCGCACCCCATGCATGACCGTACCAGGCCTCAACCTCTGTCACTGGCTTATCACTCCAAAGCGCGTCGCCGAAGTCATTACCACCCTTTCCTCCAACAAGTTCGTTAAAGATAAAGTCGTTTTTGTTGGGCATTGCAGCTTCTGGAGGTGGCTCTTTATGAATAAAATGAATAGAAAATCACCAAGGTTCGATAGAAAATATGTGTCTGGTGATAGTGAGGCGAGATATTTGAATTGTTAGCGGTATTTAGCTGGGTATTTATACCTTCTGAGTCTCTACCAGAGTAACCCTTCTCAGTATTGTCATTGCTTTCCTAGGCCTGACTACTGGGACGTTGCATTACACGTCAATATTCATTATTCAGCGTGTCGATCGTCATCGACTCTCATCCTCTTTTGAATTTATTTGACGTACATCGCCTTACGTCGCTGGGTCCATACTGGCTATGTTGTCCTTCATATGACTCCTTTACTAAGATGCAAACGGTGAAATCTTAATAGAAAAGACTCCTGTGGACCTATTGCTTTACAGAGTGGAGGTATAGGAAAGGTTCTAGACCCTGGTATTAACTACAATTCATTAGTTGGTAATGTTAGTGAGATCATGCGTGAAGCATAAAGTGCGCTCTTCTAATTCCATATAAGCAAAAAGGGCGTCCTAACTGTTGCCTGTTGCGGAAATATGAGGATTACTGTCTGGAGCTAATAATATAGTGAACCAGATATAGTGGTTCGCAGAAGAACATACTTTGGTTAGGTTGTCCTGAAATGGAACTTTAAGTCTGTTTGTAGAGTCCGATATTCCAACCTATACTCGATACCCAGTAGCAACAGACTGTTGAGATAGTTACCGTGGACAACAGCTTCGATTGACCGTTCGGGACGAACTCAATTACTGGTCTGTAGGATTAGATCCGTATCACTGTATTCGTATCACATGCGGAAGTCTTCCCAAGCGATATGTAAGCAGTACGCATTGAATTTCAGATACATATCTATTTCTCACTGATTGTTCAGTGCTCC
Organism: Aspergillus arachidicola; assembly: GCA_009193545.1. Lineage (NCBI taxonomy): Eukaryota > Fungi > Ascomycota > Eurotiomycetes > Eurotiales > Aspergillaceae > Aspergillus > Aspergillus arachidicola. Next base: position 474,681 of record ML737119.1, read on the forward strand.
TGTGCAAATATATTTCCGCCAGAAAGCATATATAAGGTTACACCCAGTTTGCTTTTCCCATAGACCTATTTTTTCGTACATTGTATGTTCCCACACCGTACAAGGCTACTTAGTGTGGATCTCTGGCCCTGGCATGACACCGATACTATTATGCAATTGCAAACCATTAATACTTTTGAAATTCAATATGTATGACTTTTGTACCGGGAAGCCGATTTGCTGGGCTCGGCCGGAACCACCAAAGAAGATCCAGAACCTTGGAACCTGCTTCCCATCAACAATATGACGCACGGGTTAGGGTCGAAAACGTCTAACCTTAAAAGTCTGTTATTCGAAGTCCAAAGCGATGATTGCATTCGTGTAACACAAAACGGTATATGATAGGGTAGTCATAGCTCAAATGGGTCATGACATCTGTTTTGGATCAATACGTACTCTCGGTAGGCGCCGTTAGTGACAATGAACGGGCTGGACTGACGGCGAGAAAAAAATGTCAAAGTTCAGCTTTTCTCAGAACCCGCACGAATTCGAGCATCACAGGTTTCGAAAGTCACTAGTGCAAGGTAGTGCTGTAGTGAGTCATAATGTTACCACTAATTTTCTTGCAGCATTAGTACGAGTCGTCAACACATGCATGGATAGTCAGAAGTAAGACAAGGGCGCATTCACATGACTTGTGCTGTGCCCTATCCCCATCGCCGCCTGCTGACGCGACCTGCACTCTCCCGACGCATCGGTTCGCTTAGCCCTGGTGCTCCTAGATCTGGCAAATGATCCTATTTAATTGGTTCATATGAGAGGCCGTTTTAAATTAGCGCGGGGACATCCAATCAAATTATCTGGTAATGATGGTGGAATGCAGGCGCGAGGTTCTGTAAGCAAGGGGGTTGGTGGAATGGCGCCCCTGCAAAGAGTCGCACCATGCCTTGATACCGCGTCTGTTAGATAATAGGAGTAGGAGTCCCGTGAACGACGTCGGAAATGTGAATTTGTCCCTTCCTAGTCGGTTTCTTTCTTCCTGAACAACTATCCGGATGATTTCCACGGTCGAGAAGGAATGACAGGCAATCCGGAGATTTGGTCAGCTACAACTGGTGTTCTCGGGTTATTATTGATAGCCCTGAATACCGCACCAGCAACACTCAATGTTGTTCACCGGCTGTCAAAACGATCCCAGCCGATACGCCTGGAGACGCTGCTAATCGCCAAACCGGGGTATCAAGATGAGGATGGAGAAGCTACGGAGTCATCCTTGCTTAGCTTCGCTGATTCCTGGCAGAGAGTGACGATCGCGATATTATCTGTGGTCGGATTAGAACTGTCGCTCGCGCTGGCAATTATTTGTCTCGAGACTGGTCATGGCTACTTCATTATCCCGTTCTGGTTACTCTTGGGTTGCTGGGTAAGTGTTTGCTGCTACATTGGTGCTCGCATGATATCAAGGTATTAATGAACGAAGGCTTTGCTGTGCTTGCAATCTGTCGCCTTTTTTACAGAGTCCTCGACAATAGAGCGGTATCGGCTTAGCATCTATTCGTTCTGGACGAGTGCACTCACGGTCGCGGTGCCCTGCATCGAACTCTGCCTGTTTTGGTCTGCCGGTTACGACGCCAACCCGGGACATGCACAGACAGGGCTTCTTGTCAGCCAAATCGTTGCAGCCCTCCTACGCGGCCTTTGCTCGATCCTAATCCCCCGACGGCCAAATGTGTACCACGATGGACAAATCGTTGATCAGGAGCTCACGTATAGTGTATACAGTCGATTCACCTTCAGCTGGGTCAATGACCTGATGAAGTATGCCGCAGAGAACAATAGCCTCGAAATTGACAGTCTACCGAAGCTGCCGTTCGCCGTTCGTGCTGAGAATCTATACACTCGTCTTGAGCAGACTCGTCAGTCCCGCAAGCTGTGGAAGGCACTCGTGCTTGGAAATATGCGACCGCTGATTTGGCAGGCTGTGCTTAGCTTGATTACTTGTGTGTTGAGCTTTGGGCCACAGATAGCAATGTATGGAATTTTGAAGGCACTAGAAGAACGCTCGGTAGGGCTTGGGAATAACCTCCATGCGTGGTTATGGGTGGCAGCTTTGGGGGTGGTGATTGTTGTGTCCTACAGCATTGAGTCGTGGTTGTGGTGGATCATATCCTCGCAGCTTTGGGTTCCGATCTACGAGGGGCTTTCGTCTATCATATTCGCAAAATCGATACGCTGCAAGGATGTCAAGGGCATGAAATCGGCAAAGGACGACAGTACACCTGAGGATGAAGGGGCACAAGAGGAAAAGGGTCGACAGAGTATCATGAACCTAGCAGCAGTAGATTCGAAGCGAGTCGCCGATTTTGCAACCTTCAACTATCTCATTCCGTCGTGTATTATGCGACTTCTGCTAGCTGCTGGGTTCTTGGCTCATTTACTTGGATGGAAAAGCCTTCTGGCTGGATTATCTGTGTCATTAGTGATAACTCCTTTGAATACGTTCGTGACGAAGCGGTACTCTGCTGCGCAGCAGGAGTTCATGAAGGCTAACGACAAACGTACTTCCACCGTGACTGAGGTACTTCAAGGCATCCGACAGATCAAGTTCGCTGCTCTTGAGCAACAGTGGCAAGATCATATAAATGAAAAGCGTGGTGTTGAACTCGATCTTCTGTGGAAGACTTCTCTCTATACTACCGCTTTGGTGACGGTGTGGATATTGGGACCATTGATGCTTTCTGCAGTCTCATTAACTGTATACGCTTTGACCTACGGTGACCTTCCTGCCTCGGTCGCATTTACTGCTCTCTCGGTTTTTGGAAACCTTGAATCCGCAATGGCTGGCCTGCCCGACCTTATCTCCAAAGGTATGGAAGCCAAAGTCAGCTCTGACCGCATCGACGAGTATCTTGCATCCGCTGAAAAGGTGCCTCATACGAGCGACGTCGATGAGATCTCATTCGAAAGTGCCACAATTGCATGGCCTAGTCAAGAGGAAGGAACTCCCAAGCTTCCGGAGATGGATGACAGTTTTGTTCTTCGCAACTTGAATCTGAAATTTCCACCGAAAGGATTGAGTATAGTTGCAGGAAGGACTGGGTCTGGAAAGAGTTTACTTCTTGCCGCCATCTTGGGTGAATGCGACATTATACAAGGTTCAATAGCAGTTCCCCACGCACCTTCTCTAGAAGAACGACAAGACGATCGAGCGACCCGGGACAACTGGATTATCGCTACGGCCCTAGCCTATGTGGCGCAGAACCCATGGATGGAAAATGCGACTATTCGGGAAAATATCCTCTTCGGTCTACCATACAACTGGCGGAGGTATCGGAAGGTCTTGAAGGCATCAGGGCTGGAAAAGGACCTCACAATCCTACCCGACGCAGACATGACTGACATTGGTGCTAATGGCATAAACCTAAGTGGCGGACAGCGATGGCGTGTTTCCTTTGCCCGGGCTTTGTATTCCCGTGCAGGCATTCTCGTGATGGATGATATCTTCAGTGCACTGGATGCCGAAACTGGGCGTCATGTGTATGAGCATGGGCTTACAGGAGAGCTGGCACAGAATCGCACCAGAATTCTTGTTACCCACCATGTCGGATTATGTCTTCCTCGGACCGACTATTGTGTGCTTCTCGAGAACGGCTACATGACGCACGCTGGCACAGTGGAACAAGTGCGCGCTGCACATGGCTTAACTGAGTTCCTTCATGGCTTGAATGCTGAGATGAGGGATTTAAAGGACAGGGAAATTGCTCGAGACGCGTCTTTTAGGAAGCGCTCGTCTGTTGGTCCTCCACCTCCAACTGAGAGCCACACCCCAAAGCAATTCACGCAGGATGAAGATCGCGCAACAGGGTCAATACCCCTGAAGGTATATGCCGCATATATGACAAAGGGGAATAGCTGGCTAGCATGGACTTTCACAATCCTGATGTATGCTGGCTTTATGGCTCTCTTAGTCGGTCGGGTAAGTTAAGATCTCTAATCACGATCTGGACATGCTTTCTAACTTCCACACAGTCCTGGTGGGTGAGTCTCTGGACAAGTCCTAAGTCTGTATCCCCCACGACGGAGCCAACGACAATCTGGGAAGATACGATAGAGCGGTTCAAGGCCGTTCAAGTCGACAATGATCTCATGTTTTATCTCGGCGTCTACCTAGCCTTGTCGGCTGCTGCCTGTGTCATCGGCGCTCTGCGACAGTTTGCAATCACTTACGCATCGCTTCAATCCTCACGTCAACTCTTTCAAGACTTACTCGCAGTCGTTCTCCGGGCACCCATGCGCTGGCTCGATACGGTGCCTCTTGGTCGGATATTGAACAGGTTCACGTCCGACATTTATACGGTGGACTGGCGACTTGCCTTTGATCTTGGACATTTTGTGTACAAAGCACTGGAGCTTGCCAGCATCATGGTGGCAGGTCTGCTAGTATCGCCACTACTTCTGGTATTCGCCTCTTCGTTGTTGCTTTTCTGCCTTTATCTATCAAACTCATATCTCGCCGGGGCGAGAGAATTGAAACGCTTGGAAAGTAACTCTAAGAGTCCTGTCATGGAGCTATTCGACTCCAGTCTTGCAGGCCTCACAACAATTCGCGCGTTCAACAAGGCAGACGTATATATTCGGAAGATGTACTCGAAACTTGACCGCCACGCCCAAACTGTGTGGAACTCATGGCTTTTCAACAGATGGCTCTCCTTCCGGATGAGCATTGTCGGTGCTGTTTTCTCAACAGGAGCCGCTGCGCTGGTCGTATATGTTCCCACTATACCTGCAGCACTGGCAGGTTTCGCAATCAGCTTCGCCCTACAATATAATTACGCCGTGTCTATGGGCCTTCGGTTCTACGCCGAAATGGAGATGGATATGAACGCCACCGAGCGTGTACTAGAATACTCTACCATCGAAACAGAAGACCAAGGAGGCTACGAGCCACCAGCAGCATGGCCATTGCGTGGACGTGTGGAGGTTGAAGACTTGGTAGTCAGCTATGCGCCCGACCTCCCACCTGTCCTAAATGGACTCAGTTTCAACATGCAGCCCAACCAGCGAGTCGGTGTCGTGGGCCGTACTGGAGCCGGGAAGTCCTCACTGACTCTGGCTCTGTTCAGGTTCCTAGAGGCTAGAGAAGGTCGTATTATTATTGATGGTCTGGATGTATCTAGAATGACTCTTCAGGCACTCCGCAGCCGCTTGGCCATCATCCCTCAGGATCCAGTTTTATTCTCCGGAACAGTGAGATCCAATCTAGATCCGTTCCATGCGTACACGGATACGGAGTTGTACAATGCGCTGGAACGCGTCCACCTCCTTTCGTTCGAAGACGCCATCACCCTCGCCTCCCAGTCCTATCATGGCTCATCAAGTGGTAGCGACACCATAGCGTCAACACCTATGTCACCGACAGGTGGACCTGCAAAACCTTCTAGTTTCTTCACATCCTTAGCCTCTCCCATATCCGAGGGTGGACTCAATCTTTCTCAAGGCCAACGCCAGCTCCTTTGTCTCGCTCGTGCTATCGTCTCACAGCCCAAGATCATGATCCTAGACGAAGCCACGTCCGCCGTAGACATGGAGACTGATGCGCTTATCCAACGCTCAATTCGGTCGGAGTTCGGACGTAATGAGTCTTCCTTACTCGTGATCGCTCACCGACTTAGCACAATCGCAGATTTCGATCGAATCCTTGTGATGGATGCAGGCAAGGCAGTAGAGTTCGGGCCACCACGAGAGCTACTTGGAATCGAAGGCGGCGTGTTCAGGAATCTAGTCGAGAACAGCGGCGAGAGGGCCGTCCTAGAACAGATGATTCTCGGGAAAGGAAATTGAACAATACCAATCTACTAATGATGGAAGCATATGGCGAGGCCTCTTGATTTACTCTTTCATGACAAATTGTATACCCTGTTTCATTTAAGATATTCATAATATCCCATCTCAAATAAACCATCAAACCAGAACATAATTTCCTGCCAACTCGTAATTTTCTTACCACCCTCTAGGCCAACCATCACTCCCGACCACAAGCCGATACCTCCTCTGCTCCTCCACAACGCTGTTCCGCTGCACTACTCCCTCAAACTCCGGAACCCAGGCTCTTGGTACCGCGATCTCTAGCCTTTTCCAAGTCCGACTAGACGCCAATCCCTCCCATGGCGCAATCCAATCCCATTCTTCGTGGCTGATCCACTGCACTTGGTTGCCAGTATGCTGCGATAATCCCGCGATTGAAAACCGAAGATCCTTCACGTTCTTAAGCTCACAGAGCAGGATCCTGAAGACTTCCTCATAAAAAGACTTAAATCGAAGGTCGATATGAGGAGGCCACTTCATGATCCGGTAGATATCGATTTCAACAGAGAGTGACGTGATGAGTGCCAGATGGTCCCGTGGCATGACGCGCGACAAGCGGAAGAGCTGGTCGATACCATGTGTGAAAACAAATGTCGTAGAATTGTAAAGTACAGGGAGTGTTTCTTGGTATCTATATGTTGGTGAGTAGATATTCAGAATTAGACCAGGTAGAATTTGAGATCAAGATACTCACACTCTCTGACAAGATCTTAGCCAATTCACCGCGTTCAGTTTATACTCGAACCCCTCCTTTACCCAGGAGCGTGAGGCGAGCTTTAACATCGCTTCTTCGGCGCCGGCGTATTCAGGACATTGGAACGCTTTGCTGAGGCAGTTTTCTGCATCATCGCATACTCGATGCCACCATGTCCACTGGTCTCGTTGCGGGTTGAAGTCGAAGTCGAGATGAACTCGGCGGTTCCCAAAGGCGAAGAGATATATCGAATTGCGAATCTCTGGTGGAAGGCGGGAAAAGAATGGACTTTGACTTTGCGGGTGAGTCTCTATGGGTGGTGATCTATGATGGGGCCTGTTGCCACTTAATATAGACAACAGCGAGCAGTAGTCTGGCGGGAGGCTTGGGAGGTGATTGGGATTATTACGGGACCCGTTAACACGGCAAGTATCTTTGTCGATACCGACTGATTCGAAGATGGCTCGAGACCAGTTAGGGATATTGTTAATCGACGCTGATGCTGGAGCTGGAGCTGGAGCTGGGTTTGATATTGTTAATGGCGATGACCTTGGCGACTCCGTCTCTCGGTTATCACGGTGGAAAACTCTATGGAAGAACTGAGATGCCGCCATTTCTCGTTGTACTTATCCCTGGTTGCTTTCTGAGCAAGTCGGCACGAGGCTGCATTTTCACTGCCCCTCTCGAGGACGAGGCTGAGGCTGAAGCGCCCTGTGCACATACAGCCTTGTATCTGTTGATCGACAGCCACGTTACCCCAGACTAAACTTGATCCCGCATAGTTTGGAACTCAATCCTCCTCAAGTGAACTCTTGGCTGTCTGGGATTTAGTAAGCGCTATCTTGACACATATCATGAAACCTGCTAGGTTTTTATGTGACTTCACACGACCCCCTCGTTGGAAAGAAAGTTACTGAGAACGACAAATAAAAGAGGGCAGGATGGCGGCAACCAGGGAAAGGGATAGGATACTGAGTTATGCAATTAACCATTATGAGGATACGACGTGTTGTCCCGACACACAATTCGTGCTCCTTATCACGTAGGTGGCGAGCTTGGTTATTTTGGCATGGTACTGCTATTTCTGAGAATTGTGCGAGTAGGGCTGCATCGTTCAGCTTCTAGCTTGATTCATAATTGGCGTCTGATTTGACCAGTGCATTGGTACGAACGACAAGGACGCGTAGCACCTGGTACACGAGCATTCAACAGATACCCAAACGGTGGCACTGGTGGCCAGAAAGTCTATTGCAATCCTAAATCCAGGAAACAATATCACTAAAAAGTTACGCAAGGAGGGGTTCTAGGTTCTCATTTGAACCCGCCGGAGAGCAAATCCGACTGCACATTTAGTACAGGAATAGAGAGAGCCGAATACGCCGAGTACGGCCTAAGCCAAGCTATTTCGTAACTCTAACTGAAATAAAGGTGTTGCTTGGACTCCACTACAACCGCCGCCCACCACTAATAAATATTCATTACCCCCATTTTTCATCAGATCGGAATATATCGGCAAGGGAGGAATCAATCCATTAGCAACAAGATTGGGCATGAATAATAATAATTTGGTAATAAATTAAGAAACCATCCAATAGGACTGAGGTGTTAGGTAAGGATATAGACCCCACGGGGTTAACATCTAACCTGATTGGCACATCGGTAAACAAGGTTAAGCTTATTGGGACTTGAAGTTCTATAGTTTTGGACCTTTGTTTGGAGTCGTTTGGAGATTGCTCATACGAATCCAATTTACATCGTACTGTCAGAGCAAAATCCTTCCCATTTAGCGCAATTCTCAATAGCCGCCCCAACAAAAGGTGGAGTCGGTGTGAGTGTATATAACAGGAGACCTCTCTCCAAATCCCCCAACCAACTCCCGACACTCAACGCCGTACCGGTACCAAACATAACCCTAACGCCGAAATGGTCCGCAGCATCCACATTGCCGTCCTCGACGTCGATATCCCCCCTCGAAAGCTGTACGAATCTCACGGTCTATGCAGTGCCCACTTTCGTAACATCCTCCGGGAGACTGCTTCCCGTCTGAACGAGACCTCCTTAGCCCACGATGACCCCATCGACATATCAGTCACTCCATATGACATCCGAGGAGGACATTATCCTGACTTGCGCAAGTTGAGAGGCCATCCTGACCACGTTGTCTACCCTGATACCTCTCAAATTGATGCCATCCTGATCACGGGCGGCGCACCGGGTGTGTACGAAATGGACATATCGCCCTGGATGCAGCGCCTGCAGACCTTTCTCAAGACAGTCTTTGAACAATACCCAGAGGTCCGAATTTTAGGCACCTGCTTCGGGCACCAGCTTATCGGACACGCTCTAATGAGAAACCCGGCCGACACTGAGCGAGATGTGTTCGTTGAGAAATGTCCCCTCGGGAGAGAAGTGGGCATATATACCGTTCAGTTGGAGAAGAACTTCGTCAAGGCTTTTCCATTGGCACTAGGCCATTTGCCGCAGGAACAGCTAAGGATCCAAATGTTCCATGGTGATCGTGTAATGGCGGTTAAGAAGGGATCTGCTAGCACGCTCGATGATAAGGCTTGTCTCCCGGCGCCATGGATTAATGTCGGAAGCACACCTATTTGTCCCATTCAGGGACTGTACTACCCGGGAAGGGTCCTGTCTGTCCAGGGTCATTATGAGCTGGACGCGTTCGGTATGCAGAACATGTGCTTGGAGTTTGCACCGAGCTTCGGATGGAAGGATTCGAAGCTTGCATTGTTCTTGGAGCAGGTTGGTCCACATGAGAGGGAACGACGAGACGATGCGAGGTCCTTTGCCACTGCTGTTGTTTGTTTTTTGGCGGGTATGGAGGAACTTCGGACTGGCGAATAGGGCGCATGTATGTACGGGCTTGTGTTAAGACTGCCAAATCTATCTTCTATTCATCATCTACCTCCGAGATTGCTTCAGCTAGTCCTGGGCTGCGAATGGTACATCGAGACATCACCTTTTTCTATCGGGCCATCTTTAGTGAGTGCATTATAACTGCAGACTTGCCGCTTTTGCTTTTTACCTTCCTTCAAACAAAGTACTGTTTTATTGTCTTTTCTTTCTCATCTTCCTTCTTGTTTTTATTATACCCATGCATTCATTCCGTGTTACGGAACAAGCCTCATGTTAAATTATCAGTGTTCGGAGAATATCTAGGATATGCGATTTCTAAATAATAATATGTTCTCAATTAAAATATAGTAAACGAATATATGGAGAAGGAACGACAGCAAAACACAGTAAAGGCACGTCATCCACTGATACCCCTCTTATGACCTCTCAGCACACGCCTCTACTAGACACTTGCAACAAGGTGTCATCCCAGGTAGGGACCTCAGTAATACAGAGGATTCTTTGGATCCGTCAAGTCAAACACAACACTAGAATGCGGCTTCGCGCCACCCCTCTCCGGAAACTCCTTACTGAAATCAATCGACCGGTTAAAGCTCAAGCTACCATCCTTATTCAAGTCGATATAAAGCGCCTTGAAATCAGCTGGTGTGTTGATCAAACCGATCTCACCGGTCTGCACGAAGTAATCCGTGACGACGAGATGCTTCTGGTCAGGCGTAACCTTGACATAGTGCGGGCCGACAGTTGGCTGATTTTCATCTGGGTCATCCAGACGCTTGACGTGGTTCAGATCGCTGATGTCGAGAGCTGCGATGTGGTTTGCTGTGGTTAGAGTGAGATAGATGAACCGGCCGTCTTGGGTGATGTCCGTGCTGTTCAAAATACGGTTAGTGGGCTTTGGGAGAAATCTTATTGCGTGGAAAGGAAGACGTACTAGATTGCGGTTGTATCACGAGCCTTGGGGCCTAGGTCATAGAGAAGTTCTGCTCTACCGGGCTTGCCATTGGCATCTTTCTGTCCGGGATAGATGATCCAGACTTGGCCTAGGTGGACAGCTGTGGCGAGAGCAGCGCCGTCGGGGTTTCCGGGGATGAATTTAACATCTTGGATGCCGCCGCCCTGTATCTTTATTAGCGACTAGAAAGCGACAGATGAGCTGTGTTTGGGAATGACGCACATCAGGAATGGTGATAGTGTTGAGAATTCTCTTAGTCTTCAAGTCCCACAACCTAAGCGTGTTTGCACGCCGAATTCCCGTGCTAGGCTTCAAGATACTGATGGGTTCAACGAAGTCAGAAGTGAGAATGAAGTTTCTCTCCCAGTCAATGCTAAGACCATGGGGAGAGAACTGCTCGCCGAGAATGTTGAGTGTTCCCTCTACATCTTCCGGCCATTCGTGGATGATGTCGAAGTTCGCGTCGGTCTCAACCAGCCGCCCTGGCGATGTGCCCACTGCGGAGCCCATGTACGTGATGTAGAATCCGCCATCTGGCTTTGCGCGGATCTCATCTGCAATTGATGAAAGCAGGGCACGATTGCTTTTCTTGAAGGTTGGGCGGTAGGGGTTGGTGGTGTCGAAGTAGAAGGCCGTATCCTGATGCATTGTGAGGACGGGCTCGCTGGAAGGATGCACCGTGTGTGCTTACCTGGGTCTTCAACAGCGACAAGAGCCCACCACCTACTAGGGTCTTGCCGTCAAGAGATGGTCCAAGGTGATGCGGGTCGTTGCCGCTAGACGGGACATCCGTTACCCAGAGAAGAGTGCCGAAGGTATCCTGCAACTACGTCAGCTGTGTCCGGATTCTATCTCATGAGGGGGGTGCTTACATCGTCAAGACTGTATGTAGCAAGAAAGTCTAGAAGTCCTATCAGCTCCTATACAGAGTGCAACTGTCGGCATACATACCCTTATGGAACTTGTCTCCTGAACCAGTCCAAAAGTAGCCAATCTTCTTTGGCTTGATATCACTGGGAGTGAATGGTGGGCTCTCCAGAGGAGGAGTAGGTACTTGCAAAATGGGCAAAGGAGGGGCATTCTCGGTGAGAGGCTCAGTCACTCCCGGAATGAGTGGAATCAGGGGAGGCAAGGAAAGACATTTTCCGAGAGAGGCCAGAGAGACCGCGTACAAGAGAGATGACTTCATCCCGATTATGAGTTGCGGTAAGAAGTTATATCGAATGTCCAAGGAGTGACTAGGGTGGAAATGTAAAATATTCTGACTTATTTGATGAGAAGATTTGAGCAAGATAGTTCCTTATATATTCGTCTCCCATGCTCTCTGTTGCTACCATCACGCTGAAGATGCTATCTCGTGTTAGTGGATGCTCAATTGGATCTCCCATATACGACATCCTCCCAGAGAAGCACGCAAAACTTGCTGTGAAGTTAAATCCTCGAGGGTATTTGAAATATTGCAAAGAAAGACAAGTAGTAAGGGCATGATTCGGGGTCTGTCGAGTCCGGCCATTGGTGTTTCCTCTTGGCATCTATAACGAGAACAGTAGGTATTGCGCACCAACCGAGGTATGCTTGAACATAATGCGCACTCACAAATGATGCTTTGCATGCTCCTTGATGTCGTGATCAGGTACAGACGAGTCAATATGCAAGTTGAAGGTTCATACAGGGTGCATGAGACTACTCAGGAACCTAAGTCAGACTATGCAAGGGCGCCCAGTTCGTCCACCAGGCCGATCTGAGAAGATGCACCTAATGCGCGTCCGTTCAGTCAAAAATCCAGGTTATGCCGATTGCGAATACGAGTGCAATTATGAGCATTTGACAGCGCCGATCTGTAAAGGCGAACTGATGCAAGCCTTGATGTATGCAAACCGACGATCTCCTTTGACCTTAGGACCAGCAATTGCCATGTAACTTTTGATGCCAAGCCACTTACTAGCCTACAAATGGCTGAATTCAGTGGAGTTTGATGAACTTAAAAAGCATCTTGGAGAGCTTGTTATACTGCTATCTTGCGATTTTCAGGTTCTTGGTAACTTATTAGGCGTGGAACAGTCTACCTGATATAAACTAGAAGCTCTTTGAGATGACCGGGGCCACGCGACTCAGGAAAACCCATTATTATCAAACCAAGTTCTCTCGTATCTAAGATTATTTTGCGATTGAGAAATGGGCGAACCAAATGTTTTGTTGTGCATGCTAAGACCACGAAGAGGCCCCATTCCAAATAGGTTATATGAACGCCGATATCCATTAAGTGGGGGATTTTACGAGCCAAAGTCAGGTACCAAAACAACTCTAAATGTTGAATTAAGTTTTTAGAGCCAAGTAGAGAGTTCCTGGTGCCAAGTTAGAGCATTTGCGAAATCCCCACGTACAGCGGAAGACCCTGGATTTCATCACAATGCCAAGCATGTCGTTATACATCGGGAATGCTGATCTGCGCCGCTAGGGATTTGCTCACTACGCCTGCAGTAAGATAATGTCCAGACCCTGAGTGAAAAGAAATTATTGTGATTGTTTATTGAACTTTGTTGCTCCTGCGAATGTGGGATGGCTTCACGCCAACAACAACATCAAAACTTACATATCAAATTCGTCGAATGAAGAGAATATGTCGTGATCGTGAATTCTCGACAAGGGCCAGGGGGAGGGGCTGGATGCAAAAGTATTTATCTGTTAAATGTATCATTATGTAGGGGCCATCTTTTTTCACCAGGCTCCCCTTTGGCGAATACACTTGCGACCACAAATTTTTCGCATTAAGGATATACTCCACCATGAAGGCAGCGAGCCTCGCATTCATAAGCTTCCTGCCGTCCGTCCTTGGGGCAGTCGTTCATGACAAGCGCTCCGGCTTTAAGGACGGCCAGCCCATAAGTGACAACGGCAAAGGAGCACCTCTTCTAGGTAAGACCGGAACCCCAAAATCATCAAAGCTGCCCTTCACGGACAGTACTCACGCTTCTCTACTACAGGTGGTACAAACAAAGCACTTGACTTGCAAAACCCCGATAACCTTGGCCAGCCCAGTACCGATAATGGCTTTGTCCCTAACCTCAAGTGGAGCTTTTCTGACTCTAAAACGAGGCTCTTCCCGGGTGGGTGGGTACGCGAGCAAGTCATCCAGGATCTGCCGCAGAGCCATGATATTTCCGGTGCCCAGCAGCATCTGAAAAAAGGTGCTATTCGGGAGCTCCACTGGCATCGCGTTGTGAGTGACACCCCATATTGTCTTTACCCCTATGAAGAAACGGCATGTCTGACAATCCTTTGTCTAGGCGGAATGGGGCTTCCTATACTCTGGCTCTCTCTTGCTTTCGGGTGTGGATGAAAATGGCCAGTTCACGACCGAAAAGTTGGAAGAAGGCGATATCTGGTATTTCCCTAAAGGTGTTGCGCATAACGTGCAAGGCCTTGATGATGAGAATGAATACCTTCTAGTCTTTGATGACGGTGACTTTGAGAAAGTCGGGTGAGTATCATTGCGCTCCGCCAGAAGACCTGAAACTGACAAGAGGAAATACTAGGACAACTTTCATGGTCGATGACTGGATAACCCATACACCCCGCAATATTCTCGCGAAGAACTTCGGCGTTGACCCATCGGTCTTCGATAAAGTGCCCGAGAAATTTCCTTACATTCTTAATGGCACGGTCAGCGAAGAGGCGAACAACACTCCTCAAGGCACATTGACTGGTAACAGTTCTTATGTGTATCACACGTACAAGCATCCCTCTGAGCCAGTGCCTGGTAGTGGCGGTACTTTTAGGAAGATTGATTCGAAGAACTTCCCCGTGAGTCAGACCATTGCTGCTGCATTGGTGGAGCTTGAACCCAAAGGGTTGCGAGAGTTGCACTGGCATCCGAACGTGAGTTGTCCTCCTTCTGTTGAAGCTACAAATGGGTTACTAAATGCATGTATAGGCGGAGGAATGGCTGTATTTCCACAAGGGTAACGCTCGCGCTACTGTGTTCTTGGGTGACTCCAAGGCTCGCACATTTGATTTTACCGCCGGTGACACCGCCGTTTTCCCTGATAACAGTGGTGAGTAAACATTTCCGAGCTAGCTTACCATATGAATCTAAGATTTGAAATCAGGTCATTATATTGAAAATACCTCCGAGACTGAGAAGTTGGTGTGGATTGAGATTTACAAGAGTGACCGTGTGGCTGATATCTCGTTGGCACAATGGCTTGCTCTCACTCCTGCCGATGTCGTGGCTACTACATTAAAGGTCGATATTGAAGTCGTCAAGCATATCAAGAAGGAGAAACAGGTCTTGGTAAAAGGCAAATAGTCTAGGCCTTCTTCCTCTTGAGCATCTGTGAGTCAGGCGGGACTGGCGACTAAGTGTGGGAGCGCCTTCTTATTCATTTCTGGATATAGTTTCGTATACGTGACTCTGTGTCGAGACACTGTATTGCTTAATATTTGAAATTTAGCTATTTAATTATTGCCATATTAAGACAGAACCAGGAGTAAACTTCTCCATTAGATGGTCAAACTCCACACGTCGCAACCCTATACAACAAACCCGTTAACTGGCCAAAGCATCACAACACTAGCCGCGGTCATGCCGCATATACATTCTAAGGTCTCATCCTCAGTCCTCCCAAACAGATACATGCTTGATCTCCGCCTCTTCCAAGAAGTCCTCTATCTGACTATACTCCTTGAACCCATCGGACTCTGCAAATCGTAAATGATCCTGCACCTTCTCCCAACCACTAAAGAGCACGAACTCCTCTTTCCCCACACCACCATCCGTTTTATCTTTGGGTTCCACCCGAATTCCACCCTTAAATGCCCTCGGAGCAATATACGCCTCCAAGTGCTTCTTCGTCTCTCCAAACCTGTTCAAGAACGCTTCCTCCTGACCAGTCTTCAGGAAGTAGCGCCCGATAGCAATCACAGGGGCATCAACTATTGGCACCTCTCCGACAGGCGAACCGAACACACCGAGCTCAGCAGGGTCAAGTTCGATATGAATCAAGTACACAAGATCTAACTTCTCCTTGAGAGAGGCAAGTAAGGACTGGTTAGTTGAGCTGGGGATCCAATCGTCCATGTGAGCCGAGACAGAACTCCAGCCTCCGAGGAGGTAGATGTATGATGGGTCCTCGATCTGGGTGAACAGGTAGGTAGGATACTTGGAATGGGAGGCCTGGACCTTTGCCGCTAACGATAGTTCCCTTCGGATGGTTGCTCGGTCAATTGATGGTTTTAGGTGAAAGAGCGCTAGCTCTGTGATTGGGCCTGGAGATTCGGTGGAGGTCATATTAGTTATGAAATTGATCTTGGTTGTTTCGTGGTGAATAGTGAAGTTAGAAGATGTAGATGAAGAAGATGCTATGTAGACATCAAGTTCGTGTCAGGATTATAATGCTTTTTGGTAAGGCGGGTTGGTGGAACCATTTAGATAGTGTAGGCCTCCGTGTCCACGTCACCTCTGTGGCCTAGTGGAGGGGAGTTCGTGTACTAGATATTTAGCTCTAATCTAACTAAGATAGTGAGGTATGAGGCACATATATGATTGACATAAATAGTATGTAGCACTTGCCTACAATGATAACATATAGAAATTTATAAAGATAGTGTAGAACCTGGCTGAATTATGTTCAATCGAGAGATTCGATATATATATATAGAGGGGCGGATCGGTACTGCGAGTTCCGGTTTTGCAGCCGGTCGGATACTCTCAAGGCCCCGCGGAACGATATAGATAAGGTCGTGAGTACTATGAGGTTTCCATTCTGGATATAAATGTATTCCCTTGAGCAGAAGGAAACCTACTCAGAATACCTTATAAGCAGGTGCACTAATGAGAGTGACGCCAGCTATGTGAAGAGAAATAATAATCTTATATGGAAAAACCATCTCCTGACTGAATAGTATCACGCAAGATATAGCGTGAGACACCGAGTAACTTTCAGAGGTTCTGACAGTTTTCTCTCCCAAACTCCGGAGTCAGTGAGAGAGCTAGATAGCCCAGTGACGGCAAGCAATATTGTTATTGTTGTTATTATCATTAAAAATTCAGAAAGGGGTTACTGTAGAGGAGCTTTCTATAGAGACCTGTATCTAACTGTCTGCTGATGGGTTGGACTACAAGCAGAATACATTGGCGTGGTCAAAGGTGACTTGAAGGATGACTTTGGACAGGTTAGCATGGGGTGTTCTGGCATTATCACCCTTGGATCCATAGTGACTATTATTCATCAACTTTGATATATCCGCTTTGATATATCCTCTCCTCCGGTTGGCAGCGTTCCAGCCGGTACCAGTGATGGTTACTTACTATGAGTCCTCTTAATACGAAGGTTAATTTCTGATGGATGTGACATCCAGTCCAACTTTCAATGTTCCAACACCAACAATTCTGGGCTCGCTTCCGCCTCATCTTCCCACGGGTGCGAGCGATGAAGGCTAAAATCCGCTGCTACGGCTGTACATGCTTGGACACGCTGTCGGCATCCATGTACTCCTGCAAAGGGCGATACGGCGTCTGCCCTTTTTCCGATCGGACGGCCTCAACCCGGATAGCTTGGCCGGTGTGTCGGACGGTCTGCTGGCTCTTCAGGATAACTCTCTCCATCGCGTCCCAGATCTGTCGGACGCCCTGCTCCACCGGATCATCACTATCAGGCAACGGGGTTTCCACACTGGCGTGTAATGTTTTGAACGGAATATCCTGTAGATATCGCGTCCAACCCGTCATCCGTCTCGACGACCAGGCCAGCCCGAGCCTGCGCCTCTTTAACTGCTTCCCGTACAGCTTCGATCGCCTAGTCCACCTGCTCTATCAACACTGGCCTATATAGCTCCCTCTCGCCCCCTCGTACATGGATGTAGTGGGATCCTTGGCGCGACGGGAAGATCTGCTGACACGTCACCAAGATATATAATTGTTGCAGCTCAGCTGCACCCTCGATCTGTCGTTGACGGGATACACGACCACGGCTGTGAAGTGACCAGCCGTGGACCTCGCGCCAATGACTTCGCATGCTATTGATCGACCGTCCGATATATCGGCATCTGGGGTAATCGCGACGGCACATCCATCCATCGGAGTATGTGGGCAAACCGGGCACTGGCTCATCGATCTGGTCGGGGATGGTGGCTTCCTGGGCATTCTGGACGATCCCATCCCACTGCTGAACTAATTCCTGAGTCTGGACGGCCTCCGCGTGTGGCTTTCGGTGGAAGCGGTTTTTCAAATGGCTTACAATCTCATTCGGCCAAACACCGCATTGGCAGGTTTTGCAAATAATCACGGGCAAGCCCTCAACCTTTTGAAATATTGGATGTTCCATGAGCGCCAGATCAATGGACAAACGGAGGATGGAGGTTTGGGTGGGATGAAGTGTGAAACAATTGGAATGGGAACTCACGGGAATATACTCCGTATAGCGACGTAGGGATGGAGTGAGCTGCAAGGAAGATACGTGGATATGCCATTCATTTCGGCGCCGAAGAGGGCAACGTCCACCGCCTTCCGTTATTGTTATTAATCAAACACATCACGTGAGGCCTCACTCCTTCGATGGCATCTATAGCCCGCTGTATATCTTGCCAAGAAATGTGCTATGCGTGCCTCTATACAAGTTCCGTCGTCTCCGTATAACAATGGTGTCTAGCGAACTTTTCGACAGTAGACAGGGTTGTCATCTATCTTATCAATGATGCCGCAGGCGACCTCTCATCGTCAGTCCCGCGATCAACGAGTAGGGTATCGCTAGCTTCTACACAAATCCGGTCGAAACATCTTTGTTGTGATGCTATGGCCCCCTCGTGCTCCCGCCGTCATTCATAAGGCGAGCATTGCGTATAGCTGCTTCCTCGTCATGGGCGGCAGGCATCGGCAGACATCGGCTTGCCAATTAAGCTGTCTTCCGGCCCAGGCAACTGAAGTTAGCGCGAGAACGCATAGGACTGAGCATGGGCACATTAAGATTCTCGGTGATCAATGGCCGACGGGGCAAAGGTCCCATCAACGGTTAGCACAATCGCTCGGCAAACCCTGAGTTTACAGAAAAAGCACGAAGAGCTGCATATGCTAGCGTCAGTACTCGATCGATGGAAAATAAAGTCGCTTCTCACTTGCGCCCACTACCGCTCGTTTCGGATCTTGGATATTTCGGCCCCAACTTTGGTTTCTGCGGGCTATTCGACCAGGTTACTTTCTCCTGATACAACCACTTAGGTACTTCCTATGCCCTATATTAGAGATGTTTCTTCTAAATATCAGTACTGGTGTATCAAGGACAGTGTGTCCATATTAGAACAAGGGAGAATAGACTCCTAAATAGTATCTATATAGGACCAGAACGGAAGTGCATATATAACAAGTAATGGAATAATAGAGCATGCCATATTTTTCGCAGTTCATGTGGAGCGAATCGCATTTTCTTTCCAATCAACCCACTCGGCCACGGAAGAGCGATTGTCGGGTGTTTTGGCAACACGAGGTTCAATAGGCTATTCGGGAACGGCGACCACCGAGTCCAGACAACATTTTCCGTGTCCATGTGGTTTTGAGACCGTGGAATGTGAAAAGGTAAGGTTTAGTTATCCTATACCCGTTGTATTTATCGTTCTAGACCAAGCGTCCACTGACAAATGAACATCCTCCGTCTCGGGTACTCATGACCTCAGTCACCTTCCTGCATACATCCGGATATCCAAAGGAAACCCGCCAAAGACATAAATACGAGATCATGACACGAAGACATCCAGAACTTCGAATACTATATATGAATCTTTAATATACAAAACCTATTTATTATCGAATACACCCAAACTCGAAAGAACCTTACTAAAAATGTCCACCACAGTCCTCCCCAAAACAATGCGTGCTCTCCTTCAACCCAACATCCAAGAAACCCGCCTCATCCAAACCACGCTCGACATCCCAACCCCAGACCTCAACACAAACGAGCACCTCATTCATGTTCACTGCGTCTCCCCCTGCGCAAATGAACTCAACTGGCTAAAATACTTCGCTCCACCCAAGCCCCGGACGCAAATCCCATGTTACGACATCGCCGGCACAGTCGTCAGATCGCCCGCCAATTCCCCCTTCTCTGTCGGAGATGAGGTCTACGCTCGGACAAACTATCTGCGGCCCGGTTGTGCCAGCGACTACGCCATCGCCGTCACGGATGAACTAGCGCATCGACCGAAGAGACTAAGCTGGGCGGAGTCGACTGCCGTCCCGCTTTCCGCGCAAACGGCTTGGCAGGCTTTATTCGTTCAAAGCGGGATTGGGAGCTTTGAAAGTGAGGAGTGGAAGGGGAAGAAAGTTCTTGTTACTGCTGCGTCTGGGGGTGTCGGGATCTGGGTTACCCAGATTGCGAGGCTGGTTGGTGCGACGGTTATTGGGACCTGTGGATCGAGGAACGTGGGCTTTGTGAAGGAGTTGGGAGCGAATGAGGTTATCGATTATCGTCAAACTGATTTGCGGGCGTGGGCACAGGCGCCGGGGAACCAGGTTGATGTGGTTGTTGATTGTATTGGGGGGAAGTCACTGGCAGATGCGTGGTGGTGTGTAAAGGATGGCGGTGTTTTGGTTAGCATCTACCAGCCCCCGAAGCAGGTTCGACCGGAGGAGTTAGGAGAGAAGAGTGTTAAGAGTTTGTTCTTTGTGATGGAGCCAAAGAGAGAGCATCTTGAGGCTATTACGAAGCTCGTTGAGGTGGGGAAGTGTCGGCCTGTTGTAGATAGTATTTGGCCTTTGGAGCTTTTCGAGGAGGCTTTTGCGAGATTGGATGGGGGGCATGCTAGGGGGAAGATTATTTTGGATTTGTCTCTCAATCAGTGACTGGGGTTTAAATAATGCCCGAGTGTGATATGGTTGAGACGAAGCCTGAAATGTTTGTACCGTCAATTGTTATGTTTGTAGGCTATTTGGTATACATAATGGAGTTGAATATATTATTATAACTATGCCGAATGGTGCTTTTCAAATCGGGGAATTTGCTGATGGTATGGATATATAAACCCGTGGACAAAATCTAAGTTGGCTCTGCTTACTAGGCATATTGGACAGTCAGCTTTAATGTTCTCGGTCAAGGTAACAAGGCCAAGAAATCTCCAGTGTCTGTAAATAACGGCATAAGGATAAGCTCCTATCTTATTACACTATTCGAAAGGTCTCGTTTATGTCAGACTGAAGAGAGACGTGATATCTTTGAAATGAGACCTTATGATATAGGTTCCAGCAAACAGCCCGATCTTCTCAGTATAGAAATAATACAAGACAATGCTGTTTGTTTGGCTTGACATCCCTGTGAGCTGACAAGTCCCAGAGAACTAATTCTACCAAGTAGATTGGTCAAGTAAACCATGCTCCATACGAGTACTACTAGTAAATGTATTAGATGGAGATAAGGAGGGCCCGATAAGATCAGAATTTCCGGCTTTCGAAAGGCCAAGAATTTCGTGAAATTCGAATATGAAATTCGTATATGACATTTATGAACTAAGACTGCGATGTGAATCAACCTTCATGTACATATCAGTGTGTCCAAACTCCCCTTCGCCTCAGCGCCCATACCGCTTTTTAGAAAGGTAGGGATCTGAGGGCTTACGGCCTTCTACAGTCTCAGCAGGCTTACTAAGACTCAGACCTCTACAAATTAGGAATAGCTCATAAGGCCGCATACTATCAATGGAACCGACCATCTTGATTTTCATGATGTTAGACTAGGCCTATTTAGGCCAACTCTGTCGACAGAATAGGTGATCTTTTGAAAATCGCCTCATAAAATAATCAGTAGCAGATTGATTGGGAAAGACACCCACCACTCCTTTATAGAGTAAACCATCCCACCGTACCGCCATATTTGGTAGGTTTCAAAGGGATCCAGTCATCTATAGTACCCAATTAGACCCTGTAAATATGTGAAGCTACTACACGTCGGGTCAACTCTTGTACTCTACAAATGCCAACAATATATGCGATATGTTTTGACCACCAATACTAGTAAATCGATTGGCTATACTCTGTATACTACGTTAGCCTGCGGAGTATTTTCCGGTCCCACAAATGTCCAGTGTAAATAAGCACTAGACTAGAAAGTCCTGCATTATACAGATTGCACGAGTTTTGAATATCGCGCACAGCACCTAAAGGAAGGTAGAGTGTGTTGCTAAATACCTTCAAACCTGGCGCCTGCCGATCACTCATGATAGACATGGCCTATGCAGCTGAGTGGAGACTCGAATACGGGAAACCTGTTGATTACCCCTGCAGGCGAGGCTGCGCAGCCTTGCTGCGAGTCAATCAAAAGGGGAAGGCAGGCCCCCCAAACAAATATCTCCCCTTGCCGTCGAGGTTTTTCCAGTATTCTTTATCATCCCAGCCAAGAGCTTTGCGTCATTCCATCATATGAAGATGTCATCTGCCGAGAGGTAAAATCAAGGTGATCAGCCGGATTTATCGAGTTCTGAAGATAAGGAGGGTAGAACCTGGAAATGGCTTAGCCTGGATACTTGGTTCTGGGAGCTGGTTCTACTTACGTTCAGTGTGCTTTGTTTCAGCGCGATCGTGTCTCTCCTGCTAGTCTACGATAACAAGCCATCGCCCAGTCTTCCACATGACCTAACACTGAACACCATTGTCTCCATTCTAGCCACCGCCTCCAAATCATCCTTACTATGCTTTATTGGTGCCGCGATAGGGCAGTTGAAATGGCTCTCGTTTCACGAAGCACATCCGCGAGAGCTATATCATTTACAAGTGTTTGATGACGCCAGTCGTGGACCAATGGGTGCGTTGATGATTCTATTCCAACGCCAACATCCAGGCCACTATCTCATGTTTCTTGGTGCTCTCACAACGATTGTCGCGCTGGCATTTGATCCATTCATGCAACAGATTATAGCCTATCCTATTCGATCGGTGAATAGTACATCAATCATTGCTACCGCTACACAAGCGAGGTTCCCCATCCGCCCTACTGTAAGCATAGATGACCAGTTTATCGATGCCTTGAACGCTGGGCTATGGCCACAAGACTTTCCAATCAATGTGACCTGCCCGACTGGAAACTGCACCTGGTCCCCATTTTTACCTACTGGTTGGTATAGCCACTGTAATCCTCGAAGAATACTATATAGACCAGATTCCGCTGATATTATTAGGCAAATTCAAGGCACGAAGCACAGCACCACTGAGGTTGTCTCACAGCAGGCTATCTCTCTCTCTAGTAATTGAGTCAAACCCCTAAAGAGATACCTAGCCTTTCAAGCTTTTAAAAACATTTTCTATGTTGTTACAGTAATTTAAAAATAGATGATTGGAAAAGAATTTCGGGATTTCAAAAGGGGGCAAGAATTTCATGAAATTCGAATGTGAAATTTTAAATACGAAAGTTAGGTATTCAGACAGCAATGTGAGTCAGAATCGTCCAAAACTGGCAGCTTTAGTGAAGTTGTGGAATGGCTACATCATTCAAGCAAAATATCAAAGAAAATGATAAGGCGAATGGCAATGAAGCGTGATTGAAATTCAAAGCGTCAGATGCCAAGAGTTTCATGAAATTCAACATTGAGTTATGCAACTATGACTAAGCAGATGCATAATCCCTAGTTATGTTGAGCCAAGCGCACATTGGTTCAATGGTTGTGATCTTCAACTGCGATTCAGCTATCGGCAAAGAGGGCTCACAATCCTACAATTGAGTGACAAGAGTATTTTAGACCTTGTTAAATGCTATAGCCAGATATTAATGACGAGATTTGGTTACATTCATGCGCATCGACGGCGACAACATCATAATCGCACCGCCATTGCTTCATTAACACGTCCCTGCATACAATGTCCACCGAGCCGTTTCCCTCCATTCTGGTGAGTCCAGAAGAATTTCACAATTCCAGGAAATTAACGACCCGTCGCATCATTCCCGTAGCGGCAGGGCGTGGGGCATTGCGCTCATCCTACGAAAAGCAGCATATACCAGGCTCAGTGTAGGTCAAGTTGTTACCCCTCGTACAATACCGTGTCCTAAGAAAGGAATAGTTTCTTTGATATGGATGTCATAGCAGACAACACATCACCATATCCCCAAATGCTTCCCACAGCGAGTCACTTCGCCCGCTGCATGGGAGAAATGGGTATCCAACCGGACGACATCCTGGTCGTCTACGATGCAGTCGAGATAGGCATGTATAGCGCACCGCGCGTGGCATGGGCCTGTCGCCTCTTCGGGCATGATTCGGTACATGTCTTGAACAATTTCCGTTTGTATACAAAACAAGGATATCCAATTGAAGAAGGAAATATGTCGCCGCTTCCACAAACTGTTTACCCTGTTCACGAACCAGGGGCGAACCAAGTTATCGCGTTTGAGGAATTGCGGAACATTATTTTGCATGAACGGAAGAATTACCACATCATAGACGCCAGAATCCCAGGTCGTTTTTCGGGGACGCAGGAAGAAGCTGATCCCACTCTCCGGTCGGGACACATGCCTTCTGCGATCAATATTCCGTTGGCAGCGATGTTGGACACGGAATCGAAGGCTTTTCTGCCATTGCCAGAACTGAAGAGGCTCTTTGAGACAGCGGGTATCGATGGCACTAGACCAGTTATCTTGACTTGTAATTCTGGAGTAACTGCCGCCGCATTGGACTTATCATTAAAGGAGACCGGTTACGATTTGGAAAGGAGGGTGTATGATGGGAGCTGGATGGAGTGGACGAGGAGGGCGGAAAGTGACTTAGTAGTCAGGGATTGATTTCTATCCTCTTTATACACGTTTCTCACACGTTATGGCCGTTTGCTCTATTGATACTTTAGGAGCAATGTGAGACAAAGGCAAAACATTTGTTCATTGAAATATCCCGATAGACACTACTTGAGCATCTATTGTACCCTCTGGGGACAACAAAGTCAACGATAATACGGCCCATTTCATTTGTGTCATGATAAGCCTATGACTTGCTCTAAGATGAGGCGTTGAGTAGAATTAATTCTTTGCCTAATTTGTAAGGAGAACGGCGCCTGTCCAGTAGCTCGGAAGCCTAAGCGAGACATGAACTGTTGAGAACAGCCTGTAACCCATTAAATGATACTAGTTATAAAGTGCAGGAGAAACACTGAGAGTTGCCTTAAGACCCGGTCTTCCCCTTATCAGCAAACAGTGAATATACTACGCGGCGCCCATGCAAACTACACAAACCTTGCAGGAAACTCGTTCGTTCTTCTTCGAAACAATGAACTAATTTCTACCATCAGACCCATTAGATATTCTGAAGGAATTCCAACAGCTTGAGCAGTACAATCCATTTACCTGGAATCCTGGGCTTTATCTTCGTGGTGCCAGAATATATTTGGATCACAACGGAACGAACGGTCATGTACCTCGCCTGATCCTTCTTTCTCCTAGCCATGTCGCCTTTGTGGAGCTTCGCAAAGATGGCGATTGGTGTAGCAAAAGTCTGTTACTAGTCACTAGCTCCTCAGCAGCTTGGTGCTCACCTGGTTTCCGAGCCCTGTCAAGGGTTTTATCGTCGAATTACCAGCCTCCCATCGGGGATACCGCAGTCCAATTCGAGAAATGGAGGGTTGCTCTCCCGTTTGAAATCCTGCATATGATACTGAAGCTGTGCGAACCCCGGGATGCTGTTTCTTTTGCCCAAGCTTCAGTCGCTGTCGAGAAATGCTACTATACTTCGATTCCCCAGTTCAAGGACCTAGCTGTGCGAGAATATGTCTTGTCTATTCCATGCTGCGGTAAACCTGCTGGATTAGACGTTCGAGGATTTTGCTGCGCTGAATGCTATGCTTGGCAGCATCTCACCTGCGTCGGTCTGCTACATTGGCCGCCTGATGTGCAATACATCTGTTCCAAGTGCCAAGAGGAAGAGCCGAACTATCGTCTGGTTCTTCTAAACAGCCGGCGATATAGATGGAGAGACTGGCCGGTGCATATCGGGAATTCTGCAATGTCACTACGATACGGAGGGTATGCGAGTGCCAAACCAGCAAGCTATCGAATTTCTTTCAAGGACATGTTCTCTGGTATTTCTTATGTGCTTAAGACTATACCTAAGATGAAGTCGGACGGGAGGCGTTATGATCGATTTCGAGACGACGATAAGGTACCTCTCTGCATATAAATTTTCCAACCAGCGTGACACGGCTCTATCATTGTCTCAAAGTTTATAGTAACTTTCTCTCTGCCATAACGTATGGGTCCAAACTGTGCTCAGTTGATGTTGACAGATGTCCTTAATTTTTTTTTCTCAGGGTCCGTCTGAGAATGACTGATCGGCTTCTACAAGCGTGAAACTCATATGCTTTAAGGAATCCAAAACTTCCAGCACTATAGTACGGTCCTTGCACCATTTTTGCGATGGTTATATTCTAGGACTGTATCTGAATAACTTCCCCATCATCGACAGAATGCCAGCATCTAACAGAACAAAGTGGGATGGGAGTCGAACCATTAGACCTCTTGAAAGATGACAATATTACCTACGGATTTATAGAGCGATTCAGGCAAAAGCAAAGAATAGTTTTGGCGGGATCATCCAGACACGATGAAAGTCCGAGGTCTCCATATACATGCAGGGATTTGACAGGATGCTAGGACTCTTGGAATATTAGGAGGGGTTGGAGGAAATTATAACTCCGTGTCCCGTATTTGATGCGGGTGCTTTTACACGTGTACTATATGGTGTTCGTATAAAAAGGTATAGGGAGCTACTAGTAGTGGCTGAGGGTGTTGAACACAGCCCCCACTCGTCAGTACTGGTAGGATGGGAGGCCTAATACACTATCCGCCAATCAAATACATGCATCACTAGGCCATGACCGAATGACTATCGGCAAATTCCGTTTCTGGTAAAGTCCGACGGTCATATACGAGGCATATAAGCAGCAGGCCTCTTTCCTGTCTTTGCACTTCTCAAATCTTGCTCTTGCATTACCATTACCAGATACATTTATAACCCTGAGAGAGAGAAGAGATCTACAATGACGGTATTCAAACCTCTTCTTTCACCGTTTCATGTCTCAAAGGCGTCGACAAACCCTCGGGGAATACTTCGGCTCCCGCGAAACATTCCTTCAACATCAGTAGTAATTCGCGACAATTTTACCGTTTCAACCTGGCTTTTCTTGGGTGGACTCCTACAAGGGCTCGCCGTGATAATCTTCGGCACCTACGCCCTCATTCCGACAATGTTAATCCTTTTATACCGCACAACTGACCACTTGCTGATGGCTGCCAATATAACCCGCAACCGCTACATGGACGGTGTCATCCAGACAAAAGTCTCCGCACAAGCCCCCGATGCAAACGGTGCCTTCGGAAAGGAAATCGCTTCGGAATCGATTGTGGTCTTTCACCTAGGGGCACGCTCAAACCATCCTCTCGGTCTTCTCGCCCCATGCTTCTCCGAATTGAACAGACGAGTCATAGCGATGAATCGCGAGATGAACTCCGACCCTGTCAAGTACGGGCTCCTCGGAACCTCAACCTGGGGTAAGCAGGACGACCCCGCAGGTAATGAGGTTATGGCAATTTACTACCTGCGGGATTACGATGCGTTACATCGGTTTGCGCACGGCTCGGTCCACGTGGAGGGCATGAGGTGGTGGACGCAGATCGTTAAGGATCATCCACATATTGCAATTTACCATGAGACATATCTTGTGCCTAAGGGGAAGTGGGAAAATATCTATATTAACTCGAAGCCGACAGGCATGGGGGAGACGTGGTTTCCCGTCGTTGAGAAGGAGGAGGGAGAGGAGAGTGGGGTGTCGCGGTTTGTGAGGCCAATTGTGGATGCAAAACATCCCGCCCTGAGATCTGCCGCCCGGAGGCTGGTGATGCATGAGTTGGAGGGGGCTGAGAAGGGAGAGGATGACTTGTATGACAGGACGTGGTAGTTGTATGGCTGGCGAGATTGGCGCCTATCAACTGCTCTTCTTGCCTTTCGTTTGAGCTTTGAATTTCTAAATATAGAGCGTGTCTGTTCCAGCATTACCATGTCATATATGCATCCGCTTCGAATTAGAATTATTCTTCTCTAAAATGGTGGAAGGCTGATATAAATCATATTTCTGAATCCTTAGTCTATGGTACTATCCCTTATTTGGGACCCAAGACGCGAAGGTATTAAGCACTAAAGGCCCCACCAAGTTCCCGGCCACGTACAAGATCTAAGAGGGCCATTAGTTCATATAATCTTTTCGGAGGGGTCCCCTAATGTGAAGGGTGATGTCATGAAACCATATTGCTACCACATCAATGGACGTCAGTGTTTTATTGGCTTATCTCTTTTCTAAAATAGAAATGGAGATGAAGCCTAGAGTGGGAAATTCTGTCCGTTCTGCGAGGTTGGTCGAAAAGAGGCAAAGTACGGCCGACAAAAATAAGCAATACTCTAAACTGTCGCTTTCTCTCTAAATAATACTACATACATGAATGGCAGAGGTCTGTCTCATGGGAGCCTCCAGGGATTTTATTCCCCGGGAGGGGGGGTTGGGTGCTTCGTTTCCCTAGGGGGTACCTATCTTGGGTGCTTGAGCCCTCTGGGGAACTATCTCCCGAGGGTATTCTGACTTGGGTACTTATACTCCCTGAATTCCGCGTAATGGAAACAGACTGGAAAGTCCAAACAGACTCAATACCTGCTACGTAGTAAGGCAGACTACTGTTGAGATAAGAATGGTCTCTTGAGTATAGTTTTCTTCCGAGGGACCACAATTTTCCCACCTTTTCGGAATGTCGCATGGACACTTAACTTCTAATGACGGGCCACTGTTTCCTCCATGGCTACAGCTGCTCACTGGATGCTGCCAATGGTATGGGTGGCGGATCTTCTGCGGATTCTAATCGCTCGTTCGATCCCGGGTTTGTCTTCTTCTGTCTCATGCACTGTATGGCATAGCCTACCCCGACGATGAACCCTAAACCACTCAATCCAATCCCAAGGTACAATGCACCACGGTACCCCTCGAGCACCAAATTGTTTGCCACATTGACCTCCACCACGCCAGCAATACCAAGTCCCAAACTCTGCGAATAGTAAACAACGGTCGCGATCAGGCTCGCTGCAATACCTTGGTGTTCAACGGGCACAAGATTGCTCAACAGAATTGTACCTGCGGGAAAACTCATATCCATCCCGAAGGGACTGAGTAAGTACGCCCAAAAAACGTTGAGCCAGTAGGTCTGGTGGACTGGCATTGTTGCAAGGATAACGTTGCCGACACAAAACCATATAAGCGAGAAAGCGAGAATTACTGGCGGCTTTACCCCCCTGGTCAGAAGATTCGAAGTCAAGATGCTAGCAGCGATACCAGCCGGCGGCACTGGACTGAGTTGTGCCGCAACTGAGAGCATGGTATTGCCGCGAAGACGAATCATAAAGTTGATCGAATAATAGCACAGTATACCAAAGGATGACCACCCAAGACCTTCTATGAAAAGGATCCAGGCAGCGTCGCGGTCGATCTGTGCCACTGGGACAATCGGGTGCACAGTCCTTTTTTCAAGTGGGAAGAACACAGCGATGAGGAACAGACCAATGATGAGGGTCGTGATACATTGCGCACTGGCCCATCCTGTTTCCGGGGCACGATTCCAAGCAAAGTTAAAGAGAACAAGCCCTGAGGAAAAGCGATTAGCTCGTTGTGGCATGAGAGAATTTCATTTCTTACCAGTAATGATTATCAATGTTCCCAGATAATCGAATGCTTCCCTTGTCGGTGAAGGCTTCCTACCGATATGTGGGACGAAAAGACACGCCAAACCCCCGTATATCAGACAGGCAATGGCGTTGATGTAGAAAACCCATGGCCAGCTTGCTAGTTGAGCGAGCAACGCCGAGAATACGGCCCCGAGGGTGAAGCCAATAGGCGCTCCGGCGGCGTAGAGCGAAAATGCCAGGTTCTTCCTGGGACCCGGCTTGTAGATCATCCCAAGAATAGCCAGTGCGCTCGGGACCAGTGCGGCGGCAGCTATACCCTGAAAGGCTCGGCAGATGTCAAAGAAGATCTGCGACCCACTGTAGACAGATATGCCTGCAAGAAGAGCCCATAACGAAAACCAACCCCATGCCGCAACGAAAAGACGTTTATGGCCGACGATGTCCCCCACACGGCCAAATGCTAGCATAAAGGTACCCGATGTGAGCGCGTAGGCAGCGGGATACCAGGCTATGTCGGTTGACTTTGCTCCAAAGGCCTCTCCAATCACCAGACCAGGAAGAAAACTCTGTGCTAGCGAAGCCTGCACCATTCCTTGAGCCGAGCATATCGTAAATAACATGACAATTTCTCTTGTAAGAGATAAGCCATTAATATGGAACACGTTTTCCTCCCTTTTCTTTTTGAACATTATAATATTCGAATCGCTTTCCTCGATAAGATCTTGAAAGTTGAAAATTGTTGATGTAGGCTGCTTATAGCTTTCTGTGAACTAATAAGGCGAGAACAGAGCACAATTCTTCAGTGAACAGCTATATGTCCAGTGACCTTTAGGGCACATCCATGGTGCATGGGTGCGTGGGAATAATCCCCCTGCCAAGGGCCTCAGGCCAATGTCACGTTCTTAGTCACAATGTTTCCGAGCGGAGTGATATTTCCTCCGACTGCCACCAATTCACCTGCTGAGAATCTGAGAGATAGTCTATGGGTTATACAAGCAACTTCATTATGTTTCCGATTCAGTATTA
Source organism: Aspergillus arachidicola (assembly GCA_009193545.1). Classification (NCBI taxonomy): domain Eukaryota; kingdom Fungi; phylum Ascomycota; class Eurotiomycetes; order Eurotiales; family Aspergillaceae; genus Aspergillus; species Aspergillus arachidicola. The sequence continues at coordinate 504,752 of ML737119.1, forward strand.
TCATCCTGCCAATACCTCCGTTTGCACGCATCGTAAGCCAGAGGCTTGATTTATCAGCACAATCTGTATATCTACCCAATGGAATTCTCTTTGTGTAATGATCACTTCTATGATAGGCGGACATGACCAGCAGGAACATGCCACGGAAGAAGTACACCTTCATTAACTATATTGTCCAGAATGATCTCGCAAATCTTATTGGTCTTCAAGTTCTTGGATGCAGTGATACTCTACGTCCGAACTTACACTCGGTCAAGAAACTGTCATAATTGAATCAACTTATGTCAAGAACACTATACCGACCTATATTATAGGCTGGGATTGCAAGGTGGCCAATGGTAGGCCACATGTTTGCTCTGCAAATGAAATCTATGCAGTAATAACCTTGGGTGATTACAAGGTCTTTAATGTAGGGAAGCCCCTTTCTGAATTAGAGAGTGTTGACGATCTGAAGACCTCTCTCACTATGGCTGGTGTTCTCTAATCTGTGCTAGTATTGCTCACTTTTGTTGGTTATTGAATCTCTTATCCCATATTTTCCATCCTATCCTCAGTATCCATCATCTATGCTAAATCCGTAAACCTTGCAGCTGGATTTATTAACAGTCCATCCAGATTACGCATGTTATATACTCCGCTTTCATCATCATCATTCTGAATAGGTACTGGCTCAGAAAAATTCGCGAGACGACTTGTAGAGCCACAAGATAATTGGAATTCTGTAATCCTTACTGTCTGAATAGCTCTAATACTACTACTGCTCACCCCTCCAGCTTCCTTAGTAAATTTACTCTAGAATATATTCTCTAAAGCGACATAATCATTAAACTGGACCCTGCTCTTAAGATAGACTTTACCTATCAGTGTTTGGTAAATATATAGGCTTAAGCCAAATAATACAATCTCCACTTTAGCGTAATTAGTAACCCTAATTAGAAATATAAATATCTTAGGTATAATAATATTACGACACAAAAATATGTAGTAGACATATATGACAGGATTTATTGAATCTTCCTCGATATACAACTGCTATAATGCTCCTATCTAATCCACCTCCCCATCCATTCTTTGTTAATTCTCTTCGCCTCGTCAACAAGCCCGAGCTCCAACAGCAACTGCACAACACCCCTAACAGACGAGTGTAAAGAGCTAGTCACCCACGCATGCGTCGGGGCCGTATGCTCCCCGATGAAGATCGTATTATGTTCAGTCTGATGATAAGCCGGGATATAAAGTCGATGTTGCTCAACATCCGGCCGACACCACGATGTAGCAGTATGCTCATCCTGCAACCAGCAGAGTCTTTCATAATCACCAGTATACAACTCACGAGCCTCTTCTCCATGCAGTGAAACAACAGCATCCAGCACAGTCTGCACATGCTCTTCATCTGAGAAACTGACGAACCGATCACTCCAATCTCCACCACGGTAATGCATGATAAGGCCTGGGCGGGACTCATTCAGTCCGTAGACGGGGTAGTACAAGGCTCCGACAGAATTGCTCGGTGGAGTAGAATAGCCACCGAAAATAGGCTTTTCTCCTTTCTCCCAGAAGCGCTCCGAGAAGAGCAGAGCCACCTTACAGGCAGACTTGAACCGCAACCCAGCTTCACTGATTGCGCGGCCCAGAACTGAAGAAAACTTAGGCAAGTCCATGAACCGCGTCATAGTAAAGGGCACCGCCATAATCGTATAATCATATGTTTTGCTCTCAGATGTCCGATTTCCAACGGATGGATACCATGACAAGCGTGTCTGCATGCGTCCATCAGGGCCATCAACAGCCTCGAGCTTCCGAATCTTCCTATCGAGAACAAGCCGATTACCCACATGCGGCAAAAAGGCGTCCGATAACCGGTTGAACCCCCGATCAATGCAAACCCACTCCGTCTCCCCCAAAGAACCAGGACTTCCATCCATCCCAAGGTTCGAATTATGATGCATCTCGTCCCAAAACACATCATAGTCACTATCTGTCCAAATAGCATCGGTCACATTCACACTGGCATTAAACACATGCTTCATCATCGCCTGTTCGCTCCACTCGTCCAGTCCACGATCCATGACAGCCCGATGCGCCCGCCACACATCCCTCTGAATGAACTTGAGCATCTCTTTCGCACTCAATATCCCCTCCATCTTGCTCTTAGTTTTCTCGTACTCAGCAGTACTCATGGGGTCCTTAGTCCCTAGTCCAGTTTCATTCCCATATACCTCCCCCCTCGTCGGAATAGACCCATCAGCCAACCGACCCGTGCCGCGAGCCAACAACTCATTCTTATGATGCTGGATCCACGGAATGAAATCAATCTTCCATTGGCTCTCATTCCCATTCATTTTATTCAATAGCTCCGCCAGCTGAAAGACCATCGCATGGTCTGAGTACTCTACCGTCTCGCCGTCGTTATACCGAACCCGTACAGGCAGTCGCATGGGCCCCATTTCGGCCCACTCATCTGTGTTCCCTACGAGTTTCGTTCGAAACCGTCCTCCTACCCGGTTACTTGCTTCGAGTATTTCCCAATTGTGGATTCCGACGCTGTCAAGGAGGAGGGCAGCCGTGAGGCCTGAGATGCCGGCACCGACGATGGCGATTGTGGTGTTTTTGTTTGCAGGGTTGTGTGTTCCATTGGTGGTGTTTATGGCGTTGATCCCGTCGAACCAAGCGCCGAGGGCGTCGAAGTCTTGGAGTTTGGGCGTTGCGGTTGTTAAAGGGAGGAGGAAGGGAAGGAGGGCGTGTGGTCTCATTTTGAGGGAGTTGAGAATGAGGTGCTTCTAGAGAGTGGCTTCGGAGGAAGGATGGTTTCGTTCGAGTTCATTGTGAAGTTATATTCGGCTCGGTAGGGACCTTGTAGATGTTTACCTTGGTGGATAGTTTTGATATACTTGTTCCTGGTGTCGATCGTTATTAGGTGCGTCCGCAAGGTACTGGTTTAACCGCACCATGACTTTTCAGATGCAAAGAATTATGTGGTATAACGAAAGAGGAAATAATATATGAAAATAACTTTTCAGCATTCAACTCTATCTGATTAAAATGGGGTATATAAAGTATCGAAAGCAATCCAGAACACAAACCCGAAATCTCTATACAAGAACGCCATCAACCCAAAAAGCGACTAAAAGTGTGGGGCATTCAAAGCCATCAAGCAAATCAGTCCAGCAACCAATCCAGCAGAAGGCAAGGTCAAAACCCAGCCCATGAAGATGAATCCAAGCTGACGCCAGTTCATTGCTCCCGTATCAAAGTTCATGAGAGCCACACCGGTAGCGGCTCCAACAAGACACTGTGTGGTAGAAACAGGGAGACCCAGTCTCGACGCCAAGAGGACGGTAACAGCGGCTCCCAGCTCAGTGGCAAACCCACGAGTGGGCGACATCTGGGTAATCTTGTTACCCATTGAACGCATCACGTTGTAACCATAGAACCAGAATCCGGCACCCAAGAGCAGACCAGCAATGACGAGGAACCAGACGGGAGTTTCCGATTTGGTGTTCACCTCACCGGAAAGGTAGGTGGCGTACGAGCCGGCCCAGGGGCCAACGGCGTTGGCGACGTCGTTAGAGCCGTGTGCGATAGACATCATCATGGCAGAGACAACTTGGCAGTAGGTCCAGAGATGCTCGACGCGGTCGTCGTAGCGGTGGGCACGGGCGTGGACGGCGCGGAGATGCTCGGAGTCGTGGGTGATGACATCGCGGGTGACGCCCTGGAGGAGGATGAATTTGATCCAGCCCCAGTATTTGGCCGGGTGGAACCAGGTGAGGTGTTCGACGGGCTGGAGGAAGCGCTCGTGGGGACCGATGATGGCTTTTTTCGGTTGGATTTGGGGAGTAGCCATGGCTGATTCGGCGGTGCGCTCGACGTCGGAAATGTTGGTGTCTTTCTGGTCGGTTGCTTTCTCGGTATCCTTCTGGCCGGCGCGGACTTCGCCATGGGCATCTTCATAGTAGTTGGTGACGAAGCTGTCACCCTTGCCAGGCCAATAGATGGGGCAGTCATCCTTGAGCAGCCAGGGTCCGAGAGGAATGTGCCAGGCTCGGATGCGAGGGTCTTGTTTCACGAGGCGACGGTGGAAGTAGGGGACGAAGAAGACGTAAGAAATAAGGAGGCAGCCGAAGAAGACGCCGAGAATGATACCGACGGCCTTGCCGGCACCAAACTCCTCAAGCGAAGGAGCGGTAGGGGCCTCAACAACAATGAAGAGGGCGAGGATAGCTCCGGTCAGGGAGAGGTAGAGGGGAATGAGACGCATGCCCCACTTGAAAGAGTCCTTACGCTCCAGCACGCTATACTTGAGGGTACCGAAGATGATAGCTGAGAAGCCACAAGCTACAGCCGGGGCAATACCCCAGGATGCTGCAATTTGGGACACACTGCCACTCTTCCATCCCCAAGAAATTTCTGCTTGTGTAGCGAACCCAACACCGACCAAGGCACCGACGACGGTCTGCGTGGTTGATACCGGCCACCCGAAGTGCGTGGCCACCATCAACCAGGCGGCACTTCCAACTTCTGCACAGCCCATGGCTAGCATGAAGGTGCCGGGCTTGCCCATGAAGCGGTCGGGACTGATAATGCCAGATTTAATTGTAGAGGTCACACGACTACCCAAAGCAACGGCACCGACGAACTCTGTGATGGTAGCAAGAATACCAGCCTGCCACATCTCTAAGGTCCGGGCAGCCACAGACGTTGCGTATGAGTTGGCCACATCGTTAGCACCATTTCCGAAGGCGCTGAAGACGAAGGCAATAGAGGTGATTGCCAAAATCCAGTCATATCTTGCGGTAATGGCGGGAATCATGTTGGGCGGCGTGCCGAACCGCACCGAAAGAAGATGTGGAGGGCGAGGAGAAGGACTGGTATAAAGTTGGTGTTATCTTGAAGGACTGGATATCTCTGCACCTCAAAATTGTTGTTCTACGGGCGGAAGAGTATTAAGTAGTAACCCTTCTCTACTACAGTCGGGGAGACTGCTATGTTCGGCGAAAACGTGCTTACAGACTTCACGCCAAGGGATCGAATGCTGCATCTCATCTCGGCACTCCAGCTGGCAGTGATTGGTATTATCGAGAACGTGAGCTCTGGCTTTGCACACATTGGTCGAGGGCTCATCTTCCGCTCGCAGCATGCCGAGAGGAGCGGACTTGGCGCCAAGTGCCGCCCAGACGCCATCCGATGGAACTGGATACTAATATCACCCAATCAGAAGGCCCTCTCGAGCACGTTCCTGATCTTCTGGTTGAGAATGAGGTTCGAGATAGTCGCTTAGGGTTGCTGGACCGGTGGGAAGATATCCCTAAGCCCATCTTAGTATCTCGGCGCGTGACTTGGCGGAAACCTTCAACCTGCGCACGCTGGCATGGCCCTAACTCACGAGGAGGTTTGCCACTTCTGGGAAATTGCTCGGGCAAAATCGAGGTTTCGAAACACCATGCGAGGCATTTCCTAGCCCACGTGGGAGCCTCTGCCGGTGTTCGTTGCAATTGAGGCGTCATAGACTGGCCTCGGACATTGTGTGGGTCGCGAAGGGGCAGTGCACACGAGATCACTTGCCACTGAGCATCAACTAGAGCTCGACACACATTATTTCGGGCAAAAAGCCGCCGTAAGCAGGTTTATAGGATATCATATGTGCAATTCGGTAGAATTTGCCGGCCTACAGCAACATGTTTCCAAGCTATGGAATATCTTAGGCTTACAGATTTCATTACAGCGGTAATCTTTCATCCAAGGCGAGATGGCCGAGCGGTCTAAGGCGCTGGAGTAAGGTTCCAGTCTCGAAAGGGGCGTGGGTTCAAATCCCACTCTCGTCAACATCCTTTTTGCTTTTGTCTGTCTACCTACCTCTCTTTACAAGTTTACTCCTTTTTCATTCTCTCTTTCTTTTCGTCCGTGTGGAATCAACACTTAGTCATAAGTGCACACATCTAGGACATTCACAATTTGAGATGGAGCATGAGACACTCTACTAGACCTATGTTTTTGATGTCTTGCCATTATTCCGGTGAAGTGCTAGATCACCAATTCTCATCTGTGACCATCAACAATCGCTCAACAAATATATAACGAGATCTCCTTACACCTTTAAATCGGTCTTAAGTATTATTGTTATGTTCTGGCCAAATACGCTCAAATCTTATAACGAGACAAAGCTAATAGAGTTCAGTTTTGAATGATGTTGGTCTTATTGCAGAAGAATATATATTGCCACGGCCACGTCCCGGAAAGGTCAACATCTAGGTATTTGATAGCGAACCTTGTGGATAATTAATCAACAATTGATCCATTTACTATTCATTAACAAGTCAGCGATGTGTCAATTACATTGGCATGCTTTTTAGAGGGAGACAATGTACTTCTCGATTCCCAGCTGGACCGTACAAATCCGAGCCTTCTGCTTCTCTCGTTAAACTCAAGAGATTATTTCAAAATTCAACTAAGATAGAATAAATATAGATATTCAACATTAAGATTATCGCTAAATGCATCTAGATACTTCGCTATGAGCCCCATGACTTCAGCCGTAAGATTAAGTTTATACCCATTGAAAGTACCCTAGTCGTCAATATCGTAATAAAGCTCATCTTCCTGATCATATATTGTGCCGTGTGCTTCATTCATATGAGTGTAGATGGCATCTTCCTCGAATTTGTCACCGCAGAAGTAACACCAATGGGTGAGGCAACCCTCCACTACACACTCAATGTGACCGCATCCACTGATTTTCTCCGTCATGACTCCACAACCCGGACATGGTCTGGCTCGGCTATTTTGCGGCACAGAGCAGTCTTCACAGCACCAGTTAGTGACCTCTGTTGGCGTTCCCTGGGCACAAACCCGTTCCAGGTATGGCTTCGCTGTAGCACAAGCCTGGCACCAGGCGTAGATCCATGTTCCACGATCTTGGATTGCAGCCTGAAGATGTGCGACGGCATGAATACCCATTCCATGCTTGGCTAGTGTTTTAGCGGAGGGGAATCGTCGACAGAATGGACATGCGAGGGCTGCCGTATTAATCATTCTACCGGCTGTATTGAGACCATACCAGTGCGACAGACAGTCCTTACAGATCCGCTCCCGACAACCTCCACGTCCACAGGCGGAGCTGAGCACTCTGGGATGGAAACCGCTGAAGCAGAGGGAGCACGGAACTCTTCCAGAACGATGTCGGGATACGAAACTCTGTAGTTTGGAAATTATTGATTCACTATTCCGAATCAGCTTGCCTCGCACTGTGAGACGCGGGTTTGGCACCGGGAAAAGTGTGATACGAGAGACAAAGTTATCGGGCCCAATTGTTGACACGGTGTGGTAAAGCGAGCGGTCGCTGAAAATATGGCCATCTGGCTGCAGTGAGTCTTTAATGAGCCAGGACAGTGTGTTTTCTCCAGCTAGCTGCCCTGCACTGGTCTCCTCATCCACTATTGTTTGCCGGCCTGCTGTACACGCTGGGCAAACAAAATCAGCCTCGGAGAAGTTGGCGGGTCGATATGGTTCCGGCCAGATAATTCGACTCAGACACCGATGGCATTCCACACAGGGCGCATCATGGAGCGGGAGCTGTGCGTCCTCTGTAGACTTTGAAGCATTGCGTGCTCTGCAGTAGTAGCATTTCGGCCGGAGCCGTAGCTTGTGGACACCATATACCACATATTGTGCCCTACAGGTTGAAGTGCAGCATTCCACCCATGTTATCGGCGTCTGCTCGGTATCCTCCTTTGTAGCGCCGTACGCCTCATACAATCCCGCGTTTATACAAATGCCACACTGTTCATTCCAGCCCATGATGGTGACTGATCGTGGATACTGACAGGTCTGACAGGTTACGAGAGGGCCGATGGGCAAGGTCGTCTTTTCGGGCTTCCATCCAATCTGAGCGGTAACTGTTGTGTGGAGATTCAGCTCCAAAAACCGGTAAGCGATCAACTTCTCGAAAAGCTCTCGATCACTTGGTTTCAAAAGCGTCGGTGGCTTGATCACTGCAGCAGTGAATTCCCCAGCATCGTCCATTGCCTGTTCCAATGCGTGCAGCTGTTGGTACTTACGATCAGCATCAATGAGTAGGGACATACACGAAACCGTCCATATTTCTGGTGCCTCTATGTTATTCCACCTATCTCTCATAGCTAGTACCTCAATTTCAGCCGCGGAAATTAAAGGTGTGATGCCCAGTCTCAAAGCAAATGCAGCCAGAATGGAGGCCGGCCGAGACGACAGCATAGTACCCGGGACAACAACATGTAGTAGGATTTGCCAGAAACGGCGTCTATAATCGTCTTTAGCGAGAGCCATAGGAATCCGTGGCACTTCCCTATTCGTCATAGTCGCAAGATGGTCAGGCAAGTCGGCTGGACTCTCAATGTAAGTCAGCTGGGTTAGAACCCGGCTTAGACGGCGAAGGATGTCTGGGTGGCATGACCGGCCTATCTCCAGAAGCTCTGCCCTCGTGAACTTGGTAATACCCACCGTTTCCTGCTGGCCCCTCCCGTCGTTAATGGGACTGGAGTGCTCGAAAGTGAGGGTAGGATCGAGGCAAACACAGGGAAATCGTTCGGCCTCTGGGACACTGTTGATAAGTTCTGCAACTTCTCCAGAGTAGTCGTATGACGCCTCTAACCATTCCGTCATCCGTGAGCGATCCTCATCGTTCCTTATTCGGCTTACGTGTAAACTGAATGCGTCGAGCAACTCAGATCGTGCGGGGTGGGCTCGGTCATTGCAGATGTTGCGCCAGAGCGTTGCGAAGACTGCATTGAGAGCGATGACACTCACGTCCTCCGTGATAATATGCTTCAGGTGCTTCACCGCTAGCTCTTGGTATGATGGATCGGTAACCCATGACTTGGCGAAATCGTCGACAGGGCTACCTTTCTTGTGGATGTATTTCTCCATAATGTAGGGCGACAAGTGCTGTAGCTTGAGACCACCAGCAGGACCGGAACATCCTGGGGTCGGGAAGAACGAACTCGCTTTTTCGTCGTGTTCACTGTGAAGGCTACCTATCCCCGTCAAGTCTGGGTAGCTGACGAGCTGTGGGTACCTTGCTTCACCACCATCTTCAACAGCCTGATTGCCTAATCCCATCCAGGTCAACAGGACTTCAATGGTCACCTTGGTGATGACCGAAGGGAGATCACCATGCAATACGATGCACGAGCCTTGTGTCATGGTACAAAGATAATTATAGTAGCTAACAAAAGAATGGGACATGCCTGGCTGGAGAAGACAAAAGACTTGAGCCTTCTTCTCGCCTTCACGTAGCAGGTTACATGCGGAAACCCAGTCCTTGAACGCCGGGCCATAGCCACCATAACTCGTAGGACCCGATAGGGCTTCGCGTTCGCTTATACCATTATCCTCTATGCGCCACAGATCTGGCAGCTGAGCATTGCCAGCCATATGAGGGGGGGCGTCCGTATAGAAAAGAATCACTGTTTTGGCATCCGGACGCATGACTTCGTAGGCTTTCGCGAGGCCTGTCTTTGCCGCTTCGGGGGTGTCATAGTTTCCTTCTGTTCGAAGAGACGCAGCAATCTCGAGTAGGTCGGGCTGGGTACCCGTCGCATTCTGCGAAGTATCGTACCATCCGGACCATTGTAGCAGGTTCGGGGCGCTGTAGTCACGATAGGCTAATAATCCAATTCGCGAGAAACAGCGGGTGAGCACCGACATGGATACTATCTGACGAAGGGATGCTCTGAGCGACGCCAAGAAGCTACTCATGGAAGCTGTCGCATCGAGCACGAGCAGCAGATCGTGTTGCTCTGCATCCGCGGGGTGTAAATCCTCCATTTTTATGGCTGATTGTCGACACTGTGGAAAATGAAGTGGTGCGCGTAACGAAGCAGGTATTTATTTACGGCTCGTGAGTCATTGTAAGAAGCTTGATGTCATATATTTCCAGTTTCTGAGGAGAACGGCGCTTTCCATCCATTGGGCTGATGTGAGTCATTGGTGGGAAGCCACGGTGACATCTGTCTAATTGTATAGCCCTTCCTATCATGGATCCCGCCTATAGCTCCCCGCATTTGCGTTACATGCCCGGAGATGCTAACTAATTAGCCCAGTGCGGGTTCTACTTTCATTGGTGGCCGGTGGAAACTATTGAACGGTTTACATGACTCATGAGGCAGAGCCGCATCACATGTAACAGGCATTTGCTGTTTAATCATGGCATTTGTCGATATCATGCCACAGTCTGCCTGCGTACTACTTTTATACGCAGGGGAGTTGGCCACTATCCTGGTTATCTAGCGTAGGTAATATAGTCGGTCAGATAATGAAGTTTTCTTGGCATAGTAAGATTAAGAACTTGAATTTTGGACTTCCTTGTTTGTACTGCCCAGAATAGAACATGGATAATTGGCTATCACATTTCGTACCAGAGTATCTCAGAAGTGACCAACTGACATATGGCAGTCCGAGCGCATTCATCCTTTTCATTGACAAGCCCATTCCAAAATGAGGAACTATTCTGCCTAACTGACACTCCTCGCGCAATCAGGATCATTGCTCACCCTCTCTTTGAGTACTCACCCGCATGGCACCCGGGTCAACTACTAAGAGAAACGGAGCAGGTTATCCTGCTTCATAGAGTATATGATAGATGATTAACTGCGGCGTAAGTATGGTTGTGACCACGGAAATCGCTTGCATGTTTCCTAGTGACTGCCATTTTCACTACGATTCATGGCTTGGCTTTTCTGGCCTTTTCTTGCCTGGTCCACCATGACTGCACGATCTTCTCCGAGAGATCATCCTGCACAATCGGAAACGTTCGGAACGTACAACCAAGATCCTGTAAATTCGGGAAGTGTTTCTCGATTTGTCGGACGTGGTCATAAGGTCGACTGGGTTCTCAAGTCAGTGGATTTGTACATGCAGGCGTAAATTAGAAGATCTGTCACCTGTATGAGAACAGTCGTTCACAGTTGGTAAATGCCCCGATAGAAAGAAGCTCGAGCGTTGGAAATACAGGTAGCTTTTCATATCTGAAAGCCGCCATGTCATAGATACCCATGATCTCACAGCGTTGAAGTGAGGGGCAGCATTTCCCTAGACTCACAAGCGAGTCGGTCGTGATATCAGAGCGAAAAATATCAAAATTGAGAGCTTCCAGTTGGCCGAGGTTTTTGAACAGCTCTTCAAAGTCAGGGTCTTGGAGTCTGGGCGCTATCAGGGAAGTTGCGGAGGCCCCGCTGATGTTAAGGCGTCTCAACTGCGTCAAGCTTTTGAGAGACACGATGTCCTCATTCGCGATCCTCATATCACCCCAGATGAAAAGAGTCAGGGTCTGTAGTTCAATCAACTGGGATATGTGTCTAAAGGCAACACTGTTGGAATTCTCAGAAGAGTCAGGTCCGCCTAGGGTTAGGTTGAAACTCTGGATTGATTTGATCATGCCCACCAGCGATGGAAGTGCGGCTTCCGTGACGGATATCGCTAGGTGTCGCAGGGCCTTAAAGGGGGATGTTATCTTGAGATCTCCAATGGTGTCTGTATCGATGAGGCCTTTAAGAGAAAGGCTTTGTAGGTTATTTCTACCCGCCAGATGATTGAGTATGTGACCCGTGACTAATTCTTCGGAGTCGATAGATATGTCCGATAATGTTGAGCTTTTTTGAAGAAATTCAAGGAGACTCTCTGGCGTAAGACGGGAATCTGGTCTGCTAATTGAGAAGCAAGATAACATAGGGCAGGAAACTTGAATAAGGCTAAGTAATTCGGGATCAAATGTTCCACTGAGTTCGAGCAGTGTAAGCCCTTGGTGCATGTAGCATTTCAGCAACGAAAGGTCTAGGCCATCATGGTCGTCATGGTGTTCCAGGTCGATGCATAGCATTTCCAACTTCGGAAAGGAAAGATGACTGAATTCTCCCAGATCTTTGTTGGTCCCTCGATAGATAACAAAATTTCGGATCACCGACGCATAAATCTGTCTTCGGTGCCTTGGGACTCGGCGAAGGAGCCACGACCGTGCACGTCGCCATACAAAGGGAATTCCACAGTGAAACCACTGGGAGTTGATTCGCAGACAAGGGACTATATCGGGTTCTGCATACTGCAGGATTTCTAATACAATTTCGGAGGAGAGATACACCATGTTGGGAAGAAGGAGGGCTGGGATGTTGGTAAGGAAAGCGGGTGGTGGACGTGTTTGTTGTTGACTTCGCGTCCCCTCACAATACGCGTTTTCTCGGGACTTTCCGACTGCATTTGTCAAACACGCTGATCTATTATTATAAGGTTGGGAGATTTATTCTAAGAAATTTTAAGTCCTGTAATTGATCTACTAATTAAGAGACTATACCCTTTCTTAGATTACCGCATGATTGTACGCTTTTTCCCTCTGATTTTCGGGTATATCAGACCTGGTTCAGCTTTGACTGCGGGACGAGCAATCTATCTCCAAGCCCGCTGCCTCTCGCTACTAACCTGGCTTTTGAATCCAGAACTAACAATTCCCTTGGGAATACAGTTCCAACGAGGTATTCGATTAATACGAGACCTACTAAGTAGCATGCTGGTTCTAAAGAAAAAGAATATTGAGAAGGCAACTAGGGCGGCTGGACTACCGCAGACCACTAACATCCACAGACATATTCATGGCAAAAGTATAAGGCTGATCAAAGCATGCATCCCAATGAGTCTCGCCCGACGCCCAGAACCTTTCCAAAAGAGCCTTCGCCATGAGGGGTGCATATGTCCCAGTCGAGTGACTTAGCTCTGGTAGTTGTTCCCGTATAAACGCTCGGATTCCTGCGTCATTTACCGCCGCCACACCGAGCACTACTAGGTCCCAGATGATGAATCGTTCTACCCGATGGAAAGTCAACGCCTGACTCAAAAGCCTCTGTAGAAACTGAGCGTGAGCGATGCAATGTTGTTGCAGGAAAGAGCTTCGAGGGAGGATGGCTAAGCTTTGTAGAGAAAGGATACAGTATAGAGCCACGGCCGCCTGATGGATGTTTCCTAGCAGTACCCATTCTGCATGGGCCGTCAACTTGGGCTCAGCCCACTGCTCTGGAGAGAAACTATGGATCCGATTAAGAATTTCATATGCATCATTGGTGAAAACGGAGGCTGCTGTGCGGTCGCTCTTCGAGGCCCGGACGCGGAGGTAGTTGATTTCGATGATCTCAGCGAATAGGGCTGTAGGGTATGTCGCGAAGGCGAATGGTCGACCGCCGTATTGTTCGATCATGAAATCAAGCTCCTCGAATTGCGACGTCGCCATGGCCAAATCGGGTACAGGTGAGGAAGTATCTCCCATGACGGTGATGCTGGGTGGTAGTCAGCTCAGGGAAGTGACCAAAAAGAACGGTGCTCTTTACAACTACATACAACACAACAAAAAGAAGTAATGGCACCATCCCAGCCGATTGGGCCAGAGAACATATGCCGCCACGTAACAAGATGATCCTTCGTACTCCATCGAGATGGCACCGATAATGCGGCGAGGCACCTTGTTGGGCCTTGCGTGCCCAGACATAGTCAGTACTATTTTTGTGTCCGCTAGGGTATACCAACGTACATCGACGAGCAGAAGTGTCAGGATGCCTGCAATGACGAGATCGCTCGTGCATTTATGTTCCGCCTTAATATCATCGCTTAGAGATCGAATTAGCTGGCCACGATAGTGGAAGAAATTCTGCGCCAGGGCATGGCACTCGGGACCGTGTCTAGCGCGATTCATTCGATGACTCAGGGTCATGCAGACAATCACGAGTCGAATATGGTCAGGATGGGTTGTAATGGCCATCTGGAAGATCGGAGGTGTGATTGGATATATGGCAGTGTTTTGGCCAAGTCTGGAGATGTGGAGTAAATCGGGGTAGATGCAGGCATTATCTGTCGAACCAGTCAGTGTATTGACAAGGCGTCTGTCCGACCTCTCTCACTGACAGTATTCTGTTGCCTGGACAAACACGTGTAAATCTGTTTTCAATTCCTTTGGAGGATTGACTACATCTTTAGGGCTAGCTGGGTGCTTCTCCGTTATTTCTTTGGTACTCTTGTTCATGGGCTTCTGTCTGCGAGATTTGACTCTCCCGGGCGCGAGCCACCTTAGCCTGAGCGGCTGCGTATCAGTGTATCCTGGACAGACAATCCCGGTCGCTGAACATCGCTTACACTGAGGTTGGCTGAAGTCACATACTAAGGACCGTCGAAGGCATTCCCAGCAGTGACGCTTTCGATCCTCTGCCATGCCTTGCGTGATTAGTACGACCAGGTAGGAACTCGGGTTGACATAAATCGGAATAGTTATCCTGGCTATGGTGGTAGTTCTGGAAAGAGTGGTTCGCCATTGATTTATAACTCATTAGTGGCAGTGCCAACTTGTTACGTGATCATCCTGGTGGGGTCGAAACAAAACACCAAAGCTTGTCTTCATTCGTTTCCTCGTGTAGTAGAATTCGATGCAGATCTCAAATGAAAATATAGAACTTGGAACACTAATTTTCCTTCCCATTCGTTACTTCCTCCGCCCAAATCTTCACTCCCTACGCAAGGATAGCACCAGAATATCTGGTCTGGATCTTATCGATCAGCCTCGTTGAGATAAATTTCCCATGCCCGGCGTCGAGGCTTTGAAGGGATTCACAGTTTCTTCAGCATCGGCATCCTCTGGCTAGGCCTTAATGATTTCTAAGAGGAGATAGGCTTTGCGCTACCTAGGATGCACAGAAGTGTACGGTTCTAGGTGTAAGACTTTATCTCTAGCTATTAAACACAGATAGAGCAGGGTGTTCTTTGCGGAAAGGGTTGAGGTATTTTGTGGCAGGGTAGCATCTCTTGAGAGACGAATACAGAGTCTAACCGGAGGTAATCAGGAAGTCGGTTCTGTCATAGGGAAGGAGGTCTTCCGATGTAGAAGATCAGCAGGCTGCAGGGTTATTTAGAAGAATTTTGCCATAGATCACCGATTGATCCTGAGAATAGTCGCTTACGGAAGTATACTATTCGTAAATAGCTCCACCATGGGCGAACCGATGGACAAAGTGTGCCCTCAAGCGCTGGGAGAAGGTTACTAGCAAATACTTGCGTCCACACATTCTATTATTATCTAACTATCATAAATATATCACAATACAACCGAACCATAATTAAGGATCTGTTCGCGCATCATAACCGTAACCCAACCTGAACGTCATATGCCTTCAATTTCATTGAAGGAAATATCCGTTCGAGACCCGAGCAAACCGCATCTCATCATTTCCAAAATCGAACACGGCGACAAGGTTCTTGAAGAACGGCACTCCCAGAATATTGATCACAAGGCCGGGCCTTCCATTCTTCTCCGAGGGAACCAAGGTAGAGACGCAATATCCGTTTCCAGTATTGTAGATGAGATCTTCCGGAGCATGGTAGAAGGTCTGGTTTCCCACAACCACGCCGAACACTGGTGGCTTGGCCCCACAGTCGACAATGTAAGCCTTCAGCCCGTCGTTGTACACCGCAGGAGGCTCAAATCGTGTATTAACCGGGTCTACAACCGCAGTCGGGAGAATAGAAAACTCGTTTCCGGTGTCGATAAAGAGCTGGAAGGGGGTGTTGTCGACTACGAGGGCATCCTCTTCTTCTTCCGCCAGTCCGTATTTGACGGTTGGGGTAGTGAAAGCCCAGTAGGAGATCTGTCGCTTATCGGAGGTAAAATTAATTGGGATGTTTTCCATAATTTCCACAGGGACGGTGGTAAATTCACTCGCCAGTTCGACTGGTGGGAGTTCGCCAAGACTGATATAGCCGCCAAACGCCTCGGTACTGTCGCGTGCGGTATGGGCCAGCGCGATACTGAAGTACGGCTCTTCTATCAAGCCCTGCTCGTACATTTCGTTGACAACGGGGTTGTACACGGCCCGATCATAGAAGTAGGTGTCATTGGGGGTGAAAGTGCCCGGATGAGCCGAGGTCAAGCTGGGGTAGCCCAGGCCAAGGAGTCCGTTATTCACCCCGTCGCCCATCGGGTTAGAGCGGTCGGCAAATGCAAGCTTTGTACGCACGGTAATGTCCGCTATAGTAATAGTCTCGTAGGCCATGACACCACTGGCTAAGCCGGCACCATATTCGATCCCAAAGTTTTGGTCGGGGACTTGCTCGTAGCTTGAGGAGACATGGTATGTTTCTGGACCATACCTGCAGTCTTCTGGGGCGATGATCTGATTATCAGTGGCATTGATACAAGTGAAGCCGTCCCGCATGATATATGTATCACTGCTCCCTGTGTCGACGAGCAGCTTAAAGGCCTGGTTGTCAGCCCCAACAGTCACGTCAACGTCGAAGACGCTGCCGCCTAGAGTGGCAAGGAGGGGAGCATTGTGGGACGTTTCCTCTTCGCAGGGGAAGCGACGATTTAACGGAAGAGTCAAAGCCGAGCTGAGGGCAGTGAAATGAAGAATTGGTGATAGTTGGATGAGCTTCATCTTGACTGTGGCAAGTACTAGGGCTTGAAGCTATGAAGGTTTGTTGTGCTGTGTTGTGGGTAGAACGAGGCGATTGAGCTTGCGTTTATATAGTTGAGTGGAGATGTAGGATACTAGTAGGCACCCGTTTTGTCCCGTTTTCTCTAGTGTTGGGACAAGGTTTGGATCCTTAAAGCGAAGCTTCTTTGTGTATCGATTCAATATGGGGAGATCACCGAATAGGGCTGCGCTGGCGCGGGGTTTGCCAAGCCCCGACGGTATTCTTTCTTTATTAATTTCCGGTTGCCTATTGTTAAACAAAGAGATCCCAGTGGATATTTGCCGTACGAAGTGTTATAATGTGAAATGGAAAGGACGGTCCAGCTGTCTCCAACAGATGAAAACTCTACACGTCTCCTCGGAGGTTGGGCCAATCGTGCCCTTGCATCGCATGCAGGTAGCCCGCAACCACTTCGGCCCAAAATTTGCCTTGAAGCTCTGATAGCAGACAATCGAGTCTATGGATTAGTACTCCGTACGATGATAATTGAGGCTCAAACGCATAATTCACTCCGGTGTTTTCTCCCTCTTGCCCTGTCGCAGGAGTTTCCAACCCTAAGATCCCTGCTTGTTGAGCAACTTGAGCTTTTGACGTCAAGGATGCAATGAACAACCGCCGATCCTTCCTATTATGTGCTTAGTACTGCGAGGGGTATAGTATAATCAGTCTAGTCTAGCTCGCTGCTCAGCTCGTCGTCCTAGGGCCTTTCTGTCCATGACTTAGGGACGAATCTCCCACAGCCCCAACAGAACTTGCCCGCAGCAGCCAATAGGAACGAAGCCCTAATGTTGGTGGCCTGGCTATGGACTTAGGCTACCACAAATAATATTTTCATACATGAATCTACTAAGTAACAGGGATATATACGACCAGAACACACATTCGCAACTGTGTCTCTCCTAAAAAGCTCAGTCCTTCATATCGACTCCGTATAAGAGGATAGTTGTAATGATGACAGTTGGAGCAGCTCCTAGAAGAAGAGAACCCTCTCTATCCCCGTATTTGAATTCAATGAACAAAATCCAAAGCGCCGACAACTTTGTGACCACCACAGTTATGATTATCGAATAAGTACTAAGGTGGTACAGGCGTTGCGGGATGTAATTGATTATCACCATAACCAGAATATGCAATAAGCTATGGTCCAGAGAACACGCCACCCAAGCTAAAGCACCAGTACTGTCGCGTATAATATTGGCTTCCATAGTTCGCTCAGGGAGACTGGTTTTTGATAAGTCGAGCTTCTAATAACTTGAATGTATTATTAATTATTTGACGAGGCTCACATTGGCTGTCATGCAGATCATACCCTAACCAATGATTGGGCACCCTGTATATTTTTAAAGTCCAATATCTAGAAACAGCATATGGAAGGCAGTACTGTAATTCTCAATCTCCGTTTATCGTTCTTCTTACATTTAGCTTAGGACTATTGGTACAAGCTATCTGGGTACGGGTGTTGCCACTTTATCCCGAGTCCTCTTAGGAGATAAAATCAAGCTAAACTTGAGTTGGAATGGAAAGGAATAATCCATGATGATCTTATCTTGGTGTACTGATTGCCCTAATTGGGCTAAGCGTATGGCGTCGATCTACATACATACCGTGCGGTTTAATGTGAGTTCACAGGCACGACTGAGGGGTGTATGATAAATATGCCGAAGGTTGCCACTGATGAATGAAGATAGACATATAAACTCTCTTATAAAGTATTTCAGGAATCAAAACCCAGAGCCATCGTGCTTCCCACCTTAAGTCTTCCTGCTTCTTTCATCTCTTCTCCAGAACCAATCACACCAAAGCAAGATCAAAATGGTGTTAATGACCAAAACCTTAAGGGCTGGTCTTGGGTTCTCTTCAGAAGCAATCCACGCTGTCCGTGATCGTTCTGCGTCTCGTAAAGAGTCATCATCTACGCCTGCCGACCCCTCTTCTACACCTCCTGACTTTGACTTGTCCACACTGTATCCTGGTGTGTCTACGCAACAGACAGCTTCTTCTATGGCACATCAGGAGTCGTCTACGCCGTATCCTGATCATTATTCTCCATAGCCGCAACAATCAGTACCCCCTGACACTCCTGCACCTCATCTGGGCGCCTTTGTATCGTACCAAGGCTCATATGCCCCGTATCCAGGTCCATACGCACCCTGCGGTTCCGAGGGTATAGCTCCTGACAATGACGAACTTTTTCGTAGCATATATTCAGAATGTGGGATTAACCCAAATGATGTGCAGCAAACAACAAACGGTACTGAAGCCGCGTATGACTTGGAGTCAAACTACGGGGATGGGTTTAACCAGGACAAGGAGGCGTGGGAACTCGGCGACATGGCCGAGCGCGTGAGATCACGAACATAAGAAGAGGCACCGGCGATGTCGCCTGATGAGCCAGAGGATGTCAAGATTCAAATGCGGGAAGCTATGGTCCGCAAGCTTGTGTCCATGGCCGGGCCACCAACTCATTCATCGAGACGTCTGCCTTGTCCGGTAATCATTCCCCAACGCCGGCTGAGAAAGAAAGATCGTGGGTTCGTGCGTGCTTATGCGCCGGTTCTTGCCGACTGTGGGATAAGCCAGGACGTGTTTATGGAATTCTTGTAGGATTTGGACCAGGTTAATAAGGTGAGATCTATCATCCGTTGCCTATCTATCCCTCTCATCCTACTACGTATTTTGCTTTCATTCTTCAATATTCGCTTCTGCTTACAATACGAAAAGGCTTCAAGATGGATTGAAGTTATCTTTGTAGCTGGTGCCATCGTAGGGTGTATCCCCAGTGCCACCGCCACGGCAATCGGATTCGTGATCCAGGTTGTCGCAGGGACTGCTCGTGAACTACAACCTCGTCACCGAAAAAATACCTTTCTTGATCGAGTCAATCAAGATTTACTGATGCCACGGGGCCTATATGCTATGATCATGTCGTTCAAAGACCAAATTCCAGGTCAACAGGAAGGGCTACTCCGGGGGCTATCCGGCTCCACTGGGCAGGCTCTTTTCACAAAGAAAGAGCTCGATATCAACGAGACAGTTGAGAAGTATAGTAACACGGACCTGAACATGTCTAAGTTTAAGAAAGGCTTGAAGAATGTCCGCCTTGGAAGCGGCAAGACGCACGGGGAGCTTGAATTACCTGAGGCCGCTGCATTGTTGTATCCGCATTTAGACCGGGCAGCAGCGGAGGCCGCTCAGGGCGATACCGGAATGCGAGACAAGTTGAAGCATGCCAGGGAGTGGGTTAATGACTATCTGGACAGAAGAGCACATGCTCATTGTGTGAGTCGAGTCTCGAAGCTCCCACTTACTACACCATTGCTAACGAGAGACAATGATAGGATGCGCAGCATCCAGGAACTGCGCTGGCTGTTCCATCCGACAAGCGAAAACCTTTGAAGTCGCGCTTTAATGATCCTAAACACCCAGCAAACAGTGGATCCCTGATCTCGCTGTTGACAGGTGGTCATGTTCCTGTGCCTGGGATTGACAAGATGCTAGACATGACTATAGAACAATCGGGAATCAAACGTCTGGTCCGAGGTCAGCCCGCCAGTCATCCACCGAATGCTGGGCTGTCTCAGAGCAGTATCGAGCGTGTTATTAACAAGAAGCCACACGAGGATGTTCTATATCTTTTAATAGTGAATCTGCCAAGCAAGGAGGAGGTACAAGAGTCGGTTACTAAGTTGGAACATGTAATGAAGCAGGCTGGAACCAATGGTATCTCGCATTAGATTGACTGGTGACCAGATTCAATGAGATACTAGTAATCTTAGATTTTCTTTTTAACGATTGTTCTTCTCCTTTCCTATTTCCCATGAACTCTGTGTTTTCTTTTCACCCCCTTGTTCATTTTGGACACGGAGAGAGTCGTACATGAATTATAGTTGCTATATCTGTGATTGGTTGGACGCATATAGAAAGCCCTGCGCTAGGTATCCATCGGGCATATTGTTTCGCCTCTTTCAGCACTTTAATATGTTCATATGTCATATCAATGCGACAAGAGTATAGCCCTCTTCCCTCTTGCCACTTATCCGTCAGTACTACCTGGCAGACCATCTTGTCTGATTAAGATACGTGTGCTCGTTATGATGAACTTGAAAATCTAACAAGTATGCTAATGAGGCTGGGTATGACCATGAACTATGAGCATGAGGCTTTCCGTTTCTTATTTTCGGCCTATATGTGCATTCATTGGTCAGTCAGGGAGTCGTGACTAACAGAATCGCAACAGTCTGCACAGTGATAGGATAGTGAAGTCCAAGATCTGTGCCTCGACTGTTGCAGTAAGCAGAGTGAAGGCCCACGCAGTCATAGTTCTGGATCATATATACATCCTGTATTGAAAACCTATTTACAAGAATTCCATAGTAAGTTGGAGCGCCTGTGCATTGGTGGTTTCGTCTAGCCGTAGTGTGGACAAGTGATGTTCAGACCATCGCCAAAAATATCGTACTCCAGGGCTACACTGTCCCAAAGCCAATCTGTCGCAAAAGGTGATGCCACCCGGTCCGATTTCCATAACTCCCACTTCCCGAGACTCGATTCCTAAGGTCGATGGAGGAACAGATTGACCTGCACTGTCTCAACCGAAAGCTCGGCTGAAGGCGAAACAAACAACAAGAAACCACGACAAAAGATAAAAGCCTCCTAGCAAGCCTTGATAGCAATACAAGCCTGAGATGGGACTTCAATATCGAACATAAACTTATCCGGGTCGTCGAGGAATGCCCGGCGATACCGTAGACACCGCTTGCTAATCAGCAGTTGGCCCCGACATGATACGTCCGAAGCGTATTTGAAGAACTGTTTATTTCCGCGGACATTTTTGCTACGACGGATCATGTCATCCACACGGCTTGCATAATTAATGCAGTCCGCGCAGTAGGCATGCCGGTCCATAGCTTCCGGTGGGACCCGCGTGTTGTTGTAGAGTAAGATGCCTGTTGTTCATTAGTTAGAACTTAGGGGACGTTGGAGGCTTTCAGCGGGAAACATCGTAAAGGACTCGTACCACATCCTACTAAAAACAGGCAGCAGGCGGTAACGGCCACCGAAATTATGGAGATCCTCATGTTAGGGTTGGACGCAGCGATCAATGCTTCAAGGTGGACTTGTGGAATGAATGGATGTCGGAATGGATTCCTATGTCACTAACCAAATCGGGCGAGTTGAAACCCCCTCTTCGATTACCCTTACTGGCTTAGTGCGTGTTTATGGGCACCTTAGCACGTGACTGTATGTTAGGCATCTATTTTTGTGCACTCATGTAGTGGTGACTTGGACAATACAGTGGGTAGCGGTAATTGAACAGGATCAGCTTTCTGTCCACAAAGTCGAATGCTGGAATAATTGCTAGTTCAGGTCTAGACAAGAGAAAACCATAGACATGGAAATTCTTCGACATGCACTGGATTCAAATAAATATAGTAGAGACATTCACTCCGGACTTGGATTGAGGACACACCATCTCTCCAAATCTGGACCATGCAAGCAAAATTGCCGTGGCCAGTCCAAAAGATCTGCGTATCCAGGTGGTATAACTTCCAAGACCTCGGATAGCAGCGATTCTGCACGTCTTTCCATAACCCAAAAACGCCGGAAAACATGTAGCTGTGTGCAGTAGCAAGCTAGCAACACAAGGGCAAAAGGCTGCCTCTGCTCAATCAAGCTAATAAACCCGACACGGACTACGATCGGCCAAATATAAACCATACCGCTTGCAGAGAGTGTGCGGGCATGTTCAATACGTTGGCAGGTTTTCTCCAGTTCAGTGATGGCATGCTCCAAGACCGATCTTTCTTCTTCTGCAAGTACTTCGATTGTGAGCCGATATCTGAGCCTACTGATCTGGTCATCAAGGCCATGGAATAGACGGAGTGGTGTACCCCTACGGATCACATCAGCTGGAAAGACAAAAGCCATGATGACATCAAAAGGGGCGCATACCGTTTCTCACTCCAGTCTCGAGCCATTAGTGGCCCAAGACAAGACTTATTAATCAAGGGAAAGAACTCAAGAAGGGTAGTGATACCACGGCAGAGGTTGAACATCTCAATCACACTGCTCAGAGGCTGTGCATCCTTCGAGTCGGCCGGGACCGCGCATATCCAGACCATGATGACGCTCGAGAATGCGAAGAGCGCAAAGCAATTCTCCGCTGTTGGTTTCCGGAGTATAGTTCGGAAGGTTTGGAGTCCAAGGGCCATATGAAAAGTGGAGCTGGTGAGGTAATGACTGTGTTTTTGGGGCTTCACATATGACAGATGTAGTGCGGATAACGATAAGATTCCATGCATGAGAAACTCATAGGAATAAGCGATTTTCGGAATCTCGGTTCTCCACACGTGGCGGACATCTTCTTGATCTGATAAGGTAGTACATGTGGAGATGCAGTAATGGTGCATCAGTTCAGGATCTTGACCGTTCCACTCGCGCACGAAGTATGCCGTATCTGTTAAATTGCGCTGGAAGACCCTTAATGCAGCATCTGTCCGAGCGGATATCTCGACAAGAGATGTACCGGGGGCTGGGGTACATGCAATTAGTTGTTCAGTATGTTTCTTCTTTGGTTCAGGTTGTGGTGTAACAACTCGAGGTTGGTAGCTACACGAGAGACTGCGACGAGTACAATTTAAACATGGATCGGCTTCATCGCACTGGAGACTTTTAGTAAGGGAGGGCCGCCGTGAGATCTTGGTACTTACCTTCACTCGCCTTTTTTTGCATTGGTCGCAACCATTGCGAGACTTCTTGTGAGATCTCCGGGGCGGCATGTTCCGTCTGACGTAGCGGCAAAGCAACGAAGTCTCCGTTATTCGTTAGAAACGAAATAGGATCTGTGTAAGGTCCAAATATGGAGATCGCAAGCAGTGCCCAAGGTGCGGCGTATTGAAGTAATACGATAGCGAAAACGAACACTGATTCGAATACGGAGCTTTCCAGATGTGATTGGCCGCCTTGGGCAAGAGGATCCACATTACATTGAAAACTCAACTTGAGTGGTGGCAAGTGTGGGTCTCAGGTGCTTTTACGATGCATTTCGGAAACAGAGAATATGGGGCATGATATCCAAAGAGATTGCATGTAGAATATTTGTTCTCAGACTCAAGCGAGCTCGGACAAGGGCCATAAATCAATAGCGCAATGTTATTCATGTTGATCTAGATCAGCGTGATGTTGTTGCTTTAACCGCAGTTAGGGCTTTTCATATCAAACCATCCGGCGAGCGGCCATGTTGAATTGTCATTCGAATAAGAACTACCTATCATTATTACACACATATACAAAGCAGTTATTCCTATAAACGTAAGCAGTCGGACTATCTGCTCTCTCTCGGTAGATAGCCGTTGCTGTGACCGGGCTTGGCTATTTTAGGCGGCAAATTTTACCGTTGACCCCCTGGCGCGAGTGGAGACACCCACAGACTATAATTATAGATCCGGAGGTGGAAACGATAACGAACTCGAATTCGAGACCACATTAAAAACATGAAGATGGCCATTAAGAAAAGATTGAAGTCTTAACTTAGAACAATCCTTGCGGTTCACTATTATCGGCGACATTAGTCAACATGAGTGGTAACGACGATGGCGGAATCGACTTTAAATTGTACCGCTATACACCTTCCCTCGTCGCCGCAGTTATCTTTATTGTTCTATTCACCCTAACAACCGCCTACCACCTGTGGCAAACTGTTCGCCCGAGATGTTGGTACTTTTTAGTCTTTGTGACGGGTGGGATTTGTAGGTTTATCTCTCCGTGGAAAACAACCAAGTCAATAACGCGAATCTAACAAAGACCAGTCCAGATAATAGGATACATCTGTCGCGCGCTAGCCCATTCTAACAAGGAAAACGTACCCATCTATGCTGTGGGAACTATCATGGTTCTTCTCGCCCCCCCTCTTTACGCTGCCTCGATATACATGACTCTGGGCCGTCTCATCAGATATCTCGATGCAGAGCGATTAAGCCCAGTATCCACCAAATGGCTGACAGCAATTTTCGTCACCGGTGATGTGATCGCATTCCTCGCACAAGGAGCAGGTATAGAACAGTCTAACATTTTGCATCTTTTTTTTACTTCAATACTGACCATATTTTAGGCGGCGGAATCATGGCCAGCGGCACCGTCAGCGCAATGAACACGGGTGAGAACGTCACAATCGCAGGTTTATGCGTGCAACTGGTCTTCTTTAGCGTATTCATCATTGTTGCTACCATCTTCCATTATCGCATTCGCAAGAACCCAACTTCCAGATCCGCTGGAACTTCCATCTTTCCTCGTCATTGGCGCGAGGCTACCTGGGAAAGTGTGATGTTAGGGTTATACGGCGCCAGTGTTCTGATCCTCATTCGGTCAATCTTCCGCCTGATCGAGTATGCGCAGGGCAACGATGGGTACCTAATCAGCCATGAGGTATTCATGTACGTGTTTGATGCGACACTCATGTTCATCACTATGGTGGGAATGAGTTTGTTCCATCCTTCGAAGGTTTTGAGTCCGTTGGCGAAGGCGGAAGCATCATTGGACAGATCCTATACGATGACCACCGAGTTACGCGATGAGCCCGTATGATATGAATGATTTGTGTTGACTTTAAAACATATCCTGCACTTTTGTTGTACATATGCGGTAAATTGACTATGAATGTCAAAATATTACGTTATTGAACAGTCCCTGCTGCAACATGACGCCATCGCCAGCAGAGCTTGAGTTCAGCATTCCCATATTCCGGGTCTCACTAATCACAACCACCTTCCTAGCATAGAATCCAATGAAACGCCGTCCAAATTGACTCTACCGTGCACCAACACTGGCGAACACTCGCCCAAACCAAACTATACGGACCCCAAACCGAACACGAGACTAACAACCAACCGCGTCTTGGCAGTCGTGCATTGCCACGAAGGAACCAAAAAGTCCCTAATATCGTTACTTCTCGTCCATACATGCTTTCCCCAAGTCTCGCAGATCACCTCACAGCCACACCATGTTAACGTCATGTTCCCATGCCTAATCCTCTTGACGCTTAACATACCATGTGGGCTACATATTTCACGGCCACGATCTCTCACTGGAGCATGGTTTTAATGTAGCCACGCGTTGACATTCCTGGAATATTCCACATCGATATATCCAGAGCTATCAAATCCAGAAAAATGGAATCGATCTCGGATCCACCCCCTCCCTACTCCGAGTCCCCAATATCAAATACTCCCGAACAAGAAACCCTACCCCCAACAACCCTCATTCTATCAAACAAGTCCATCCACACAGAAACCACCCCCTCAACGCCCCTCTACCAAGTATCCCAAGACATATCATCTCTACCCCAAAAGTTCACCTCAGTAAGGTTCGAACGACTAGAAAAGAATACACCCCTAAAATTGGAAAGCAAATCCCCGGAACCGCAGAAAACGCATATATTCTACCTCGCTCACCCGGCGCATGCGCAGTACCGGAAAGAGGTTCCCGCTTATTACATTACGTCTGTCTCTCCTGGGTCTTTGGGTAATATCCGCTTTGAGATGAGTAAATCACGGTTTCAGAAGGTGGAGTTTAGGGCGCTTCTGAGTGCTGGGAAGACTATGGGTGATAAGCCGTTGTTTTGTGGGGACGTGGAGACGACTTTGTTCTCTGCGAAGATGAAGTGGACTGGGGGTGGGTATAGGTGGACCGATGCTTGGGGTATGGAGGTAGCGTTTGAGGGAGGGAAGGGTGGGCGATCGAAGTTGGTTATCACGGCATCTATGAACCAGGATATGAAGGATGCACTGGCTGCATTGTGGGTTTTGAGGATGTGGTATGATACAGCTGACAGTAGCAAGGCCAAAGCGGATGGTGAGTTCACGCTAGCTCGATGCTGTTATATCGCCCCTACTGTAGTCTCGCTTGTTTTGTTTAACCTTTGGACAGAACTAGCGGCATGGTTGCCGCCCACGGCGTATGGAAGAACGGATTTAGGCCTCGCGAAGACCTCGGGAGCGTTGGGAGCTCTTGGTGCACTTGGAGGTGGCGCTTGATCGGTGCGTTAACCCTAACAGTGCCCAACTGGAGATATTCACTGATCATAGAAACATGTCTCCTCTTACAGCAAACCGATCTTAGTCAAAATGATAATAGAAAGATTCATGATTTCATATAAGACTCTCAACTGAAATTCAGAATCTCTATTCGCTGTCCTGTATGTCTATCGCATCTAGCCTTAGCCATCACTGAAACAGATTGCCTCTAAACAATCTCAAATCTTCGCCCCATAAACCTTCATCACCTCCCCCAGCTCCATCTTCTCCTTCTCCGCCGGCCTCTCCCCCTCGGGAGCCCCAAACACCAGCTGCGCCCTCAACTTCCAACTAGCCGGCACATTCCAATTGGCCGCGACCTTCTCATCAATGATAGGGTTGTAATGCTGCAAATTAGCCCCGAACCCCTCCTCCTCCAACGCAACCCAAGCCATCAACTGATGCATGCCACTCGTATGCTCAGACCAAGGCTCGAAGTTCTCCGCATAGAGGGGAAACTTCGCCTTCAGGTCCTCAATCACCGGCTGATCTTCATAGAACAACACAGTTCCGTACGCCGCCTTAAACCCGTCCAGCTTCGCTCCCGTCGGCTTGAATCGCTCGGGTCCGATGCGCGCCAGTAACACGTCCTTGGTGATGTTCCAGAGCTTCTCGTGCTCTTGATTGAGGAGGAGGATTGTGCGCGTGGTTTGGGAGTTGAAGGCGGATGGGGTTTTGTGCATTATTGAGCCGAGGATGGATTGGATCTTGCTGTCTGGGATGGGCGATTCGCGGCGCAGCGCGTAGTAGGAGCGCCGATTGGCCAGGGCGGCGAGGAGGGATGCGCTGCCTTTTGACATTGTGAGTATAGATATCCGTGCTTTGGTTAAGATTCAGTGAAGGGTGTGTAAGCGCTCAGAAATGGAATGGGGGTTCTTCGCTAGGGAGATTGTTGAGTATTTATAGATTTCCGGATTGGACAAATCTCGGAAAATGACGTTATTAATAATTCCGGAGGATCGGGATCTCGTCAGCGCTTGTATAAGTCCGATTGGCTCTAGTGAGTCAATAATACAATTAAGTTAGCTTAATAAAACTTATGTATGCTTAAACATCCTTAGGTAACTGTGTGTCATGCTATGTTAGTCAATCGCTTCAAATGCAGGGTGGTTTTACATACGAGGATGCCATAATCCTTGGTCATCCTTAAAAACAAGGTTTAACTTTAGCCCGGGTGTGGTATAGTGGACCATGCTGAGGTAATTCCGGTCCAAGCCATATGCTTCACCTCAATACTAGCTTATACCTGAGAAATAGTGTATCCGCATACCCTTAGGTACATACCTGCTCTCCAAGAGGGCGTGTACTTATCGATTAACCGTAGAACACTCCATAAGCGATCAAGCTTTGGATATTAAGATTCGAGAATATATGGTTTTCTAAATTCTGATATTACGATTCCAACCTAACTAGGTCATTATATCCTCACTCCAATGTATTACAGCTCGGCAGAGTTGTCTGCCCCAAGTCCTTCTGTAACTGGGCTTCCATCTCTGCTTGACTCAAAGAGGAAGTTGATTCGAGCTGTCAATCATTGGGCTGCATCTTCTTCAAAAGTGCAAAGCAGCTCCTCCCAGGCCACCTTCTGGACCCCCTCTGTACGACGGAACATCCGCTTTTCGTACTGACAGTAACAAAATGGAGCATCTTCGTACACGCGTTGTCGAGATACCTTACGCTTTCAGACTTATAGGAACCTATGGTGTCAATGTACATCACGGACTTCATTCCTTTTCTGAATTATTATCAACTCATGAACACCAATTAGTATTGATCTATTCTATATATTATATGATCGAGGGGAGATAATCAAACCCGGGTGGTGGTTGGATGTCTGTGACCAGTCACCTTCGTGCGTTGAAACACTGCTTGAGCTGCAATAGACGGCCATTATCAGGCAGCCAAGCTTTAATATCAAAGGGACTCGGGCTCCAACACTAGGCGCAATAGTTCGGGACAAACTACAAGATTGTGCCCACTTCCTGCTCCCAACATAAGCATCATTCTATCCGTTATGGACACACTACCCGGACGCGGAGGTAGGTTTTAAGATAGGTGCCACAAGAATGGAGCGTTTCGCGTTGGAAGAATCATCAAAATTTGTTCCCGGTGACTCCTCAGGCCCCAGCACCGCATTTGTCACCAAGTTCACCGTCTGAGGGTTTGACAGCTCAACCTTCGCCCAGTCTTTGCAGCAGAACAGGTTGAAGGGTGAAACCGTGTCGCCGTCCTGAGGCGGTGTTGGCAGCCACAGGTCTTCCGTTGTGGAATGCCAATCTCCGTCGAGGCCATTCGGTTTTGTCAACAATGTCAATTTATAAAGGGTGCAACCGTTGGCCTTCGTGGATGTCTGTTCGGTATAGAAATCATGCACGCGGACATGCTCGGGGATGATGGCTGCGTCCTCGGTGGTAGCGACCTCGTGCGGATCCAAACACGCTTCTTCGAATTCCATGATCTGTGAGAATACATCATGATAGTGGCTAACTTCATACCACCATTCTTTTCTGGGCATCCGCCGAAGCAGATCCAATCCTTTGCGACGGAGGCGCGGCCAGCGGCACTTCCAGGCGACAGCATGGAGGGGGTATAGCAAACCGAAATCGAGACATAGTGTCTTTGATAGCTCATCGGGGTAGCGATCGGGGTCCGATACGATCTTCTCGCCAATGCGGACAATCTCCTCGAAGTCCTCTCGGTGCTCGTCCCAGGCGCATTCGGAGCCCACGCGGTACGTGGTCGTCCCCATAACGGTCGAGTACCACATCAGACGAAGGACTTCAGCCGCATCCTGTTCGTTCTTGTCCCAGGTTGCGCTCTGCCGTCGAACAAGATCATCGAAGTTCGTTTTCCAGCGGTCGCGCGTTTGCCGAAGTCCGCTTATTATTGTTAGCAATCCAGCATCTGGTAGCTTTCCTAACTTGAGATTCTGATCCAATAATTGAAATACCGCTGCAGTGGCGGTGACCAAGTCCACCATAGCTACCCTGACTTCGCGGAGGCTTTCAAACCTGTCCGTTAGAATGAGCAGACCGGTATCAACCGGGTTCAGCAAGACCTTTCGGCGTGTGCCGGGTTGGAACTCGGTACTGTTGAGATTGAAAAGACTAAGAATCGGGGCCAGTTCCGTTTCCACAAAGTACGACTGGAACGAGGAATACCCTTGGCCCCACGGCACCTTCGGCCGACTACCGGTCTTCTCGCGCCATGCCCACAGGAGATTAATACCGTTCGATATATGCGACGCTGCTGCGGACGCATTCCCCCGAAGAAACTCGAAGGCCGTGAACAGAATGCTCGCCACCACGACAACGGGAATGACGCCCGTATCGGCGGCGCTTTTCTCTATCGTCGAGCGAAGAGCCCGGGTATACAGCTGGATGGCCGGATGTGGATCGCCACCTGCGGTATTAAACGAGGGGAGCAGTTTACAGCATCCTTTGTGCTCATGCAGTGAGCCTATTGCAGCGATGGCTTGGCGAATGGCGGGTTCCACAAGACTGAGTTGGAGAACAGTGACTTTCCAGAACGAGCCTTCAAAGAACCCGGAGAGCTGGGAGGACGACTTGTGAAAGAAAAATTCCAGCGCGCGTGACTCCGTACTCGACTTGGCAGTCACGACTGTCAGGAGCGGCTGGAAGATCTTTGATGGTGTTGTCTGCGAAGCATAGCCGTCGCATTTTCGTCCTGTGCTTACGCACCTAAGACTGATTGTCAGCCCATGGCCCCATCTACCCTCATTGTGTCTGCTGTGTTAGTCGTACCGAGCGCAGGCGGGCTTGCCTTCGTCACACTTCACTTTCCGGATCCTGCATCGCCGATGGTTTAGCACCAATTCTCTCCTTGTTTGAGCTCCGCTCGGGATTTGGTTCCAATAGCCAGTAGCACTAACTTGCAGGTGATACAGCCCGTCCGCACTTTCGGCTTACTCGCCCGTTTCCGTTTCGCTGGAGTCGGCATTTCAGATACAACTAACAATCACAGCTCTATGAGACGTCTATGTTTAGAATCAATGTTCTGGTGAGAATACGAGGCGAACAAGGATAGACGTCTTATATCACGTGATATGGAGGTACGTCATACCCATTGCCTATTTTGGGGGATAGAATCCGAGAGGCACGCCTGAAGACCAGCCTGCAGGGTTACCGTTACATACAACTCTTCCCTTGGAGGATGAGCTAGGTCTCAGCCTTAACCATGATTGGTAACAGGTCTCATGCTCCTCATTTGTAGAACTTGTGTCGTACAAACTGTATATACCCAACGGTCCGCCGAGACGGGATCGGGAATATACATTCCGGGTCAATATGCATCAGTCTCGATTTAACTCTAAGCGAGTGGAGATAGAGTACCAGTGTCCCGTCCCGACGCCTTAGCCCGGACGCTAATCTCAGAGGTCCCTTAACTCGATATGCACCTAAAGTGAAGCCTAACAGGATTTGCGTTACTGTAGAGTCTACCACTACCGCCAGGAAGGTGTTAGGCCACCCATCGCCGAGGCGTCCACAGTTACTATGTACAAGGCCCGATATGACACCGGGGTGGGCATGAGAGGGGTCCCATCGAGAAGAAAAAGCTCGGCTTCAGTGGGGCTTCCATTGTCTATACAAGCTGCCGTGCCGTGCCGTGCAAAGTGGGATGAAAACGTATCACACTCGAGTTGACAATGAAACTGTCGGCAATGCTTGTCAGACAGGGTATAGCGTGGTCTCTGGATGTCCGTGAAACCTTCCAATCTGAATCCTATATCGAGTACGTACTTCGGGTGTTTCAAACAGCCAGGGTCCGGTCACACAAAGAAAGCATTCGATAGCTTTATTCGGGAACACGGAGCTCCAATAACCCGACACTAGATTCCTAACAATGAAAGTTTAACCCGACTGTTGACATGGTAGATGATTGCCAAGGCGGCTCATTAGCTTAACATGAAACCGATCCTAGTGACCCAATGTGAAAGAGATCGAGAGTGGTCCCATGCCTTCAAAAGATGTAGCTGACGGACTCGCTTTCGAGTCCCGGATACATTTCACAATTAGGACATACAGCAGTCAGCTTAGAGTATAGACAATATAATGAAAATTCGTATAGTAATTAACGTCCCATGCTCCACGGCAGGACACGTGCAATAATTCGCTCAGAATATACTTGACAATCCCAATGCACAGATGCAAATTCATTATTTATCGATCATGAGTAGGTGGTCACAGCGCTCGCTGCCCATACACGATATGCAGTCGCGAGTACAGATGGAGCGACGTATCGCGCAATTCCTTCCGCATACCTGCCACCAGCGCCTCAATCTCGATCCGATGCCAACCAAGCATCCGCGTAAACAGCGCATAGCAATAGGGCGGCATGGCTTCGATCATGTTGACCTGGTGGTAACGACCGAGCTCCTTCAACTTGGGGTCCTTGGGCCAGGGGCTTTGGGGGAGCTGGTTGCCGTTAGCATTTCCTTGTGCAGGGGGTAGGGCATCAGTTACGTACCTTGTAAACGTCCTCACGAACGTTGACGAAGCCGGCGTTTTCCATCTTCGATCTCCAATTCTTCACGGTGTCGAAATCCTTGCCGAACTTCTTGGCACTGATGTGCATGTTCTTGACTCCTTCCATCATAGATGTTGCTTTGAGATGTGTGTCATCATCGGAGAAGCAGTTCACTTCGATCGAGGCGATTTCAAACCATCCACCAGGCTTCAGGTTCGCCAGGGCCTGTTGGAACAGGCGGTCGTGGTCGCGGATGAAGCCTTCTAATTCACGGCCGTGGATGTAATCGAAGGGCTGGCTGTAAGACCAGGGTGCTTCGAAGTCATCCACCTCGAAGCGGAGGTTGGGAGGGATCCTAATCAATTTAGTAACATTCGATAGACCGGGACGCATCGATCCTACCATGACGGTTGAATAGGACTGAGATCGTTTCCTAAGCCGACCAGTCAATACAGAGCTTCTCGTAAACAAAACGAGATACCTTACCAATCACTTCCGATTCGGGATGTTCGCTGATATCGTCAGTATTCGGCCACTGACTCTCCCATCCGGTCGGACTTACTCTGCAAAGTCGATGGCCCAGATTCCAGTTCCGGTACCAATATCTAGGACCCGAGCGGGGTTCTTAATAGGGGCCGCGTTCAGCTCTCCTTTCAGAATCATCCGATAGATGTGGTGGCTCTGTTCTCGTTAGACTGCCACTCTATCGTCCACCGATAATTCCAGCGGGCTCAACCAACCAAGTCCAGACGATCTTGTTCTTGTTCATCATTAGGCTATCTCCGTTAGTAAGACCCTCACCTCAAGCAGTGGAAATACTCACCAGAATGTATTCACCCTCATGGTACGAATGATATCTGCGACCATTCTATAAGATATACTTAGTAAGCGCCGCCATATCGCGGTTGAGCCAAGAAATACCTCATATCTGTGCTGTTAGCAACTTCCCGATAGAGGTGTGAATCTGGTACTTACTGATAATTCATAGCACTCGACGTAATACTGGTGGTATAACTGGCATCTCCCAGACTACAATTGTCAGCCAGCCGATTTGGGCGAGATAGGACTTCGCCACTTACGATCCCGCATATAAGGAATCACCGTCGCCATCCGAGAAGGTCTAGTAAGTTCTAGTTAGCTGGACCTCCCCGCAGTACTGACAAGATAAGAAGAACCAACGTCAGGCTCGATGATGCCCTGAATATGTCCCTGTGGGATTTCTGGTTGCTGTTCCGGTTCAGGTTCCGGCGCAGCTTGCGGTTGAGGTTGAGGTTCCGGTTCAACTTCTGGTGGTGGGCTCTCCGGTGGAGTTTCCTCCCGGGGGCGTTTCTGTGGTGGTTCGCTACGGGATGCCATTCTTGTTCGAGACTTGCGGCTGGCAATAATACGAGGTCAATTTCAGGGAGGAGGCAAAAGTAGGTGATTGTGAAATGGTAGGAATAGAAACCAGAATAATCCGGGGAATGGGAAAAAGAAAAAAAAAATAATAAATCAACACCCCCTACTAGCTAATTATAAGAACAATAGTAATAGAATCAATAGCGGTAAAAAGAAAATACTCCACGGGAAAAGGAAGGGAAAATCGGCAGGGAAGGGGAGGGAAAGGTGCTGAAGAACGAGCAATTGTGGTCCCAACTGCAGCGAGTCTTAAATCGGACTCGTCGATAGGCTGCATAGCGGAACCGCCGTTGAGAGATTTGCGGTGTCTCAAAAAGCTAGCCAAGTTTCGCGAAGCAAAAGACCCAAGTCCCGTTCGGCTCCAGGCACTATTCAATAATCATTCCCATTTCATCATAATATTACGCCCGTCACTCGTTCGTTCGCATTTACACGGATGCACCAACAATGTGCCGCGACCGTCGATCGAGGTCTTGTGGCTCCTTTGGGAGGCCAACAGCTTTAGCCACTTATTAGTCGGCATTAGTGACCATCTAGGTGATCGGTTAACTGGTTGGTTGAAGGTCTAGTGGATCCACTGGATGGATCGTTTGCCATTTTTTCTGTGCTCAGGCGTTTTGTCCTTTTTTTTTTTTCCCTCTCTCTCAATGCCCCTCCTCGATTAGGGCATAACCACATCCCCATTCTTTGTATCGAAAAAGGGAGAGACAAAGGCAATCGTTTCGCCACGTCCAGTTGGGTAGCCAGAAAGAGAGATCGCACGTCTATTGATAAGAATTCGCTAGGTAGTAAATATAGTATAGGAGGGGTTAGGTAATTTCTACCCTCCTGATCCTAGAAAAAAATTGCCTCCCGGCGTCGGCACCACCTCCACTACCCGCTGTCAGCAATTCCAATCACGCCACGTCACCGTGGTCTCAATTCTTCAGGCTCATGTGGTCCACGAGAGGCCATGGAAAAGAGTCCCGAGCATCTGTAGGGATCGGACTGAGCCGTTTCTACTGTTTCCATGTGGCGGTGGGGGGCTTCTTTCTGATGCACGAATCTTGTGCATAGCGAAGTTATCGACCCTTGCTGGCTCCACAACCCTCCTAAACGGATCGATGCATCACATCCTTAAAAAGGCAAGGGCCGCTGCTGTGTTGGCAAATGCGACTCTAAGTCTAAACCCTGTTTGTGGGCTTCTTAGCTCATCATGAACTGAGCACACAGCACTTAAGCAGCTTAAATAGTCTAGAACAAGCTATGAGAGCGAAGGAAGGGCCTTTGCAGCTGCCCGCAAGATCCAAAAGTACGAGAAGCCTGACAGCCAATCAGGCCCTTGCCTTTCGCTAGTGCGCACGGTATCTTTGCGATTTAATTACTTCCTGCTCGGCGTTCCGTGGTTCGTCGAGCCTGGAACCCGAGTTTAACCCTCTCTGGAGATCGGAAGACACAAGGCGAGGAGATCGCAAGTTCGCAAGTCACTCCGGAGGACGAAGGTACATCTCGTTCTGATTTTCTCGCCCATCAACTTTGATTTTAAGTTTGATAAGATGGCTGTTGGGGATAGAACAGGATCACATACTATCCTGCGGCTAGATAACGGTCGGTCCTACTTCCTGACTCGTTGTCCACAATCGATTAGATCCTGATTAGGGCTAAAATCCGGCGCACACGTAGTGGCAGACTAAGTTGTAACGCCTTCTCTCACCAATCTTAGTGTGTTCCTTCCAGGAATCGTGCATAAGGTGCATACCCATCGCCTGATCCCGTAGTTGGGGAGGGGCGCCGTCTCTTGGCGAGCGATAATACCTTCCGATATACGAGGGTCATCGGATGAAAGGGGGGGGCTCGTCGGATGTTCCCCGTTTCTCGCAAGCTGCGAGGGCTTGTGCACCTCAACAAGCCTATCACTCTGTCTCGCTTCCTCAGTATCTTCGTATTCCTTTTATGCCTTTCTCCTGACGAGCAGTAGCGAAGAATGGTTGGCGTACCGCGCAGCACTGGCTGTCGCGCCTGTCTCCAGCGGCGGGTCAAAGTGGGTGCTCCAATGTTAATCTGCCTCGGCCTCGTTTCCACCCCAGAGAAAAAAAAAATTAATAAGATTTTAAAAAATAAGGCTTTAAGAAAAAGAACAAGAATATCATATCGAAGCAGAAAATGCCCATCCTAATGAAAAAGAATAGTGCGATCAAACCCGACCAGAATGTCTACGCTGTCAAAAGCGAAAAATAACCTGCCCTGGCTACCAAAAGAGATTCCAATTCTACCATAAAACCGCCCCGGCCGTCGTTAAATCCACCCGCACTTCCGAATCCGACGACGCACGTCCATCTAAACCCACGCCGAACGGATGCTACCGCCAGCAGGCACTCGTGCTCGCCCGACCTACGATCGACCAATCCGTCGCGCCGAACTTGACGGCGACTGCTCTGGACACACAGCTTAAAGAGGTTTTCACCGATGTCGTCTACGCGGTCTTCCCGAACTTGTACGCCGCGTTTTCTGCCCGTGTCGATCTCACCTGGGTCGACTTTGTGCGACATCATTCCGCTGCGCAGTCGAGCGCCGTTAATTGGGGCATTCGTTGTTTGAACACCTGGTTCTTGGCGCGACGCCATCACGACCATGACCAGCTCCAGACAAGTCGACACATGTATAACAGGGCGTTGCGGTGTCTAGCCCAGTCCCTTCGCGATCCCGCGCGCGTCAAATCGGATGGCACCCTGGCTGCAGCGATAGCGCTCGGCGTATACGAAGTATTGGACGGGGTAGGATCGAATTCATGGCTGGTGCATTCGCGCGGAATCGGGGCGTTGTTCCGATTGCGTGGTCCGGATGCCCATCGCTCAGGCTTCGGGCGTACCATGTACACCACGTACCGGGCGTTTCTGGTCGCAGAAGCCTTCACTTGCCAGGAGCCGTGCTTTCTGGAAGGCAAAGAGTGGCGGACGATGAATCGGGAGGCATTGCTGGCGGAGGAACGCGACGGGAAGGGCAGCCGACTGGGTGAGATCACCGAGAATGCGTTCGAGGAGGTCTTACTCTGTCCGGGGTACCTGGTGCGCACCCGTGATGTGATTGCTGGGAACGCATCCGAATCGTCGAGGGAGTCCCTCACCACGGAGATTCGTTGCAGCCGAGACCTCTTGCGGGGCTTGCAACGGCGGTTGGCTGCCCTGTTGGAGCTTCAGATGAACAGTCAGCCGGTGCAGAAAAGAAGTCCTCTGGACGGGTCTATCCCGAAGCAGTTCGTGCATACCATTGCGCATCGATCGTTGCGAGGTATGGACTCGGCGTTAGCACTCCTTGACCAGCTCCTCGTGCTGCTGGCTGCTAGCAAAATCCGGATGCTCGGTTCCGATGAGAATAATCCCACTCAGAGTCCCTGGAACAGGGTCACGTATCAACCAGCTGCGGAAGGGACAATATCCGTGACCGACGAGGGCACTAGCACGAACGAGGTGAAATCCCTCGATTGGCTTGACCACCTTGCATTGTCCATGGGGACTCTTGCGCTCAAGACATGACGAACTCTGAGCTCGTCATTTGGACCAGGTCGCCGGCTCTGTGCATGGTTATATCGACCAGGATCCGACTTCTTCTTTTCTCACCGAGTGAATCGGGCTTATCAGCCGGGCTCTCCTTTGTTTTCGTTCAACTAAAAATGACTGCACACGATACCACGTTGTCCCCGTAACCTGGAATGCGGGACATAATCTAGGATGCGGAATCGATACCCCGGAGTGGTATTCCGAGTCTCGGTCGCTTCAAACCAGGCATCAATGTTCCTCTACCGATTCGCGTTCATCGTAACCGAGTGTTACCATCAAAGTTTACACCGTATGTAGAGTTGGTCTGGATGGAAATCAGCTACATGCGCATATGGTCATATGTGGAATAGCTCATCGCACAATCCCCTTGCATATGGGGCGTTGAATGGTTTGGACGCACACCCGCAACATTGCCTTGGCAATTTCAGCCCAGAGAAAAATACACGAATATCGGGCAACTTTGTTTTAAATGATATGATGTGTACCAATGCAATCGTTTATATAAAGAATAAAAATAAGAGAATAAGAAAATAGGCCTACAGCGAAAAAGGGAAAGAGGTTGATCATCGGCACCACACTGGAAGTTATATATTTATGAAGCTCCATCTAGCCTCTACAACATATGGAGAAGAAACCCCACCAAAACACCACATATCTGGACAATAGGGAGATAATGATCAAAAATAAGGTTCCTCAAATTTACATAACCCTCAGCAATTCAGTCCCGTAGGAAACCTGCTCCAAATATATCTCCCATTGTCAACATCATCATGAGCTACCTCGTATCCACATTAACCTCACCAATGGGACGGAAACCAAGGCCTACACCATAGAGTTTATACGGACGTCGCTGAAGCGGTTGGCAGCCGGAAGGTTGCCGAACATGACTCGAAGTGTCGAAGGAGGCAGGCTTTTATTCGCCAGTGGCGCTACACGTACTTTTGTCGCCTAGGAAGGGGCATATCGAGGGCCAATGATGTTTTGCGAGGGCAAGACAAGACTTCCCTGCGGGTTTTGTCACCTTTGCCGCAATGATTGGCTTAGGTGAGATGTTGGATGTGTCAATCCATCTTGGGCCTCTAAGCAGGTCACTTGCGGTCAGGCGAAGTGGATCATTGCGAACACACATCACGATGGATGAATGCGTGGAATGGCGGTCGGGGGTGCATGGGCATCGAAACTACAGGATGAATGCTTAGATGTGCCAATCAAACTGAATTGATATCGGAGATCGAGAGATTATGGAGACTTCGATATGTGAGACATGAAAAAGATATCTAACTGACTGGGTCGTTTACCCGGTTGGACTGCATATGTACACCGGCTCCAGCTGGGTCGGAAGCCTCCGTGGGCAGTGTCCCAGAGAGGGTAATGATCAAGCACTGAGACGGTTTCCTTCTCCCTTCTTTGGCATCCGCGGCAGCCCCAACCACAGCAAGAGAATACCGCCGGACAAGCCGACGATGAAAGGTTGGAGAACCTCGACGCCTCGTGCCTGTGCAAGGGCACCGACCACAAAGGGTAGAACAGCTGCGCCTCCTCCCCCAAACGCAGCCGCAAACCCAATGGCGCTGACATGCTGCGACTTCGGGAGAAGCTTGGTAGCTACGACTACGACAGCAGGGAAAAAAGGGCCAAGGAAAAAGCCTTGGAGGGAGACTGCGACCGCCGAAGCATAAAAATTAGGCACAAGCCAGAGAATTAGGCCCAGTCCAATAGCCAGTAGGGAGTATACCTGTTAATTTGTTAGCTCCGATGGGACTGTAGGTGGGACTTCTTACGTACTACGATAGAGACCTTCTCTCCAAGTCGCGGCGTCACGAAGCCCAGTACCACCCGGCCTACGGTGAGTCCTAGCCAAAATCCGGTAGCCGTCATACCGCTGGCAAATGCTTCTCCGTTGCGGATTTGCATCATGAATGTCACAATCCATCCGCCGAGTGCAACTTCAATTCCTACATAACCGAGAAGGAAAAATGCACACAGCCAAGTTACCCTGGCATACGTTTTCTTGAAGAGAACTTGACGGAGACCACCTTTGCTTTCATCGGCGCGATCGTCTTCGACAGGTGTACCAGGCGAATCCCAGAAAGCGCTGAGAAGGAACGCGAGTTCGAGCGCCGCGCAGCCAATCTATGAATGTTAGTGATTGTTTGGCAGTTGGCTAGACTTTCGCGGACCATGATGTAATAGAAGTAATACCATTCCAGACGAGCTTTAGTAATCAAGGACGTGGCTATCAAAGGACTTAGTACTCCGCCAGCGCCATAGAAACCGTGTAGTAGTCCAAGGAGCTGGTTTGCATTGGCCATATTCCCGAGCCAGGCATTCCACGCGGCATCGCTAAGTCCATTGCCAAAACCCGCAAAGATGAATGACACAACCAAGACCGGATATGGGGGATGCAGACAGTTGACTATATACGCTATGATATGGCACCCAGGAGCCAACCAGGCAACGCCACGACGGCCAAGCTTAGCGTGAATTCGATTGTTTAGACAAGCAGCCAGAGTATAGCCACCAAGTGGTGAGAAGAATACAAGTGACACAACCGTGTAGGATAAATTGTAGTGAGATTCAAGCTGTATATTTTTAGCATTGATCAAAAGCGTCTATCTGGGATGTTGGGAGACCAACGTAAGGTATCAAAGGCTATTAATGTCAGTAGTGATCACATATATTGGAAGTTATGAGATCGCTCACCCCATACGCAGCGTCATTCATGCCCATCACCAGAAAGCTCCAATAAGTAGCCAATGTTTTGAGTATGTTGGACCGGGGATGGTTCCATCGCTCTGCTTGATGGAATATCTGGGGAGGCTCCT
The DNA here is from genome assembly GCA_009193545.1 of Aspergillus arachidicola. NCBI lineage: Eukaryota > Fungi > Ascomycota > Eurotiomycetes > Eurotiales > Aspergillaceae > Aspergillus > Aspergillus arachidicola. Next base: position 544,544 of record ML737119.1, read on the forward strand.
GCGTTGACATCTCAAACGACGGTTGTTCTTCCCGATCGTTGGAAATGGGGCCATCCGCTGCCGCCATCTTGTTGGGCTATGAAACCAACCGTGAGGCCAAGTGATCATTTGATACTTGATGCCGATGAAGAGCGATATGTATCTCTATCATCTTAAGGACCAGATCGTACTCTCCCCGCATATGCCAAGTGCCAAGATGAACAACTCGACCTTTCGGTCATGACGTCAAATCGGTTAAATTTCGGAAAAACCATGGGGAATAACTGTGCAACAGGTATGTTTATATTTGATCGAAGCAGTGGTCATTGGAAGATTAAAGGAAGATGATCTGCTTGGAATGCATTCATCGGGACAGCAATCTGCCGGCATTAACATAAATAATCAAGAATGATGGAGATACAGTGTCTGTTGCGACTCAATGAGATGTATATCGACTTGACAACTTGGTCTTAGCATCTGAAGGGTAATAATCCGTTTATCGTGTGGTACAAAGCTTTGTACATTAGAAGATTAGAACGTAGGATTGCTAGTTCGTCATACCAATTATAGAACATACCGGAAATCGGTATATTGCGCAGGTAATCTACAAGGTCGAGCTCTTCGCATACTGACTCATGAAGGCGGACGATCACGCATTTGTTGAAGTCGCAATAGCGTGCCTCAGATGGAGGAATTCTTCTCCGATTAAAGTTATAAAGCCGGTAACCATGTTCCCCCAAAGTCCCGAATAGACAAGGAATCCGATCTATGGAGCACGTCGCCCGAGGGTTGTTAACGGGCATCGACTGTCGACGGCTCCTCATTTTCCCGCTGGAAGTGTGTGAAAGGAAGTTTTGCTACAGCAGTAGTGTTAATTGACTTCCAATAGTCCCTTTATAGCATCAGAACATCGCGCAATCGGTTTCATCCCACAGGGAGTGCCAATGCTTCCATTTCACGGTTGGGAGTATCATCGACAAAATGGAGGCAGATTTGGATAGTGACTACGAACTCTTTCGCGGAGTTCAGCGTATTGACTGTTTCCAATTTCTAGCTTGTTGTGTCGGAGGTACATGAGCAGTACCTTGTGAAGTCCGTCTCCCAATAGCGGCTGATCTCAATCCTGCCTCGAGTGAGGCCTATTTCATGTCTTTGGCCACATGCGTGAGGAATCCCCCAGATGTCAAAAATAGCAGACGAGCTCGGGGATAGAAGGATGGCTCGGAGCAGCCGGGGAATAATACTATGTATATCACCATTGATGTGGCTGTGGTGGATCCACTTGTAACAGTACTTGAACATCGGGTTGCAAGTTTATGGATCCAACTTCTGCAAGGGACGGTGCGATCTCATGTGGGTCAGGTCTCATTACTATAGCAATCCTTTCTGGATTCTACTCTGATATTGGACCAGTTGGTCATATTGGAGCATAGTGGATCTGACTCAGCTTGGGAAAAAATTTGATCGTTTTGGATAGTTTCTTCCTGTGTGCGAACTTCGGGATGTACGGAGTACTTGGAAATGATTCACCGAGGCGGTTGCTAATTGTAGTTGTAGTAGTGGTGTTGGTGCCATCATGCGCATAGAACATACTGGAACACACGTGTCTCGAGAGTTTCGGAGGTCCGTTGACTAAGAGAAAGGCCAGACATTGGATGGTCTTGGGTTCTTGGTTCACCCGCGGAGGCCGAGGATGCCGGAAGCGGAAGCGTGCGGCCAAGTCAGGTGAAAGAAAGATCACATGTTACACAGGGCGGTCTCCCAGCCTCCCCAGGTGATTTGAGTCTTCCCCTGACAGGGACAGTTACTGGATTGTGTTCCTACTGGGATAGACCTGAAGGTTCCATGTCAGGTACCCGTTGATCATTGATGTCATGGTTGACGAAGATATGGGCCGGATCTGGCAATGATGCATATGAATCACTGCATTAGTACGGAGTAAGGGAAACTGACGGATAATCACTGGAAGACGGGACAATCCTTGTAGTCCAGAATGGTCTGTTTGCCAGGTACGGAACAGGAACAACCAATGGTGAATTTGGATGCCTAATAAGTGTGAGGGCATCGCCACAGCCATGACCCCGTGCTTGCGTGGCCCATTTTTTGACCGAGGGAATTACAACCGTGATTGGCCATTGGTCAGAGCCAAGCCTTGGATTTGCTGCATTAGTTGAAGCTTGGCGTGCCAAACACCAATCACGACAAAGCATGACGGAACAAATTGGGGAAGAAACGTCATGAGTGACCCGATACGGCCGCGTCACAGTCTCACAAAAACCAGCGCACCCAAGCGACGATCGCCATTGGTGGCCGTTGCGTGATTTCGGTTCTAAAATAATCCAAAAACCCAAAAAAAGAAGGAACCCCAGGTCCCGGCCGATTAAAGCGACAAAGACCGTCAGGGGTCTAGACGGAACTCAATCCATCATTAGATTTGACATTGTCAGTGAAGACACTTTGCTACTACACTACCTACTCAAGAGTACATCCGACATCTTCCTGAACCCCACATTCTCTATCTACCTATCTATATAAGTTCGAACGTACCTGCATTGTACCTTTCATTCAACTACCCCAAACACTCAAAACTCTCCATTGAATACTTCTCAAGTCACACACAATGGCATCCAGCGCAGCAAGTCAGCGGACCGAATCGGTCTCCTCCCACAGTTACAAGAAGTCCCTTTCCAATAAGGCCGATCCAAATGCCGCCCTGAGAGAAGAGCAGCCGAGTAAGTATATCGATTGTCTCAGTGTGATGGCGAACTCGCGGTTAACCTCGGTTAGTTGCCAATGCCATCGGTGGTACATCCTTGTTCTCTTTGCGATCCATGCAGCATCGCGATGCAAAGGGCGAGATTATCAGTAAGTGTGCACAATAACCCTAATCCTGGTCCCATGGCTAACCTCTCTCTTTAGCCGATCCGGATCGCTCCAACCCGACTCGCCCCCGACTGGAACGACCGCTCGATACCATCCGTGGGTTTGAGGCGGCCATTGATGCTCGTCGACGAGAGAATGCCATGTAATACGTGGAAATTGGGACTGGGAATTGGTGTTATTTTGGGAGTTGTTTTTGTTTTCCGGAAATGATATGATGGGAATGGTTGATTGAGCGATTGTCTGTATGTATATTATGACTGGGACCGTGTGAATATTATGTTATTTCTAGTGACCTGAAGATCTTCAATATTGGCCCATTGGGTCGGATTTTCACCGACTTAAAAGATTAAAGATTAATTAAAATATTCTAGGCAACCATCGAAGCTCAATAGAAAGAAAGCATGTTTGGAAAATCCGATGGTTTCCACTGCGCATGAAAACCGACGGATAAGAATTTAAATTCTCTGCTCGGAGATAAGGCCAATCCACTCGGCATCCACATCCGCACTATCTAGTGATGCGCCGGCAGTTAGCATCGTCGTCCCACTCCGCCGCTCTGTCCAATCTCAGAGCGACGTTGAAGATCCGCTGCTCCATGTCCACGACATTAATGGCGAGCTAAGCTTTTGAGGTATAGACCGAACTGCGCAATAAAAGCGACGCCGTGGCTGGTGACGCGTTCGATGCTGTATAGCGGGGCGGTCTCCCTGGTGTGTCGCCAGCGGATAAAGCATAATGAGACGTTGCTATTAATACCAGATTGCAGAGTCTGCGGCGAGAATTTAACAGGGGCCGCTGTCCTTCTTCTCCCAGACTGTTTCGAGCGTTGTTGTTATTGCCAGTCGCTCTTTTCGTATCTATACATTCCCGACATTCGTTATATCCCATCGTTTTTTCTTCACTAGTCCCAATACAACCAATCTTCCTGTTCTATACTACGATGAGGCTTTCATGGGCAGTGGGAGCGGCCCTGTTGGGCACCGCTGTGGCCGATGTTGACCCTATCGTCATCAAGGGTTCCAAATTCTTCTACTCGAGTAACAATACCCAATTGTAAGTCTCTGAACCCTCATCCGGGATCCATCCCATGTTCTCGCTAACCATGTCAGCTACATTCGTGGTGTTGCCTATCAACGTAGGTCTCTCGGCACTCTTCTCCCTACTCACAGCTACTAACTCTCGCAGAGGACTACTCCAGCAACGGTACCACCAATGGCACTAGCAGCTACAAGGACCCCTTGGCCGATGCTACAGCCTGCAAACGTGATGTGCCCATCATGCAGGAACTGAACACTAACACAATTCGGGTCTACGCCATCGACCCGACCGCCGACCACACCGAATGCATGCAGTTGCTGGCCGACGCAGGTATCTACGTGGTCTCGGATCTGTCTGATCCCACCCAGTCCATCGACCGGAGCGATCCCACTTGGGAAACTACTCTATACTCTCGCTACACATCCGTTATCGATGAACTGGCTCAGTATAATAACACCTTGGGTTTCTTTGCGGGTAACGAAGTCTCCAACACAGTCGCCACGACGGATGCTAGCGCGTTTGTCAAGGCAGCTGTCCGTGACATGAAATCCTACATCAAGCAGAAAGGCTACCGCACCATGGGTGTCGGATATGCCACTAACGATGACTCTACTATCCGTGTGAACATGGCCGACTACTTCAACTGCGAAAGCGAAGAGGACAGCATCGACTTCTGGGGCTATAACATCTACTCCTGGTGTGGTGACTCGTCATACTCAGCCTCTGGCTACAAGGACCGCACCGAAGAGTTCGCTAACTACTCTGTCCCTGTCTTCTTCGCTGAGTATGGCTGTAACGAGGTCCAGCCTCGTCAGTTCACCGAAGTTGATGCCCTGTTCGGTGACAATATGAATGGCGTGTGGTCTGGCGGTATTGTTTACATGTACTTCCAAGAAACCAACGATTACGGTAAGACCGCCCAAGCAGAACTAATCCCACGGTCACTAATTCTCTGTATAGGTCTCGTTTCCATCGTCGACAGCACCAGCGTCAGCAAGCTTGCCGACTTCACCTCCTACTCGAAGCACATCGCCAGCGCCACCCCCTCTGGTGTGAACAAAGCCTCCTACACCCCTACCAACACTGCCCTGCAGAGCTGCCCGGCTGTCAACAGCGACTGGAGAGCCACTCAGACCCCCTTGCCTCCTACCCCGAACGAAAACCTGTGTGAGTGCATGTCTGACGCCGCCGCCTGTGTTGTGAAGGACTCCGTCTCCAGTGACGACTATGCCGACCTGTTCTCTCTGATCTGTGGATACACTACATGCTCGGGCGTGTCCAGTAACGCCACCACTGGAAGCTACGGCGCCTACGGCATGTGCAGCCCCAAGCAGCAGCTCAACTTCCTCCTCAACAAGTACTACACCGAACAGAACTCTGCTTCATCGGCTTGTAGCTTCGGTGGCTCGGCCACTGTGACCTCGACCACGAAGGCGACTGGCACTTGCTCCAGCCTGATGAGCCAGGCTGGTACTGCCGGTACCGGTACCGTCACCTCTCAGCCCACCGGTACATCCGGGTCGTCTGCCTCTTCTTCCACTTCTTCTGGTTTGGCTCCTACCACGGGTAGCACTATGGTGGTTGTTGGATCTGTTCAACTGGGCGCATACATTGTGACTGCCGTGTGTGCTGCATTGTTTATGATTATGCTGTAAATTGGTTGGATAGATATGTGGATTTGATCTTAAACTCACCTTAGTCGCTCCTTAGCTTTTCTTGTATAATAGATCGTTTACATTCTAGTGGGCGTATCTAGCAATTCTGTGATCCTTGTCCAACATCAAGTATCGCTGTATTCATTGACATCCAGCAGAGCTCTGAGAGGAGATATGGTCAACCTAGAGTTACATTTAAAGATATATACTAATTTCCACGATAACGTCCTGAGCCTCGGTCTTGGAGATGTGAGCTGTGTCTGGCGTTGTCTTTCTCGTGCGACAAATATGCATTTTCTTCTGTAGTGCCGTCACCATTTTCTTCTCTGCTCGCATCTCCTGAATTGTCTGTTATGGCCAAATTTTGTCGGACGCGCTGATCAACGGCGTGATCAAACTCTTCCTTCTCTCTATTCTTTATATGCCATGTCCGGTGTCTCAATTCCGTAGCATCATCACCGTCCACCAATCTCGGTACAATTACCACAATTTCTACATCCTCCTCGTTCATGGATTCTCGTATTCCGGGATAAAAGCGAACATTCCCCTTCTCAATTTCCTTAAGAATGACCTTGTGGCGCCTCGGAGCTTCCAACCTTTGTTTATTCCAGACAGGGATGACAGCAAATTATACATGTCCCGTTTGCAGCCTCTGATGAGGCTGGTATCCACCTTGATATCTTCTTCGCAAGGCTTCAACTTGGAGGATCTTTCCGCGCAGGTCTTGCTGAGTTGTTAATCAACCCTCTCGAAAAGTTCGCCATAATCTCGCTATATCTCGTTTCGTTCCCGAGATTCTCAGCACCCATTCCCACGTCTTATGCTCGGGGTAAACTGCTGAGACAAAAGTTCTGTTATTCTCAAACGCCTCAAACGCTTGCATCCAATATTCTGGTGAGGTTTTATCTGCCACTGGTTGGAATTCGAGGAAGGCCCATAATATTGGACCTGCTGTAGCGGCTTGTTCGGACATAACGCTCAGGGGCAATCAATATAAATTACTGATATAATGAATGAAGAAACGAGAGTTGCGTGGATTGGGACTAACGGATTGGTTGGGTGAGCAATGGAAAGATAATATATAGAGTGTCATGACTCCACCTCAATGTGATGCCAGATTGCATTTTTGAAAGCGGGTATGGGTCCTCATTGTGGCAGTTGAGTTCCGAATGTGTTATTCATGCCTACGGGAGCGCACATATTGTTGGCGTTTTGTGCTCTGGGTTTGGAGTCAAAGTTGCTTGAAAGATGTCAACTATAGAATGCGAAGATTCTTGAATCAGTACCGCTTAGCTCTCCGTGTGACATGTACTGATTGTGTGTCTGAGTATTGCCTTAGTTTCATTGATAGGATAGTCCCATTGTAAACACAATGTCTTCATTGTTCTGTACCGCCTCACGGGGATTCCGAATGGGTTTCGTGGGATGTAGGATGTGTAGAACTAGTATGGGTGGTGGCTTTTGACCAAAGGGAACAAGGGCTTTGTTACGTTCCAGGTAGTGTATGTGTGACCTAGAAGAAATATGTTGCCTATTACTGTAGGGAATCGACCAGATCGGACCGATGTATATATGCAAGTAGATAAGTATCCCACCAGAACTAATCGGTGCGGTGCGAACTGGTAGATTGATGATCTTAGTTAAGTCCTAACTAATTGAGCCATTTGTTAATACTAATCCCCCCTTCCCTCCTTCCTTTCCTGACATTACTTAGGAAATAAAATCAATGTCAAGTGTATTGTCAAATACAGAAAACAGATACATATTCGTAAACAAATACATTCTGACGGGCGACGGCCACGAACCATCGATATCTATCGCTGCTGCGAACTGGAACATTTTGCCCATGCCTCAACAAAACCCAGTACCTTTGTGCTTCATTTTCTCTGGGCTCTTACATCCATAGCTCGCCTGCAAAAAACATAACATCCCCATCGATCACGTCGTAATTCGCGGAATTTGAACCTTAAGTTTTCAGAGCCTTCCTCGGACTTCAAGGCCTCCCATACCGATCTCAACGCTTTATCATCAGGACAATCCCATTCGACTAGGGCAATCGTCACAACGTAGCTTTCATGAAAAGAAGTGGGGTCTAAACGAAATTCTTGTCCGGGATGTATAAAGCATGCGGTCTTATCCTTGAATGCACGAAGCGCAACCTTGCTTGCTTGCTTTCGATCGTAGCGCCTGACTTGGTCCGTGTCATATGCAGATCGCACGTAGACTTTCTTAGGATGAGGCTTATATGGCCTTGACTGGCGCCTATGGGTCTCGTGGCTTTGTTTCTCACGGTCTCGAAACTTTCGTTTGGTATCTTTAAAGCTGTGGTAGCATTTGTTGGTATATTCACCAACCTCGAGAACAAGGTTGAACGCCTTACTACCATGCTTAAGTACCTCATAAAAACCGGCAATTTGTTCGGGTTTTATCATTTTGAAATGGAGAATGGCTTCGGTGGAGTATTTATCCAAATATTATGCCTCAAATACTAGAGGAACAGAGGAAGTGCTGACCGGGCTACATATGGGATGAAGAAGGTTTCTTACAAACAACTTTGGTTTCGCCGATTCAATTCGGTCCTGGAATACAGTGCATACCCCGGTGACTGCCATGCGTATGGGTACCTTTTACCTGCATGGAAGCCACCTGTAGACGATATGTATTGAAATCGGCGGCACTCTGCGACGTTTTAAACTGTACTATATGGATTAAAGTAAGTAGGATTTGAATTCCCAGGGACGCCATTCGGCCATGTTGGTTTCAGCAGCAAGGCACTTGCCATGGCGTTGAGCGAAATGCCTTACTTAGGCGGGACCTGCACATTGAGATGGGGAGATATAACTAGATGTCCACAATTCAGTAGGAATAGCACGGTGCCAGCATCATGATATCCTATGAAAGGTAGACTGGAACGGTATGCTCCATGTTTCATGCATCAATACACTATCACGGCGTGGTATTGAATTAAATCCTGGCATGCGCGGAGGTATGGTGATGTCCTATTCTGGGGCAATGCCATGTAGCAGCCACGCCACCCAGCCTATTGGCTCGAACCGCCTTGTTCGGCAACAGATACAAGCCACACGCTACCTGTGGCCAGTCACCGTGTGCAATAAACCATTCTGTGGCCTTTTTCTTTCGCAATTCAAGGTGGTCTGACCTTATAACCGCCTTGACTAGTTCAGAGCAATGAGAGAATGATATGGATGCATACATTTACCAAATATCTCCTAGGGGCATACAATGCTAGAGCAGCGGTCCGAGAACTGCACGATTGGAGGTCTCCTAGACGGGTCGACAGTCGTATGTTTCATTCATTGTTACATACCTTTGTCTAAAGTATATCCAAAATAATTTACCAGAATATCCGAAACAGCTAAATTTGGCTGGTGACTACCTAACAAAGAAAACACAAAACATCGAGGAGACTTCCACCCTCCTTGAGGGTTCTCCCGGGTGTCGACTATTGGGTGAAGGGGCTCTGGGCTTGCCAACCATCGCATAATAGCGACATGAAGACCACAAATATTGGGAGATTCCTCTAGAATGGAGCTTTTCTCCTATTCTTATATCTGCTCTCGTGACATATAGGAGTCCTTGTACCGCCTGTCCGTTTATTGGTTCCTTTCTTGAATTGGTCGCCGCATTTTAGGAAATATGGGGACAAGAGACCCATGGTCGCCGCAACAAGGCTTCCACTCTGGAGGAGTACTCAAGCCACTTTTCCCCGTCTGTTGTCAATCAAGGACTATACTTCAATTCTTCCTGGCGACCCAAAACTGTGCCTGATATGCATTTTTACTCAGTCCCTTCCCATTGCGGGCGTAAGCCACTTCCTTGCCACGAACTGTCAACCCAGGTATTGTTATATCCCCACAAGATGGGTCCGTCTCCTGAAACTTAAACCCAATGTGCTCGGTTAAAGCCACAATCTCATCCAGGGACAACTGAAGAAAGGGCGCACTTCCGTATAACAACGGACCTAGGTTGATCCACTGCCCCCCGGGACGGAGTAACCGATGGATATTTTCGAAATACGAAACCAAGTTCCGCGCAGTATCAATGAAGAACAATGTGACAATCACGTCATACTTTCCCGTATCTTCTGCAAATACCGTAGTGAAGTCGCCTTCTACCAGGACGACAGAGGGACTAGCCAGTGTATCCGGAAATGAGACGGAACGCTGCAGATCAGCCGTCGTCGCATGATGCGACCACCAATCGATATGCGGATGGAAAGACTTGCTGTTGACACTCGACACGCTGGATAGGTATCGATATGCAAGGTTCATGTACATGGACCATTCGTTCATGGTTACCTCGAAGCCTATCTTGATTAGTCTCTCTTGATGACTTTTCAAGTCGTACCTGAAAGCAGAACTAACCACCTAGTGCATTGACCTCATGCGCCAACCGTCCCAGTCCTGCTCCAGGCAATAACACCCGCAGCGGATGCTCGAATGTTCTCGACATATTTGCAAGAGTACCTAGAACGCACGGAAATGCGTCCTGCCGCTCATCGTGTCCTTCATCAGCCCAATCACGCACGAAATGCTTCATCGCCTGCGAGACGCTCGTTTTGTCGGTATTGATACCCTGCTTCTCATTCTCCTTGACGAAGCCGTCCAATTCAGTTTGGGAAATGTTATAGAATTGCATCCCATGCTTGACGATCTCCTGCGCCAGTCGCTCATTTGTCTCAAAAAGGTGCTCCACTGTATTCAGTTTACGGGTATATTTAACCGTGGATTCGACGATCTATCCTGTCGTTAGTATCGGATATGATAGGCTGTAAGGGAGCGCATACCGAGCGCTGGTTCTTGGGGATTTTCTTATACCAATCCCGCCATCGCTTTGCCTCTGCTAGATTGCGCTCTTTGTAGCGATGGAAGGCATGGAGAGCTGTGAGCAACCTCTGGCGTGGATGTGATGTATCCCATGATCCAGTGGAGCGTTGAAGGCGACCTTGGAGTCGCGAGTATTCTTCTTGCTGACGCGACTCGGTCGGATCAATGAGAGTGATGTTTGTCACGAAGACGTGTGTTATTCTCTGGGATACTTTAAGTATGTGATTGCGCCAACCGGTGCAAGGTTCTTACGTCTAATTCCGCTTCGTATTGGGGAGTTATGTCCTTTGCCCATGCAAGGCAGAGGATGTAGAAAAATAATAGTGTACGACGCATTGTGTCCTACATATGCAGGTCGTATATTATCACAAAAACAAATAAAACAAGCATAAAAGAGTGGGAGGCCGCATGATCAAAAATCTCAAATCCACGACGCCCCGAAGGTCCTCAATTCCACGGCTGTTTGAGCATTGCCAAGTCCGACGGGCTGGTTTGATGGTATCGTTGCAGATTGCTTGTCTTGGCGCTGGGAGTCATGGTTTGATAGCCAAGTATATTTATCTGCTAATGTGTCAGTGGTGGTAATGTACTTCAATGGAACACTATCGACGTTGATGCGGAATCTTGGATTATATTGTGTTAACATGTAGGTATGTCTATGGAGCAAGAGAGGTAGCATAGCCAATGTTTGAGTACTCTGAGCTCATCTATAATAACTCCTGCATCGTATATCCCAAGAGACGACGCGATTCATCAAGCTCCGAGGCGTCACTCCAAATAGGTTCGGTGCCTCCAGATCCCCACCGTTTTCTAAGATCGAATTGAAGACCCGCCAAGCTTTACTGTCGTATGTATCGGTCCCAAGATTCCCTACTGCAGCATGCAACGCTGTCCCTTCTACTGTTCCGCGGCCGTCGTTCGGATCGGCGCCGTTTTTAATGAGCAACAGCACCATCTTTACATCCCGTGTAGAAGCCGCGATGTACAATGGCGACAGGCGACGACCATTAGATGACGGAGAGATACCATCCGCCTTGATAAGGGTGCGAACAGCGTCCATGGATGTGAGCGTAATCGCCCGGCCGAGGACTGTTTCGTTATCAGCATTGGTCTCGTTGTAAAGCTCCAGTGTTAGAGGTAAAATGAGCTCTAGCACAGCGGAAGCATCCTCGTTATCAAGTGCAACATGAAGGACTGTGTTGTCGGTGATGTCCTTCCTAATAGTAAGTGGAAGGCCAACTTCAATAAGGCGCTTGAGCGCAGGTGCACTCAACCGACGGAATGCTTCAAACATGGAAACTTTACTAAGTGAGGCAACCATGTTCGATCCCGCTATATCAACGAAGCGCATGGCCTTGTCGCTGTATCCTCCAAGAACCACCGCGTCACCGAGGGTTACCACACGACCGAAATGCCACCCAACTGTGAAAACATCCTCTTCCGTGATGTGTCCATTGCTAAACAGGTATTCGATCATTTCGATATTGTAATTACACATGATTCGGTCCAACAAACTGCTTCCACAGGGTGTGACATGTCGCAGATCAAGCCCCCATTCGAGGTACTGTTTTATACCGGCCACGTCGCGTGCTATTACTCGCGCAAAAGCGGGTGCCTTATAGCAGGAACACTTCCCTGCCACACTGCATATCTCAAGCTCTTCGAGACTCTTGAAGAGGCCAAAGTTCCGCTTCTGGAACTCGGGTTTAAGGACAGCTAGGGCATTTTGCTGTAACTGTGGAGCTACGGCCATGATCGATCGAACCGTCTCAATATCGCAAAGGCATATAATATGCTGTATTAGCTCTGGGGATAGGTCAGTCAATAACATAATTCTCGTTTGAATCAGAGTTCTTGACTGTCGCTTCTGGTATAGTGTAGCCTGGCAAGTGTTGAGAGTTAGTGGTTCTACTGGCGGAAGTGTAGACTTTCTGTGATAGTCAACTTGCAAGTTGTGCTTCTTCAAATGAGAATCTTGATGTTATGAGCATTAAATTACCATGAATAGGCTGTAGAGACCTTTATTACATAGCTTGCTCGGAACGTCATCATCATGCAAGTATGTGTAGTATACATACGTACTTGATTTTCCTTCCTTTTCCGTTTGAGTGCTCACCCCTCGCCGCTTTTTGCTCACTGAGTAGATCTCCGCACGCCCTGAGCACGCTCTGAGCAGCCTGAGGCGATCACTGAGGAGCACTGGGTGAGCAAAAGGCTGAGCGCCCTGAGCAAGGAACCTCCATAAATTGCACCCCCTCAAATCCGGCACTGCCATCAGGAAAGAGAGGAATTGGTCGGCCTACTGTTCTATCTGATGCCCACGGCCTTGTTCCCCAGTAGGACTCTGCTGTAGTTGATCACGCTGCGTCAACCCGGCAAAAGATTTCTGGTGGGCTTTCTCGGTCGAAACGCAGCACAAGTTCAGGTGTCCATGGGAGCGGCTCTGGATATCGCAAGAGTCAAGGTTACCCCGCCGCCAAAACACGTAATGCTGAAGATCAACATTACCAAGTAAATGAATCAGGCTTCAAAGTTAGGACGTAGCGTTGATCAGTTGTGACAATCCTCGGCTGGAGGGTTTGATATCTAAACCATAGAGGGATATGAGATTCGTTACAATCTATTTAAACCCCTTACATTGGGCGCTATTCTTCTTTGTTCGAAGCATTGGCTTAGGCATAGGACGATGGCCCAGCATCATGTAGGCATAGCGACGTGATGGCTGACATGTAGTACATGTGCAAGTCGGTGTATACCTACCGAAGTTCGCGCTGAAGTTGCCGATGTGATATCACAGCTTACCCATGGTAGTAGAGTGGAATCGTAGATCCTAGGAAATCTAAGCTGGCTCTGGGGATCCTTGTGGGTCTCCGGAATCTCGAGCGGCCTGACTGCGTTCTTCGTTCACTAACATCATGGAAAAAGGAGACCATGCCTTGAAATTATTTACTCTTTCAAACTGCTTGCCCACCTAGCATTCTTGGTCAGTCACTCTCAAGCGAAGGGTGCTCGATTACCTCAACTTCCTCCATCAATCGGCCCGTCAAAGAATCCTATAATTTTATGACCAGAGGCCAGACCAGCTCCTCTACCCCGCAACCTATCCTGAAGGCTAGTAGAACCGAGGAAGATGAGCCGAAGACCAAGAACCGAGCGGCCGAGCTACAATGCCCGCACCAAAAATCAGGCTCGTCAAATAAATACTCAAATCATAAGCTTGTCAATATGACGGTTGTACTTCTTCCCGGAAACATCATTCGAATAGGTCTTGTCGTATTACAGCCAAAATGACCCTTGAACCGAAAATCCAAACCCCGCTTACCAAAATCCTGGGCATCCCGCACCCGGTCATGCTGGCGGGCATGGGCGTGTCGGCTGGGCCACCTTTAGCAGCTGCAGTAACGAATGCAGGCGGCATTGGTGTGCTAGGTGGATTCAGCGCGACGCCCGATCGACTGCGCGAACTTATCCATGAGCTCAAGGAGTTGCTCGTTGATAAGAATGCGCCGTTTGGAGTGGATCTGCTGATCCCCAAGATTGGCGGTGGTGCGCGAAAGACGAAGTACGCTCTCTCTCTCTCTTTTTTTTTTTTTTTTTTTTTTTTTTTGTCTAGATCAAGTGGAATAGGACTGGGGCAATGACCAGACCCCGTTGAGGAAATCGATGTGTCACGCGCATTTCATACTGATATATATCCCGCCTCACAGCTACGACTACATGAACGGCCAACTCGACGCGCTGATAACCGTGTGCATTGAAGAAAAAGCGAAAGTGTTTGTCTCGGCCATTGGGATTCCACCGAAACACGTTATCGACCGTTTACACGCGAACGGAATTCTCTACATGAACATGATCGGGCACCCGAAGCACGTCGCTAAATGCGTTGAGGCGGGCGTTGATATCCTCGGCGCGCAGGGTTCCGAGGGCGGAGGGCATACGGGGAATATACCGACGGGTATTCTAGTGACTAGCGTTGCGAAGTTAGTGCGCGGGGTGAAGAGTAAGTTTACTGGTGTGGATGTGCAGGTTGTGGCCGCTGGGGGGATGGTTAATGGGGAGAATCTGGCGGCGGCGATTATGATGGGTGCATCTGGGGTCTGGATGGGCACCAGGTTCCTTTTAGCTAAGGAGGCCACCGTTGCCAGGGCGTTTCAGGAGGCGGTGCGGACCGCGGGGTATGATGATACCATTCGGACGGTGATTTATTCGGTGGGATCCCTTCTACTTTTACTTGACTTAGTATACTGGGGATAAATGCTAACTAAAGCAGGGTCGACCACTCAGGATTAAGAAGACAGCCTATGTGCTTAACTGGGAGGAGAACCGCCAGGCCGAGATCAAGGAACTAACTGGACGGGGTATCTTACCCGTGGCACATGATGCTGAGCAACATCCTGAAGATGACGAGATCCTTGACAACATAGTCCCATATCTCATGGGCGTTGCCGCTGCGCAGATTGACTCGGTGATGCCTGCTCGAGATATTGTAAACGAGGTGGTCAGTGAGGCAGCCGCAAGGCTGATTGCGGGCACTCAAGCTCTCGTTACGAAGCCGAAGCTCTAGCAGTTTAGCGTCCTGAACTTATTTGAGACTGCAATGGTGTAACTGCCATAGTATATAATTGACGCGGTGCACGCAGCATTATAAATGCTGTCATCGGGGCTTGCTAGTTAACTTGCAGTCAAATAATGGATCCTAGGGGTTCATAAAAGCCCATGAGATCAGCGTTATCATTTTAGTCTACACCTTAGTTCAGATCATACAACACACAAGCACTGCACTTTTACGCTACCCGATACATTCCAAGGCGAGTGATTTGCACTAGTACATCTCGACTCGGAGATCCTGCATCGGAAATACGGAAATAAAGAGTCCCACAAGTCCCCGCATCGATTGAATATCCGAGGTGGGACACGGAACCCCATCCCGATACCGCAATAAATAGGGAATCCATCCGAATTATCTGGACTCCCACCCCCGCCAAATACAAGTCGTACCGTCAAGATGGCCTGGACACACCTCATCCGCTTCATTGCTGTCGAAGATAGCCAAGAGCATCTTGGCCAGTTAGTCGATACAACTCGCGATATCGGCAAAGATAGCGTCAATGGCGTGGAAATTGCGGCCTATCTTATCGATGGGACGATCTTTGATGGGCGCGTATCCTCGACCGTGATGCACGTTAAGCAGGTAAAGACCTCATCTGCGGCGGACTCAAATCAAGGAGTGATACTAACAATAGAGTAGCTTCTCTCTCCGGTTACCAAAGAACAATGTAGTTACATCCGTTGTCTGGGCCTGAACTACCTCGATCACGCCAAAGAAGCCAACATGGCCCTCCCCACGGTTCCCGTTATGTTCACCAAGCCTCGTACCGCATTAGCCAACCCGTACCCCGCTACGATTAATATCCCCAAGTGTGCGCAGGATGAAACGAGCGATTACGAGGCAGAGCTCTGCGTCGTGATTGGGAAGACAGGCCGTGATATCCCCGAAGAGGAAGCGCTGGATTATGTTCTGGGTTATACGGCGTCTAACGACGTTTCGGCAAGGGCTCTGCAATTCGCGACGTCGCAGTGGTCGTTTTCGAAGGGGTTGGACGGGAGTTGCCCTGTCGGTATGTTCTTTGTCTATTTCTCTCGTTCTTTCTGTATCCCTCTTGGGCTTTGTTTAGAGGTGCCTGTCGCTGACTAGTATAGGACCCGTCCTTGTTTCGTCTTCCGTCATCAAGGACCCGCAGACGTTGTCCATTAAGGCGATCCATAATGGGAGCGTCCTGCAGGATGGTCATACCAAGGAAATGCTGTTTTCGATCAAGAAGCAGATCTCCTATCTCTCTCAGGGCACGACCCTGGAAGCTGGCACAATTTTCCTGACGGGTACTCCAGCTGGAATTGGATTCACCCGGGAACCCAGAATTGTGCTGAAGGATGGTGATGAGATCAATGTTGA
Source organism: Aspergillus arachidicola (assembly GCA_009193545.1). Lineage (NCBI taxonomy): Eukaryota > Fungi > Ascomycota > Eurotiomycetes > Eurotiales > Aspergillaceae > Aspergillus > Aspergillus arachidicola. Next base: position 560,899 of record ML737119.1, read on the forward strand.
AATTGAGAACATTGGCACGTTGGTCAACAAGGTGCGGTATGAATAGATAGCGTTGCTTTTATATAGAGGAGCATATTTACGACGTTTATTGTTAAACATCGAAATTAGTGCACGTTAGTATTGTGTCCATCAAGAAGCGCTAGATGCCGTAGTTCAGACCTGCGAGATGCAGTAGCTGTGACATCCAGCACACATGCTTGGAATCCTCGCATATGTTGGATATCGTGCTTTTTTGAATCGGTACAGTTATGATGCATATCTTCCACAGGCTCTGATCATCTAACGCATAAAGAATATAATGGAGATAATCGTTACAGTTATTCATGCAGGCACCACAGCAGAACTATTTCAAGAACCACGATGGGACCTCAGGTCCCCAAACCGCCAACGACTCATCCCCTGCAGGCCCATACCCGATTGGAGTCTCCTCATTAATCAAATCACCATCTGCATAGTGTTCCACCATATTACCAGTAGTATCCCACCAGTAGTCAAAGATCTGGGAGCCTAGGATATGTCTCCCTACGCCCCAAACCGATTCGTATCCTTTCCCATTCAGGTACTGATGACCAAGGTGCTGCGTATCAATATCGTGGACCTCAAAGGAACAATGATGAACATGAGAGGTCGGGTTCGTGCTCAAGAAGAAGCTGTGATGATCGACGTAGTCTGTTCCGCGGTCGATATGTGCAAAGAGAGCGACATTCTTTTTCTGACCGTCCTTCTCCACGTGCAGGAAGTCACTCGGCACGATATTGAAGTTCGTAGTGTAGAAGTCCACTAATTCGTCGAACTTCTGAACACAGAGGCCGAAGTGTCCGAGCTGGTGTGTTTATTAGTATTTATATTTTATGGCCATGGATATGGACGAAAGCGCACCTTATGAACCGCGGCTGGACCCGGATTAAAGCGCTGGAATTTGCGAATCCGTGGTTTCTCATTGTCTGTATTGACGATAATGCTCGTCGGATATTCTCCAGCCTCGCGTGGCTCTTGGCCGTAGATCAGGTTGACAGGAAATCCCTCCGGATCAGACAGAGTCAACAAATGTCCTCCACCGGGCGCCTCTGACAAGTCTTGAATTTGCCCAGCACCAGGCAGTTGTGCAGCTCTATGCGATCAGTGAACCAGTCACTAGCTATGAGAAACAAGGGCAAGCAACTCACTTCTCTAATTCCTGGTACGATTCCACCTCAAACGTGCCCCCTAAGAACTTCTTCTCTCCCTTCTGTGCATAATACACATATTGATCAGTGCCGTACCCTCGATACCAAATCTGATCGGCCGTCCTCTTCACCACCTCCATTCCAAAGTCCTGCAGAAACACCGTAATCTCATCTAAGTCCGGATGCTGGTACCGCATGTGCGACAGTTTGACCAGTCGGACCTGCTTCCCGGTATCGATATTGCATCGCTTCCTCCAGGATGCGACCGACTCTTGGTCCGGGCCAATGGCGGTAATATCGGCAATCGAGGCCCCTTGGGCCGGGGCGGGTAGTTCGCGCTGTTCGTTTGGTGCACAATTAACGGGCCGTCCGGGAGGATTGGGGGGGGGGGGGGGGGGGGGGGGGGGGGGGGCGGTGGTTCTTACCACGATCATGCTAGTTGCTAGTTGCTTCAGGGGTTCGTGGTGTTGAGTCTCAATGTGCTACGGTTCCTTCTGCTTATATGGATCACCACATGAATAGCCCCGCATCGAAGTCGGATCGAGGGGCGTGGCTTAATTCCGTGGTTATTGCCTGTCCCACATTCTTCTTGTGGGGCTCGTTTATGATCCTAGATCTATGCATTACATGGGTATAAGTAGCGGGACCTTGTTCGTTTACTCGAACCTTGATTGCAGATCTTGTTTTGTACTGAGGGGATACCCTGATATCTCGACAATGAGGTCACTCACTTTCTCTCTTTACTTTTTTTTTTCTTTTTTTTTTCTTATTTATTATAAAGATCATGATTGGCTGTCAACAGCGACAGCCTCCCAGTAACATGTATCAGATGACCGCTCAACTCCCAACGTCGATTGTGAACATGCCTTCAAGATTCTATCCTGCAACTCTATTATCTACTATTTAAATACTTTTTTTTCACTAAAGACTACCTGGTCCCTTCGCGCTAAGTTTCCCCCAAGCCAGAAATCGACCACAATATAGTATATCCGTAAAGCACAACTAGAAGCATGCGATACTAAGCGTTACGCACTAGGTTTGGATACTCTATGTTATTAGATTTCAGCGTACTTCATTGGAACAAGCTTTACTTCGCCGAATAACGTTCAGTCGTGGGATATAATATAGTCATACTGTTTCAATTTTGACGGCACCTAAGAACTAGAATAGGAGGTGGCATACAGTTCAATAGTAATTACTATTCACACCAAATATCCTTTTTTTAGGGTTGTATCAATGAAATCGCCTTCTGCAGGACATTGCGATCATTCTGAAAACTCAGCTTCTCCAAAGCCTCCTCCAAGGGAAAGAATTCCGATGTGAACTGCTCCTCCCCACTACCACCAGACCCAGGAACCACCCCCTCATCCAGCGCAGCAATAAACCACCAAATAATTTTTACATCAGGCACTCCATCCTTGCCTAACTGTCGCATAGTGACCATAAACGGCTCTGTGATATCCGGGAACAAGCGAGGTACATCGGGCATGTGGCCCTGTTCGTCGATTGGAGGGGCACGGGTCTGCATTGTGACAGGGTGGAGGTGAGCCGGATAGCCCGTTTCTTCGCGGACTTCGCGCAGGGCAGCCTCCTGTCTGGATTCACCACAATTGCGGCGTCCTTTTGCGAGCATCCATTCGTTCTTCGCGTGGTAATGAATCAGGCAGACAGTTTTGCGTTGGCTGTTAGATAGGTCGAATAAGATTGCCCCACTGCTTTCAACGAATTGCTCGGAGGTGTATTGCACGGTGGTGTTGGGTGAGGTTGCCATGATGCTACTACAGAGTCAGTCCGAGAATGATTATGCCGGATGAAATGTTCCAATTATACTCACCCGACCGTATTTTGTTCGTTGTTTTTCTTTTTCTTTGGGGGAAAAGGACGTTGGCTAAGATATGGACATCAACCCCTCATTATGAATGACTCGAAGAGGTAGGTGTGCGTTGTTCTCGTGTGGCTTGCCCTAAACTAGCTGAACTGTGGGGATTTAATAATATCTATCTACAAGATCTACAGTTCTCTCAATTCTGTATGGAATGTGGACCTTTAGGTTTGACGGTTTGTGTTTTTAGGCCAATCCCGGTTTTATACTGCGACAGAGAGCAAAAAAAGATTGTGCAACCCCTCATTATAAATGACTCGAAGAGGTAGGTGTGCGTTGTCCTCGTGTGGCTTGCCCTAAACTAGCTGAACTGTGGGGATTTAATAATGTCTATCTACAAGATCTACAGTTCTATCAATTCTGTATGGAGTGCGGACCTCTAGGTTTGACGGTTTGTGTTTTTTAGGTCATTCCCGGTCTTATACTGCGACAGAGCGAAAAAAAGACTGTGCTGCATCCCTGGGGATGGCTCGCCTACAGACCGTGGGTGGAACTATCAGAGGCTATTATATTGTGTGCATACAGTGGCAAAGGTTCGTATGAGGAAATGATATACAAGCACCCAAAATCAGGACGATCTTTTCGCACTTTGCCATAGTATAGTGGGTATTACCTGAAATGTGATAAAACCATGATAGTGAAGAGCGTAACTATAATCCCCTCTCAGTAGAAAGCTGTAGAGCTATTGATTTTTACAAATTTTATCCCTCATCCGTCTCCTTCATCCCCTATTAAGCTAGCTGCTCAGAGCATTGAATGCTGAATTCTTTCGTCCCGGTAACATGACCGTTCAAATCATACCTCCCCAATCTGCGATCTTCTCGCTTGATTCCTTCAAAGCAAAAAAGCTCCGATTTGTTTCGCTTGGACTGAGTGGCAGTCGCGCATACCAATCCCCGCAGCGAGATTTTGCCCCAACATGCGATTGGGATTTTGTGGGCGTGTTGGACCGGAGATGCGACATCTTGGATCTTGTGCGGCATAAGAGAGAGGAATTGTGTGACCTAGTTGGGATTGATCAACTGGAAAACTTCCCTTGGGAGGTATGATCACATATTCTGTTTCTGTGCTTGCTGGAAGCTAATCAAACCAACCGGTCAGATTCTAGATGTTGTCAAAGAAGGCCAAACCAACAACAATTGGGAAGTCATCCGCTTCTCCGGCTATGCGCACGACGGCTCCAAACGATCCCTTAAACTCTGGAGCGAGGAACACATCCGTACCATCTCGCCGGACTACGAAGGGAGTCGATTCGGAGTCCTATCAGCTAAAACAGTGAGATACATGCGGAATCATCATCCACGTACTGGTGAACAGCTTTTTGTTTACCAACCGCTGCGGATCACGGAGAACCTTTGCGCCCTGGTCGACGTGGACTTTCTCGCAGGGGAAGAAGACCCGACAGCGTTGACGGCAGGTGTGACTTGTGATTTATTCCTGAGTTCGTATACGCTGTTTGAACGTTCCGTGGGAATTGTGAAATCGCTCAAGGGCGCGTTGATGCGTAAATGGCGGGCTCTTTCCGATGCACCTGATATGCAATCTTTACTTCCACTTCTTCACGGGTACAATGCGTTTAACACGGAAACGTTCCACCGTTTACATATTGAACTCATAGGGAAGAAGCCCTCATCTGTACCAGTGGATGGACTTAGCTCATTGTCGTCCTCGTCTAGTCCTACTAGATCCGATACTGAAAGTCACGGCGGTAGTTCGGCTACATCCCAATTCAAAGCTGATGAGGACTACGGTATAGTGAGCCTTTTGCCAATTGATGAAAAATATAACGCTAGGCCACTACAACCTGAGCGTTCCGTGTCTACAACTCCCGACGGACCTCACCGGGGAGACTTCGAATTTCGACCGGTCTCGACAAAGTACTACCCCTCAGTGTTCACGTCGAATTCTCAAGGCTCATTCGGAGAAATCCGCATTCGTGCCAACTCAGGATGGTCAGAATGGAAGCCTGTCTTTGCCAAAAAGGGCCTGTATGTTAATAATGAGTGCAAAGTATTTCCTGCAGTTCAAGAGCACTTCCCACCTCACTGTCTGCAACAACTGCTTGCGGTTGATGATGATGCAGAGATGTTGTTTTACAGTCTTTTTGAGGGTAGAACGCTAGGCCAGGTCCGACTGGATTACTACTTAAAGGGAAACGAAGCAAGTTTCCGTGACACATTGAACTGGTTCCTGGATGTCGAGCTCAGGCGTGCCGAACATGTGCTCGATGCATACTCCAAGACGATCGACTTCAATCCAGATCCTACTAGTGCTCCAAACCAGGCCATCCATAGATTTTACCATACTCGTCTGCAGTCAGGCTGTCGCTTTCGAGAGTTCTACTCTGAGCGCTGTTTGGATGTTCTCGGAGTACAGAGTCCTAAAGCAGACTTCGACACAAATGACTTCTTAAACACCCCCCTGACCATCAATGGGGTGGCATACCCTCCTCTTCAACATTATATTGACCAGGCAACCGACATTATTGACCCTTACAAACAAGGGGGGCTATCTGACCAACCGGTTGCATTTGGCTTAGGAGATGGCCATGCAGGAAACCTGATGGTTACCGAGAATCTCAAAGGCTCCGTGGCAAAAGCCATCTACATCGACTATGAAGTATCTGGAACCCACAGCCCATTCCTGGATATGGCCAAGTCAATCTATATTGATGCCTTTTTTAACGCCCTGTATGCGGATCTCCTCTCCGATACTACGACTGAGTTATCTAAGAGTAATAAGTCGGGCGCCACAGTTTCTTGGAATATCCAGCCCCATGCCATCGATATCGACTATAAACTGCAAGTGGATACAATTAGCAGGCTCGTGGCTATGGTTAAGCTCGAATACGTCCTGCTGCCAGTCTTCGACCTGGTGAATCGGAATGATACCGTCAAAGGCAGCCACTCGCTGGATGTTCTGAGTGCTGCGCTATTCGCCTGCGCACTGTTGACCAGAAATTTCAAACAAAGAGCCGATGTCTTCTTTCTCAATCTTGCCCTCGGTGTCCGACTCGCAACTGAGCTGAACGAAGTCCTCTCTGAGACCTTCGGGTGGCATAGATTCCCTGTTGTGAGGAATCCTACTACAGAATTTACCCAAGGCATGCAACTGCAGCTACTATCGCCAGCAGCAGGCGAAAGCCAATATTCCTCCCCACAGTGGCCGAAGGATTTGGACATGGATTTCATCGCCTTCTTATTCTCTTCAAATATGCAGCCGGATGATGTTTTCCTAAAGAGAGCCGATGACACGTACAAACTCCAACAACGGTTCTCGCAAACAGAGAATGAGTCACATGGTACGATTATTCGTCGGATATCACAGGCTAGACGAGCTGGCATGATGGTAAAAACCCCCTTCAAAATGAATTATGTTTGCGTTGCTAACCTCAGTAGATATCTCCCCATACCTGCATCCGGGAAAGCATCTTTGCTGAGCCGCGGATCGATCACCATTTTGCATACTCGAGCATCTTGGGCGAGGCCTTACAGGATCCATCTAAGCTGTTGGTCGATGTGGGCTGCTGCATGGGCACGGATATTCGGAAATTGGTTTTAGATGGCTTCCCCCCGGAGGTACATTCTCATCTCCTGTGCACCAACTAGAGGGTCACTAACATCTACATTAGAACATTCTAGGATTGGACATCGAGAGTCGTAAGGCGTTTTCCCATCTGAATCCTTGCTTCCCCTCTCGTTGTCTAGGGTGCTACTAACATGGGATCTAGGCTACTTTGACGTCGGCAGGACCCTCTACAATGAAGACCGGGCCACCACCAAACTCCGCTTCCAACAAGCTGACCTACTTGACCCGAACTTCTCTGTCAAACACGCCCATCTCCACAACCGTTTCCACCTCGTCCACTCGGCCAACGTGATTCACCTTTTCGGCTACGCTGAACAAGAGATCTTCTTCCGCAATCTCATCCATCTCGTTGCACCGGGCGGCATGATCTGGGGTCGACAGGTTGGTCTGGCGGATGATTTTGGGGTGGGCCATCACCAGTTAGAAGGGAAAGGGGCGAGGTTTACGATTGATGAATTTCGGAAGTTGGCGTTGCGGGCTGGAGGTTGGGATGAGACAGAGGCGAGGTATGAGGCGCAATTGGTGAAGTATGGTGAGATCCGGGCGGAACATCAGTATAAGGCGTGGGTTTTGCAGTGGAGTATTAAGGTACCGGTAGAAAAGAAGAGAGTGAGTGAACTGAGGTTCTTTAGGGTTGTTGAGGAAGAAGATTAAGCAAAGGTATATAGAACATGAGACGGGCTAAGTACTAAGCAGAGATCTGGAAGTGCCGATAGTCTAGACAGACATGGATGGACACGAGTGTAAGCGCTCTTTCAGTGTACTACAATCTATTAGCAGTATACCTGCGGAGTATAGTAGACTAATAGACTTTAGAAATACAGTACTAGAAAGCTTAAGAGTCTAATACTTAAAAAACTTTTCTATATATTATATAAATAGTAAAGAAAATCCTGTATTTTATTTTTCTATTTTTTTTAAAAAAAAAGTAATAATAATAACTAGTAAGTAGAATTTTCTATTTAGCTGCCAGAAACTTAGTTATCTATAATTAACTGTATGCAGGCCGCGTAGGGTATGGCCCTTACTAATTGTTACATATGTATAAGTAGCGGGACCTTGTTCTGTACTCAAACTTTAGTTGCAGATCTTGTTTGTATTGAGGGGATACACTGCTATCTCGCCATTGAGGTCACTGGTATGAGGCTGTGGGATTGTGAGAATTTCGTGCATTGGTATACTAAGGGCTGGCCTATGTGGGGCCTATTTTGAGACCAGACAGTGGATGGACTGCTGCATATACCTTAAAGGATAAGGTGTTAGATATAGTCTACAATGAGTTTTCCACGCGGTTCCTCTTACGGAAGACAGTGCAGCCGACCCTGGTTCCTGTTAGATTAATCTTACCAGCATCGCTCAAAGACTGAAGTAAATGGGTGCCATGGCTTCTCGAATCAGTATGGATTCAAGATGCCGGGCATATCCTGCGTATCACCAGTGGAAGATTGCGTTATTTCACACCAATATGTAACTACGTACTACTACAAAGATTTACTCATGTTAGAACCTCAAATTGAATGGATATAGAATGTAATATAATTCCTGCCTAGAGGGAGTTATTCCATTTGCCTTCGACTTCCGCTAATATGGAGGAACGCCACTCTGATTCATAATAACACTTTTCAAAGTGAGCTCAACTGACTCAAACCTTAGTAGCTGCAGTAACATCCTCCTTGATCATGTCAGAGACGCGTTCCGCAATAGCGTAGAGATTAGCCGTTGGATGACCACCTATCTGCATAGGTTGAATAGAGGAATCAACTACGCGTACATTACTAGTACCGTAGACCTTCAGTCGGCTGTCGACAACACCACCCATAGCGCGGGGCAACATAGACGTCGTTCCAATGGCATGGTAGTTAGGCGTATCTAATGATAACGTTAATTGAACGTGTCAGAGGAGGCTAGAACCCTAACTGCGGGAGACGGGCGGATCTACTTACATTGTTCCCCTATCCATTTCTTCCAGGCTTCATCCGAGGCATCCTGCGGAACTTCCGTATAGCCTGGAAGAGTTTCATTGCTGACCAGACTGTTGAGGTCGCCACTCTTGAACATCCGGCGCAGAAATTTGGACATGGCGATCTGTATCTGGACATCCCACTTGAAAAGGCCGAAGTTTGGGTTAACTACCGGTGGTGCCATGGGGTCAGCAGAGCTAATATGAACGCTTCCTCGCGCAAACGGGAGCAAGCCCCAGTAGCCAGTGTGGATGGTATTGGCATCCTCCAATATAAAGACAAATTCAGCAGCTGGAACCTCCTGGCCAAACACAAGGTCGTGCTGGATCTCGAACATCCTCAGCAAGTCCTCCTTTCTCATGGCTCCGTTACTCTCGCTAGCGGCAATATTGGCATATTCTTCGAGCTGTCTGTGAACGGTGGCAGCCACTGACTGCACTGATGAACCGAAGATATCAGACGCGGAAGCAAAAGCAACCGTTCTTGTACCCGTTACTGGCGTGTTTGTAGACACGACAATGGAGGTATTAAGTTGATCCTGCAGATTTTCGCCAACACTTGGTAAATTGACGTGGACAGGAATCCCATATTTTTCCAATATCCTGTTCGTGGTGTCAGGGTCCCTATGCACGCCCGCGAAGTAACACTGGGCAGAAAAGTGCTTACCTAGGATTTCCGACACCTGAAAGCTCTAGAATTGCAGGTGTCCGCATCGCACCCGCAGCGATGATAACTTCCCTTCGGGCATTAACAACACTTGTTTGTCGTCCATCTCCCTCCTGATTGGCAATCTCAACTCCTTGAGCACGAATATCACTACCCTTTTCCCCATCCTGCCATACGATCCGGGTAACGAACGTATTCAGCTGGACCCGGAGATTTGATCTTTCAGCATAGGGCCAATAGTAGGCCCTAGCCGCATCACTGCGGATATTCGTCACATCAACTGTGTAAGGATGAAGAGTGAAACCTCGCATGTTTCCGGAATTCAAGTCCCGATTCCATGGAATTCCCAATGACTCTAGCGTGCGATTCATACTCGCTGTCAAGTCACCTTCGTCTTTCCGTATATCCATGAATCCAACGTGCACCGGCCCATGGGTGCCATGATTAGCAGGAGAGATGGATGCCCCTGCTTCCATTTGTGTCTGGTTGGGGGTCGTAATGTTTTCACTCTTTGTAAAGTAGGGAAAGAGGCTGTCCCAGTCCCAGCCTTCGATCCCAAACTCACGCAAAGCACCAATCTGTCCTTTTTCTGCTCGGACGTAGGCCGCTCCTGAAAATTGTTAGGATTTCTTCTCTTAGGAAAATTTGGAGTCTCCTTACGTACCATTCATAACGCTTGTTCCTCCGAGCGCTTTTCCCGCGCGCATCACTTGGCGGCGCTTGCCAAAGCTCTGTTCCGTAGTTTCGTATGCCCAGTCGAGGGGGCTGTCATATGTGTACGGAAGATTGCTGATATCGGTCACATTGATATTATCAAAAACAGATGATCCAGCTTCGATAACTACAACTGACACCTTTGGATCTTGGGCCAGCCGGTTGGCAACGGCTAATCCGCTTGTGCCTCCGCCAACAATAATATAGTCATACTCAGAGGCTATGACTCCAACTACCAGGAGCAAAATCCAAGATAAGAGCATGTTCAGAAATCTTCAGCAGTGCAAGTTCAACCGCCCTGGTTCCGGATATATGTTTCGAGTATCATGTTCGGAAAAGGAATGAGGTTGGGGTTTATATTCTTCACTCATACTTGCAGTGGATTCAGGTTCCAAGACTCCAAGACATCATCTAGCATGCGAAGAAAAGTTTATTTTATCACGAGAGCAGGGGTAGCTGTACAAGATCGGGGTTTGCTGGCTAATTTACCGTAAGTAGCATTTCCTGCCGGTAAGGGGGGTATTGCATAGCACTAAAGCTACAAGGAGCATTGCCAAGATACTGTCGACTAGAGGCGACCAGCATGTCTCGGTGAAAGGGCTCGCGAGCTTGATTGGCATGACTACGTGATTATCTGAAAAAGAGATTCACTTTTTTTTTTCAGTCATCTAGGGTAAGGAGTAGAGGTTGACCACTGACTAAAGCTTGCCGCACCCCAAATAGTAGCTATGTTCAATTGACCATATTTATCACTGCCTATTCGTTTCTTTTTAAATGCTCAGTATTTAACTACATATGCTCCTCACTATTGTACTCCCAGTGCTTGAGATATCGCCTGGTTGCATCTATCCAAAAAAACCATTGCCTCGTTCTTGTCATGCCACGCGTCGTTATACGCAGCACTCAAAGTCAGCCTGTCCTTCCAAGTGCCCAAGAATACACCAAGTCCCGTACCTAGCTCTTCTCCGGTAACCCATGGGTTGTCGAGTTGGAATGGCCCATGGGTAGGGCTTATCACTTTATCAAGGACACCCATGCTGGATATCGAAACAGAGGGCTTATCATTGCGTGCCGGGACAGAGGGAGTAACTCCATCGGTCGGATATGGAATGGTAGACATCCTCCAATAAGATGGAACAAGAAAGATGTGCTCCTTGTCATCGCGTATTCCTAGGTAAAAGCTGCGTACTGCTTGAGCAATATCCATGAATTCTGCTTTGTAGTTTGCTGTGGTAGACAAGACATCGGCCGTGTCTGACGATGATGAAACGTTCAAGTCAATTGCCAGGGACCTCCCTGACACAGAGTGGTATACCGACGCGGGGTGGGCCCATGTACTATATGGATTCCTGCAGTGACCACGCTCGTTGATGAGACTGTAGTTAATATAACGGACCGTACGCTCATCCGCGCGTCTCTCCTGGATGTCCCGGACAGTAACCGCGATTGCCGTATGGTACGCATGGGTAATGCTGAGGCCAGCATCTCGACATTTATCCAGCAAGCGTCTCGTCTGCTCCACAGAGAGAGTGATGGCGACACGCTGATGCTTACCCGGCTGTGTCCGATCTCTGTGGAACGGGAGGCTAGCAATTTCAACGTCCTTCCTGAGGTATTCGTTGGAATGAATGATATTTTGCAGCCGTTCCTCTTGAGCTGGCCGTAAATCGTTGGGTATCCCGGCAGCCACACGGAGTGGCGGACTCAAATTGACCCATTCACCACCAAAGCACGGAGCAGTATAACTCGCTCCCCACTTATAGATCTCTGCGGCATGGGCGAATAAATTGTTAAAGAGCATCAAGGTACCCATCCCATCGATAATGTCATGATGAGCTCGGAGAACAAGATCCGCGCGAAAGGCCCCATCAATAGAGGATGGCTCTTTGATCAGATATAAAGTTGGCAATGAGGGGACAGGGGGATCTGAATTACACCACTCAAGCCCTGATACGCTGGTTGACAGGATTTGGAACGTAGCTTTCAACCAATCCTCCTGTGAGGAGGCTTCACTGAACGTCTCATATACCTTTTTGCACTTTTTCCCATGGACGTCATATTCCACCCTCGATGCAATTGTGGGATGATCGTACAGTAGTCGAAGCCAAGCCTTTCGTAAAGCTTCCTCTACTCTGTTCTCGGTTTGGTGGTGTGAGGAACCGGCCTCTGCAGGAACGAAAACTGAAATAAAGCCTGTCATGGCAAAGAACGTTCTTCCGGTTCCTTCATACGCTTTTGCCAGCGATGTGTAGAATTGCTCCGCCTCGTCAACGTCACGCTCCCAACGACCAGCCTTGGTCTCACTCCATTCAAAGTCATTTGGGATGAACGATGCCATTGCAATAGTCGGTGCGCGTAGGTAGTGAGTGTAGGGAAGGGGCTGGTTTGGTGATAGGGATGATTTGTGCCGCGAAGTCAACTATCTCAAGCGAGCGAGCAAACCCGTATTGAACACTTATAAGTTATATCCCTGCATAGGCGTATCGGTCCGACTTCCCGTGCATGTTGCATGCAGAACAGCGGATAGTGGACTGTGAACACAGCTACGTAGTGTTTACGATGATGTGTATTGTACGCTCATTGGACGACGGCTAAACTTCGGGATTTCTTATATCAATGCATACTCCGCATACCTTCTCCATTGGGTAAAATAGCCAGCAGCCAGGGTCCAAGATTTCCAGGAACCCACTCATTCTTCCACATTGTCTTATTTTATCACAGCCTCTCTAGGGTATATAGTTTTTTAAAAGCACCAATCCAGCACATACGACCATAGGGTGTGGAGAACAGGGCTTCCCGTCCGCTCAGCCGTACTTAAGCCACACGCCGGGAGGTTAGTAGTTGGGTGGGTGACCACCAGCGAATCCCTCCTGTTGTATGTATTTTTTTTTAATTATTTCAATACATAATAGAGAGGTCCTTTTAGAATAATATTGAGAAGACCTTCGTTTTCAGATAGTGGTAGAATGTTTGCTATTTTTGCGGAGGCTCTCCGTTAGATATTATTCTTACTATGAGTACAACGCGGGACATATCCTCTAATTTGCCACTTCGTAACCCATCGACAACTACTCCATATAGATAGCGGTTACACTTTGACGCTATATGTTGTTTAGAAGCTTTTTTACTCTAGCCTAGCTCTATCATTCAGTTATACCTGTGTATGAAGTAAAGCCATTTGATCGGGATGTTGGAGGGAGATGTACTCTGTAGAGTAGGCGTAAAGAGAAAAGACATCAGAAAACAGAAGTATAAGAACGATAGAGAAGAAGCCTCGCAGCAAGCGAGGCATCAATCAAAATACAGGAAGGAGAGATATAGACAAAGCTTTCGGGGACACCTATCATCACCTTGAAACCAGGAAATTTCACCATTGCTATCACGGGTGTATAACGTAATTTTGAAGTGAATATAGAAATACACCCAACACCCCCTTTGTCTCGTTTATCTGAGCAGATAAAGTCGGATCAAGGTTCACCTCTAGTCCGGCAGCTTCAAGAACGACTTGTAACCGCCTCAGGTGGATGTCCATAACTGTGTATCGCAACATAATGCTTGCGAGTTCCACATTGTTGGACGAAAATGTGACTTGAAAGACATCTTGAGATGTTTTTCCAGTGCTGAAATCCTCGGGACAGTCGATTCTTTGATACTTGCGCACCAGGTTTTCGTATATCTCCAAGATGATCGATACCCCCATAAGTCCTAGCTTGAAGATCCCGTTATTCGTGATATAGCCAGCTGTGTCGATTAAGGCATTCGCAGCAGGTACAGTTGTCTCCAAAAGATCGCACAACGTGGAAACACATTGAAAAAGGCCGTCTACTGTATAGACGCATGCAGTAGATTCCCCGAGAATCACCCTCTTACGGTGCAGCGTAAACAACGCACATGACATTTTCTCATATGCTTCCAACAATTTGTCCGATTGGTATAGCATCGGTCGCAAGTTGATATATTCTTGGGACCTGGGCGATTGGAAAATTCCAATCGATGCTGGGGAGTGTCCTGTGAATGGATTCACTGGAATATCGTATGGATATGGTTTTATGCCAAACGGACTTTGGCTAACATCACTGTTAACACGTTGGGAAATATCTTCGGTGGTATGGGTCGTAGGTGATTGCGGAAGCGTGGGATATCTGTAGTGAGTGTGAGCAGCAGGTAAGGCACCAGGCCCTAGTCCACATTGGGGAAACTCACTCCAGCAAAGCAGGGCGTTGCATATCACTAGGTTCAGATGTGTTCAGACTGTACTGTACCACGTTATACGTATGACCAGATTGTGGAGCGATTGAGGACGAAAAGTACATGCCGCCCTCTGCATGAATAGTCGAAGTCTGTGCCTCACATTGTTTAAGGCTAGCACTAGAAGCAGTTTGCCAATACTTTCCTTTGCTCTCAATTTGTCCCGAGTTTGCCAGTGCCTCACCTTGGTCAAACGTCCAGCTTGTTGGATACTCGACGCAACCCCTAAAGGCATGGGTTGCTGCGGCGGTACAGAGGCAAGGGCTGTTCATCCCTTCGGCATTCTCCATATTCTAGTCAACGTGAGATATGTGGTCTTTGGAACGGTAAAACCGAACAACAAATATAATTTCTATAGCCCTCAGAGATTTTAGGAACTGCAACCTGGTGGTTGATTATATTTTTGAGGATATCTTCAACCCTGACATGTCCAAGATGACACATGTCCAGGATGACACTGCCTCACAAATTTCATTCTAGAACTACATACGCAGCCTTCGGGCAACAGCCAAGCCCTGGGCTTAGGTTGTTGACAACCAAAGAACCTACTCATGACTACCTATGCATCAGGCATAGAAAGGCCACCAATTACCTTTGTTAGATATTTCAAAGGGAAAGAGGGAAGACGGACCACTCAGAAAAGAATCCTCTTAGGTGCAATTCCTGTTTCGGGACCTTGCAGATTTTGGATGTTCTAGGATAGACGGTGACTACGCTAGGATATTTCTCTGGATTTAACAGTGGGCCCTAGCGAGTTGAGCTGATGAGGCTACATGGAATATTTCTATGATACAAGGCAGGCGCTGAGAACTTCCGATCAGCCTAGAGACATTATCGGGGGCATTGCCACCTCAGGGGCTCATCATGAAACGCAGCCCATCTTTAAACCCCAGATTTGTGGTCATGTTTCAGAGCCTCTTGTAGTAAATCCATCTTTGACGTGAAATAAATCACGAAATGTCTGTTTGTATACGGCTGAGACAGTCAAATTCAGGTGGGAACTACAACCTGAGCACCATTCGAAGGACGGTTCCTTGGCCTGTGCTCAACAGGATTAATATGATACAATCTCCCAACCTGCATGTAACCGATCGGTTAGACATCAGGGTAACACGAACACGAAGTGACTTGGGATGGAACCAATCTGTGTTTCTAGACGACTGCCATGTTGGCAGCATGCTCCACTCTTCTGTCAAGTGTCTAGATACACCTCCACTCAATTTTACCGCTCCAAACTGTTTCATAAATTTTGAATAAGCACAAGATGGAACGGGCCTACAACTTAGTCATGATGTCTTACAATCCTAGTTTGATATGGCTGGAAGGACAAGAAGCCAGCGCCAAGTCTCGTAATCCAACACATGCGCCCGAATACAACCACGGAACTCAGGGATAACTCTACTAAAAGGTGATATACAATTGAAGAATACGGTCATGCCCGGGTCTGTAGAATCCGGCTATAAAGTGAACCAGCAGTAATGACATCTATGCAGTCAATATATACGAACTAGCAACGCAAGATGTCCTTCATACAGCTCATAGCAGTCTTTAAACTCTGCTCATCCTCACATGCTGCAAAGACAACTCGGTCTGGACGCACGATGATATACTTTGCGCGCGCCTCCGTGCGAATCAGGAATGGTTCATAATAGGCAGGCTCGGGGCGCCCACGACAGAGCGGTGACTGGGCAAACTCTTCAGCACTAGCGATCTGAAACAGGTTCCTGTCATCCTCAGCTCCGTGTTTAGTGATCTTTTCAATGACGAAGGGAACGTGGTCGGCAGCAACTTCGCCTCGTGACAGCTCCTCCACTGCCCGCAGAACTGTCCGAGTGAACTCTAGCTCCTCATCATTGCGCATAAACGAATAGCCGGAAGATACTCATTTGCTTACATCGGAAGATGACATCGTCTGTGAAAAATGGTTTTCCGTTCGTATCCGTGCAGAAGACTTGGGGCAGGTTCAGGCCTCCGTTGAGCCCCGGCATAAACGGCATGCCCTCATAATGTACATATCGGATCAACCCGTCCTTTCGTTGCCCCAGTTGGAGATGGCGCTTCCAGCTAGGAACTAACTGGACAAGCCAAAGATACCAGTCCCGTACGAGGATCTTGCCGAAGTGGGCTTCGCACACAAACTTCCCGTTCTCGATGGTCGAAGCCAGAGACCTCTCGAGTTGCTGCTTTCGTTCCCGATACCACGCAGCGAGGACTTGTTCATGGAATTGTGGGGTGGTTGGATGATGGTGACATAGCAGAGCAAGCCGCCATGCTAGTGAAATGGCGTCGCGAAATCCGGACGCAATCCCTTGTCCTCCGACTGAGCAGATTAGCTCTGCCATGATCTCGATTGGTATGGAACCTACAAGGAGGAAATACATGCGCAGCATCACCACAAAGGATGACACGACCCTTCGCCCAGATATTGCAGCTGCGTGCGGAAAAGGTAAATGGGCGGGATCGGATTACATGTATACGGTCCTTGGGGAATTGCACATCATGCGCAAGACTGTGACATGAGTAGGAGCCAAACCATGGGGCCTAGACTTGCTTACCCATATCGGCTTCTCTGATGCGTCACATAAGGGAAAACAATATGATTGCGACCGCACGGAAGGTAAGGAGGAGCGGTTACACGTGTTTTATAATGTTCACAATGACTCGGACCCCCACGGTAGACCCTTTCCTGTACCCCTGTCAATAACATTCTGGTACTTGCATGGACACGTAGCAATCGCGGGACGTTAGGGTTACCTCTACACGATTGCATCTTGTCTGCAAAAGCACAACGATTCCCATTTGGCCTGACGCCACTAAACCAATCTCTGGACCAATGCAGTACTACTAGTAAATACATCTTCAGAAAGTCTCCCACGGAAAAACCCATCGACCAGCCCCAAACAAGATAAAACCATTCCATACTGCCTTCTTCATATGCCCGTTCTCTTGGTTATGCCCTTTCGCTCTTGCGGCAAGGCCAAATTCAATTGCTTCGAATGTCCAATTCTTCACTTTTCTCATTTCAGTAGTAATCCCTGCAAACGTTCGCGCTTTCGTTTCAGCCTGGGGCTCTACTCAGGGCGAGATACTGTCTCGAAGCTTATATATCCACTATTTTCGTTGTATGCGTCGTGAGGGTCTAAGACTATCGAGAACCGGCTGCATGTACTCCCAGAGAGGTACAGTTCTGCCTTCGCCAAGGGTGATGGTGGTGTTGCCGCTGCACGCACACACTATTGTCGCGTACTCATACAATATCTCACACGGGAGCCCCAACCGCACATAAAGAGTACCATCTCCGAGGCCTTGGTGTGCGTTGAGCTGGTCCTCTACAGGCAGGCAAAGTTGGTCCATGTACACGTTCACGCCGTCGATGGGGGAAGGTGTAGCGCATCCATCGCCCGCTTTCTAAGTTCTTTCACGGTCTCGTAGCCTTTCATCTATATTGGCATGGTTAATGTTAGTGAGAATGAATAGCTACTGTAACGCACCTCGAGTACCAAAGGCCCGTCGGGGTTTTTCACGAGCACGGTGACCATATCAACGTTCATGGAGACTGTTAAAGTTAGACCTGGTGTAGTAAGGCCAGGGGGTTAGGAGATCCGCCTAGCAACGCTGATAACATGCATTCACAGCCACAGACGAGGGGATCGATTTAATAGACGCTGCGCAGGGTGACGGTATGAAGAGTTGACAGGAATGTCAGGATGTAGATTAACAGCAAGGTGGTGGTCAAGAGTGTTAAGAGGTAAGGAAGTCGTTTGCAATCCCACATGACCCAGAGAGGTGCGCGAAAAAATTATAGGAGGACTGCAGTGAAAGGATGAGTGAATGAATGCCTAACCAGGTAGCCCACGGAGGCTGCCTTGGATTTTACCACACATGGATATTTTCATACTTAACATATGAAACCACTGGCACCACTACATTTCGCTCAATAAACAATCTGGAGAAGGATATGGAGTCTCTTGTGCTTTATAGAGCCCGCCCAACCTATCTCACCCAAGTCAACAGGGGAGAACTCGGGCGCGTAAGGCCGGAGAGTTGGTCAATCCAGTATTTCATCACCCTCACTAGCACTAAAATACCTGTGGCGTAGGCTGATTACTCTTTAGGCTATCCTCCTATGGTTGTCTCTTCTTCGATGGCACTCTTCCTTCCTTGGAGGCTTATTAAGGCAAGCCGGGGGTCTGCTACTACTACTCTAAGCATTGATACTGGAACCGCAAAAAGCGATATCATGGCTAACCGATCATTGACGATCGCAATTGTCCTGGGTCCTACTAGATTCATTGATCATGGTCGCAACAAGGCAATGCTTTTCACTTCAACTCCATTTATATAAATCTACAACATCCCTGTCTGTGATCCAATATATGCACCTGCACGGTCTTGACTGGAAGCCACTGAAGGAGTTCTTCAAAGATTCTCTGGGAATACACTGCGTTATTGAGGATTTCTGATGCCACATTGAGGAAATATCTAGTATGTAGTGGATTCCTGGCAGTTTTTTTATGTCTTGAAACTTAGGCCACACAACTCTTTGAGGCTGTGCCCTTGAATACACGAGGACCTTTCGGGGTACGTATTACTATCCCAAGCCCCAGAGAATTGTCTAGCGTAGGTCAAACTCAAGCTGAAAGCTACTCCCAGACACGCAGGGTTATACCACAAAATACTTAAGTGATCTCGACATATTAAGATTTACGATTATACGGCGCTTACTCTCTGTCAATAAAACGACATCTATCAGTGTGTCGTCAACCATTCATGCTCTCTGCTGTTCTCTGTTTGGTGATCTAGGCCTGGGTTGGCTATCTGCCTGCTGAGCTAGCTAGAATTTGATACTGAACGGAGTGATCAACAAATTCATATTACAGGGTACAACACTCTCATCGGCTCACTTGCCGAGTTGGATAAGACGGTACTGTTAGCAGTTACAGTCCCAGCGGGACGTATGATAGACTACGCTATGCCTTGCCCTGCGATATTATGCTGGGTACATCTCACACCATTTGCTTTACTAGTTAAGTGCTTGTTCGAGGGGCGGTATTGTGAAATAGGTTTCTGTCAAATATCCTAGAAGAGACATGGTCGGAATGAACCGAAATCGGGAAGGTTTGGGCCGGCGGTTTTCCTTGTCATCAGTGACAGGAGCCATCATTTAATTTCCTCGCGCGTGGGATACCCTTCCCTTCAGCTTAATGAGTCGCCGGCGCAACCTCAATGAACAAATCAAGTCGAGTGTTGACTGTTAATCGCGGGTCGTGTAATTTCCATTGCAAGGGACCCTCCACCACGCCAATGAAGGAACAAATCGTTTCGCATCGAGGTTAAAGAGTTGCTCCCTTTGTCGCTCCCAAGGTTCTCAAGCATCCTTGGCATGGGGCAAAAAAGGACTTGGCATCTTGAAATCGTCTACAGAGTGTCATCGTTGTTTAGCATTCTTAATCCGCCTGCTCATCGAAATGCAGGTTGTGATGGCAAAATATTCCTACATATGTAGTTCGCAAGACAACATGATACAAGCATTTCTAATGTGCCACAGGTTATTCTCCAACGATTGACAATACCAATAGACCCAAGGTCTGAAGAGCGCGATGAGAACCTTGGAGACGCCAAGTATTCCACTGCTCTTGGCACGCTACACCTTTGATACAGCCCGTGGGCTGTGATTTTTATGTCGGCTAATTCTGACCGGACGGTCGAGACAAGTTAAGAGCAGAGTTACCTTGGAAGGCCGCTACTGGCGTGAAGGTATAAAGCCAATCCGATTTCCCTTGTTGTACCTTCTCATCCTGCCACTTCCAAACGCACATAAGCTTGGAGTATATCTCACACAACTACACGAACCATGAGATTCTCGATCCTCGCTCTGTTCGCCTTGGCCTCGGCCGCCTTGGCCCAGGAGAGTACTAGCCAGGATCCGGGTCCGTCCCCCACTGCATCAGTTGGGTGTGAGCCGCACGGAGACCACTGGTATGTTTCTGCCCTCTTCTTATACGCCATAGCACCGATATCTAATACAGACCAGGCACTGCGAGGGTCCAGCATCGACTTCAGAGACTGCCACCCCAGCAGTTCCTAGCCCAACCGAATCTGTAGGCTGCGAGCCGCACGGTGACCACTGGCATTGCGACGGCCCCGCCTCGACCACCGCAGAGGCCACTACAACGGGCACCCATTCACACACAGACGAGGCAGATACCACCGCGACTCCAACTAAGCCCAGTCCAACTGAGTCGGTTGGTTGTGAGCCTCACGGCGACCATTGGCACTGTGACGGCCCTGCTGAGACGGGGGCCTCGACATCGAGTGGCAGCAGCTCGACTAGGAGCAGCACAAGTACTGCTGCCGCTGCTTCAGGTACCGGATCGGACGAGGATAATGCGGCCGGAAACGTGGGTGTTCGACTTTCCGTTGCGGTCGGGTTGGCGCTGGGAGTTGCGGCATTGCAACTTTGAGGTACCATCGTTGATGTCGGACAATGTATATTCCACTCTTGTCAGGGGTGTGTTGGGTCTATAATGTATTTGCTAAAATTGTTTTGGATTTGATTAGGGGAATGGTACTACAGGATTGGGGAATTTTTTTATTAGGGTTGCCTGATCATATGATTGATTCTTCCCGGATCCGAGTGGTCTGTCCCGTCAGACCATTCGGAATATCCACTCGTCTTGGCTTCGTTCCAACACAATGGTAAACGTTATATAATGCAATGAAAATCATCTGAACGTTGATTGGAACTTCTAAATCAGCTCAGTCCAGGATTGTCTCAATATGGAGCCCTTCAATTCTACTACTGCCCTTCCCCAAATGGCTTCATATGCGGACCTCATCAAGCTGGCCCATCAAAACCCCAACCTATCCAGCATGGAAAACCTTTGGGAGGCTTACTACTCCTATTGGAACAATGATATCCTCGCCACTGGTAAGTTTCGCATATATGTACGTCCCCGGAACAGCAACTAAGCGGCGCAGGAATTATCACCTTCATCGCCCATGAACTGATTTACTTCGGCCGCTGCCTCCCATGGATCATCGCGGACGCAATGCCAGGTACTTTCAACCGGTGGAGGATACAAGATCACAAAGCACCACCCTCAGTAGTCACACAATGGAACTGCACTAAATATATCCTCGCCATCCACTTCATCGTCGAACTTCCTCTCATTGTCCTCTTCCACCCCATGATGGACCTCTGCGGCCTCAAATATGCTTCCCCCTTCCCAGACCTTAAAACTCTAGCCGCCCAACTTGCCATCTTCTTCATTGTTGAAGATACCTACCACTACTGGTTACACCGCGCTTTCCATTGGGGCCCTCTCTACCGCTCCATTCACCGCATCCATCACCAATACGCAACTCCTTTCGGTCTCACAGCCGAATACGCCAGTCCCTGGGAAACCCTCCTCCTCGGTCTTGGCACCATCGCCCCACCACTCGTCCTGGGCTATTTCACAGAGAACGTCCATCTGATCACCGTGTTAGTATGGATGGGTCTGCGCCAAGTACAGGCTATCGACTCGCACTCGGGATATGATTTCCCCTGGAGCTTGAGACGGATCGTGCCGTTCTGGGGCGGAGCTGACTGGCATGATGATCATCATCGTTACTTTGTGGGTAATTACTCGAGCTCGTTCCGCTATTGGGATAGTAAGTCCTTCTTCTTTGCTCTCTTTCCGGGGATTTGGTTTACAGGGACTGACCTGCCACAGTCTTGATGGGTACCGTTGCTGGCCCTAAGAATGGGCGTGAGCATAGACGTCGTGATTAGTTTCCATGCTTGAGTTGAGAGAGAGAAAAGCTCTTCTTGCTCTTTTTGAACTATAATGATTTTTTAATGGGGCTGTATGTACAACTATGGCCTGCTTTTTTGTGTATGATTAGAATGTGTACTATTATATGAGATAATTAATATGAATAATATGTATACGGTATATTAATCGAGTTCTAGTAAATCATACATAAGTCTTGTCCCCCAGAAAAAAGCAAAAAAAGGAAAAATACATATCAAGAAAGATATTAACCTGTCTCGCCCGAGAGGTCGGATATATCTCACCGACCAGCATTCGGGATTGAAGCAAACACCGGGTTCATCCCGAATCAAAACAAATGCTCAGTGAGACGCTTGAATTGTGAGACATCCTTTTCTATTCACTGCCAAAACCTTCTTACAATAGAAACACAATCATTGATTAAAATTGACCACCTGTTGGACGCCAAGAACGTTGGACGGTTATCATCGGTCCCGTATTTGATATTAGCAGGTTGGTTGTTCACTCTCGGTCACATTTGCCATACTAGCATTTCCCTCTATCTCGAACCTGGCTTATAATTGGCACCAACGTGACAGGTATTATCAATAGGTAACAAGTTTGAATTGAAGAGGATGTCGTCGAACAATAGGCAGTTTCTTACGTAGTAGATTCTGGAAAGCCAATCGAAGGGTCACCCATGGGAATATGAATCGATCGACCAGTTAGGCTTTCTCTCATTCACACCTGAAAGTAAACTGTCACGTCAGTTCTATCTACTGGTAGGGGTTGTACCTTTTTAAGGATTCATGTTAGGGCCAGACGTCAGCAGCTGTCTTTTTAGCAGCAGCCAATAAGATTAATGATGATGACAATCCCCAGAAAGCCCTTGGAGATGCTACTAGTAGTGGGGTCGTCTTGTGTGGAATTATAAACAAGCTCACCGACCCGCATTTGTTAATTCTGTGGAGCTAGTTCTGTAATTAACCTGCTTTTGATAGAGCTCAACCATGTCCAGTCTAGGAAAATGGAGTGTTTCTTTCAAGGGTCCCCTATCTTACGAGGTAGGGCACCAAGTAACTGCAGAAGTCGCAATTTATATTTATAGCAGAATATTCTCAGTTCATATCTAGCTATATATGTCTTCCTTGCTATGTACGGTGGGCTGGTTAAATCCGGTTAGATATTTAACGATAGCGTAATAAGATCTCGTCGTGGCATATGGCTAACAGTTTACAGGGATAGTATCCTTACGGCATTTTGTTATCCTGGTTAGCATCCATGTGCACTCCCTCTCCAACAGTTTAGCGCGGTCAATCCGAAGACTCTCTATAGATTCTCGCCAACATTATACGTCGACTTTATATTTTGCAACCGACGGCAGGTCTGGGCTCACTTGGTAAGCCTGTCCCTATATAGAACTAGCATCGTATTAGTTGCCAGGCCTCACTTGCATGAGGCACTTAGCAACTAGACGATCTTATGCAGCTTGTACATACAGGATACAAAGCTGATTCCATCGAGGCCTAACTCTTGAGGCACAAGTTTTATGATAGCGTCCATGGCTCGGCTGTGCTCGCCGAGAATGGCTGGGTTTGGTGAAATGCCCGATGCATCACCCCTTGTGCTTGGTGGCGTCTGCACAAATTTTGGAGGTCCCTCCTGCCGCAGTCCTTGGTCTGTGCGTTTGGTCGGAATGCGGCAGTTGGAAAAGTCTGCTCCGGGCTGTTAGAACAAAACAGCATAGAAAATGTTTCCCTGTGGTAGCACCAATCGTAGTAATTGTTCATGCCGTTTTCGTGACTCGGAGCAGAGTAATCATAGAGAGAGCATCCATATCACCGTAGTCGATTCAACACCAGTCAACCACGGCACAAGGTTTTCTCAAGCATGGTAATCATCTATCTTTTGTTTTGGGGGAATGCCGTTGGTATGAATATTAGGCCGACTTCTCCAAAAGTCTCCGACCTTATTCGAAATGGGATTGGTTGCCCTGGTGTTAAGCATCTTATAATCTTTAATTCCAGGTGGAGCGACATAAGCAACATGCAGCAGAAGTTCGGAGTTAGCACACAAAAGGTGCCGGGCTAGCAGCCGAAATAGAAACCTGAAGAAAGGTTTGCCAATTTGGTAACCAATAATGTTCTCGGCTTTGTGATAACTTTTCTGGTTGAAGCTCCACGCGGTGGATACAGACCCACCATGAGCCATTTCAGTCACCAAGGAGGACATCATCGTCATAAGCGCATGCGGCTTACACATTGACTTGCAGCTTAATTCATGGATAGGAAAGGCTTAGTATAATCGTAAATTCTATTTTCATGTCATCGACTCCGTACTATTGGTTTGTTCCTCTTTTTGCCCCTGCCAGGCTGCAAATTATTCTTTTCACTAAAGCTTCACATCCGTTGGAACGGGTAGAGCTCCACTGTCATCGCGGAGATAATGGACTTAGTCCTCAATACTTGCGGATCATCCCAAAAAATGGATTTCTAAGCTCTTCTAATCTTTTTTCTCGAATTTGTCTACTCCGGAGAACTGCCGAGACCCTCCGCCACTGGACTTGCTTTGTATAAATCGCAGGAGGACCTTCAAGGAATCAACACCCAGATTCAATCGAGACTCTACATACTATACACACCCAAGCAAATTTAACTTTAATCCGCATACAATGGGTTCTACTGACTACAAGTTCGAGGGCTGGATGGGCCTTGACCCCAAGGCCGTTGAGGGCAACATGGTCTGGCAGGAGTTCCAGCCCAAGGCTTGGGAAGAGACCGATGTTGATATCCGCATTACACACTCCGGTATCTGTGGTTCAGATTTGCACACTTTGCGCAGTGGTTGGGTATGTTTCGCTTACTTGAGGGAAAGATTGGCACGGCTGCTAACAATGGGTAGGGTCCTACGATGTACCCCTGCTGTGTCGGCCACGAAATTCTCGGAGTTGCAGTGAGGGTCGGCTCCCAGGTCGAAGGAGACATCAAGGTTGGCGACCGCGTCGGTGTCGGTGCACAGAACGATTCTTGCCAGGGCCGCAAGGGCGACTGTGAAGAATGTGCCTCGGGACTTGAGCAGTACTGCCCCAAGTTGATGGGCGGTACCTACAACTCCAAGCACTGGAACGGCGACAAGTCATATGGTGGATATGCTCTCTACCACCGCTCGCCTTCTCGCTTCGTTATCAAGATTCCCGATGCTATCCCCTCCGCGATGGCTGCTCCCATGCTTTGTGGTGGCATTACCACATACTCCCCTCTTCGTCACAACGGCTGTGGCCCCGGAAAGAAGGTCGGCATTATTGGTGTTGGTGGTCTGGGCCACTTCGGTATTATGTTCGCCAAGGCCCTTGGTGCTGATAAGGTGGTTGCCATTTCTCGCAAGGCCAACAAGAAGGAGGATGCTCTCAAGCTTGGCGCAGATGCTTACATCGCCACGGACGAAGACGCCGACTGGGCCAAGAACAACTCCCGCAGCTTGGACTTGATCATCTCTACCGTCTCCTCCTCTAAGATGCCCATCATGGACTATATCACCATGCTCAAGCCCAGTGGCAACTTCGTGCAGCTGGGTGCTCCCGAAGACGGTGCCCTCACCATCCCCGCCTTCGCCTTGATTGTCAAGAGAATCAAGTTCGGAGGATCCCTGATTGGAAGCCCCAGTGAGATCCGGGAGATGCTCGAGTTGGCTGCTGAGAAGAACGTCAGGTCATGGGTTCAGGAGGTACCTATGAAGGATGCCAACAAGGCCATCGTGGACATGGACGCTGGCAAGGCCAGGTACCGTTACGTGCTTGTGAACGAGCAGTAAATCAAACATTTATAAATAGAGATTGTACATAGCATATAGAGTAATACAGCGCAGCGCACTATACAACTTCTTCATATGACCGAATTGTATATGGCTCACCTTTGACCAAAATCGTTCCTCCCGGTGTTCGCAGCTGTTCGGCCTCAACGTCTTGGGCGCTGGGCAATCTGTCGCCCTCAAGCCCGAGAACATATTTAGCCGACCACCCAGCAGGGCTTGAATCCCATTCTTCCCTCCTAGCACTAACGCCCTTCCCTGTCTTAACCACTGCATCCTTAGAACCCACCAAGCGCACATATACCTGCCTCTGGCGCACCACCAAATACGTGCCCCAAATCCTCGCCAAAAACGTCCTCGAAACCTCCACCTCCTGGCCTTCCCCAAGTTCGAGATCATTCTTCGATTCCAAAACCCATGAAACACCCTTCCCCGGCCCCTCGGGACCCTCCCTAAAGCTCAATTCCCGCCATACCTCCTCATATTCCGTCACCGGAGCCCCAGGCAGATCCGGACGAGACATAGATCCAGTCTCGAGATCATCACCGTTCGGCAACGTAGTAAAGGTACCACAGTCAACGTCATCAAAGGAGTTATGCGAGTCAATCTCGTGAGTGAACTGCACGCGCCCTAATATTGTCAGTATGCGTAAAGTCCTGGGATGTACTTATGCAACTTACGAGAGTCGCTACTATCCACAACCCGCTGACCGGCAATTGCCCAGTCAATGTTCCCGGATTTCTTATCTACGCGAAGGTCCACATACCAACCCTTCACAGACATGACGATGGTGTCGGTCGTCTCGGAAGCGGGTTCCGGGAGCCATCGGAGGGAGATGCGTGTTGAGAGGCGGCTCTCGGTGGGTGGATTCCCAGTGTGGGATGCCATGGCTTGGTTTAGGGGTGAGAATATTCGAGGGTAGCTTGGAGAGTAGGGATGAGGGTTTATGTTGAAATGGGTTACGATGTTCCTTATCAGTCTTTATTTATTCAAATACCCCGCATCAAGTGGGCAGGGTCTTGATTGGTGGGTCAGTCCTTTACCATTAGGTCCTGGTAGTTTCATACTGTTACTTAATATGAACCCTAATGAACATGCTAGTGGCTGAATAGCCCCCCTTCTTGTAAATTCTGTCTTATTCTCGGAGTTAAAAACAGAGGAAGACTGGGGCCTTGAGGCCTCCTTATGCTTATATATCATTCTGAGTCTTATGAGTTGATCCAAAGATCTCCTTCAGCATCTAGGAACGCAATACGGGCATACACAGACCATCCACAATATAGTCTACGCGGTATCGACATCCTCGCCTCTAGCAGTGAAGGTAAGCTTACAAACCTGGTCTTTTGGTCGAGCGGAGATGATCTGATCATCGAGATCCATTGACGCAGTCATATCCGGGGCGACCGACGACCGAAACCGAGAATACAGCTCTCGAAGAAGGACCTTCATTTCCACCATCGCAAGGCTGCACCCGTCAGTAAAGAAGCGCTGTTGTGGGTTATAGTTTACCTACTTCTTTCCAGTACAGCCTCTCCCGCCCGTCCCAAACGCGAAGAACAATCGATTCCGGTCGTTGAAGCCCTTTTCTTCTAACCATCGCTCCGGATTGAAACGATCCGGTTCGGGGAACACTTCTTCATTGAAGCGGTGCACCGTATATGGCTGGCAGCTGACAATAGTGTTCTCTGGGACGAAGTATCCATCGATAGTTTTGCCACCGGATGGGACGTACCGTGGAAAGGACATCGGAATTGGCGGTGCACATCTCAACGCTTCCTTGATGACAGCATCTAGATACGGCATTTTATCTAGTGGCGTATCATCGGATGCCGATAGTAGCTCCTTGTAAAGGCGATCCTGAAATTGGAAGTTCTGTGGCTGAGATAGTTCCCACATAAGAAAGCAAAGGGCATCACCGGTAGTGTCAATACCTGCTGCCATATGATCTTTGCATTCGGCGGCGACTTGCATGTGGCTGAGCGGCGAGCCTTTACGGGTGAGACGTCCGACTAAGCTGTGCTCGTCTGGGTGTTGTTGTCCTGCCATTTGTAAAACGTAGGCGTTTGCTTTGGGGGAAGGACGGGGGTGTAGGGATGATGGGAAATACGGAGCTAGTCTGGGGAGGTAGTAGTATAGAAGATTTTCTGCCGCGATCAGCTTCGTTTATACTGGGGGCTAACTGGTTACCTACTCTGGAGGCTTTGATGATATGTCAACTCCTCCATCATCTCATAATCCTTGGTGTTATCTAGAGACTTCAAGCCACCAGGGCTAAACATAAAATTTGTTACTCCATCAAGCGCGTAGCAGTGCAAGAGGGACTATAACTATCAGCCGTAGTGACTATAGGTAACTGGAGTACTCACGTAGACATTCACGCTTCCTTCAACGGCAGCACATCTAGATACGAAGGCCTGAGCTCGCTCCTTAATGGCGGACACATGCTTGTCGCGTATGATATTTGACATGGCGTATCTATCAGCCAATTCCCGCTTTCTATGACTGTGCTGCACGTCGTTAGTTGCGATGGCCTCTATTTAGATGGATGCACTAACCTCTTGCTTCTCGAGTGTAGAGAACATAGTTCTTTGCTTGTCAGTTTGGTTCTCTTTTATTGCCTAGTGATGTTATACTTAATGTCATATTGTCGGAATAGATCATAGTATTCCGTCTTATCATAACCACTACCCCCAGATGCGTAGATTTCTCGAATAGCATCTAGGCTAGCAAACGAAACTTCGTTCGGTGCAAGGCGGACTACAGAGCCATACTTCTTGTGTAGACGATGTACGAAAAGACGTCTAGTCGCTGTGAACTCGTGGTACTTCAGACAGAGGCTGGTAAATTTCGTATACCATGGGCCCGGGACTTTGGCAAGTGGGGATGAAAGACGTTTGAAGAGATACAATCCCACAAGGAGAGTACTAGATAACCATAATAACCACATTTTGTATCAATAATTCCCATAAACCTTGACTGGGATTTTGTCTTGAAGACTAGGCACACTGCTTGCGAGACGAGTATATATAAAGGCTAGTGATACCGTTAACGTGATAATCCGAAAGGGGAAGTTAGAAGAGATGCTACCCCAGAAGATCACCGTCCAATCCTTTATCTAATGCCTGCATTAGTCCGTCAATGATAGGCGTTTGTTATCGTGCGGGGATTCTTTGATCGGATCCTTCCGACTGATAAGCAAATGCATCTCGGCACTGGAGTTTCTTTTAGTCAAGATGGGCTGGACTTGAATCTACTGCGGTATCAATACGAGATAATATCCAGAACCAGCTACTTCTACTTAATTCTTACGCTCTGTTCCTCATGCAGTCTGTTTCTATAGAACAGGAAAAGATTCTAGTGCTGTGGAGTACTGTTCCGCAATACGTCATTCTGGCTTATTGTCAATATATTGCGGTTTCACCGTAATATGGCATCCAGTTTTATGGACAAAGGAACGAGTATGCTTAGAATAGACAGCCAGTCATTGCTTAGATATTGCAAAGCTCCCATGATCTCTTTACCCAAGATGCACACATAAAAAGTGGGACAACCTTGGCCACCCACTGGTCACTGGTTGTAGAGAATGGAATCACTGTGGAGACTTGCACTAGAAGTGACTTGTGATTCGCCATGGACCCGTAGATTATTAAGCTGTGGAGTATGGACGTGCGAATCGGTGCCTCCTGAGCTTCCTAATTAATTGTTCTCGAGGACCAAGAGCTTTGTACATATTCAGCAGTACATATACGCTTTAGGGCAACACTATCCCTAGTTTGAACTCAGAGCTTGATAGCTGGTACAGGCATAGCAAAATGGTGTCTGACGCCCCTAAGCGTGTTACCCTGCGCAGATCATGCCAAGCCTGCGTTCGAGGCAAGCGTCGTTGCGATCAACTCTGGCCGCGGTGTAGTCGGTGCCATGCTCGGGGCATCGAGTGCGAATACGTCAATGTACCACTGCCAACAGGACCCGATACGTCCAATGTCACTTCGCGCTCTGTGCCCCGAGTAGCGTCCGTGTCAGCTCTACCGATACACCGGCCGCTGCCGTTAGTAATTATGAAAGGGTACGACCGGGAAATCATTTCGTTCCTTATAGCCGGAATGCGAAGCTTTCCTATTGAATTTGCCAACAATATGAAGACCGAGTTTATCCATCCACACCTTTGCCAGAGCTCCGAGGCTTCAACCGTGTTTGAAGATGTTCAGGCTCTTTGCAGACTCCACACTCAAGCTAGTCAAGGGGACACCCCGACGTCTCTTACACCTCTGCTACAGCAGCACTGTGCGGAACTGCTTCGTAAGTCTGGTCGCCCGGCTAGCTTCCAGGAACTTCTCGCATGCATCCAATCATTGCTTATCCTACAATGCCTTCTCATCTTCGGTGAAAAGCTCGCCGATGATAGTCCCTATTCGGAAACAATCAGCAGTATGTTGTCTAATGTTGGACGGCGTCTCTGGCAGCAAGCTCCTATCCAACTCTCCCATACGCTGAGTCCACGAGAGGCATGGCTCTTTGCAGAGAGTGTTCGGCGAACGATCATCGTCGCGTTCATGCTGCGCAGCGTATATTCGTTACTAAAGAGGAACTACTCCGTCCGCACTCCGTTTGTCGACTCTCTGCCTTTCGATGTTCGCACATCCTTATGGGATGTAGATCATGAGGCCTGGGATGATGCGACGTCTGCATCTTTAGAAAACATGATTTCCATGCAACAGTATTCGACTTTGCTAGAGTCGGGTGCAGTCCATGGTATCTCACCTTTCAGTGCTCTTATATTGGCTGCCTGTAAAGGAAAATCTGTGTCCGACGTACCTTATCCGCCTATTACAGGCTACGAGGCCTACTGATAGCTAAGACGAATTAACAACACTCGAATACGCGGAAATAAGATTCGGCGACACTGGATAGTCTATCTCTATTCACATTCGAATCGTCGATCGCTCATCGCAAGAATTGTTTGAGCAAACCCGTCAACATCTCACTCATCTGCTGATATATCCCCTGCCTCTTAACCTCGAACGCTTCAAATATATCCTTGGCTGATCCGACCGGGATTTGTTCCTCGCCTTGCTTTAGCTTGGCCCACACTTCGTCGATGAATTCCTGCAGCGGCATTCCAATGAGATGGCCGTCTTTCAGATCCGGCTGGTGCTTCGCGTCGTGCAACTCGGTCTGCACAGCGGGCGGGTATATCTCCAGCACCTTCACATTCCCAGGTCCATCCTGCAGTTGCGTACGTAGGGCGAGGATGAAATGGTGCAACGCAGCCTTTGAGGCACCGTAATTCGGACAGCGCATCATTGGAACAAGGGCCATTTGTGACGTTGTGAATGCAATGGCAGTCTGAGTTGGCTGTTTCTGCAGGTGTGGGAGGAATGCCTTGGTGAGACGAACTGCCGAGGTGTAGTTCGTGATCAATTCTTGGTCGAAAATGTCCAGATCGACGCTAGCGGGGTTTGCGAAGTCGAACGACCGCTGGATTCCGGAGTTCACGAAGACACAGTCAAGGTCAGGATTCTCGAAAATCACTTCTGAAGCAAGCTGGGGGATCTTCGGCGGGGGTTAGTTGAGCCTTTCGTGGTTTCAGGTCCCGGGCGGGAAAGATAGGGCTGGCAACTCACTGCTTCAAGATTCATGACATCGAAAACCTTGGACTTGACCTTCTCGCTACCATGCTCGTTGACGA
This sequence comes from Aspergillus arachidicola, assembly GCA_009193545.1. Classification (NCBI taxonomy): domain Eukaryota; kingdom Fungi; phylum Ascomycota; class Eurotiomycetes; order Eurotiales; family Aspergillaceae; genus Aspergillus; species Aspergillus arachidicola. Next base: position 592,377 of record ML737119.1, read on the forward strand.
ACTCTTCCAAGTTCTCCTTCCTCCTGCCAGCAATGACAACTTGGGTACCATTTTGCACAAGCTTGGTTGCCAGTGCCTTGCCAATGCCTGATGTGGCGCCGATCACTAGGACTTTGGTGTAAGGGAAAGACATGTTGGCAATACGTTATAGAAATCAAGGATGAATCTTACAAATACATCTCGCAATGGCAATAGCTTTCCTGTTTTTATATCCATTTTCATGTACCTCGATGCTATTGTCATTGCCATATGTAGCGGAGACTAAACCTCTTTTGGAGTTTTCTCATGGCCCACCACTCTTGCGGAGACTAGGCCAGATTAGGCAATCTACCTCGGCGTGGCAAGCATTCGCTATCAAACTTCGAGGATGGTTTATTTGTCAGGCACGGACTTAGGACATACCTCATCCTAAATCCATGATCTAGCTTGTGAAGCTGTGCTTGAAATGGTCTATAGACATTATTTATACAGTGAGTGCTCCTCGACCAGAACGATAAGTATGCTCTCCCAAAATAGATGTTTGTATTTGGATGAGCGTGCAGTCTCATCAACCAGTGAAGTCCCCAAAGATCTTACCAATGCTTATGGAGAAAGAGAACTTTAGTCCATAGTACAGACTCCTGTGTCATCAGCTGTGTTGCAACGTACCTCTTCAGAACAGTGCATCGTTCTACATCGGTCTATAGAAGTAGTCCCAGAAGAAACGAACATAATCCAAGTCAGATATAAAGAACACATAGAACCTCTGTTGTATGAAGAAAAACAAATCCTCAGCACCTGCCTACTCCCCCTTCTCATCCTCATCCGGGTAAATAAGGTCCTCCTCCAACTCAACTCCCCAAAACCTCTTCATCCTCTCCCTAAACAACTCATAACAAGCCCCCATTCTCACAACCTTCATCTCCCCGAAATCAAATAATATACTCGCCCTCCAATACACATGATACCGCTGCAACCCATAATCAACCACAATATCCGCCGCCTCCAAGATCTTCTCCTCAATATCCTGCACCCGGAACTTCTGTCCCTTACCGGTCACATTCGCACTGGACCCCACAACCACCTTTCCCACCTCATAATGCAATCTCACAACCTCCAACAGAAGTGACCCCCCACCCACATGAATAGCCATATTCCCGTCCTTAGTCGTCTGTTCCAACGTCTCCGCCGACATGCCTTGCAAAAGCGGATGGTCGGATTCATACGGCGCAATGATCCCAAGCGACATGTCTAGATCATGCGTTAGGACCTTGGTGATATTGAATCTCTCCTCGGGGAGAATGTGCAGCGCTTTATGGACATCGTAGTTGCCGATTATGCCTTGTGTGTGGCCTGGACGGCGCGTTTTAGCGTGAAAGGCGCGGGTGATGGCTTCGCTGGAGGAGGCGATTAGCCCGTAGCCTACTTCTGTGGGGACGATAGCTATGCCGCCTTCTTGGAGGGTTTGGAAGACTTTCAGGGCGTCGTTGTGGACGTTTGGGGGTGTGCCCGGGGTGGGGATTAGTTTGGTTTGGAGAGTCATTGTGGGTGAGGTGGTTATAGATTGAGATTGTACTTTAGGATGTTGGTGTAGCTTTATATTGTCGGCTTATGTGGGATGGTAGAGTGGAGGGGTTCCTGACACGTCAGCTCGAGTTGGGGGCCGTAAGGTTAGTATTGTGCTTGTTCGGACAAGCTTTTCATAGTGGCTTAGGTGCTATAAGCGTTTGTATAATCTATTTTATTTTAAATTCAATATGTAGAATAAATTTATTGGTCTAAAGCACGTATCTGAACGTCTTGTTGTCGATCTCTGTTTGATCCTAGCTCATAATCAGCTTCAGACAGGCTTACACACCATGGATAGGAAAACTTACCAACATGCCCTTCTCGACACCATCGCTCTCGTCGCCGTCCGAGCCCAGAGCCTCCCGGTCCCTCCGTTTATTCTCGAAGTACATGTACAGGTACAGGGCAACGATTGAACCCAACTTGACCGCATACCCAACCAACATCCTGAACAGCAGTTAGCACCTGAACCCCCGCACAACCACTCCGATTGAAAGACTCACGCAACATAAGCACTATGATATCCCGGTGCCTCGCTATCCTTGAACGTTTGCGGTCCAATGATATTTCCCACGCAGTACCCCGTGAACAATAACGCCCCGGTCACCTGTTTCTTCGTAGACCCGGCGATATTGGAACTCACAATCGTCAGACTCATACTGAATCCCAATCCCTGGAAGTAGCACAGCCAGAGCGCAACGAGTCGGCCCCATTTATTCGAGTCTGGCAGGCCGACTAGGAGCCCAGATCCAATGATGCAGACCAGACTGGCGAAGATCATACACGCACTTCGAGAGTGAAATTTGCCGCTATATTTCGTCGCGATCATGCCGCCGAAGAGGAGAGTGAGGAATTGGACCGCTCCGCCGGGGATCTGCAGGTATTGGGTTCCGAGGGTATCGAAGCCGAAGGATCCGACGATAATGGAAGTGAACTGTTTTCTTGTTAATATCCGTCCATAACGGAATGAGAGGCTCAGGACAAACATACACTTGTCAAGGCAGAGTTTGGGACTTGAGCTCCAACAGCCATGATGAACAATAACCACGTCTTAGGGTCTCTAGCTGCCTGCCACACTTGGTACCATTTGAAATGGTGGTTTCTTACTCCTTGTCGGTTGATCGCGACACGGTCGATCGCAATCGCTTTCTCGCGCTCGGTGAGGAATTTAGCCGTCGATGGGAGATCGGGGAGGAATAGGAGGGATGCGATCCCAATGACGAGTGACACCGCGCCGAAGATCAGGAACACATACATCCACCGTGGGAGACCGCCCGTTATGTGACCGATTGCGTAGCCGAGGAGGCTGATGGTGGTCAGTTGGTCAGTCTTTCACTATCAATTACTTTTGCGACTTCGACAGAGACCTACCCTCCAAACATGGTGGCAATGCCATTGGTGCAGTAATAGGTTTCGAGACGCAGAGGCTGTTCACTTGAAGTGTACCAGATGCTCATCATAATGACAAATCCGGGGTTCACGACGGCTTCGGTGACTCCAAGAAGAAAGCGGTTGACTGCGATTCCCGCGAAGTTGTAACAAGCCGGCGTTGTCATCAATAGACCACCCCAGACTATATCTGTCAGCCATGTGTAGAAGGACAGGAAGTGAGGGACCCTACTAATCGTAGTTATACTAAGGAACTTCCCAATCGGAAGTTTTTGAAGGGCTAACCCAGCCGGCCACTGCGCGACCAGATAGCCGAAATAGAAGATAGACCCTAGTCCCAGTCAGTCATGCTCATTTTACTGCGCAGGTAAAAGCCTACCTAGCCACGAATAGTCCTGGCCTTCTAAGTGTGTGCCTTCCTTTAAACCGTAGACCGACGAGAAATTGAGACTGTTTTTGTCCAGATACTAGAAAGAATTAGCATTCGATCATCAAACGCCAATATATCCTTCTTACCTGCAATAAGTATATAAGGAATAAAAGCGGCATCAATCTAAGATCGATTTTCCGGAGCACCTTTTTAGCCTCTTCCGGTGTATATTCCAATGCACGAGTTTGTTGATAAACCTCATAGTTATCATCTCGATCCGACGACCCCGCAGATGACAGAGGGGCCGACGAAACATTCGTCTCGAGATCCTTAGTTGAGCCCATTCTGCGAAGTCCCAAAGTCACGATAGAAGCAAGACCAGCTCGCGCACACTCACACCATTTTTACTAGCGAAAGGCCCAGCTTTTATAACCCATATCGCGAGACGACGCGAGTCAACGATGCGGGTCACGACCCCACAGACATGGTTCGATCACAGCCATGTTGGGACGCTAGCATTGAGCATAGGTTTCGGACAAAGAAGAATATTATTTGCCGTCGAGAAATGCGCACGACGCGGAGTTTTTCCTGTTGAGTGGATGGTTGGTGGTGTTGGTGTACCGTGTGATCACGACATCGACCCCACGATTGCGTCTTCTCGGCAGTTCCTGATGGTGTCAGGACGGCAGTGTCGCTCGGGAAAAGTCCGACAACTTAATATCTTTCAAGGGGTATTATTCGCCATTAAGCAGGGTAGGATTATGCATCATGCCGTGAAGAACGTCGGTTTGGTCGTTGGATAAGGAGGTCGAGTTGCCGTTATATATGGTTTTTCCTAATCGGGAAATGATATGGGGCAGGCACATCTCCACCCCAAGTTATCTTAACTCTAACACCATATTATATAATCGAATTGTTGATCGGTCCTATATAGTTTTGGACAATGGTACTTCTATTTGAATCATCCTCCGCCCGTAAATAATGAACAATTCGTCGCATTGACCGGTACTATATGTATGTACTGCGTTGATCCATCAGTGAACCACCAACAGCAGTATATCGAATACTATCGTAATCACAGACATAGAGATAAAGAAGAGTGGTCAGAACATCAGTGGTAGACAATATTCGATCTTTTTTTTCTTTTTCTCCATTTCCCTGTTGAGATTACCTTGGAAGTTATCGGTTCGTATAGAGTTTTATTAGATTTCAACGGCATATTCAACGCTCAGCTCAGTTAATTCCTGAGCCTACTACATCAAGCACGCAATGGTAGTAGGTATCCTCTCGTAACGTATACATTAGACATAATTACATACACAAAGCAGCTGCATAATACAAATGATATAAATACATCTGAAAAGAGACCATGTCACTATACATATCAGGCCTCAAGCATTAAGGTGGGGATGGCATAGTCCCTGGGCGAAGTATGAAAGCAGATTAAGGACTGGAGGATGGGATAGCCAGGCGTATTCATGGACTAACCATCCGAACATCACTCTCTGTGCTCACAGAACAGCAGCGGCCAACGCCACGACGGCACCTCCGAACAGCATACTGGCATCTCCAGTAATCTGGGGCATACCACCGGTGCTGACAGCCGAAGAGCTGGAGCTCGAGCCCGAGGAGGAAGCAGAAGACTTCGAAGCAGAAGACTTCGAAGCAGAAGACTTTGAAGCAGTCTGGGCCGCTGAGGTAGTGGCCTTACTGCCCGACTCGGTCGTGGTGGTAGCCGAAGCGGTCGCAGCCACGCTAGTAACAGATCCAGCGGTGATTGTTACCGGTAAGAAGGACATTTCACTCTGCTGGATAGTTGAGATAACAGTTCCGGGGAAGTTGGCTTCAGGCCCATCGCCAATTGCAGTGCAGACAGCAGAGGCAGTCCCGGCCACGGAGCAGTTGACGGTGTAGGAACTGTTAGAGGAGACGTGTTAGCCGGTGTCTAGGCTGACTATAACATGTGTGGGAAAGAGGAAGCGCACAAGTTTGGCTTGTCATTCATCTCCATGATAGTAGTCGGCGACGCATCTGTGAGAGTGAGACCAGGCCCCACGCCACAGTCATAGTCATCATCATCGCTCGCGCTGGCGGTCGGACTCGGAGCACAGTTGATGCTATAGGTCGTCGCAGTGGCGTCCTATTTTGCACGTTAGCTGGATAAATTGACAGAGCCGCGCGGCCAAGGGATCGTCCGATCGTCAATCTGTGGGGTACTGACGTTACCAACGATAGAAGCTTCCAAGGATTGTGGGTCGAAGCCAAGGAGAAACATGGATGTTACGCTGGAACTCGCGGAGATGAGGCCGGCCATAGCCAGGCCCATAAGCAGTTTCACGGTCATGGTGATTTAAGGAATAGATGGTTATTTTCTCGGTGGTCAAAATGTAAACATGGGGAAAGGGACCCGAGTAATTTGGTGGTTTAAGTAGTCGAGAAGCAGTGTAGAATTCAGGGAATCAGGGCCAGGGGCAAAAGAAAAACTCAAAAGCTTGTCTAACCTCTTTTCCGTTAGAAGAGGGAACATTTGGGTGATAAATTTAGGGATCCATTCAATCTAGGCCTCATTAGCGACTCTCTACGACCTTGCTATTGGTGGTGAAGATGCGCTAATGAACCAGGGAAATTAGTTCAACATTAGGTAACTCTTGCATAAATCCCCTGCCTTTGCCACAAGAAGAGGAAATGGTCCCTGAAAGGCCCACTCCTGATCCATGGGGCGTCTTCGGAACCCTACATTCGACAATGAAGTAACCATATGGCCAGATACAAGCTAGTGACCAGAACGAACCAACTTTCGCTTTTTGTTAGTCGGAAGTGGAATCTCATCAGTGTCCGTAGACCAATCGTCTGCAGTACTCTCACTCTTCACGATACTGTTACTCTCCACACTGCTCTCACTCTCCACACTGCTCTCACTCTCCACACTGCTCTCACTCTCCACACTGCTCTCACTCTTCACACTACTCCTACTCTCAATGTCGCTGTCCTCTTCAGTATCTGAATGGCGTGAGCGGTCGCAAATAGGAGCACATAAAGTAGAACATGAACGGCGCCTTCTTTTCCACACCACTGTGGCCGGCACAGCGAAAGGGTCGAATACAAGTACATTGCTGCGGTCAGACTCGGGTTTGGGATCGGGTACACAGTAACAAGATTTGAAGTGCTGCTGGTCGAAACGTTGAACGCTCTTCTGGCCTCCTCTTTCGAAGAATACCGAGCACAGGTCTTCCAGAAACCCACAGGGGAGCGTACCCTTATGCGCTCGGAATCTCTTCATTTCTTCTTTGCTCACCCATGAGTCCACTGCCATCTGACGTAAAGGGGAGCCTGGCAGGGTACTCTCGTAGGCATAGGATACTGCGTCAATTCCTATGGCTGATCGCTTGAGCAGCGTCTTGCAGGCCATTGTCACATGATTCTGCAGTCTAGACATCCCGAGACTCTCTGCTAGAACCCACAGCTTGAAAAGATCAAGGAATCCACCAGGATGCTTTAACCTGGCCCTGTCCGGGTACATCAGATCGTAAAATATTGCGAAAGCATCTGGATCTTCCTCTGGTAAACTGATGTGATCTTGGATTCTATAGGCTAGGCTACTGCTGTAGAGCCTAGCAAAAGCTGGAGATTGTTTGCACAGCAGTTTGATATGGACATTGAAAGACACTGGAGGAACTCCCACGTCAAGCTTCACGACGGCGCCGCTCATAAGACTGCAGAACAAGGTAACAATCACGTTAGTACGTATTGGCAATTTATTATGAGGGGCTAATACGCACTGCTTTCCTGTGCTGTTTGACATGGTGACTTAAGCATGAGTTCAGTGAATGATGAGCTTGCAAAGTGAATTCATGTATCATGATCAAAATGCTGAGCCCCTGAAGAGGTATTTATGGACGCCGTCGCGCCCTGCTGTTTCTTTGTTCACTTGCCCCTTGTCTTGGCGTTTATGTGTAACTATCGAGGCCATTTCGCATTATCATGAGCCACTATACTCGCCGCTCTCGGAGATTATCAACAGCGCGCCCGCCGTGGACTTATGCGCATTACTCAAATACAGGGCAACGCCAGATCCAGCTTCTACGGGACGAACTAGGTCATAAGCCCATTCAAATAGCAAAAAATACCGATGCTAACAAATAAAGCGACAATGAGTCATGAGATGAACACCACTCGTGAACAGCTACCCCAAAACCACACGCTTCGTTTCTGGACTGATAACTCGCATGCATAAGTTGCTTGCAATCGAAGCACATAAAAATTGGACACATCTGTCCCTCTTCCATGTAATTCCAATCAGAGACAGGAACAGCCAAGGTAGTTATTGGTGCAGCGACCATTGCGACCATCGCAGCCATTTTCATTGCACTTCCCGGTATTGCTACCACAGCCGTATCCGCATGGACAGCCCAAGTATGGGCCCTTTTTCCAACGTGCACGAATTAGATCTCATATCATTCCCATCAGAAGGTGGAGTTGGGCTTACTGAAGTGCAGGTTATACGGTTCGAGCTAAGCTCGCCATGGCAGTTGTTATCATAGCAGTTGCCGTTAGGCCAGCCACAGTTGTTGGCAACAGCAGCTTCGTCTGGGTTGGCAGAAGGGTGCGAGACAGCCAATGAGGCCAGACTGACGAGAAGAAGGGTCTTGAAGTGCATGTTTGTGTGTGTTGTTGGTCTTGCGGATATGGAAAGGCTGTGCTTTGTGCTGGAGGAGGATGTTTCTTTGATGGTTTAAAATAGTCCTTGAGAGAGGAACAATAGCTCCTATTTATACCTTTTCATGGCTTCTCGGGTCCCAGCCCATGCGCACATTTGCCGGTCTGCTGAGATATCCATGGCCTTTTACTTTTCCTTCCTCTGCAGTTCTCCATGAACTATGGCTTTCGCTCATGCATCTCGTGTATCCGACTTGGAGGAAATATCTTTTGTCATTGGCTAAGCAACGTAAGCATTAGCCCGGTTAGGACAGTTGTACTACATGAACTGGACAAATGAAGGGCTTTCCCATATGTGATACGCATTCTGATGTCCCGGATACAACCCACGACTACCTCTCTATTGCCTCTTATGGTTTTTTCTCGTATAGCGGCCAGCAACATTGGGCGGTATGAAATGCGGAGAGCAATACTCAACACTGCGACCTGAGGCAAGGGATAGGTCTAGATTTGTGTAACTGTGCAAGTATAAATAAGACAAGTCCAACATTGCAATCTTTCTCGGCCACCCCCAACCTTACAACAACAACCGGACAAGGCTTAAGAACAGTCCTATGCCTGCATCTAATTCACAACAATGTAAAAGACGTGTTGAAAAATGACGTCAAGCTCTTTCAATCCCAATTGCCACAATACGTAGCTGATTCTATACAAATTTGGATGTAACCCTGTCGCTTACGCTGCCCACAGCTACATCGGTACACCAAGATCCTTGCAGAAAGCGGGGACATGTAAGCCACTATCACAATTATGGTCATGGTGGTTTAAACAGGCAATCCAGACCGTGAGAATTAGCTTAGCTCCCCGGATCTTGTTCAACTTATAGGTGAGCTCTAGAACAAATTAAGGCACCCTGCATAAGTGCGAATACAAAGCCAATGGGCTGTAGTTGATCTCATCCGTCTGTCTATCAGCTTACTTTCCTCGTCCGTCATAGCAAACTGCAGTGTAACTCCCCGGCCTATCATAGCAAGATCCCACTCAGAACCGGTGCGGCTGAAGGTGTATATTGACCTGATGATTGCTGATCTGGGGTTGTGGGGAAATAATGCCCAAAGAAGACCTGCGGCGTTGACTATTTCCTATGCAGTGTACGTCAGCCAGCCATACGTTGATCACAAGTTGTTCTCCTTCACCTGCTATAATTCACGGTCATTCCTAATTCATCTTCTCTAGATGTGTGAAGCGTTGTTTGAATTACTGTCACGGGTTCGTCATACCCTAAGCCCCAGGTTAGGAGACGTGAAGGTTGGCTCTAATCCGTAGTGATCGCGCGAACTACCAGATTGCTTTGCATGGGCAATACCGGCAGGATCCTTATTCACATGATCACTGCAAGCCCCAGTTTAAGACATTGTCAGCAAGTCTCGGAGACAGATGTTATAACAAGACGATGGCTTTCTGATCCTATGAAGGGGATTGGCCTTATCAAGCTAACGCCCTATCCGATTCAAATAGGAATATATTAGCTGTTTTCCATGTCGCCTGACCTTGCAATGGGTATGTGTGGAATACTCGGTGCGGATAAATTCTCCCCGTTCGGTATAACAGCAAGTTAGACAGTTTCGGTCCCGGTCGGAGAGTACCAGGATTGAGAGGTCCTGAATGACGGTGCGTCATGCTTGTATTCACCGGGGCTATCCCGAAGCACCTGCCTGTTGAGTATTTGTGGCGACCCGATCGTGGAAGTACTCCATCAGCTCTCGGGTATGACAGTTAGATATCCGACTTGGGACGTTCCCAAGCCGAATGCGGCGGGTAGAGATTAGGTCTAATAGGTGTATGATGCTTCGATATTTGATAATATGCCATTGGAATACGTATGTACAGACCAATCACAGGGCCATTGACCAGTGGCAAGCACATACTGAGCGCCGTGGACTGAACTGGTGATGTCATGGAGAGTGGAAGCCACAGCACGCGGTGCGGGAGTACCCATGGAGCTATGAAGCTTATTGACCGTGGATCCATCCATGGTAACAGGTGGATATGCTTTGCCGATCGGAATAATTAAGAAGCTTCCTCTGTGGTAGATCGTAGAATGGTATTATCTTATTCATGACAAATTGAATAAACACATATACAAATGCTAAATCGAGAACGCATCGCTAATCTAGTTAATCTTCACACGCACGCCCTGTGAGCCAGGCTTTACATGCGGCAAGAACATATCGCGATAGCAATCCACAGAAGACCGATCTGTCTCAAACAGCTCAAAGTCGAAGTTCCGGAACACATTCGCAATAGTGAGGTACATCTCTGCATAGGCCAAGTTGATACCGAGACAGGACCGAGTACCTTTACCAAAGGACACAAGGTAGCGCGTCAACTTCTTTCCATCGGGAGCGAGGGGGTCCCCAAGCCAGCGCTCGGGCTTGAATGTGAACGATTCGGGGAATATCTCTTCGTCATGGGCGACGGAATAGTTGTCCATGCTAATCACTGTTCCAGGAGGAATCACGTAGTTCTTGTAGGTGAGGGTGATATGGTCTGAAATACGGAACGCACGCTGGCTTGTACCATAGGACATGCGAACGCCTGATAGATGAAAGGGTTAGCTGCAGGTTACAGGCGCTTAACTTGGGGAGGCTACGCACATTCTTGAATACAGGCGGTTAAGTAAGGAAGCTGTTCCAGGTCCGTCAATGATAGCATATTGTTAGGATCTGGTATCGCGGCTTTTAATTCCTCTCGAAGACGTTGATAGATGCTTGGTGTATTTATAATGTGGAAGCCGGCCACCGACAGGGCATATCTTGTTGTATCGAAGCCTGCTCCGATAACTGTAAATGCTTCCTGTTGTAGGCGGGTCAAAGTGAGCTCTTCTGGAGGCAGGTCGGAGTCGAGCAATGCGTTGAAAACATTCGTCTGCTCTGAGCCATTCCGTTTTTCCTTGTTGGAGAGAATATGGGCAACTTGATCAGCCATTTCCTATTTTCATGTTAGCAGCACTCTTACTCGTCATTTGTTGTCCCTCCGTTCAACAGAAAAACAGGCGCTTGTTTGAGATTACCTTATGGAAATGATGCACGGACTTCATACCCGGCTGCAGAGTCTCAACCAAGCCTTGCGGTAGCGAATTGAAGAGGGTAGCAACCCACGGGAATTGCGTGATCATATGAACTCCATCCAACAGGTCAAATAAGGCTTGAATGAAGGGCGATTTGAAACCCGGCGCCTCAAAGAAATCGTAGCCGCGATCAACACAGTACCGGACAATGATGTCCGACGCAATACATCCCATCATCCAGTCAAGGCGAAAGATCTTTCCAGTCCCTTGATACTCCCGTCGCAGTCGGTCGCACAGCTTCGTGATCTGCTCCTGCATCATTGGGGCCGCATTATTGATGGCGCGTTTCGAAAAATATGGATTAAGAGCTGCGCGACGGTGACGGTGAACCTCATGCTTGTGTGTCGGGAATAGGCCATTGGCGTTGCCAAACCGGTGCTCGAGTTCTTTCGGTTTATCCCACGGCAATGTCTGTGAGTACATCTCCTCAAAGAAAGAGGAATCCTGGATATGGATCTCGAATGGGCTTAAGCGAATAATTGGGCCTTGGGTGTGAAGTTAGTGTACATCTTTTCATCAGCACTACATACCCTAACCGACAGGGGTTTTTAAGACCCGAATCGAACTTACCATACTTCTCATGCAGTTTCCGATAGTGGAACAAGTACTGACCACCCGGAGATTTGAAGAATTCATAGTAAGTCTCATACCATTGAGTGAAAGCAGCGAGTTTAGGGCCTGGGAATTTGGCCAGCGGATGCAATGTGATGCGATATACCCCTAACACCAGCACGTACAGCACGACAGCCACTACCGTAGTCGCGCAAAGAGCCAGGGGCGACTCAATTGAGGGTCGAATAACCGACACCAGATCCTGGATGAATCCCATGGTGCAGGGGTTAGATGTTGTTCAAAGCCAAAGGGCTGGGAATATTGACTCCGCGCGCTTGTTAGCCATGGACCCGGCAGTCTGGCTCCAGGAATTTCTGCAGAAAAAAAAGAAAGCCATTGTCTCAAATATGACAGGCCCCTATTGTGGGTCTTGGCCAAGCGATCCTGCACAGGGTCGTTAAGCGGAGAAGCAGACTGATTGTACGTTTTCGGCTATGGATGCGCAATGACTTTCACCGGGTTGCGTTTAGTTTCGGAGGTCTTGCCATATCGTCAAAGTTTCTTGTGAGTAATACTGAGTATGCCTTGGAAATGGGGGGAGACCCGCATCCTGCAGTACCAGGCGATTGGTACGATCAGTTGATAGTGCCGAGTCTCTAACTATTAGACCCACCACCGTAGCGAGAACACGGACGACCAAGCCACCTATCACATCCATGGGAATAATCCACCGGACGTTTGTCAGTGATTGCCAATATAGTAAGTAAGAGCGAAAATCTCCCGGCCTATGCCGTACTCGGGTTTGTGGCTGAGTTTTGCCCGCAAATTTGTCAAGTTTTCTGTGCAGAGCTTCTGCGTCTTAGCCAATATATGGAGTGAACATGCCTTGTACCCAGCATACCACCTAAATCCAGCTTTCGATATTCCATATTAGCCCCATCATGAGTAACCCTTGGTTGAGAATTTGAGCTTTGGCCAAAACGGCCACGGAATTGTTCCACGTAGCACGACATCCGTCTCCATAAGTGGCGTAACTTAAAATTGAATGTCAAAGCGTTCGGCCAGAGGAGTCCTGCAGTCTGCTGATAGCCTGATACTACGGAGTACTCTGTACTAGATACTAGATAGTGCCATTCACTACCATACCTAGTGGCTGGCTGGGCTGTTTCGGTGGTTGTACTCGGTAGATCCTACGCTAGGTCTTGCAGCCCTCACGTGGGTGCCCTCAATACCAGTGCGCACATAAGTCAATTATTCTATTGAATTTTACCGGTCGGGTAAACTTGAGGGTCGAGCCTCGATCTACTAGCGAAAAACTTTATTTGCTACCAATTTGTCAACAAGAATTATTCGTACTCTGCCAGAGCAACTGGACCTTCCCGCTTGGCGAACTGGCTGTGGATGGAGTCTAGCTGACAGATAACGCCGCGGCGATTGCTTCCGAGGAATGATTTAAGACATGGCTTGTGTGCAATTATGTGGGACACGCGTTTTTGCTACAGCAAGGTTGGTGAAGAGAATGCCACAAGAGAAGGGGGGGGAAAGAAAAAGAAAAAGGAAAAGGAAAAAGGAAAAAAACATAATATCAAAAGCTGATATGCTGGGTTTCTAGCTATAACAGTTCAGTTCAGTTCATGCGAGACGGCCACATGAGGCACTCCATTTTGCACAAGGCCACCCAATTGGAATCACAGCCGGTATAGTTAGGCCAACAAAGCAAATTCTGTAGGCCAGGAGGGAAGTCCAGTAGTGTAAGCAGTCTAGTCACTTCGCGTCAACCTTTTTCTCGTTTTTTTTCTCCACGGAGTACGCTCGGACCGGTAGCATTCTCTCGGCTGGCGGACACTTCATATGAAGATCGACGGTCGCTCACTAACTACCGAAGATGATGTGGAGTAGTTGGTCAATCCCAGAAACTTAGCAGATACGAGCAGCTTAGAAATCAAGAGAGTCAATTTCCGTTCACCTTGAGTGCATACACGAACACATTAAGGCCGGTCATACCGCTAAGTTGTTTAGCTCGTTCGCCGTTGAGGCCCATTAGCGGCCCACTCTCATCGCACGACGCAGTGGTGATATGATATCAACCGTGCGACATCGGATTTCTGATAATGTTCCCCGAGACTCCCATGAGAGAGTCACAGTCACATCCTAGCGCACAGCTGCTATATTGGGAAATTAGATGCAAATGCTGTCATTCGCCTTACATATCTGTCCCACAGCTCTAACCGCTATTGCGAAGCTCTTGTCAACCAAACAACTCACAGATTTGCGCCGAATGTTTGGGATAAGCTTGAGAATAAAAGTCATTTCGTTGTTGATTGCTCAGTATTCATAGTTGGTTATCATGTACTATACTCCGTATGTACGCACATATGCACTTTTGTGCTTCCGGTCTTCAGAAACGCCAAGCAATGCGAAACCCCGGGATTTGAACATAAGGAATTCCAAGATCGGACTGAGACTGAGCTCTGCGCTAAGTGCGGTACCTGTTCTCTTTCCTTTGTAGGGGCACTGCGTGCATTTAACGACCTTTCATCTTAAGATATGTGGAACGTCAACGTAGGATCTGCCCCGGTGTCTATTAAACCTAGTCCCACTTCGCTTATGAGAAAGATAGAAGAATCCTTACGCGGAACGATACCGAAGAATGCCATGAGGAATTTCGAGAGCCGCCGGGTACGTGGCATGCATGCTTCGGTGCGGTGAATCGCAAACCCCGACTCTGTCCAAGGACCGAAAACGGACCAACACTTCGAAAGATGATGAACACGTCTTTTCCGAATGCTCACGACGAATTTGTCCGAGCTTGTCCATATAGTAAAGCTAGCTACGGTTTGTCTTTTGCGACAAGAGGCATCGGGAAACCGTCGAGTTCATAAGCTAGCCAAGAGCTGAACTCGCGAAAAAAACGAGTGTCGATATACATGCTACTATCGTCGAAGCATCCAAGAGCTCCTTGGCAAGGTATTATTTGGCTTGGATGACGTTCTAATTCACCAAATTATTGGATCATCTCGTCTTTTAGTCTAAACCCCTTGCACACATGAGCAAATGGAATCGCAGATCATCGGGTACTGGATCTGCAAAGAAGCAGAGAATTGCTGAGCTGACATGTCACATAACAACCCCGGTCTCGACCAGATCACAGCGGGAGGAAAAACCAGAGATCTGTTATAACGAGATCATGCACAACCAGTTTGCTGGCTGAGCCGCACCGTCCAGAAGAAGTGAAATCTGTATTCTCTTAATGAGAGATACCGGCAGGTTGTGATCACTTTACGGGCGTTCGTGTACTGCAATGAATAGAACAGATTTAGCCGGCATAGCCTGTGATAGATCCAACGCACTGTTTAAATTGAGCGATCTCCCGCCCAACCTCTCCCATTTTTTCCTCATTAATCTCCTCGAACCACTCTAGAATCAATTCAAGCGGTGAGAAGCTGCGGCCAGGAGATTTCTCTGGCTTCCTCAGGATCTAACGCCTATTTCCTGATTGGAATGGGCGCTGATATGTTTTCCGGTGCATATATTCCAAATTCTTGGACTGGGCTCCCCTGGAACTGAAAACAAGGGAGATGAAAAAAGAAAATATGGAACTTACTATACCAAAATCAGTCTTCCTATCTATCTATGGGCATACACAAGAGTCCCCTCGAATGGGGTCGTATGCAGCTCTGCTCCAGCTGTGACCAGGACGCATAATAGGTGAGACCATGTATCGCCTCCTGGGGGGGATAACAAAAGTCGGCAAATGCTATCCAGCTGTACATTCGAACCAGGCCATAGGTCCCCAAGCGCGGAGATTTGGTGTGATAATGAACCATTGCGTCTTCCCCCCCATCGTGATAGCGCTTCAATTTCGCCACTGAGGCCGATATAGTTCCACCTGTGGGCACCTCGCGCCCGCTTCGCAGACTTCTCACACCCCTTGCAGTTGCGTATACTGAGCAGGATAATGAGCTATCCAACCACACTGTCCTCCGACAAGCGAGTGAATCACGCGAGATCAAGCTGCCATTGAGGCGGATACAATAGTTCTTCAAGTTCAAACACTCATTGTCTTCGAAGGGCCTGATTCAATACTATCGTGGCCGTGATATTAGCGCATGGAGCTAAAAGTCCAAATCTGCGCAAGTTGGCCCACTTAAGCTGGAGTATCTTCAGCTCAGCTCAGCTCATGCCGACAACTTCAAGCTGATGTGAAGGACACGATGTAACACAGGAAGGTGCCAAGCAGAGAGGCTACTAATTAGAATTATACGAGCTCCACCACTTAGGTTTACCAAATCAATGCCCCTCCACAGGTCCCGCAATCCTACGTGTGTTTGCCTAGCTCACCTCCCAGCATTTAGGTAACAACTTCTACTACACCTCGCCACGCTTCAGCTGCATTATAAATATTTAATGACGCCCGAGCAACTTCGTTATCGGCTCCTAACCGTTCTGATCTTCCAAAACATCGACATCCACAGTTAATCGTTCACCATGGGTCTTACAATCCACACTATCGGAACCTCCACCCTCCACCGTCTGGCCGAACGCGCCGTCATTGATCTCGACATTTCCAGCGACGGAAGTGACCAGTCTACAGTATCTCAAGACGTGACTCGCACCTCCAACCGCCTTCAATCCCTCCTGAAAGAAATCGCGCCGAAGCAGGACTCCGGCGACCCCACCCCCGAAGCCCCCGTCACATTCTGGAGCATGAGCTCCATCAGCACCGGCAGCTATCTCCCCTGGGACCATGACAAGCAGGAACACAGAGCACGGGTCTACACCGCCCGGACCAACTTCGAGGTCAAATTCCGGGACTTCAGCAAACTGGGCGAATTCGTGTCGGACGTGGCAAAGGACCCTCTTGTTTCGGTGCGGGACGTCGACTGGCAGTTGACGGATGATACAAAGCAGCAGCTGGGACAGGAATGCAGGAAGCTAGCGGTCTGGGACGCGCTCGCCAAGGCTAAGGATTATGCCGGTGCCCTGAACATGAGTAATCTTCGACCCGTTGAGGTCGACGATTCTCAGGGACACGCGTCTCCAGGGATATACGCTTGCGCTCGGAGGGCACCTGCATTTGCGGAGTCCGGGGGTGAGCAGGCGTTGAATTTTGTGCCGCAGAGTTGCCAAATTGAGTGCTCCGTGAAGATGCGCTTGGAGGTGGAGTAGATTTTGGGCGGCTATGGGTTTGATGTGAGATGAGCTATTTGAAATGATACCACTGATCATTATAGTAATGTAATATGAGTAGAACAAATCAGGAACCACTTAGAGACATGATTCGCTACAGCGGCTCTTAGGCAGAGGCTGCGAAGCGAAGGTTGTATGATCTGAGTAGAGGAGAGGAAGCTGAATGTCAAAAAGAAAAAGACATGCTCCCACGCGGATTTGAACCGCGGACCTCATGATTACTAGTCATGCGCTCTACCAACTGAGCCATAGGAGCCAAAGTCGTGCATCATCCGTGAATCGAACACGGGCCTCATCGATGGCAACGATGAATTCTACCACTAGACCAATGATGCGGAAAGAAATGGTCCCAGGGAGGCTCGAACTCTCGACTTCTGAGTTATTAGCTCAGCACTCTAACCAACTGAGTTATGGGACCATTTGTTGAGATTCTGTAGCAGAATTATGCTACTCAAGCCTTAGCTAGTAATAATCGTGCTCACGGATTCCTGTACATCTCGAGAGAGATGATTGAACCACAGTACACACGATACAGCTTATTCCTGTCCTTGGCTTGCATGTAACGTCGTTATATCCTTCGGCTAAGCCCTGCCATTATACTTAGATCGTTTATAAGAGTTCGTATTATCAGGGCTGTCAAACGTCATTTTCTCCGTTTAGTTGCTCGGGAATATATATTGTTGCTATAGCCTTCTTCACGGACCACACATTTAGTTAAACCGATAGTGTATTTCTTTTTGGGGTGTTCACTCTCTGATAATGAACTCTTCATATTTATTCATCCCTTCATCTTACGCTATGCTTCTTTCTTTTCTTTTCTTTTCTTTCTTTTATAGCATCCAAAGCCCCTTATAGCCAACATCGGTGATCACTGGTTCGGCGGCTTCACCGTGGACATAGCATTTTTGGTATAAAGAAAGTAAAATAAGCACCTTAATTGAACATGTGCTAGTATCAGCAATGAAGCTACATAGTAGTGCTAGGATGAGATAGTGATCTGCAAGGTGGTGAAGTCGGGTCCTAATACCAGTCATCCAGCCTGCTTCAAGACATAATACGCCTCATATGAAGTTTGGATGGTTTCAACACACTCCAGACCCGCCTCCTTAAAACACTCCAAGAGCTCCGGCTCTTTCCAGATCCTTTGCACGGATTCAACATGGGTTTCTTCTATAACTTCTTCATGACCAGCATTAGTCAACTTAATAACTTGCAGCTGGTAGAGAGCCCTCTTGATTGACCCGTCTACGGTTGGCCTTTCAATTGGCAATTGTCTGTAAACAATATTCTCATAGAGCTCACTCCAGAATTCCTCTCGTTTGCACAACCCTGTAGATATCGCATTCTCGCCCATTGACTCTGTGGCAGATTGCGTCGATAGTAGATCTCGCTTCACAGATAGATAGAAACGCCCCGATCGTGGTCGAAGCAATGCAGCAGCCTGAGCGAGAAATTTCAAGAGCTCTCCTGACTTGGTGAGAAGACTGGCGCTGCCAGACGCGGACAGCAATAGATCAACCTGATTGATATGCGTTTCTAGAAGCTCTGCTGAGATTAAATGAAGAGCTTCTCCGACTAGCCAATCAATGCGACCGACGTGCGACATGCTCGGCGTCTCCTGCTGTACAGCTAATGCACGATGGATCATTGAAGGTTTCTCGTCAACCCCGATGAATTCAACATTGGATAGAGGAATGTTGTCCCGAACGGCATCTGTGGCGAGATTGGCCAGCACACGCCCGGTACCTGTACCGACGTCTAGGACAATGAGATGTTGCCCATGATGATCAAGAGGGTAGTATGATTCCACCTGCTTCTTCAGGGCCGATATGTAGATTTTGGCGTCATCCTGGGCGTTCAAGACCATGGCATCTGCCTTGGCCCGTAGATCGTAGTATTCTGCCGAATAGGCAGAGTCATGAGATTTGCTTCTGCGTCCTGCGCTGTCGCTCATGATGACGCAGAGGACAGCAGAGGTTGCATATATTCGTAACAAAAAGAAAGCAGGCCAACCAGGTAACGACCAACTCAAAGCTAGATAGATCGTAATGTGTCAAATAGTCACACAGCGACCTCACTCAAAGAGAAACAGTTCATGAGAGTCTCTCAATCGTACTACCTAAGGACGAGTTGCAGAGATATGTACCACAATTAGGATGAATTTATCTTCCTTAAATGTTTCAAGAAGACAGTATAATGCAGAATGGGTTGAATGAGAGGAGGCAGTCGTCTGACCTGGCTTACAGTGGCAATGGCGATTGATGTAAGGCGTGGCCCGTGCGCTCCCAAACCCTGGAAACCGTTCCGACGGTACCGGTCATCTGCCCACCTACCCAGCCTTGACATTATGGACATAAAAGCTATACGATTGTAATCCCCTTTAAAGTAGGCATCGGAAAGCACTGCTGACTCCCTCTTACGGATAAATTATCGGCCCTCGTGTTTACTCACGCGATTGTCACCAAGACTTGCTCCCCTAAAACAGACAGCCATATATTTGACATGAAGTAATAATACCAAGGGAAATCAGTCTGGGGGCAGAGAGCACGTCACGATGCCAGCTCATGATGAGCTAGCTGATGCCCAGGAACTTCAACTAGGCGAGGTTTAAAGATGTATGATTTATCCACAACCACAGAACTTCCCGAGAGGTAGTTTTGAGCCCTGTCAGCCTGAAGGCTCCTCGTTCGCAGCTTGAAATACCAGATGACGATCGCAAGAGTCAATAGGAACGCACATCCGAGTCCGACGCCAACACCAAGTCCCACCTTTGCTTGCCGCGATATTGCACCGCTATTGCTCGGATATGAGGGTGAGATAGGTGATGCGGTAGAGATTAATGAAGTCGCTGATGTGGTAAGCGCGTCGGTTGATGTCTGTGTTGGTGTTGTTGTTAGTGTCGTGTTAGATGGAGTCAAGCCTATTCTAGTTGGTGCCAATGTCTCACTAGTTGGTCTTGGTGTTGAGCTCACTGACACCGTTGTGGATGATGATATTGCTAATGACAATGTTGTTGTCGTCGTCGAATCCTTCGCCCTTTTGGTGATATTGAAGTAATGGCCAGCAAAGAAATCCGGGCTCTCCGGTTCATCGGCATCTCGGATCTGGAAAAAGAAAACAATACCATCGCCTAGACTTCGTTGGGTTGATACAACCCAGTTATATGTTGTAATATCCGATAGATTTGCTGTCATCTACCGTCAGGTTGAATATGAGGGGATCCTTAAGCTGTAGTGGACAAGAACTTACTCTGAAGCCATTCAAAATAAGGATTATTGTCTTGCCATAACATTATTGAGATGCTTTCTAAAGTGGTCGCCCATTTTAACTGAACCATTTGCTCAAGTTCGTAGACTGGGTTGTGCTTGTAGACGTGAATGGGGCCTCTTGTTGGGGGATTGTAGAATATTCCCGGCTCTGCTTGAACCAAGCATTGGAGCAGAAGAAATGGGGCTAGGTATAGTTTTAACATGTTCGCAATGGTCACGTAACGTCAGCACGAAAACCTCAGATCAATTCGGTGGAGTGGGTGTGAATATTAGCATAACAAATCTATAAGCAAAGAGTTGTCAACTCATGAAGAAGTGGAGAATAAACCAGAAAGTTGCTACTGCTCCTAGAGAGATCAAGGTCCCCCCAGTTTCAACTCCATCTTTCGTACAGTCCCCTGTGAGCGGTTACCATGTTACCATGGCTATAAATTATCCCTGTTAGGCCGAGGCTGGAGAAACTGGTGTCTTTCATCTCCTGTCCGGTGAAACAGATATGTTGGAAACATGTCCAATCAGTCAAACCTGAGGTGAGCAGTTTCAGTACCATATCTACTGCACCTTCGCACTCGAGGGGTGGACTGGAAGAGGTTTGTATGACTCTATACTGCCCAAGATAGCACGGATGAAGGCATAGTCAGACAAAGAACGACTGCGTGAGAAATTAGCTGGCAGGGTTTTGTCCGGTGAAACATCATTGGATCCGTTCAATGCAACTAGGGTCCTTAGGGTCTTGGTCTGCAGGGCGTCATTTCATACTAATGAGGAAGGATTTGCACGATAATATTAACCACTAAAGGTCCAATGTAACGCCCCCACACCCCGACTTACGATACCGTGGCCGCTGCCACAACTTCCTGAACTCACCATAGATGATTTCCGAACAAGGCGCATGATGTTGGTCGCCCCACGACGATATATATATCTAGGAACGGGCTTCAGCCTTGTTTTGCTATTTTGGTATACCTTTGGAAGCCCTCTGGCTCAAGCATCCGGAATTGTCTCTCCACTCGAGCCGGCCTCGGTGCCCCCACCCACGCACAGCGCAAGAAATGCTACTTTAGGTGTACGCATCTCTCTACTCCTGAGAGTTTCCATTTTCCATGGTGCTAACTGGCCTGTCACATTATAGTTCCAGTCTATTCTTGCTCTTTCCTCGGGCCCTTCATGGCGAACGAGAGGATTAATGGCTGCCGCAAACCTAACCGGCCTCTCCATACATATCCCACCACAACCACCGATCCACCCTGATCTTGTTGAGACCTTTGAGACGTCAGGATCAGAGTACATTCGCCATCCTTCCCACGGTGCTAGCATTGCCTGGCTTGCACATCTCGACCTAATCAAATACACCATTCAAGCAGACCTTGATACTGCCCTCATTATTGAAGACGATGCAGACTGGGACGTGACAATTCGCTCCCAGATGGTGCGAATCGCAGAGAGTGTCCGGAATCTGACTGGAACCAATGAGAACGAGACAGCTCCATATGGCCGTGACTGGGACGTTCTTTGGATCGGTCATTGCGCCGAATACTGGGAGGATCTGTTCGAGACAGTCTTCTACGAGGATCCCACCGCATGTCCGCATAAGTACTACTTTGGCTTTGCAAAAGAAAACATCGAACGTATGCCAGACCACCAACGCGCTGTCTACTGGTCGGCAAATCCGGTGTGTTCTTTCGCTTATGCTTTGTCGCGTGACGGTTCTCGAAAAGTGATAGAGCTGTTGGGCGCAGGGCAAGACGAAGCGTTTGACGTAAGCATGATGCACGCCTGTAGCGCGGGAAAGCTGAAATGTATCTCAGTTGTACCTGAGGTGGTGCATCAGTACTTTCCCAACCAGACATTTGGAGTCAAGAGTATGGTTGATATTGGAAATGGGGAGCAGGCTGGTCCTGACGACTCGGAGTTTGAGCATATTATGGGATCGACCGAGAATATCCTCGAAAGTGCGCGGTGTCGTGCCCTGTGGAATAAGAGATGTTTGAGGGAGTAATTGGTGCTACTGGTTTTCCTTTTGTTCGGGTATTGTTTTTCACATCCTTGAGGTCCCAGTGCTACGCTACCTATCTCCGTATGACATAGACAAATGCTTGATGTTATTTTGTAATATAGTCTAGGCTTGTTCTCTCGGCGTATGCTTCTGTGCCTTAGACTATTATCCAGTGTCCTGGATACAACCTGGTCGTGAATTCATATTGAATCCGTAGATGATATGCATTACGCGAGAGAAAATCTCTGGAAGGTTGGCTACCCTGAACAGTAGATTGCATAGTACGATTTTCCCAATAGAATACCGACAAGAAATAAATATTAATTTTCCTTTCACTATCTACATACAATAATTATCCTCAATAGCATCACGTCGTCAGCTTCATCACTGCTTCTGCAAGAACACCACCTTGCTATCATAATCCGATTCAAACTTGTACTGCAGTCCCATGTTCATCAATGTCGCACCAGAGTACGATCCATTTCCATCAACGCTATATGTGGCCTTAGGATCCAATCCCTGAAGCCTGAGCCAGGGAGTGGCATGGTTAACATTAGGGCCGAGCTGGAAGTAGAAGAGGACAGCTTGGTTACCATCTTCAGAGATGAATAGCACCGCTGGCCAGTTAGACTCCTCAGGAAGCCTGAGACGCCACATATCGCCAGTCAGGATGATCGGGTTAACCTTTTCTGCAAGGGCAATCAGTCCCGGGACTTCGGCCTTCTCATCCTCCTGCAGCTCGGCGGGGTCTAGTTCGAGACCGAATGATCCGCCCATCATGGCGACGTGGCCACGGAATTTAACAGGAATGGTACGTCCAGTCTGGGCATTCGGAACCGCTGAGAGATGGGCACCCATAGCGCTCGGTGGGTATGCCAGTGAGGTACCGAGCTGGATAGTGATACGCATCAGAGCATCGGTGTTGTCGGAGGTCCAGATCTGCGGGAAGTACTCGAGTACACCGGGGTCGAAACGTCCACCACCAGAGGCACAACCTTCCCACAGAACATCGGGGAAGCGCGTGGTCAGGGTTTCGAACACCCGGTACATGCCCAGGATGTATTCGTGGTCGTTGCTGGGGGAGGGCGTCTCGTGCATTGCCCGGTTGAAGTCCCACTTCACATAGGAAATAGCCGAGCTGTTGAGGATGTTCGTAATCGAGTCGATGATATAATCCTGCACCTCAGGCAAAGCAAGGTTGAGCACGAGCTGGTTGCGTTGCAAGGTGCGTGGGTATTGGCCGGCATGAAGCACCCAGTCAGGGTGCTCATGGTACAGGGTCGAGTTGGGGTTAGCCATTTCTGGTTCAACCCAGAGACCAAAGCGGAGGTCAGTTGAGGAGTTTCCTGCCTTCAGCTTCGTGACATCTTCCACCAGGGGGGATAGACCGTCAGGGAAGCGGTCCGGGTTGGGCACCCAGTCACCCAGACCGGCGTTGTCCGATACACGGGGGTACTTGTCGCCGAACCAACCGTCGTCCATAACGAACAGTTTCACTCCCAAGGCGGCCGACTCCTCAGCCAAGCGGTAGATTGTGCTCTCATTGTAGTCGAAATACAAACCCTCCCAGCTGTTAAGCAGCGGTGGGCGGTCCGATGTGGCGAACTTGCTCTTGATCAGGTGGTTGCGGTAGAGGCGGTGGAATGAACGAGACATGCCGCCGATGCCGTCGCTTGAGTAGACTGAAACACATTCCGGCGAGGTGAGTGTCTCGCCCGCACCCAGCTGCCAAGACAGCTGACTGGGATTGAATCCCAGCAGAGCGCGAGTGAGGCCCTGCGAGCCCTTCTCGACATCAACGGAGAACGAGCCTGTGTAGACAAGGTTAAATCCCCAGGCCTCACCCTGAGATTCAGTAGTGGAGGGATGCACTATCGCAAGGAAGGGGTTGTGCAGGTGAGAGGAGAAACCAGTGCTACTTCCGAAGCTGTATATCAGGGGTGGAACATTAATTGGCTGCTTTCGTCATGAGTTTGGTCAAACAGCAACTTACCCTTGGAGTCCGTATTCCACCTTTCGCCTCTGACGGTGGGCTTCTCTCGCCCAGTCGCCCCTGAGGCTAATCATTTCAAGATCTTCGAATGGGAAATCGAAGCTGAAGCTAGACAGTGCCTCGATTGTGATATTTTGAGTACCCTTGTTCGTAACGTTCGCGCTGCGCACAATGGCGTCATATTTAGGGAAGATTGAGTACGACAGGTCCACAGCGATGGAGCTGTAGTTGTCGTACAGATGAACCACCAAAGTTGTAACATCCTCCTCACTACCAAAGGTTGAAGGCAGACCGGGCAAAGCAGGCTTTCCCGGAACCACCGAGTATGACTGATACTGCAGATCAGTCACAGTGTAGCCTGCCTCTTGACGAATCCGAACGGCGGGAATCCGAAAATCTCCCCGGCCGTGATCTGGAAACTCACGGCGAAAACGGCCAGCCAAACCCACCCAGCCGCCAAGTGCCTCGGCACCAAATCCTGGGAAGAGATCGCCAGTGACACTGCCACCGAAATGATCTGACACCAGGTCGCCCGTGGTCTCGTTCACGCGGAAGCGGTATGAGACATTCTCTCCATTGAGGGCAAAGGTCTTGCCGTCCGCGACAACTGCTGTACTAGTGTCAATTGGAAGTGAAGCTTGGAAGATACCAAGGACAAGCTTTTGTGGCTTCACTTACCATTGTTGCTCGAAGTTTTCTGCGCCATGACTGATGGACCGTTTCCGAAGACAGCCAGAAGACTTGCGGCTGCCAAAGCAGCACGCTTTGGAGAGCCGAACATCTTGTCTTAAAGGTGATTGAGCTGTAAAGGTGGCGATCTGAGATCCCGGAAAGGATGGGTATCCATGCATTTAAATAGTCGCGGGGAAGCATGAAAAGCGAAGGACGCCGCAATAATTCCCCCAATCATTTGCAAAGCTGCACTACCATGCAAGGTTCGTCTTCATTGCCCCTTTCATCGAGGGAAGAGCTGGATTCGACACTAACGGAAGACATTGGATGTGGACCGGGGAAATTCCCGCATTAATTCCAACAGCCATGGCCGCGCTTTTCTTCCACCGTCACGTCATGGTTCCTTTTGATAGTTGGGGATAGACAGACCGATTGCTTGTCTTGGAATGTGGGGATATTCGGCGCCGGCAAATGCCAATGCGGAGGAACATCGGGGAAATACCTCTCGAGTCTTTTCCCCCCACATACCCCGTACCCCATTCCCGCCCTCTCAGTGGGATTTCTGAATCTCTATGGTCCATTTCAATGCTTCATCGGGCTTGAGCATTCTATAGAAGACGACTTCCAAGCGGCTCTGCGAATGTCGCTATACTTCGTCTCACAGAGCAGCGAAGAGCAATCGAGGGCACCTCAAGAGCCATGACTCGACAAAACCCTTTAGCGGCCAGACTGCGGGGTGGCCATTGCTTTAGGTCGGACCTTGGGAGCCTCTCAGAATGGCGGAAAACCAGCCCCACGGGGTCTGTTCAAAGCCGGGGCCTCCTTTTCGGCTCGGAGCTATCTCCGGCGCTCGTACTGTGTTCTGTATGTGTGCCCTGAGGTCATCCCACAAATCGATCCTTACCAAGTAAGCTTGTCTGGAGACCAGACCACTCCGCCCTTTCCGGAACACTCTTCTTGGCATCTCACTGCCAGGAGGTTTAGCATTGGAATTAGGATCATACCACTAGTTCGGTGAGCCTATCTAGGTAGGCAACTTCCAAGTCGGTCCTATTCTCTGGTCTTGGCGAGCCCGAGCCGGCCGGATAGTGACCGAGCCGAATATAAGTCAAGCGCATATACGGAGTAACCAGGGGATGAAGATCCACCCTATCACATGAAGTAGTGCTTCTGTGCTCACTAACCAACCTCCTAGGGCGCAGATTTCACCCGAAGATGCCTGATTCGCTAGGATCTATCAACGCATTGCCCTAGTAGAGCCAATATATGTGGCTATATAAGGACGAAAGGATATTTCTGAGCCGAGCTCGGGTTTTTTGTTTTATGCAGTACCACTCCTTGCAGCCCAGCGTTTGTTGCAAAATTCACCAGCCCTCTCTAGTTATATCCTGCAACATCTCCGCTTTGGCTTCAGCAAACATTCCAAGTGCCGGCTGGTAGACTTTGTGCCAGGCACAACCATCACGGTCGATACGCGACCTCGGCAGACCCCGAAGTTTGCTTGTCCATCTCAGATTCCTTCCCTATCATGAGTTTATTTGCCTTCCCTAGAGAAAAATGAGATTAGGAGTCACGTCTTTTTGAGTACAGCGGATACCGCAGCCTGTAAAGAGTAAATTGCCATTATTCCAAGCATTAGTAAAGAATAGTAAGGCTTGAAGCCTCATTAGCCAATGATGTACGAGCAGAGATGGAGTTAGGTCCGCATGCCGATAACGCTGCTCGGCTTTCCACCCAGCGTTAGAATTCTACTCGGTCCATATTGTTTTATAAGCTCGAAATAAGAGGATTTTCTTCTTACTCATCCATCTCTTCGGGGTGAGCTAGGGTGACAAGGGGGAGCTTAAGCCGTGTTGACATTTAGGTATTGACGATGCCGACCCACCGACCATTTGCAATGGAGATCAACAGAGATAAATAGCATGGGTGATCGTAAAGGGCATTCACTGTTGCCTGTGGTTTATATTACTCCTTCTCATAGATGTCAAACATATGTCCATATGTCCTGGGTCAACTTACAAACCCTGCCATTCTGAGTTGTAGCTGTTGGGACGTTCTCAATTTTCCTTTTTGATCCTGAAACCCCCGTTTGACTAAGATATAACATAACCGATTACTTTTGATATACGAGAATTTGGGCGGGGGCACCCAGTGCAAAACCAAAAAGGTTAAGAAGGAGAAGCAGCCAAGTAAGCATTCTGGCTAATCTAGTATATGGTGCAAGCACAGTATAGAAATATCCAAGATATGTAGCATTAACAGGACCGTTGGCAAGGTATTTAAGACGTATATTTGTATTTAGTTTGATAGAAGGTACTGTAAGGCAACGAGATGTGAGCAAGAAGCAGGTATAGGGGGTTTATATGCTCCCAGGACGCTTCGTTAAAGCAAGTCAATCTCTATGTGGTGCAGGTAGCTCACAATGAAGTATTACAGCTCAATTGACAGTGCTACACCATGATTAACCGAATCATTCTTATCCAAAGTGGCCAAATTCAACCAATGTCCAATGCCTCTGGACCTTCGAGATGATGAGGTGATTCAAGTAGCTTGTGATGGACGTACAATACCAACCACTATGACTCGGACTTTACCTTTGACAAATGAGGCTGACGGCCTAGAATGAATATTCAGGAAAGACAGTCAAGCATGGGGACATCTCACAACTTCCCCACTTTAACTGGTTGGCATATTAACGAAGATGACAACGCCTTTAGTCAGGCTTGGAATGTGTTTCGGACTTGATAGGAAGTGTGTTGTGTGCCCAATAGGCTGGGAGAGAAGTATTAGGGCCATGCAGCTTTGGCCACGCATCGGCTACCGAACAACCAACATATTAGCAACCTGACAAAGTTCAACTTACGCATGTGAATCCTACTTCAACGTAAGATTAATATGCCGTTAATATGAAGTATCCCCTAATGTAGACTCCAACATGGCTTGATTTATTCTGACAGCCCAAGCACGCTATCCCATAATAATGAGGT
The DNA here is from genome assembly GCA_009193545.1 of Aspergillus arachidicola. NCBI lineage: Eukaryota > Fungi > Ascomycota > Eurotiomycetes > Eurotiales > Aspergillaceae > Aspergillus > Aspergillus arachidicola. The sequence continues at coordinate 620,129 of ML737119.1, forward strand.
GGCGAATCCAATAAACGCCTTAGTTTAGACCGGTCAGCATTCAAGAGGACTTGTGGGGATTTTGGTTTATGAAGAAAGCATGAGTATTTTAATCTGAGCGGTCACTATGCATCAATATTTGAAGATCGCAAGAATGTGAACTGCATATACATATGCTATTCCACGTCATGCCTCTCGAGATGTCCAACTTCATACTGTTCAAATCAAATGCATCAAGCGTACAACTAATGACTATTTTACTTGTCACCGCCCTATTTGTATCATTACTAGCGCTTGTTCCATTCTATGCTTTGCTCAGATTACCGTGGAAGTCATGCCTTGTCATATCATTGTCATTTAGTCGTGATTGAGGCGAAGAGGGACGCTGGTACCGTAGTTGCTCCGAGTAGAACCATTGATGAATATATAGTTAGATGGCTATCCAGTTACCTAATTAGTATAGTGCATTGAGTTACGGATAGTCAACTCTGAATAATTTATGCAGGTGGTATAGCTACTCCGTACGGTTCCTAACTCATTTGAACTACACAGGGCGTAGGTGGGTCCCCGATATTAACCGATTTTCACCCACCTTATATGAAGAACTACGTCCTTCAATACATATCGCAAGACACTGAGACCCTCAGGGAGTGGGATCTTCCAAGAAAAGGTTATCCGACAACCGTATCATTTGGAGTTATCAGTTCTTCGTGCACAAGCCCACAATGTGCGGCGAACAGGCGTCATACGGTAGATAACCTCAGCTCGCCATAGCAACTTCCCCACTAACCATTTGCTAGTCACTCTTGATGTATTTGCATCAGAAAGGTACATATCACTATTTTATGCGAAATTACTCTAGGTCTTTAGTAGCTGAAAGAAAAGCTTAGGTTCAAGGGAAACCCACTCGCTATCGTGAAGACTGGCGATCACAAACTGTCGCAGCAGCAAAAGCAACAGATCGCCAAGGAATTCAACTTCTCCGAAACGGTTTTCTTGCATCCTTCAGACCACAATGGAAGTCCCCGGGTGGACATCTTCACCCCTGTTAATGAAATGGAATTTGCTGGTCATCCTATCATTGGCACAGGCCATCTGCTCTTTCGGGAGTTGTTAGCCAACGATGCCAACGCATCAACTAATTTAACCATAACTACTAAGGCTGGGCCTGTCGCGATATCCTACGATGCAACCAGCCAAGTCGTCTCCGCTGGAGTCCCCCATAACATACATACTCACCAACAAGAAGTGACACTCAGCCGGATCCTCCAGGTCCAGGCGACTCTAGCGGCAGCATCTGATTTGCATGGCATAAGAGATACATCACCTGTAGTATCCATGGTCAAAGGTGTTACATATGCGCTGGTGGATTTATCTGAAAGGACGGATCTTTTCACTGGCCTTGTCCCCGGGCCAAGTCCTGAGCTTGAGCTTGATGAGGGTTGGATGCCATCCTTTACCGGTGTTATGTATTATCAACTATTGGATACTCGGCCAGAGGGCGATATGACAGTTTGGGAGCTTCGTGTGCGCATGATTGCTATTAACTTGGAAGATCCTGCGTGTGGAAGTGGCGGGTGCTCACTGGGCGCTTATATCTCATTAACTAATAGTCAGAAGGGTCAAAAACACCGGTTTTACATCAGCCAGGGCTCGGAAATGGGAAGGCAAAGTCATATCATTGTGGATGTTGCGTTGAATGATAAGAAGGATGCAGTGCGGAGGATTGAACTTGCTGGCCCAGCGGTTTTTGTGTCAGAGGGGAAAATATTTGTAAATTAGGGTATTATAGAATTTTATGTTGATGGAATTCCCTAAAATTATGCTTTAAAGCCAGTCCTTTCCAGCAGATATAAAGCTTAGATCGCGGTGAGGTCACTGGTTTTCTGTAGTAGTAAAACCAAAGAAAGAGTGAAGAACGAATTCCACGCTATTGAGAACTAAGGAATTGCAAGTATCTGAAAGATTTGAATTGTAGGCTTCTTTCTAGCTTTCCCGGCATCAGAAAGAGAAATCCGAAGTCCCTCTAGTTCGAGCAACAACAGACCGATCATTCCTATGCCCATTGTGTTAGAAAGACCACATCGGGTGGGCTCCATAGCGCGGAGACCGACTTTTCGTAGCGAAAATAGAGATCGGAGGCCTAACACTGAGATATCTCATTCGCGCCCTGTGTCATTCTCTATTTCGGTTAGGATCGGGTATAAGGATTTCTGCGCCCTATGTCTTTCTATGCACCATGTACGAATATCAGAATTGACGAGAAGTCTAGTTAAAAGGTGTCGCGATACTATTTCACACTACTATACTAGTCTTGCATTTGTCGTATCACCCATCATGAGCTCAGACAACAATAGGCACCACATAGTTGCCATAGAGGCCGTTCATTGCCCTATTCCAAATTTCGATTTAAGCCAACCATACTCTCTCGATGTGTACAACTGGACCAATGAAGCAGATCTCGTTTCTCGTGTCAAGGATGCCACAATCATCTTAACCACCACAATTCGACTATCGGCGGAGGCTTTGAGCGCCCAAATCACTCCAGAGCTCCGCCTGATAGTGATCATGGCAAGTGGCACAGATTGTGTCGACAAACCTGCCGCCAAAGCTCGAGGAATAACCGTGTGTTACTGTCCCGGCACAAATGTGGATAGCGTCAGCGAACATGCAATTGGTCTCTATTTCGCTACACGGCGGAAACTGGTCACTCTGAATAATATCACCACTGCGGTGCCTGCGGACACGACTCAGGACACGGAATGGAAAATGAACGGCTCAATTCACAGGCGACTTCGTACCGTAGATGGAAAGGCGCCATTGCTGTGCTATGATGAGACTATGGGAATCGTCGGGTACGGATCGTTAGGGAAGCGCATCCAAGCATTGGCTCGCGGGCTTGGTATGAATGTGATAGTGGCCGAGCGTAAGGGGGCCACTCCACGACCAGGTCGGGTTTCTTTTGAAGATACCTTGAGGAAATCTACTGTGTTAATTCTGTGCTTGCCGCGAAATTCGGAAACAGTTAACCTGATTTCGGTCGAGGAGCTACGCATGATGCCCGCTCAGGCTGTACTGATCAACGTGGCTAGGGGTGGTATCGTGGATGAGGAGGCTTTATTTCATGCACTTAAAGAGGGGAGCATCTCAGGAGCAGCAGTTGATGTTTATACTAATGAGCCTATTGGGAGAGGAGACTCACCTTTATTGAACCCGGATACAGCAAATCTGAATTTAGTATTGACGCCTCATCTTGCTTGGTTCGCTGAAAGGACATTACAGAATCTCCAGGCCGCTGTAAAATGTACCGTTGAGCGGTGGTGTGTGGGGGATGCGATTAATCAGGTAGATTGTTAGAATATCAGATCACAAAACCAATAGCCTTTTTTTTCCCCGTCTGTCTTTTAAACCTTGCACAAGAGCTCATTACTCTGAAAGGATACGATTTTACGTAGAGCTAATGCACATCACGCAGCTGTATATGTAAGAATATCATTCTATAATAATGGCCTGTTCACAGCCCTAATACTCAATTCATGCTAGCCCTGATCATGCGAGGCTCACTGACCTAGCCTGGCTGCCTCAGCGCGGATAATTTCAGGGATCTCCGCCTCAAGGCTCTGCTCTTGGGGCTTCCAGCCTAACACTTCCCTCGCTCGAAGAGCAGAACCTCTGGAATTGTAGCCCCAGCTGGCAGCCTCGAAGCCAGCAGGTGATTTCAAGGCTTCGTCAAGCGACCATTGCTTATGCTCTGGTTCTTGCGTGAGATAGCCATGTTTGAAAGCTTGCTGACCTATCTGCCTAGACAGGTCCCCCCAAACATGTTCTCCATTCTCAGAAAGAAAGTAACCCTTAGCACCCCAAATTTCCTTGTCGTTCTGTCTTACAGGATCCAGAGCGGCCCGCACTAGGCCGTCATATAGCCTACTTAGGTCGTAGACGTGCACATTGTTCCACCGAGCCAAACCCCTTCCTAGTTGGGGACTATACTTCTCCTTTAGGATAAACGAGGCCAACTCATAGACCTGTCGACCACGACCTGACACGGGTCCCCTGCCGCGGCCGTAGATAGTAGGAGGGCATACGATGACCGTCTTGACACGGTCGGAATGCTTGGAGCCGATGTCTAACACGATTTCATCTACATTCCGGTGAAATGCAGCCGCAGGCAAATTAACCAGCTCGTCAACGCCATCCCAATCGTTGAATACTTTGTCGTCAGGCTCGCCGGAGACCTTGCGTACTTCCGAATCAAAATAGGTCAAGATACCGGTACCACCGGTATGCAGCCAGTAGCCCGGCCGCGCGGGACTATGGCCATCGACCATTCCCTTCGCAATGGCATTTGCGGCTCCAACATGATCCGAAGCGTCGGCGGTGTCTGGATGAGGTCAGTCGGAGTAGCTAGGGACTCAGTTATATGGTTTCTTCAACGCACGAATCACAATGTCTGCCCATGCAGCTTCTTTGGCGATCTTGTCTGCATCGTCCAAGTCTCCCAGGACTACCCGCACCTTTGGATACTTCTCGCGTACTTGCTGAGCTTTATCCTCAGTTCGAATCAGAGCTGAGAACTCGAAGTCTGGATGATTCTGCTGGATGAGGTGGAATGCGTCACCTCCGATATAGCCGGTAATTCCGGTCACAAACACTTTTGCGGGCATGATAATGTTAGAAGCTGTGAAGGACGCAATAATGAAACTCTTTGATTCACTGTCTGTTCAGGAGGACAATAGTTAACTAACTACCCCAATTGTATTATTAATCCGGCTAAAATTCAATGTGGGGTGAGATCATATTGAAGCTATCGTTCATTACGTTAGTGTGGGGGGGCTTATTAATATCAACGCAGCCAATTCCGCTACTCTTACTATATTTCTACATTATCGATTATTTCAAGATAGCAAAGGGAATATGAGTTAGTAATTTAGTAATACTGAACAGAATCAAGAAGTAATGCTGGAGAAGGACCTAATGGAACTGGCTAGGGCATAAACGGAGGGCTTCAAACAACATCCCCACTCCCTCAAGGTAATACTAAGCGTAATAAGTATAGAAAAGAATACTGCCCTTCTTCAGGGTTGAGATTCGTCTTCCTTAACCTTCGCAAAAATCTCAATAAACTCAGAGGGATCTTCGGCACCAGCCAGCCGATGCACATTCTGAATAACATAACGAGGGACACCCGTATTGCCCTCTTCCTCTTTATTCTTGCGGGCTTCTTCGTCCACAACATCTGCCGCCAGCTCAGAATTCAACCACTCACGTACCTGCTTCGCATCGAGCCCGGCATCCACAGCCAGCTCAGTCAATACCTCCTTAGTTGAAATATCTTTCTCTAACTCATGATAGGCCTCAAGGATCTTCTCCACCAGCGCACTCTGAACCTCAGGAGACTGGGTTCCGCAAAGATGGACAAGGCGATGCGCGTTGCGAGTATTCCCAATCATACCTCCGCCTTTAAAATGTATACCGACTGAGCGTCCAATCTGATTCATGCGGCTGAACAAGGACATTCGCTGCTCCAGAGTCATGTCGCTCAACCGGTCATCGATCAATTCACTCTTGGGAACGCTGTACGGGTGCGGATTGTAGTTGAGGTAGTAGGGACGCCATTTGATAGAGAAGATGTCCGATCTTCCACCTGGGTAGACCTTTTGGTATAGAGCGATGGCTCTGTCTAGCCTGCGCTTACCGATGTAGCACCACTATGCACTGTCGTGAGAGCCGGACATTAATATTCTTATATGTTGGGAGGCTGGAAGACCTACTGCGCAAACGAAGTCAAAAACTACTTCGATTTCAATAACCGTCATATTGTTCTTGGGTTAAAATGCGATGTTCCTTGTCAGGATGGGGACGACTAGAAAGGTTCTGTCGATAGTGAGATGCCCTAAGGTCTTAATGCAATGGTATTATACTTGTGTCTAAGACCGACTCCCGGCTGGGTATTTCTTGGTTTTACGGTTTCCCAATGGCGAGTCACTAGACGCGTGTGATTGATTACATTGGTGACTACCCCTCCTCGCCTTAGGCTGCCAAAATTGACCGGGATTAAGTACTGAATTTGTTATTTTGATTTTTTTTTTAATTATATAAACTAAATAGATTATATGTTATAAAAGCTACATCGGCCCCCAAGACACGGGTTGGCAACTAGGAAAGTATGTTAAGAGGGATGGCTGGGGCCAATAAAAAACAAAAGCAGAAAAGGGGTCATTTTAGTACGAAGTATGTATGTAGGTAATAAAAAGTGATGCACAGTGTGCTTCTGGTAGACGAGAGAAGATGCGGCAGTCAAAGAAAAAAGTAATTCCGATGCGGGGAATCGAACCCCGAGCTGCTGTGTGAGAGACAGCGATGTTGACCATTACACCACATCGGATGCTTGTTGAGAAATGACTTTTAATTGACATTATAAACCAGGCTCATAGTAGTCAACCTTTTACCCGTACGGAAAATGCGTAAAGTTTTGCCCATGATTGGGAGCTCAATAGCAGCTAGATTTGCTAAAAGAGGGCCTTTTCCATATTCATGATAGTGTAATATCAAACTACTATCCCAAAGGAGCGGTATCTACGATTTTCTCGAGTAGCTCGGAAGTTCAAGCTTCAGCCGTCGGGAGATCAGTGACGATATATATCCTCGTGGGTGATCGATCACCTTATGGGTTATGAAATATGCAACGAGGAAAAATATTCTCATTACCCGAATATCTCTACTTACAACTATTTATCTTTATAGAGACTTGCGTTGATTCAAGACTAGAATTACCCATAACAGACTGAGCAACTCCGATGATCCACCGTGGTCTTCACAAAGCTACAATGAGGAGTGGCCTTCGGCCTAAACCAACGGCAGTCGAGCCCGACCTTGAGCTCAAGCCTAGTCATCTGCATGTTACAACCCTGCAGAATCAGCTAGCAGGGAATTGTACTTGTTGGCAAGCTATGGTCATCGCCTTTGCTATAGCTGCAATTGGCCGTAGCTCGGGTCGTTCCTCTGCTGCCTTGTCCACAAAGTCGTTGAGCCAGGACACCAGGATAAAGTCGTCTTCGAGCTCATTGTATCTATGGGATCCGATAATCTCCGCGCAAAGGATAAAGAACGGGATGAATTGGTGCATAAGTATGAGACTATAAGACGAAAGCTGTGGTCAGCACGGGGAAATCAGACACTTCAGTAGAACATACCTAATACCCCAGTACGCGTGCAGTACCGAACTCATCAGAGACTGAAACATTCTCAATGATTTCCTCGCAACATCTACAGTGTGTCTTGGTAGGAATTGACTGTTCTGATTGCATCTCTTGGATTGCGTGAAGACGATGAGCATCTTGTAGCTACTGAATAAGATGTCCACAACAAACCATGTGTCAACATGATTCGTGGCGCTGCTGACAAGTTCCTCCTTCGTTACGTTAGATCATAAGCTCTTATTGTCCATGGACCAGAGACATTTAAAGACATACCGCGTTCCAGTCTGACATGATCGTTTGCACTTCAGCAATGAGGCCATCGAGTGCCTGATCATACACATCCGTATCCTGATGCATTTCAACGCCCACCAAGTCCAAGTACTTTAATAGAGTTAGTGTAAGACGCATCGATGCTAGGAAATGAATCTGAATAAAGCGCGTAGACGCGTCATCAATGCCGGTAATGGTGGGATCAGGGAAGTTTACTGTCCATGACCCACCGGGTATGAGGGCCGGCTTGCCAAAGGATAGACGGAACAGACAATCCATCCTCAGAAGATGCCAAAATTCGAATCGCTTTCGATTTTTATCCACCTCACTTTCACTATTGCTATGATGATGTCCAGACTGAGAATTTTGTCCGTCCGATGGTTCATCGACAGAGAAAAATCCCAGAGCTCGAGCAATATTACAGGCATACCCGAAAATTTTCCAGGCCATTTCGCTATTACAACCCTCGAGTGTCATCGATATCTAGCGGGAAATTGTCAGCCTTGGCCTTCAGCTGATGAATATCCTATGTATATACCTACCATAAGAAAAGCTGCAAACATGTCCGGGAGGGTGTTTTCGATGTGACATAGCCAATCATCTAGTAACGTCATACTACTCTGGTAAAGATATTGTATGATTTTACCTCTCCCAGGAAGGTATTCCGAATCTAACATAATGCCTTGAAGGAGTACGTTGTGATAAATAATCTGCGATGTGCTGTCCAGCTGGACGTGGGGTATCTCCAACAGGTCGGGGATAGACATGACAAAGCTCTTCTCAAGAGGAACTCGAAATCCCTCGAACTGGTAGACTTCGTAGTATGCTAGCCGACCCAATCAGCAAAATGCCTGTGTCCAAGTTAACGAACAGCACTCACATTTTACCCACCTCTTTGCCATTTCTTTAGTGATGGCAGGAGGATCTAGAACGTTGACTTCTCGTGCACTTTCCAGGCGTTCAACTTCCGCCATGGCAGCTTCTACCGCTTTCACACATGTTTCGTTCTCAAAAAGGCGAGATTCCACGTTCCGCAGATGGCAAAATACATTGGAAGAAAGTAGCGACCTGGCCCGATCATCTTTTATCCCGTTCAACATGCTATGGACCACGGATTGCGTGTTTGGGGTTCGAGGCTGGCTACTGTGTAGCAGGTCGATGCTTGCCGGCCTGCTTCGAGTAAAGTCCGATGACACGGATATTGAACTGGAAGCAACGCCATGACCTTCGCTATCTGGATTGATCTTACAGTGGTCTTCTAGACGTTCGAGACGTCTGAGTATGTCCAATAAAAGATCTTTTTCAGAGGGATTACTAGTACAGTAGATTATATTATGAGCGATGCAAACTCAAAAAACTTTTTTTTTTTTTTTTTTTTCTTGCGGCAGTAGGATGATATATTATACCTTTGCTTCTTTGCCCGAGCTTTTCGGGGTACATAGATACATTCCGCATTGATGGCTTCACATTTATCACATCGAGGTTGGACCCTGTTGCATCGAGTCTAGCCCTGATGTCATTCCTGTGTTCTTGTGCAGGCGAAATCTTCCGACTAATACCTTTTTGGATTGGCAGCGAGTACACTGAGATCAATTCCAATCAGAATGTCATTCGAACTGAATAAGGTGAGGCTCTTCTTCACTGACCGATACGTACTTCGGCGGCTTCCGGGAGCTCATTTGTTTTCTTTTTTTGTTGTTGGGGAGAAGGGGGTGGAATGACTGACTGATGGAAAAAAAGTAAGGGATTGATTGGAACGGGGTGTCGCAAAGTCCGAATTCCCGGATGGTAAAAAAACACCTGACAAGTCAGTCACGTTGCCGGCCTGATCGTCCGGACTTAAAAAGTCCCCGAATTCCCGGAAGTATGTCTCTGGCCTTAGCGCCTGACAACCTTTTGCCATTTGGAGTTAGTCTTCACAATTAACATGTTTAGATACCAAGTGGCTTCGCAGATGATACGTGGAACTCTAGGCACCATTCTATCGCAGAGTGGGGATCAAAATAGCTATCAATCCTCTAATTCTAGAATAATACCTGGTGAACGCTCCAAACTTCTCTTGCCCAGACCTTGCCTCGTATTGAACGTAGTCATAAGTCGCTTACACCCGCATCTTCTGGAACTACCCCTTGACCCTATAAATTACCCGTTCCCTGAATAACTATCATGATGGATTCCTTCCTTTGCCAAAACCTGACCCAAATTCACCACGATGGGCCGTTTGTCGGACAGCTCTCCGCCACAGAATCTAACGGAGAAACCACATCATGAAACCGGAGCGCTCTATGCTACTCCTCAACCCGTGAAGGACGAGTCGGAGAGCATTGTCGTGAACTCAGATCGAACAGGATATGGAGCTGAAAGCAACGATGGACACAAAAATGCTGCAGAGGCTGAACAAGCCGCCTCTTTGGCCAACTACTTTGTAGGCGGATAAACTCATGGGATCTTATTTACCGCTTACATGTCTACAGCGAGTCCTATCCTATACAAGCGCCAAGGACCGTGTTATACTCGGAATAGCGTTAATATGCTCTATCGGATCTGGAGTGGTATGTCTCTTTTCCGGGAGAATTTGAAGTTATACGCCTGACGGATATATAATAGCCACTGCCACTTATGAATATCGTGTTCGGTAAGATGGTTGGTGAGTTCAACGGATATTTTATCCCTGGCACATCGGTCACAGAAGCACAATTCAAATCATCCGTGAGCAAACTGAGGTAATACACCCAGGATAGTGAAAAATACCCTTGTTTATTCATGAGCTGACTGAATTTTAGCTTGTATATCGTTTACCTCTTCATCGGCAAGTTCACTTTAACATATGTCTCCATGGTATGCCCAACTACTTAAATCAATTGAGATGATTATTATACTGAACAATCGCAGCTCTGTTTCCGCGTCATCGGTCTTCGGGTCTCAGCTGCCTTGCGGCTGGAATACATGCAGTCACTTTTCACCCAACCAATTACTAAACTCGATCAAGTGTCGGTGGGCACGGTCACGAATACCATCTCGACGCTCTCCAATTCGATTCAGCAAAGTATTTCGGATAAGCTGGCAATTCTATTCCAATCTCTGGCTCTCCTAGTTGCAGCATACATCATCGCCTTCAAGTATTCGTGGGCCTTGACTCTCGTGACCAGCGCTTCCCTTTTGTTCATCCTCATCGCTTGTAGCGTGACGATCCCCATTATCACTAAGGCGCAACAGAAAGTTGACAAAGCCGATGAGAAGCATTCGTCAATAGCAGCAGAAGTATTCGGCTCTATTCGAACTGTTGTTTCCCTTGGGGCTGAGGAGCCTCTCAGAAAGAAATATGCTACCTGGATTGAAGAAGCCCGAAAGCGTGGACAAGGTATGTCCATTATTATGGGTGTTCAATTTGCTCTTATGTTCTTCGCAATGTACTCGAGCTTTTCTTTAGCATTCTGGTTTGGGCTGAAGTTGTACCGGGAGGGCCATATCGAGAATATCAACACAGTCATCACGTAAGTACACAATCATATCCTAAGGGTTGTTTGCGTCTGCTAATTGTCTCAATAGTGTGTTTTTCTCCATCATGATTGCAGTCACTGTGCTGGGAAATATTGCGACACCATTGATTAACGTCTCTAAGGCCGCCAGCGCCGCGAGTTCATTCTTCGAGATGATAGACTCCGAGAGGATTGAGCTTGGCGGCCTCCGTGATCCTGATGTTTCAGCTCACGTGGACATTGTTTTCCAAGATGTCCATTTTACTTATCCTACGCGACCCGATACCGCAGTTCTCAAGGGATTGAATGCTCGATTCGAGAAAGGCAAGACCACCGCATTAGTTGGTCCATCAGGCTCGGGTAAGAGTACAATTGTGGCTCTTGTTGAGCGATGGTATCAACTGGAGTCGAGTGAAGAGGACCATAGCCGAGGAACCATCTCCGTGGGTGAACACAATATCAATAGCCTGGATATAAAATGGTGGAGATCGCAGATCGGACTGGTTCAGCAGGAGCCCTTCCTTTTTAATGACACTATTTTCAATAATGTCTCATTCGGCCTGATCGGAACGAAATGGGAAAACGAAAGGGAAGATGTGAAGAGAGAGATGGTGGAGAAGGCTTGTAGAGAGGCCTTTGCGGAGGAATTCATTAGCCGTCTGCCAAAGGTATGTTGACCTCTTTTGATTTCATCCCACAGCGTCTCATCTTCATAGGGCTATTCGACTATGGTGGGGGAAAATGGCACCAAATTGAGTGGTGGTCAAAGGCAACGTCTTGCAATTGCTCGAAGCATCGTGAAAGAGCCCACCATTTTGATTTTAGACGAAGCAACAAGTGCAATCGATGTTCGTGGCGAGAAGATCGTGCAAGCCGCTCTTGATCAAGTTTCAAAAAATCGCACTACTATTGTAATTGCTCACCGGCTATCGACTATTCGACAAGCAGATCACATCGTAGTAATGAAAGGCGGTGTCAACGTCGAGCAGGGAACACATGAAGAGCTCTTAGCAGATAGAAAAGGGGTTTATCATGATCTTGTTCATGCTCAAAAACTTGAACTCTTGGCAGAAGACGAGACCAATGAGAGCGACATTCCTCATGAGTTGAAAGAAGAGGTCCAGTTGGCCCATTTTGCTCTCGAGGACAAAGCACAGGTGGAGGAAGAGAATGAGAAAGACAAAAGTCGGGGTTTCTTTAGTAGCATCGGTCTGCTTCTATATGAGCAACGTGCAAATTGGCCTTTTTACCTTACGACTATATTTGGCGCAGTTGGTGCAGGAGGTAAGGTACCGAGATTCCACACGCTACAACTCAATGACTGACAAGAATGCTATTGGAAGCCGCGTTCCCACTTCAGAGCTGGCTCTTTGCAAAACTTATCCATGTTTTCCAATTAACTGGTCGACAGCTTGCTGATGCCGCCAACTTCTGGGCTTTGATGTTCTTCATCCTTGCCCTAGGGGTCGCTCTTAGCTACAGCATCGTAGGATACTCCGCAAACTCGCTTTCAGTGGTATGACCATGGAGTGCATCCTTACGCGTCTTATGAGAGCTAACACGGGTACAGAGGATTGGTTCGTCCTGCAGGAAGGAGTATTTCCAGAGCATATTAGAGAAACCTATACCATTCTATGATATGAATGAGAATGCTTCTGGGTCTTTGATTTCTCGCCTCGCAACCGACCCAAAGCAAGTTCAAGACTTACTTGGGATGAACGGAATATTCCCAGTTATCTCCGTATTCAGCATGATTGGTTGTATTGCGATAGCGTTCTCGTTCGGTTGGAAACTAAGCCTCGTGGCTGTGTTTGCAGCTCTGCCATGCACCGTCCTAGCTGCCTTTATGCGCATCAGATACGAATTGCAGTTTGAAGCAATGAATGCAGCAGTGTATTCTGGAAGCTCACAGTTTGCAGCAGAAGCTATTGAGGCTTTTCGAACAGTATCGGCCTTGACGATGGAAGACGCAATCCTTGACCGCTACGCCAATCTATTGCGACAGCAACAAACCAAGGCTTTCAGGAAAGCATGGTACGCAACGCTGATATTTGCGTTCTCCGATAGTGTTGAGCTATGTGCTATGGCCCTAACGTTCTGGTAAGCATTACCTGGGTAAATGTGTCTATGTAATACTAAAATACTGTACTAGGTACGGTGGTCAGCTACTCGCGTCCAGAGAGTACCAGCCAACCTCATTTTTTGTCATTTACATGGCCATCATACAGGGAGGGCAATCGGCTGGCCAATTCCTTAGCTTTGGACCGAACATGGCGCAAGCCACTGCATCGGCTAACCGGGTGTTGAGCCTACGATCAAATTCATCTACAAGGGATACCGCCAGCATGGGACAGAAACAACTCGCCCGTTTTGCTTCACAATCTGGAGCTAGTATCGAATTTTGTGACGTTGCTTTTAAATATACATCCCAAGATGTTCCTCTTTTCACTGGACTCAATGTCAGTATCGAAAGCGGACAATTCGTTGCCTTTGTTGGACCTTCTGGTTGCGGAAAGACAACTGTGATATCCCTATTAGAACGGTTCTATGATCCTTTCCAAGGCACAATATCCCTGAATGGTCAAGATGTTCGTTCCTTGGAAACATCGTCTTATCGCAAAGCGCTGTCGTTAGTGGCTCAAGAACCAAGACTCTTTGAGGGAACAATTCGTGAGAATATCACTCTTGGACTGGATAAATCCGACTTCACCGAGGATGAGATAACCCAAGCTTGCAAAGACGCTGAAATACATGACTTTATTACGTCACTGCCTGAGGGCTATTCCACCGAGCTGGGCATTAAAGCACAGACAGCTCTCAGTGGAGGCCAGAGGCAGCGGCTATGTATCGCGCGTGCACTGCTACGAAAGCCGTCATTGCTTCTTTTGGATGAGGCAACTTCGAGTCTGGATTCGCAATCAGAAAAGGTAGTGCAAGGGGCTCTCGAACGCCTGGCGGGAAAGAGAAGCATGACAATCGTCGCGGTTGCTCACCGACTTGCTACTATCCAGAAAGCTGATATGATCTTTGTCTTCGGTGAAAGCGAGGCTGGCCATGGTTCCCGGATCGTGGAGCAGGGGACACATCAGGAGTTGCTTCGGACTAAAGGGACCTACTGGCAGATGGTAAGTATCAGAACTCTCTTTCCACCACTATTTGGTTCGTTATCATTCTTACTAACATTGTTATAGTGCCAGGAAAACGCCCTGGATAGGTGAAGCCTTGCATTGGACTTGACCTTTTGCTCCTGATTCTTTCTTTCATTGATGGGGATAGTGAAGTTTCTCTAACCCCCCTGCTTTTGAAGATGCCACACATGAACCACATAATTATATTGTCATATATCGGTATAGACGAACCGGCTCTTTACTGTGATTTACGACACAAGTTCCGCAAAATTGCTACATTGGGAGTTTAGGTATGATAGCAAAATCAATAACAATGAGGGGTATATATAGACTATATTGGCACTAATGATGATTGTCATCAGCTACCATCAAGAGAAATAAAGCTGCCAAGGTCTAAGCGAACTGTGTACTAGCGCAAATGCTATATTTACAAATAGATAATTTAAATGAAAGAGGTTCCCATGATCCATCTTCAACACTATGTTAGATACGCACCGAGGCTTCGGCAAGCAATTCAAGTATTCTGTCTGGCCTTCAATATTTGATATGTAGTTGATAACCTGCTCAACAAAGATGAACCAATGGACAGTCCTAGCCCTTGAACAAAGTCCAACAACATCTCTCACAAAGCCAATATCCATGAACATGTGTAGAAGAATCTCATTCTGTGTTTTTGTGAGTCTTCACAGGATAGAAGGGTTGCCTCGCGCCCACATCTGTCAGAGCAGACACCACCTTGGTGTTAGTCTAGATTACAAAAATGGCAACTACCTAGCGACGCAGCACTCTCGAGAGCAGAGTTAGCTCCTTGTGCCAAGTTCTGAATCATCTTCCATCCTAAAAGTTTGTCTTCTGGTATTATCTTAGTGAGGAATAACCGCACTAACTTTGTGTACGGAATCACCAATACAGACAATATTCCCTAAAACACCGTTCTCGCAGAGTAATCTCTCAAGCCCAACGTGAAGATATGATTCAGAGTTGTGATACAGATCTTTGAAGATGATAGTGTGTGGGTGTCCAAGAATGGTCAGACGTATCTGTCGAGTGGTGCCTGGTCTTGCAAATACGTGTGAAAGGAGGGGATACTAATGTGTGTCCTAGTTTTAATTGACAAAAGCCAAAAATTACTCCCGTATTTGCCAAAGTTTATCATGAAGGAGAAGCCGTTCCCATAAGCCCAGTGCGCTCGCCCTGGGTGTTACTCATGTATAATTGAGATGTCGTAAATGCCGGAATACTCGGAGGTCAACTCTAAAATGACGAGAAGCCAAGCACATATCACAAAACTAACCACTGCATTACTTGACAGCCAGGATTGCATACTACCAAGCGTCCTAAGAAGGTCTTTGTGCCAGAGGGCCCCCTTTCATATCACACTATGACCCCATCAGCGCCGACAACTACGCCCCCAGCAAATAAGGATCCATCGGCATATTTAATGTTGACTTCCGACTGGTTTTGATCGAATTGAAATGTCCTAAACCACAACACGATGCCTGGTCCCAACTTAACTATTGCACAGGATTTGTATTAAACCACAATGGGCAATCACAACCGAGTCGTAACAATGTCTAGATAGTTCTTAGGAGTTGCATCATACCAACCGTTATGAGCAGATATCCGTTGGCAAGCCAGGTTGAATGAATGGCTACTGATTCCTGCAAAGCAGCTTCAATATCTTCCAACACCCGAGTTGATTCAGTATACGCACCACATTAGGGAGTAACGTAGGTGCATTCCCGGTAAGAGGCGGTGGCAGGGATTCTTTGGATTCGAGAACGGCGTAGTCAATCACGATTAGAGATAGTATTGGCAAATATTAAACCAGCAGCGGAGCAACCCACAGCAATAAAATGTCCAACTTTTGAGTCTATTTATCTGAGATATTCTTCAAATTTATCCGGCAGTGATACGTTGAAACGAGCCTCGTTCCTCTTCATAGCAGAGTTCAAGCACGAAGACTGATAAATATTGCAAAGTCGGATGTTAAACACTTCAGTAAAAGTGCTAGATTTCCTGTGCTGTATACTTATTAGAGATAATTACACTCGATCTTTCCCTTTCCCTTGTCCATTGTATCGAAATTATGCTCAAGCGTATTTGATGTGTTGGAGTGACCTTGACTTGGGTTAGAATTACGCCTAGTACGTACTAGAGAAAAATATGAGGAGTCTAATTTCCTCAATTTTATTGTATTTTATTATTATTATTTTTTTCTTTTTCTTGCAAGAATGAGTAAATGCATAGCGGTCAGTCTATTTCCGAGCTACTCCGGAGTACGTATAGTATAATATGACCTATCAGCGGCAATAAATCAGTGCCAAGCATTGTTGACCCGACTGTTGAGGATGCTTATAAGTTTTATGTGATCCCTCAGAGAAAACTTTAATAGAAACTGACCCCTTGAAAAAGGCTGGTGTCACAAATAGACTTCCCGTTCCATTTCGCGCTATTATAGATACCGCGCCTGGGGATATTGAGCCGTCCGGGGCTTAACATAACGGGTCTTTCTGGCCTAGCTTGCCGTAGGCTTGGTGAGAAGAATGGTCACCCAGGGATCAGTCTCTGTGGACCACCCTAAGAACAGCAGACAGATATTTCTTTGCCCTGCCACACCCTCAGGGCCAAGGCACAGACATCCCATATGATAGATGAATTGTCCACACCAAGCATTCCATGTGCTTCTGATCTCGTTCAGAAAGTCAAGCAGTCAATACACAACGCGTGATTCCATCAAGGGTTGTAAGAGTGTTGGCGTACATTCGGTCCCTAGCTTCACCTCCATTCAATAATAATTTGCGTAAACATTCGGAAGAAAGTTTAACTAACAAGAACCAATATTAGAGGTCAGATAAACAACTCCCAATAGACTGGATAGGAATGTTCAATGCTGCACATTGTCAATTTAGATGCACTATCTCCATCAGCTAAGTGTTTCCACAGTTTTAGAGTATCGACTGTTACCCCTTGCACAAGAGATCTACAAGCAAATAACATCCTTTTACGGAGTACAGCTGGAGGAGCACTATTCTAAATATGGTGTTTTCAGAATACAACCTTGCCAGTGGAATCAGGAAGGCACGCCGTAACCTAGCATTGATTCCTTATGTACCTAGAATACTATTTCATTTACGGTAATCCATGTCTTCAGTCTAAATACTAGTTCTATATTTGTGTTGGTGAACAGAGGCCGGACCTGAAATCCATGAAGCCTTGTGCTGCCTTTCTCCAGATAGATTCAAAACCTCATTTCGTTGGCTACTCATACTGCAAGGCTCTGCAATGCACCCTTTGCCTTTCTTGAGAAGGTGTGATCTTGCATACCGACGGTAGGATATCCACCCCTCGCACTCCGAAAAGCGTAAATTGCGAACGGCGGAAAATAAAATGTAGCTGAAAGACAGAGTACCCACCCCTGGTGTGGCAAAAAAATACCTGGTCGTTTAAGAGCAATCGTGGCCAGCCTATGGGTTTATCATACCGCCTGGGTGAAGGCATATATGTGTGACCTGAGAACTCCCCACCCCTTTCTCTTTTGAGCTTCTACAGGGCGAATATCTTGTGTGTGTTGCAACACTGCAATAAAAAGTCCGAACCGGAAATGGATCTTATATTCCTTTACCTGGATCCTCACATTTTTGACTATGCGTATGATGGTGTTCGTGGCTCTCTGGAATCAAAGCTGTGCCTCGAATCCCCTGAGTCAGCTCTCTGCCCCATCATCAGAAATTCGGATCTCTGGCACAGACAGAGCATCTATAGACAAAGCTTAAGTATCGGTATTGTCACATGGTCTGTCTATATGTGTTCTCGTTGGATGGCAGCCTCAAGCTGATGAATCTTTAACAAAAGGTCCTTTAGCGTCGGGTTTTTCCTTCTATTCGGAACAATATGCTACCATCAAAACTTCGACAAGTCTTTGAAGAAGCATCCCAAGTATCTGAAAGACCAGATCACAGATGAGTTATTGGATTCCTTACTTTCCATCTCCAAGGCGGTCATTCCAACCGTTCCGATCCTTGTAGCTCAAGTCCGCGGCTATGCCAAACTCTACGATTTTGGGTCTGGAAGGGTACCTTGGTGGTATGAAATTGCACAATTTGTATTCTATGTCCTGTTCAGTGATACTTGGATGTATTGGATGCATCGGATATTTCACACCAGCTATCTGTTCAACCTCATGCACAAGAAGCACCATCGGTAAGTTAGGAAGACATGCCCAGCAATATGGCAATTGGGCTTAACGCTGACAAGGCACTTCCGAGATATATCATCCCAACTCCATTCTCGGCCTATGCTTTCCATCCTTTAGAGGCGTACATCATGAGCCTCCCGATATATGCATATAGCTTTCTCTGGCCGATGTCTCGCGAGGCACAACTTATTGTATTCTTCACAACACATATATGGACTGTCTTACTGCGTATGTGTTTATCGTATCGTTACCCCGTCCATCGGCTTCCTATTGACAAGTTCGACTCCAGATGATAATCGTGACCAATTCCATACTGTTCACCACAAGAATGTCAAGTTAAACTTTGGACAATATCTTACCCTTTGGGACCATCTAGGAGGGACCTATGCAGATGCCGAAAGGTATTTCATTAGGAAGGGCGATAATAGGACGGTTAAGATCTAAATATTGGACCACAAGGGAGGCTTAGAAATTGAGTCCATTGACCAGTGGGAACAATAGAATTGGGGCGAGAGGTACACTCCTAAGCAAGCACGAGGAATGGGATTCTTGCTCTATAGACTTTGTGCAATGCATGATGGCGAAACCCACTATCATTGGCCCTAGGATTTGCGATAGTAGTAAAACTTATGTATAGCTTTAAGTGGAAACCATGGGGCAATATACCTTTTATGGGCCCAATGTTCCAACCCCTTTGCACATGCACTAACCCTTGTCACAACCCCTTACTTAAACCCCAGGTGGTCACCAATCCCACTCTCCTTTTCATGTCTCACCATTTACTTCTAATATACTGATGGAGTTCCAGCTCTACTAGTATTTTTGTTAGCCGTTTGCGTCCGGCATTGCTCCCTCGGACTTCTGTGTGAAGTTGACAGAGTAACGATGTCTCTGACACGTATCCGAAACTTGCAGTCGCACCAAAGCCTTACTGAGTCCAGCTCTAGCCAGTACCATCCTGTGCATATAGAAGCGCGCGATCTGTCGGTCTACCTCTCCGCCTTCAGTTTCAAAGGAATCAAATGTACCTCGAGACAAGTGAAAAGAACACCTTCAACAACCCGAGTGTTGACTGTACTTAGCGATATACAAGTTGATATCCCTCCCGCAAAGCTTACAGTCCTTTTAGGGGGTAGTGGTTGCGGGAAGACTTCTTTGCTCAATGTCCTCTCTGGTCGAACGCAGAACAGCCATCTAAAGTCCACAGGATTCGTCACATACAACAATAACCCAAATATTGGCACATTTCAGAGTGGCTACCTTTCACAACAAGATATTCTTCCAACAACATTATCAGTCCGCGAGATTTTACAATATGCTGCAGAGCTCAGCCTCAGTTGTGCAGATTCACAAGAGGTTGACCGCTCTGTCGATAATGTTCTGTCAAGGTTAGGGCTTAAAGATTGTGCGGAAAACAGAATTGGCGACAGCAAAAACAAGGGCTGCAGTGGGGGAGAGAAACGAAGAGTCAGTATTGCAATCCAACTGCTCAAACAAACTTCTGTACTTTTTTGCGATGAGCCAACTACTGGTATAAGGATAAAGTCCATCATAAAGATAATGCCGCGATTTCGCTAACAATGTACGCAGGGCTCGATGCAACGACTGCTTTCCAGGTTATTCAAACGTTAAAACAACTAGCTGATGCTGGAATGACTATAGTCATGTCCCTCCACTCACCAAGGTCGGATGCTTGGAGACTTTTTGACAATATTATCTTATTATCTGGCGGCCATCTAATATATAGTGGGGCATCAAATATGGTCGAGGAATATTTTAAGAACTGTGGATTTGAATTGCCTCCTTATGTTAACCCTGCTGACTTTCTTCTGGAAATAACGTCCATTGATCCAGACTCGGAGATGTCCAGGTCGGAGTCGATTGCCAGGCTAGGCCATCTGAAATTATGCTGGAAGAATCATACAATGTTCACTATAGCCAACTATCCAACCGCACACTGGGCCACTTGTGGCCATACTGGCTCCAAGCCCAAAGAACGAAGCAACAGAAGAAGATACAAAGCATTAATACGACGCAACATGAAACAGTATATGAGGGACTGGAAATCCCTTGTTGGAATCTGGTGCGCTGTTGCTTGTTTAGCCGCTACCAACGGTTGGATTTTCTGGCAACTAGATGGTAGCTTGACTGGCATTAGATCCAGAGAAGGAAGCCTATGGGATGCGACAGGACTTTATGGATACTTAATTCTGATTCATGAGATATGCCGAGTAGTCAGCGAGATTCATCTCTTTGATCATGAACGAAGCAATGGGCTCATAAGCGCAGCTACGTTTCTATTGGGTCGGAGATTATCCAAGTTGCTTATTGAGGATATTCCCCTTCCTCTCCTCTTCACCGCAATTTACTATCCCATGGTGGGGTATCGTGGTTCAACGCCTCAAATATGCATTTTTCTGCTTATTATGATGCTAACCCATTATCTTGCCGTTGGAGTTGCGTTATTTTGTGTGGCCACTACGAGGAGCTTTCATGGAGCAGGCCTGATGGGAAACTTATACTTTACCCTGCAGACGATAGCGTCCGGATACTTTATCCAGATTGATCAGACTCCAGGCTACGCTCGATGGCTTAGATGGATAACGCATACTTTCTATACATTTGGTGCTCTAGCAACCAACGAGTTTATGGGTCTCCGTGGTCCAGAACAAGGTCAACTGTACGACTGTCCCTACTCTCAGACTCCTACAGACCCAAGGTGTATGCAGTATACTGGAAAGTTCGTCATGAATAGCCTGGGGATCCCAAGGGATTGGGTATGGCGCCCTATTTCTATTCTATGCTCAATGACCTGCATTGTTCATTTAGCAGCGGCCGTTGTTCTTCATATCCGACAACCTAAACCACGCTTTATCAAGAAGAGAAATACAAGCGATGCTCATGTAACCACGGTTGGAATCCAGGTTAGGC
This sequence comes from Aspergillus arachidicola, assembly GCA_009193545.1. NCBI lineage: Eukaryota > Fungi > Ascomycota > Eurotiomycetes > Eurotiales > Aspergillaceae > Aspergillus > Aspergillus arachidicola. Next base: position 641,313 of record ML737119.1, read on the forward strand.
CAACACGTACAATTCCCATTCACATCTGTTTGCAGAACTATGCACTCGAAACCTTGACACAGCAAAGTTCGAACAGCGCTAAAGTCCGGATCTGTGGCCCAATATCCACGGACTTTCAACCAGGACAGTTGAACGTAATCATGGGGGCATCGGGCTGCGGCAAGACATCCTTACTGACTTCGTTGGCTGAACGCATCCCTTCTTCAAATTCCAGTTGGACCCGCACAGGGTTAGCTTTATATAATGGAAACAAACTGCCTAAGGATCAAACTAGGGCAATAGTCTCATTTGTGGGCCAAGATGATGATAACTTAATGCCAGCCCTTACGGTGGGCGAGACATTATTCTTTGCTGCCCGACTCACGCTGCCGTCCTCAATGTCCGATGACGAAAAACGGGAGCGTGTTTCTGAAGTTATGGTAAAATTTGGCCTGGACTCTTGTGCAGGGCGTCTGGTCGGATCTGCAACTAGAAGGGGAATTAGTGGTGGAGAGAGACGCCGGCTCTCAATTGCTTGTGAGGTTTTGACAATGCCGCAGGTTCTTATATTAGACGAGCCCACATCCGGGCTCGACAGCTTCATGGCACTTACAGTGCTAAAGACCCTGCAAAGCTTAGCAGCAGAAGGTCGCACTATCATTTTCACCATCCACCAACCCACATCTTCAATGTGGTCACTTTTCTCCACCTGCCTGCTTCTTTCACCAGATGGATTTCCTTTATACTCAGGTAAAGCATCTCAGATGTGTCCGTATTTTAATCAAGCAGGATTTGAATGTCCTAGGGTAATGAACCCCGCGGACTTCTTTATGGATCTTGCAGCATATCGTGGAATGCATGACGGCTATGAAACTGAAAAGCAGCGGATATGCAGCTTGGTAAATATGTGGAGAGCACATGAGCCATCCTTGAGAATACCATCTGATATTATTCCCCTCGGACGGGCTTATGATGATACTAGAGTGGTTTCAAATGCTGCAAAAATTAATTATCATTCGTTCTTGGCAGCATTTCCAATAGTTTTACATCGTGCTGTCATTAACATATTTCGACAGCCCCTCTTGATATTGGCGCGATCAATCCAGGCCCCTGGAGTAGGGGTGCTGCTAACAATTTTTGCTGCACCAATAAAGCAAGACTATAATTCAGTTCAGACACGAATGGGTGCTATTGAACAGTATGCCCCTTTGGCATTCATAGGTAAGGTCCTTCTCTTGGTCCAGCCTTTTTCAATCGGTTCCTAGGCTAATTAGTGCGTAGGGTTGCTCCAGAATATTGCAACCTTTCCTCCTGAAGTGGATACGTTTTATCGCGAAGCTTCAGAAGGTCTATACGGTACTGAAGCATTTCTAGCGCAGTACACGATTCTTGAAATCCTTTTTGAGGCCTTTTCCGCTATGGTCTTTGCTCTACTACTTTCATATGCAACTCAATTAGCACCTAATGTGAACCTGGCTGGTTTACTTTTCTTAAGTGCCCTCTGCACAATAAATAGTGGGGAGTCCATCAGCATGTTGTCTTATCTTATATTTCCGCACCTGGGTCTAGCTGTCAGCTTTACGGCGTCTTTGCTTGCTATCTTCACCGTTCTTGGGGGTTCCATGAGTTTGGACCCTCCAACTGCTCTCCAGTGGTTCAACTATATTTCACCAATCAAGTATGCAATGACCAGTGTGTCTATTTTTACGCTGAAGGACACGGTATTCACTTGCACCGAGGGACAGCGAGATGCGAACGGAACATGTCCAATACAAACAGGCGAGGAGGTCTTGCAATTATATAACTTGGATCAGAAGAACCCATGGCTCGAAGTTTTGGGAAGTGTTGTGACTATGCTTTGTTACCGATTACTGGTATACGTGGTTCTGAGAGTCCAGGTCAAAAGGATGAACTCTAGAGACATAAGAGGCTGGTTTCGACGACAACGACAAAGGATTAGCTCGGAGGAAAGCAGGGCTTAAACAACTCTATTCTGGACGTGTAACATGTACATTTGTATGTTTCTACCTCTTATCAAAGGCAAATATTATTTACAGCATCCTTGGGCTCGCACTGACATTTACAGTATCTCTAGGTGCAAAAGCAACGTACAGAGGAACTTCTCAATATAGTATTAGTAATGGGCTTTCTCAGAAGCCTCTTATCCGAAGTTCTGCGCGCTGGAGATTAATGGCCAACAGCGAAAGGACACACCCCGTGTGTTTGGCCCTGAAGTCATTTACGCCTCAGCTAGTATACTACTCATTGTTCTCATTAGATTTAATACATTGCTGGAACTATATATTCCTTTGATCTGATATTCTTTCGCTTATAGATCTCTTGCAAGTTTCGAATTCTAAACATGGTATTCCAACGCCTGTCCGTCCTGCTAGTATACTTCGATGAAAGCAATTTCCACGTGGCAATCAGTACTCCAGAGTAAAGCAAACATACTGACCGGTATTTACGCAATTATGTAACGGATATCACTTGACTGCGTAACCATAGACTAAGCTGAACAAAAAGAGGGAGACGTAGAGTTTCTTCACAACGGGACAAGCGTAAATAATCTTAGCTAGAAGTGGAGAAACGCACGAATGAAGATCATACCCAGACGCGAGATAGATAAATAAATAACGCTGTCAAGTCTAATATTATGATCTCATTCTACATTCAGATGGGTTCATGCAAGGGATATAGATAGATCAGAGATCTATGAGCCTCGGACATCCTCGGCACCGTAAGAAGCAGGGATCGGCACAAATATAGATCCAAAGGATTTTGAGATATCCATATTTGCCCTCGTAATCTGCGAGTCTTTACGAATAATTCTATTTGGCGGGCCAATATTCATACTAATGTGCAGTATTTGCACTGTGGTACTTCCAGCCTATACCGCCATATGTCTACCTCCTGCCTGCATTATCCATTCGTGGATTCCGAAAAAAAGAACAAAAAGGTGATCTCACTTCATGCATAACTCTATAGAGTGGCCCCAAACCAGGCCCTTGCATTCATTGTACGGGAAGCAAGGGTCTTTGTACATTGTTAAGTCATATTTAGAAGTTTGTAGACTTTCCCACACCCGAGGCTTTATTGTTATAGATATTTTCTTGTACCTCTCCGTTCGGGATTTCGAACCATTCTTCCTTCAAAAATATCCGAAAGATGATTGGCGACAAGGCAAAGGGATCTGTCTCTGTGTGCAGAGAACCCCCAAAAAATAGAAGAGACATTGACCAGCAGTCGAGGCCGTCTCTACATATTGAGATACTCTCTTTTATACTGTGTATAACTAGCCCTCTTTCTGTGATCTTTTACTGTATTGCATACCATCATTTTGATACCTCGCTATATGCCGCGGCCAGAGCGGCCTATTCAGAAGGTTTCTTTTACTTCTTCGCCACTCGCTTTCCTCGTCCAAGCCTGATATCAGTGTCATGTTATGCTGCCTGGCTTGCCCTTCAGGCGATTCTTTATGTTTGTTTACCCGGTGAAATTGCCCTTGGCCCCGTGACGCCAGCTGGCAGAAGGTTGAAATATAAATTGAACGGCCTGACTGCATGGTGTTTAACGGTCGCATTATGGGCTGTGGGAACTAAGTCTGGGCTGGTGGATCCTACAATTATCGCCAGGAATTGGGAGGGCCTTATATGGACTACCACTGTATTCTGTGTGGTGGCTGCTCTGATATCCTATGCTAAAGCTTGTGTTCTGCCAGGTGTTGAAACCGAGAACCTCAAGACAGGCAAGTCTAGCAATTATTCACTTAGAATCGAATAAAGCGCCTGCTGACTTCAGACGCCTAGGCTTATTCTGGTACGACTTTTTCGGCGGCGTCGAGCTACATCCTCGGATTGGAGAGTTGTGGGACTGGAAGCATTTTCTTTCCAGTCGCACTGGTGGAATCATTACTTGGACGTTGATGTGAGTTCTCCAAGTACTAGCAATACTTCATAAATATCATCGCTAACCATAGAACCATGTAGTGATTTATCTTTCGCCGCAAGTCAATATCAGACATACGGATACCTAACTAACACTATGGTTGTGGTTGTATTCCTGCGCGGATGGGTCGTTGTGGATTATTTTATCAATGAAGAGTGGTAGGACACTTAGCTCTAACATCACCGCAAATGGACTCTGCAAGAAACGAGCACTAAGGATGAATTATAGGTTCTTTCATACTCTGGACGGCATGTACGAGGGCTTTGGATTCTACAATATCTACGGGTTCTCAGGAATGATGCCAGTATTTTGGACACTGCAAACACAGTATTTGGCCAAGCATCCTAAAGAAATGTCTCCCCTGGCACTAGCTTGTATCATAGCTATGTATACAATTGGTTGGTGCGTCCGCTTCACTGCCGACTATCAAAAACTTCGGTTTCGTCAGACAGGGGGAAAGTACTCAATTTGGGGCAAGAATGCAAAGGGAATTAGGGCGTCATACCAGACTACAGATGGTAAAGTTCGCGAGTCTTTACTTTTGTCCTCTGGTGAGTTTTTATACCGCTCAAATGTCGTATTCACTATCAGTCACGGACAAAGACACTAATGTTCACCGTTCTTAGGTTGGTGGGGTCTGGCACGGCATGCAAATTATACAGGAAGCTCAATTTATACCTGGGCTCTGTGTGCGTTATGTGGATATGGCGGCTTATTCACATGCACTGAAGCAATTGTTTTGGCATTCTTACAGATTCACCGTTGCTACCGAGACGAAGCCAAGTGTGCTGCAAAGTATGGAGAGCACTGGGATGAATATTGTCGTCAGGTGCGGTGGAGGATGATACCTGGTGTTTTCTGATTTACAGGTGACAGATCATGGAGACTGGTGTAATGATACCACTAGGACTTTGGGCAGTATTTTATTCTCCAATACGGGGCTCAACTCCTGGCCTCCAGTTAAGCTCGATTAAGAAAATACCGAGACTTTCAGGGGTCTACGTATTTGCATTAGGCATGATTTCGGAATTCGATTTACTTGCGTTATATAGTTCACCAATAAGCAAGATTTTTTAACTTTCATTTCAGGTGCCTCTCTTGAGCCACCATACTATTTGGCTACATTTCTCGATTCCCCAAGACTACTACGTAGGTAGGGCTCAACATACGCGTTGGGTCGCCCCACCAATACTCACATCACCGAAGTTAGAAACCATTGTAGTGGGTACTCCAAGTTCTGCAAGGAGGTCTGGACTATATCGAAGTAGCCACCGCCATTTATTGTATGTTTCTATATCTCTTCTGGGTTGTTCGATCGATTCGTTAATGGAATCTGAGCGGCAGCGGGTCAGTTACTGGGCCTCGCGGGACAGATTAATTTAGTTGGTTTAGTCCGGTACGTTATCTTGTAATGGATCATAGCGAGTTTTATTTACTAGGCGACGAAACTCATCAAGAGTATAGATCCTGTCTTTTTGGTTATTTCGGTCAGTAAACAGGTGGGCGTGTGTGTTAGCCCTGTTAAGATCAAGTAATCGGTGTTTCTATAGGAGTTATAGTGGCAACAATCAGAATAGAAAATCTTCGGAACCCTAGTAAATTACCATCACTATATCCAGAGAGCGCATGTGATGTATATGGATCTACAATGCGACCAGTTGAAATATTGCTGATGCGCGAACTCTATCAAAAGTTTTGCGTCTAGGAACACATAGTTGGTGTGCTTGTAGTGTCTTGTATGAACTGTAGAATGTATCCTGCAAGGGGGGGCAAACTCTCGCATTTGCAGCTCTGTGAGTCATTATGGTGCATACTCTATTCCCATGATAGCTAACTCCTTAATGACGATGCCCGCTATGTGATTATCACAACAGTATTTAAGGTACAGGCATCCGTTTGAGTTTCTGCATATCCCCAAGTATCTGCGTGATTCACTTCAGTTATGGAGTTCATTCGGTTGCTGACCTCTTGGAGTGTCGGGTACTGCGTACCAATAGTCACTATTACTTTGGTAATCATTTATAGGACACTCAATGGCATCGAATTCCCAGGGTCCATACAATGGGTCGGCAAGCCACATGGCCCATTCAGCGTGTTTATTGGCTCATTGAAGTCATTTTGTTGCGGGTTGGAAACCTCAAAGACGGGTTATGAAGAGGTATTCCAACCCTCGTGTGTAGCATATGTTCTTTCCACTGCTGACCACTTGAGCTTAGTATAGTTTTCTAAAAAAGGCAGGCCATTCATTGTGCCTTTCTCCGATTTCAAGCCCCGTGTTATACTCCCGCCACAACACATTCGCTGGATCCTCAGTCAGCCCCAACACATACTATCTCATGATAAGATGATAGTCGAGCAGTTTGCCTTCAATTATACCATGCCAGGAGCCCATGAGCGAGACTTCGGTATTCAAAAAATCCTAGGCAAAGAATTGACAAGGAATTTCCCTAAAGTCTACAGTGCATTCTTGGAAGAATTACAGAGCGCGATCGATGAAACACTTGGTCTTGATGCCACATCGTGGAAAACATTGAATATTTACTCGACTATGGGGAATATAATATCAAGGGCCAACCGACGTGTGATTCTTGGAGAATATTTGTGCAGGGATAAAGAAATTATCTACCATACCCAGCAGTATATTAGGTGGTTTGGGATTATGTTGATCTTTCTTGGACAGCTATTACCACAGGTATTTCGTCCATTGTTCGGAGTATTTCTCGGAATTCCATTGAAGTACCATCGGAGGGTTTTGGAACGCCGGCTACAACCAGTGTTTGAAGAGCGTCTACGCCTGCTACGCGAGAAAGGGGATATTCCTTGCGCGGATGAGATACCACAAGATATTATCACCTGGTCAACCAAAGTCGCTTTAGATAGCAATAAAGCCGATGCCCAGAATCCGGAATTTCTGGCTCGCCAGTTTATTGAATCTGTGAGATCTACCTCCATATCCGTGGCTATAACTGACCAACGTATATCTAGATCTTTTCGACAACAGAAGCTCTTGTAGCAACAGCAACAAATTTCTTTTCTGACATCTTAAGCTCCGAATCGGACCAAGTTCTTGCGGATCTTCGTGAGGAAGCGCGATCTGTGTTCTCCCCAGGGGAGATGCCTTGTCTCTATTCTCTTAAGAAACTTTATCTTGCAGACAGTGCTGTCCGGGAAACGTTGCGTAGAAACCCCTTTAGTATTTACGGTCTCTTTCACGAAGTCATGCCGAAGGAAGGAGTCGTAACGCCTAGTGGTCATCACTTACCTCAAGGTACATGGATTTCTGTGCCAACATGGGCCATACATCATGATGAGCGACTGTACTCCGAGCCGGATCGATACGATCCTTATCGATTTATGGCAGGCACTGACAGTAAATACAAGTCAATGCTGACTACCATTACCGAGAACTTTCTTGGTTTTAGTTTAGGCGACCATGCGTGGTAAGTGCTCTGTTCTTGTATCTCTCAATCAAATCTGACATACTAAACGAAATTATTAGTCCAGGTCGTATCTACGCTTCATATCTTCTCAAGTCAATGATAGCATATATTATGCTAAAATACGAGTTTCGTCTATTTTTAACACGGCCTGCAAACCGAGCTGTCGGCGTTATTTATGTTCCGCCTGTAACAGCAGAGTTCGCATTCCGAAGAACAGGTGCAGCAAGCTAGAGAGGTTCCCCTTCTTTCATTACATTACTCAAGGAGGTGCCTTCTTCCCCTTCTTGAATGGAGTTCGGCTTGATAGATTCATGATCTTGTTTATTGGTGTGATAATAGCAGATGTGGGTCCAAGCTTTATGGTTTTTACGCGTATCAACTGGATGAAGATTGTGGCTGGAAACGGTGTTATTATCACTGCCTCTGGAATCAAGAACTCTGATGCCCTTCTCGGAGCTGTATGATCATTTGGGAGCCTTGGCATAACTACTCTCCTCGAATACAGCTGCTAGAGCTCCCTGTAGCGCCAACAGTAGAATTGACGTATTTTCCAATTTCAATGGTCATCGACAAGGCTGTGCGGGAACAACGGCGGTTGCTACAATGATCATCAAACCAGGACCACATTGAGCAATGCCACCGTAGTGGGTCAAGTGCCACGAACTCATGTGGCCGTCATCAGCCCTATATTGACATAGGTGCCAACTGTACAGACCTCATTAGGCAAGTTTTAACAATATCAGGAAAGTACTCACCCTCAGGCGGTTCTGGAATGTCAATCCTCTAACTGTGAGAGGTTGGAAGGGCTTGGGAGTCGGCTTCCCACTAGTCTGCGGGTTTCGAGCTGTGCCAGCAGGGGGTGTTTGAGCCGGGGTGAAGTCAGAGATGCCCTCAGCGGGCTTGGTAGGGACGTCAGGCCAATTTGTCATGGTTGAGATTGTGCGATGTTGACTACTATATTGAGATTCCAGAAGCAAAGAAAGGCCTATGTGATGGTTCGCCAAGGAAGCGTGAGTCTTAAGGTAGCTGAGAGGCTGAAGATAGGTCCCGAAACCTGTACAAACGTCTAGGATATATAGGTCTTCACATCGTGGCTGATATTGCATATCAGTCAGCGATCGATTGCAAAATAGCTGACAAAACATAATGCTAAAACTTCTCCGATTGATTACGGAACAAGAGGGCGGATATTGGAAGTCTTCAGAGATTTCTGCAGAAGCAATTCGGACCAGAGATACTGAGGAGGATAGCATTGAAGGTGGTGCCACCCAGATTTGTCAGGATTTTGCAAAAGCGGTACAATTTGTAGGGAAAAGTCTCCGAGAACCTCTTGGTACGATATAACTCGGGATCTCGTGTAGGGCGTACCCATAGCGTGATGCCGCGATCCACATCTTTACCGGTCCGAGAATGATAGCATGAGTTGAGGTGGAGCCGAACCAATGGTGATACTGATCTCAATCTAACACAGTCTACTTCCTTAAACGAGTACTAAACCTGGTAAGGTGTTCAAGGCACAACTTTAGTGCCATATGGTATTTTGGTCCAGTAGAATTGTCATTCTATTTGGGAACATCGTCTTCGGAATAGTGCTAAAGCCTTTCAACTTGTCGACTTTAGCCCTGAGGTTCTAGCTGATGATAGAGTGATGGGAAAGGTGGTAATTAGATATACTGAGGTTAGAGCATCTGTTACTCGAGAAGATGCTACCCAGGCTTCTGTGGAGCTTCTAGCACAAGCTGATACTTGAATCTAGGATTCATCTTTCGTTATGTGTAGCAGGAAGGTATACTTTATAATACCACGAATGGCAATATATTTTGCTATCAAGACTAAGACAGCATATCCTTCGCTAGGATTTCTTGTAGAATTGCCACCCGCAAGACTCTATTGTTTCAAGTAGAAGAACAAGTCTTCGCCAAGTGTCTTTCCCTCCATGACCCCTGCAATGAGTTTGTCATTCACATAGCGGAAATGGTCGAATGCCGGCCGTTCATCGTAGATCATAGCAGTTGAAACCACTCCTCGATAGACCATATCCTTCAACTATTCCTCAGTTAATTAACAACGACAATTATCTGAATAATAGCCACGTATAGATGCAAACCCCCTTTGCCCCAACTGGTTCGCTCCCCATTCTTTTCAACGATCACTGGATCCACATCCTCCGTGGACTTGAATGACTTGCCCACCCACCGTATCTCTTTCAGAGTGCTTGCAACCTGATGGCCAGTGCCGAAGAACCCCCATCGAACTCACCAATTTATTAGTTCAATTTCATAGGAGGGAACTTGTCGAATATGGAATTGAGCACAGCAGGCTTCACCGGCTCTGAAGCCTTGATCAAAGCTATGTACTGATCGTGTGCACTATGAGAATTTGGTTGCCATAATCCAATTCGGCAAGGAGAAGGAGGCATACATGGACATGTTTTCCTCCTTTTAGTTAACGACTAGATAAAGTCTCTGCCAGTTGTTAGATTTTAACCTGGGATTAGTCAATAGATGGGTTGGAGTTGCTGCATCTATAGAATACCTAACATAGTGACACACATTACTACTCTTGTCGGACAATTTATCAGTATTGACTATCAGTATGGAGACCAATCAGAAGAATTTGCTCCGGCTTGCATATTCTACGTCATATGTTACCGAGAGCCCTTTCGGTGTTCGTTGGCGCCACTCTGGAGGCTATGACAGATCCCGAACCAGAGTAAGTTGAAGAGGGGGTTATGAGGTCATGACATCAGAGGGTACAGCTTCTTCAACCCTTGTTTAAAACAGATGATATATATAGAGCTTCGAGCACATCAGTGTCTTTATTTAGTATGTTTAACTTATTACTGAACTACATATCATACTTCATCACCTGAACGTACTAGACCATGCCTTCCGCTATCGTTACTGGTGCTACGGGTAGGGATCAATGCTTCACATCGGCCTCTTAACTTTCCCTATCTAATTTTGATACAACAGGCATAACAGGTAGCGCCATTGTCCACCATCTGTGTAAAGATTCTTCCTATGACAAGGTTTACTCGCTTTCTCGGAGTAATCCGGGCTACCAGGATTCCAAAATCCAACATGCATCCCTCGACCTCCAAGCCAGTACAGATGATATGGCGAAGACTCTTGCAGGCATCTCCGCTGAGTATATCTACTTCTGCGCATACCTAGCACGGGATGACCCTGCGGAATCATCTCGCATCAATGGCGTTATGCTTTCGAACTTTATCCAAGCACTAGAGACTACCGGGGCAACCAAGAACCTGAAGCGCTTCGTCCTCACTTGTGGATTTAAGCATTACGGTGTGCACCTCGGTAACTGTAAACAGCCCCTCCTTGAGGATGACCCCATCCTGGATGGTAACAAGGGCGGGGTTTCCTGGCCCCCTATCTTTTACTACGACCAGCAGCGCATTCTTGCCGAGGCCGCTAGTCGCGGTCAGTGGGAATGGATTGTCACACTTCCCGAAGACGTCCTAGGATATGCACGAGGGAACTTCATGAATGAAGCTACTGCTCTAGGTTTATACTGTGCTGTCAGCAAAGTTCTTCCTGGCTCAGAACTGCCGTTCCCCGGATGCAAAGCCAACTACTTTGCTTTCAACTGCTGGACTTCGGCCAATTTACATGCCAAATTCTGTCTGTGGGCTGCGACCGCAAAAAATGCGGGTAATAACATCTTCAACGTGATGGATGGGGATACGGAATCTTTTCAAAATCTCTGGCCTCGCCTTGCGGCTCGCTTCGGCTGCAAAATCCCCAATCCTATGTTCCCTAACGGTGGCGTCCCGGACACGAAAGGCTTCAAAGATTTTGAGTCCACTACAGTTCGGATGCCAAATAAGCATCCGCTGACTGTCCGTGGGGTAGACATTGGTGTATCTCTCCACCCAGAGAAACAAGAAACTCCAACCTTATTCCTCCAGGTCGATCCGGAAAAATGGGCAAAACGGCGCGATGTCAATGAAGCATGGGCCAAGCTACGCGATACTTACAAACTCGACCAAGTAGCGTGGGACAAGGCTACATGGGACTTCTTAACATTTGTCTTGGGCAGAGACTGGAGCTGCGTCGGTAGTATGAGTAAGGCTAGAAAGTTAGGCTGGTCAGGTTATGCCGATACCTGGGATGAGTTGGAGGAGACATTCGAGATTTTGGAAAAGGAAGGAATCTTGCCACCCGTGGAACAACTGAAAAGAGATTTCTAATCGACCTGGTTGAGTCTATGGTCTAGGGTAGGGTTAGCATCTGTGTCAGCAGCGGACGAAATGGGAAATGTATGAGTACGCTCTACGCCCCACGCCCTAGATTCCAAGGCCAACCCAATGAGATTTATTCTATGAAAGATCCTATGGTTTTAGTATACCTACCTGTCATTGCGCCCTTATCCTTACAACATGATAATATAGTGGCTTATAACTTCCAGCCCCAAACAACATGCAAAGGAAATATACAGTTTTCAGACTCGGTAACTACGAAAGGAGACCGCGACACGGTAAGTCCGAGTCGTGCTGAAGAGTTGGATAATGTCAAGTTTTCATGGAACCTGCCCGCACTCCATTGAACCGAACAGATGGTGTCTTGCGTCAGACCTTCTACGCGTCATGGGATGAACTTGTTGTTCTACAAAGCTTAATAATTCAACAGCAAGGATTCGAAGACAATAGTACCTGCGCTGAGCCCGGCCCTTGACCTGAGCAACCTGCTGCTTTGACCCGCATTGGGTATGGATTACAGAATGTGGAAGGTATTAAGGTACCCTAGAATCCATCTGTGGCCTTGAGCATGGCACATCGGCTGTCGTTGTGAGACACTTCAACAGGCCAACGAAAGTAATGTAGAAGTTTGTTACAAGGGAGGTAGTACTGCGTTTCATTAAGATAAGTCTTGATTTATATTAATTTGTCGAGGTAGTAGCATTGCCATCTTGATGGAGCAAAGTCTAGGCCCAAACTACACTTCCCCTGTTGACATGAGGCTTTAACTAGAGCCATTCGCATTGTAGCTAATGTGCTTAGCTCCAAGGAAGTATTAAATATGTCTTAATCATTGCGGCAGAGATAGAGATAATCATGGCTTATCTGATTTACCTAATAGTTAGGGGCGTCTTCTCAAATAGCCCTAAAACTGCATCTTACTGAGTACACACGATATAGGTGTCTAGTACACACAGACTGCCATGCGTCACCACGATCTTCACGGGTGTTGAGAGGAATTGTATCATCCAAACCATATGGTTTACAAGACAGTACATACTTCATTGTGCACGAAGGTCCCATACTCCCAGCAGATGAACTGTAGCTGAAGCATAAGGTTGTTATTTAGAATTTTGATGCGGCAGTGTAACTATTTTCAGCCGTCCACAATGCTAAGATGAAGGACATACTACATAGAGCATTACCCGGATGACATATGGAACGCATGTTCCAAGTGTTACCATGGTTCACAGTAGTTTATTTTGAGATGGGTACTTGCTCTAACCTTGAAAAGGCAGATAAGCAGCTCTTCTTCCTGCCATGAGCTCGTCCTCTACGCTTTTCATAAATGAGCATGTACTACCAGACGAAGAACCGTCTACAGAATATAGGGCAAGCCTTTCGATGACAATGATGGCCTTGTTCAATACCTACGAAAGACGGGAAAGGCATTGGCACCAGCTCCTGGGTAAGGTTGGCCGTACGGTTAAGGAGATTAGAAGATTTAGCCGGCACGGGGATAGTACCCTTATGGCAGTGAAAAGATAGAGTACTGGGTTAAGCATGATTGTATTGAAGTGGATTCAGAAACTCACAATGATTTCTCTCTCTGTTGCTAGATGCCTCTATCCGTATTAGTTCTTCAATAGAACATAGAACCAGTCACGCGAACGGACTTCACTACGAATGCACTGAGACTCCATGACAAAGGTCAGGCTCGTAACTCTAGTATTTGCATCTGTCCCTATGGTACCCCTGTTTTCTGGGTAGTTCTAAGCATACATGTTGCGGCTTACATTCGTTCTTCAGGGATAGTGTTGTCTAACAGTGTCGATCCATGACATACATAATTACGTATGAATTAATAGTTCGCCAAACTACATGCCACTAAGTTACTCTAAAAATTGGCTTAATATAAACTATCATATAACCGATAACGGTGGAGAAACCTCCCGTTCCTCATCGGGAAATAAAACGGCTCGCGTCGAAGCCGGCAACAGTTGTTAGCCAGGGCCTCGTACACAGTACCCTTAGGCAATGCAAAGATTTTAAGCGAGCTTTCTAGATTGGTTTTACATGATTCATGGAATGGGTCTGAAACCTGTCCACATGGTTTAGCTTCTTTTCACAAATGTCGTATGACGAGGGATCGGCCAGGTGTCAGTGGAGACCATTACGAATGCCACGCGGTGCAAGTTGCCGATCACCACTCCTAGTAATCCCAACCAGTCGGATAATAACTCCGACCGTTGTGATATTCGGTTAAAACCATGCATAGATTTTGAGCCCCTGTATAATTGTAAACGTCTGACTATCGCTCAAGTCGGGGTGTTGGTCTAGTACGATGTGGAGACCAAATACGGATTTTCCTTTTCCCGGAATAAATAGAGCTGTATATGATTATTGCATGTAGTACGGAGGGTGATACGAGAGTAAATTGCTAAAGCTCACGAAATCTATACTGTATAGCACTGTGTTCGCGATAGTTACCAAACGTGGTTGAATTGCATAGTCTGGGGAACTGCCCAAAGCGCGCGTGGAGCGAGTAGGGCCTATGATAGTGCACGCAGGACTAATCTCGAACAAGTGGGTAATTAATACTATTGATTGCTATTGATGACAGTCGAGGCTTCTCGAATAGCTAGAAAATGCATATAGCAACATTGGGTTTCTGTTTATATTCATAAGATCGTTCGGCATGGTTATTATGCTATCCATGCATGCATCTATTCAAGATTCTATTTTATGAAAATTCATACATAAGGAAAAAGAATAAAGGAGGGAAAGAACGACTCAGCGGTCGGGGTTTGGAGAGTGATGCACCGTATATTCCACATCCTTCTTGATGATCATCTTAGTACTCCCCTCGCTCCCGATACTGTTTCGGTCATCACGATCTGAATGGCCACCCGTTGATGAGCCAGGTTGAGCAGAGGTAACTGTCGTCTCTCCGGCTCCAACCTTCGGCCGGAATAGATCTGGCTCGGGCGCAGCAACGGATCGATTTTGAAGCGACTGTAGTGCGTAGCTGCCTTGGTTGCTGCGACCACGATCTGACGCGTAAGGGTAACTGCGACTAGTGCTGAGGTTGGAGTCGCCGGCGGTACCGTAGGACGTCGTGACAGCATTCATAAATGGTCGAAGACAGAAGGCTGTGCAGGCAATTAAGGAGTAGTTTAGGGCGACTTGCGTCCAGGTGTAATGGCTAATGGCATCGAAGGTAGGATTCCGAGAGGAGGTGAATGAGTGAAACTCAGAGAGCCGCACAGCTTCGAAGGCAACAAGCCTAAGCATCATTTGGATTAGTATTGGCGTGGCACAGCTCAGTGGACAGCTTCGACAGCATGGGATACATACGGAATTCTAGAGGCGAAGGCCACCATAATCACTAACTTTGGCTTGATAGCCATTTGGAGCCCGTATATTAAGACTGCCGAGAAGATAAATAATGCGATTTCGGTACTGATATCAATCGCCGTGATGAATTGCCATCGAGCAAACTATGTTGTTGTTAGCATTACCGACGTTCATCAATGCTGCGTACCATTGAATTGGGCGATATACGTACCAGGTAGGTACAATGCTCTCCAGGAGTCACCCACGGTTTATTAAGTGAGCAGTCGACCGTGATCACAAGGATGGAGATAACGATTCCTGCCGTTGTGAAGGCGAGGATTCCCCATAGTGTATTTTTGTGTCTTCTCCGAGGCGTCAATCGCGAATAAATGGCCACGACGCAGCATCTTGAAAGGTACAAGGTGATGAGATAAAAAACATCGCTCGCGACGATGGACTGAGGAAGTATTAGATAACTTTTTCCTGAAGACTTTGTGTGGTATCCATGAGCAGAGGAAGTAGACCTACATTTTGAATACTCCTAACGACATGATCGTCAAGGAGGTGGATCGCCGTTCCGAATCCGATGGATGCGGCATGGAAAACAATAATTGACTCCACAACCGCGGAAACCTGAATTTATGGAATCAGCAAAGGCGAATTTCAAGTCCCTTGTGACAAGTGCCCAAATTCACAAGGCACAATGGGGTGAACTGCACTTACAGTCGCCCCAAGAAGAATCACATCGTCGATGCCGAATGGTGGACTAAGCAAGAACCGGACGTAGAGCCGGATTAACAGACACACCAACGACAACACCAGACAAATAGCGGACACTATGATGATAATCCCCGCATGGTGGTCACCGTCAACCGTTTCGAATGGCGGCGATTGCCCAGGAGGTACTTTTATAGCCATTATCTTCCAATGGCCGTACTGTCTAGATCAAACGCGCCATGGGAGCCGGCGTTAAATGATGCAGGTGTAAAAAGTGGCCACCGACAAGGGTGGAAGCTGAGAAAAAAAAAAGTACGACAAGGATTCGGGTCAATGATTGATATGTATATTGACTAACGTTAGTCTGCTGCATCAGGAGACTTAAAACTGCTCTAGCAGGGTAGCGATCGTGGG
Organism: Aspergillus arachidicola; assembly: GCA_009193545.1. Lineage (NCBI taxonomy): Eukaryota > Fungi > Ascomycota > Eurotiomycetes > Eurotiales > Aspergillaceae > Aspergillus > Aspergillus arachidicola. The sequence continues at coordinate 657,348 of ML737119.1, forward strand.
AGCCTGCGTGTCCCATATGATATGCAATAAACTCGCATGAACCATAGACCTGGTACTGGCGCTACCACATGAGTAGCTTGTTGGTGCGTCCTTTGGGGTAGGGGACTATAGAAATTGATTGAGACTCGGTGCATTTTCGAGTCTCAGGTTACTTTTCTGTCTATGGTCGGGCCCGATCTGGACCCGTAAGCCCGATCTTTGATTTGTTTCTAACACGTTAGGGCTTAACGAAGTCGGCATATTGTAAAATAATCCCTGCAAAGAAGGACTCCATCGTTGCATTATACTCCAAATTGCTCCGTAAGTGCCGTAGAATCCTGTTACACTTACTAGTGAGTTGCTAACAGATCTTTAAGGTTTCAAGTATTCCAGCAGGGCTATGCAGACGATGGTCTGGTAATCTCTATGACTGTCACCCCAGGTGAAGCTCATGCTATGCCAAAATTTACCACTGTAGAAGTCCAAACAAGGCTCAGCCACCTAATCGCGCACCCTCAAAATCGTACGATCCAGCACAATCTATGAACTTTAACTGGTACCTGAAGCAACGCAACCGCCACGAACTGGCCCAGTATCTCTCTAATTTAAGTTTGATCTTTAGGCTCTTCCGCCCCATCCGAGTATTCCACTGTTAACATGAAAACCAAGATTTTGTCCAATCGGGGCTCCCAGGGTTACAGGTCGAGTCTGAACTTATGACAAATTGACATCAGCGGCAACTCCGACGCACGTATGGGTCCCCTTCGGCCCCCAGCTCGTAGCAGTTGGAGGTGAACTAGTGACGCGTTAGGTGAAGAGGTAATATACGGAAGTAATCCCGAACTATTGTTTCCCCGTCCCGTCGTATTCTTTATTGTTTTGTTTCAGATTACTTAAAACATATGTTCGTTAGGGGTTGAGGATGTGGTGTTCCAACGTCCTCATCCAAAGAAGGGAGAGTGTTGAGTCTTGACCGACCACAAAACCCTGCACGAACGAATCAACCTCGGCAAAATGGACTGGATCTTCAGTCACAATGCTGTAGTCCTCGAAAAAATTTTCATTCGTGGGATATGAGTTAATATCGAGGTGGATTCCACAATTCATCGACAGACAAAAACCAACCAAAACCAGACCCACTATTTTTAGGGCAATGCACGTGCCAAGCCGCTATACAGCATATGTCATATGGAATGTTATTAATCTTAATATAATAGATTGTTGTAAGCACGCTACTTATGCAGCTAACTGAGTCTTTGCCAATGACGTTGTTCTTCATTATTCAACAAGGGGGAAAGGTCCATTGCCTTGTGGTGTACACCTAATCTACCCTACATGCGCTTACTACGCAACCCTGTTCACAGGTTGTCCTTCCCTTTACAGTGATCTCCACTACGGGATCGGCACTCCCGCCAAGAAGGCTTCGTAATAAGCTTCGAGCGGACCCTGACTAGTGAGATTCCTGTCCTCTGAGTGATCTGGCTCTGGGTAAGAGCACGATGGATGTGGGGGTTGTCGGTGGAGCTACAGTGGGTCTTCCAGTTGGTTTGGCTTGATTATTCGCTAAAACCCAGAGAGGGTGACTATCACGTTGCACTGTGCAGAAAGGTCCTTGAGGGGCTGAAGTTTAGCTTTTTTTTTCTCTCTTAAAAAAAGAAAACGGAGACACAGGGGAAAAAAGGCGGCGGGACCACAACTCGATACAAAAATCTTTTCTATACTATCTATTGCCTATTAGAATTAGGTGGTTCTAACCATAGTAAAAAAGTATATAACCTCAAATGTCACGCTTGACCAGTGCAACGGGAGGAATATAGACGTGCCGGCCGCGGAAGATGTAGTATAAAATGGCAATAATCATAATGCCGCCGTACATCACCACGCACCAGTTCATCGATTCTCGGTCGACTGTCGAGGTCAAGGGGAAAAAAGCGAACACAAACACCGGTACCAAGAAACACAAGGCACCGATGTTAATGGCCATTCCAAACCGACCCAGGCTCCACCGGCGAGGTGGAAGGGGCTCGCCACGGATCCGCTTGAGCAGCAAGCACCCAATCGTAATAACGTATGAAGACATAAGTGACCCGATCGTCAAAGTGACGATAGCCAAAAGGGCCGTTGTCGAACCGATGTTGATCAACGACAGGAGAACCGTTACCATAAGAGAAACCATCACCGCATTAAGCGGAATGTTCCACCCCGGAGTAACCTATATGGATCAGCATTGATGGCCTGAGGCTGTCAGCAGAGGGGGCGATATCACTTACGTATCCAAAAAACCCAGAAAATGGAAGACCGCCATCTCGGGCAAAAGACCAAAGCTGCCGAGAGGCTGTGGCCAATTCCGTGATCGTACTCGCGGTGAGCGTAAGAACCAAGATCGCGGTCATAGTGTTCGTGCCGGGAAGACTATTGGTGGCATTATAGAACACTTGAATAAATGGGTAGCCAGTGGGGGTTGCGAGAACCTCGTCAATATCACCCAAGGTAAAACAGATCGTCACCAGCATGAGAAATCCCGCGCAGTCATTGATGAGAACGGAAGTGATCATAGCCTTTGGGAGGGTCTCTGATGCGTCTTTGATCTCTTCGGCTGGGTGCATTCAACCATATTAGCCGATGTCTCAAGCCCAACGAGGGAATGTTTCACTTACACATATGCACGGCACAGTCATATCCAATTAGGGCGGTGATAGTAGTGGAAAATCCAACTAGCGTTGCTGTCCCAGCGCTGTTCCATCCACCGCCGTTGTTAAACTCCGTGAAGACCTGCTGGGCGCTTCTGCGAGGAGCCAGAACCCAGAGAGGGATGATAATGGCAAAGAGTCCAACGACATGGAGGATAAGAATCAGGACTTCGACGAAAGGCAGTTTCTTGGCCAGGAAGGTATTGAACAAGATTCCGAAGAAGGTGATGGCAATCACCAACAGCGTTCCATGCCAGCGCTCAAAGACATAATCGTCATGGTTGAGCACGATGAGACCCTGAATAATAGTTCCCGCAAGGAAGGCAATTGAGACAATGGCACATTGCCAGCCCATAGCACACAGCCAGCCTAGTTATGTGAATAAGTCATATGGTCCGTGATCTGTGGAGCAAGCATTCCTTACCGGTGATATAGCTCAAGAACTTCTGGCAACTACGGGGTGCGAATTCTGATACCCAATGGTATTGACCTCCAGATGTCGGGGCCCTGTGTATATCAATAAGCACCAGTGAAGTAGATCAAGGCCGGGGGACAATTACATCGAAGCCATTTCAGCTAAACTGAGGAAAACGAGTAGAAACCCACACGCGACGATAAGGAAACCCCAGATCAAGCCAGCGGTACCTCCATCGGTCAACCCTTGCTCGAGCAGTCTGTGGGGTAGGGTCAATATTCAGATGCGTAAGGTTTCCAATACTCAAGAGACATACGTCAAGATAACCTCCCATGTTGCGATCAATGTGCAACCAAAACCGACAATAGAGATAAACCGGAAATTCCTCTTCCATAAAGTAAGCGACAAATTGCAAGTTCGATCAAGGCCAACAAAAGACATACACGTAGCACCTGCTCTCTGCCTAGAGCACTCATGTCCGCCTGGTCCTTCACGGTACCCCGGTATTTGGCGGGCACAAAGTGGCCTCCTTGCGCCGCTTCATCGCCATATGTGGTTGAGACCTGGGGGCCGCCTTTGACACTGTTGAGCGAGACCATATTGGAGACAACGGCGCAATTATTTGCGCATCAAGAAAAATCGTAGTCTATGGAAAGGATGGGTTCAGCACGACAGGGATGTGAAGAAAGAAATTGAGTGTTTAAACCTGAGGAGTTCTAAAATAAATTGGGCGTAAATTAAACTAGAAGGGAGAAACTAGAGAAATCAGATGAAACGAGCACGTTGAATCTAGTACTAGCAGATTTAGATGCGCCACTCGCTCGGAGATTTTCAAAGCCGGAACTGGTCCAGGGAGTTGGAGATTTGGAGTTCGTAAAAATCCCCTGATATCCGAATCATCAACCGTGCTAATGCCGTTCTAGAAGCAATGTAGCATGCTAAACGGCATTTAACCCGCGACTGGCTCGGGAACTGCTTCCACAATTAGATTTACCGGTAAGACATGCAGAGCTATAAGCGACGATGCAGAGGCAGCAACGTTCAGGATTAGTTCCTTCATGGTTCTGCTCCGAACAAGGTTACATGCGCTATTTGCGAGATAGGAAAATGAATAATAGAAAATTGAAAACAGAAAAAGAAAAAGATCTAACTCAGTCCGCGTTCCATGGAAAGACCAATCTAAGTGCAGTTCTTTTGATTGATATCCACTCGTCAAACACCATTGCATCAGCCCATAAGCACACTATCCCTTTAGTTCATCGCCAAACAGCCAACCGGATCCGGCAATGATCCCCATAGATTCTCCATACGAACCATCCAAAAGGGGATTTCGGCCCATCCCGTCATAGGCAGAACCAAACCTCGCCTTGATGACAATCTGGAACCTTGACTGTGGGGGTTCAGAACAGACATGGACTTTCTGGGCATGTTTCTGTTATGCAAACTCTACGAGGCTGGAATGCAACCGAGCAGCATAAACTAACCCCTCTTTCAAGCATTACCCCTTGTAGTCATAGTTATCAGGGTTCCTTGGCGTCAGTTCTGCTTTAGTAATGTCGCCGATGATTGGCTGCTCGTCAGTGCTGGCCTGATTCTGGTGAACTTGATGCTCGGGACTTACATCTTTGTTGTCTGCACTCATGGACGAGGTAGGGCTTCATAAGTCACGACTGATGGATCTTCACAAAGCCTAGGACTTCACCATTCAATAAGTATCGCTTGCAGCAATCATGACATCCGCTACCGCAATCGCGATCGGCATCCTTTTGGCGGCTTTTGTATACAAATATCTCATTCATCCGTACTGTTTATCACCAATCTCCAGCGTCCCCAACGCACATTTCACATCACCCGTTTCGAATAGGTGGATAGAAAAGCAACGCAATGCGGGCAAAGAAGTCCTTACTATCTACGACTTGCACCAAAAGCTCGGTCCTGTGGTCCGACTGGGACCGGATGAACTGAGCGTGAATTCGCTTGGTGGCCTAAAGACAATCTACACGGGCGCATTCGAAAAGCACTCATTTTACAGCGACGTCTTTATCAATTTTCAAACGCCTAATCTAGTTGGAATGATACACAACAATCCGCACGCTCGTCAGAAGCGTATGCTAAGCAGAATCTACTCCAAGTCGTATCTGCAGGAGTCGCAGGATCTGCGCGATATTTCCAACATTATTCTGTCCCAAAGACTGTTTCCAATTCTACGGCGTGTAGCCAAGTCCGGAGAGGCGATCAATGTGTTGCCTTTATTCCAAGCCGTGGGGATGGACTTCACGTCGTCTTACTTGTTCGGCACGAAGAATAGCACTACATACATCTTCCATCTTCCCGAGTGGCAACAATGGTTGGAGGAATATGAGAAGTTCAAATACATGAGTGTACAGGATCGGTATATGGGCTTCATCGAAAGCTGGTGTCTTTCAATTTGCCGCAAAGTCGAGAATAACGACCAGCCGAATGATGTGCCTATCGCCACGAATGCCGTGGTCTATAACCAGCTTCGTCAATCGCTTGAGAAGGACGCGGACAGCCGACCCCTCGAATTAGCTATTGCATCGGAATTACTCGATCATCTTGTGGCAGGTCATGAAACTAGCGGAATAACCTTTACCTATATGATGTGGGAGCTCTCTCAACACCCAGAGCTGCAAGCCGAGTTGCGCCGAGAGCTTCTCACGCTGACGCCGAATCTGAGATCCCTATCCATCACAGACAATGCAGTGGACCTGCAGTCTCTCCCTTCCCCATCAACGATTGATGCTCTTCCCCTGCTAGATGCAGTCCTGCGAGAAACTCTTCGGTTACATTCCCCGGCGCCGGCGCCATTACCTCGTGTAACACCAGCCTCCCCGACCGGCGTATCAATTGAGGGTTACCACAGCATTCCTGCTGGCGTACGCGTGAGCTCCTCTTCGTATTCCCTGCATCGTATCGAAGAGGTTTACCCTCAATCGTCGGATTGGCTCCCCGAGCGTTGGCTCAAGCCTGAACCAGGCAAGATTCACGATATGCGCCGACTGTTCTGGCCGTTTGGAAGTGGCGGGCGCATGTGCTTGGGTAGTAATTTTGCTCTGCAAGGTAGGTCAATCATGGCCTTCGGATGAGATTATACGTATCCACTTCTACATAACCGGTACTAATTGGAGGATACTACAGAAATCAAACTCGTGATGGCAGCGGTCTACACGAATTTTACAACTTCTATTGTTGACGACGAGGGCATTGAGCAGGACCATGCGTTCATTTCCCTACCCACAGGGCGCAAGCTTATGTTAAAATTTACCCCTGTCAAGGAGGCATGATCTGCAGCATGAGGGGTTAAAAATGATGATGGATTGAATTATGATTAGAGGAATGAGTGATGTCCTTTCTGTTTCTCGTGTAATCAGCCAGTAACTGCTCACTACGACAATGATAGCTAATCTACCATGTTAAGGTCTTGGTTCCTTGTCTTTGGGTGCCTAATGATGTCTTAGGACGCGTACAACATGTCCAAACACTAGCCTATATGAGCCCTCGCTCAGAACTCTGGTCAGGTTGGCCGCAACCTGGCCTAAGCTCACAGGGCGAAAAGACCATTCCTTTGTGCTGTTCTCGTGAAACGTGGTCTCGCAAAGTTTACTGGTTAATAAGACTTCAAAAAACTTGCTCTGCGTAGCTTTGAGGTCACCCCCAACTGGTGAAGCAAAATGATCGTTGTGATGTGGCCTAGGTTGTGTTTCTGACGTGTCAATGCATGACACGCAAGGCTGCCATATACCTCTCCCTCAACTATACCCAACGCACTACTATGTTTATGATCTATTTTAAATTTTACAATGCCTCTCTCCTGTACATCGGAAGTACAGCCTCTATGTCTCTTAAGTTTTCTCGGTATCTTGGTAACTGCTTTTCCTGATAACTCGGCGCGATGTTGGATCTGCATGATATGAGGAGGCGGTATAGAGAGCTGAGCAGTGTTGAAGATAGTAAAAAGAAAATTATCGAGGTTGGTCCGAACATGTATCCAATGCACCGATCGTGTTAACTTAGCCGAATGGTATGCAGGAGCTATTCTCTCAAGTTGAGGAGCTGCGAAAAGATCTCACAAAAGCACATGATGAAGTCGACAACCATAAGGAGCTTGTGGCGATGTTCAAGGACAAGTCAAACAAGGACAAAGAGGCATTGGAAATGAAGAACCGTGATCATGTAAGCAAGTCGATGACGCCCTGCCTGCTGCTAGGGCGAGTCACTCTAATATGATACCATTCAGGCTAGACTGAGCTTTGTTTCTGTCCTCGTTGATGGTGACTGTATGAACGTGAGTGCCTTAATTCCCTGAATCCCCTATCCTTTCCATACAACCTTCGTTGCTGACACTTGCTCTATTCCTAGTTTCAAGATAACCTCATCCAGAGTGGATACGACGGCGGTCAAAAAGCTGTACAGCTTTTGAGGAAAGCAGTCGAGGACTACCTATTTAAACTTGACCCCGAGGCGAACCCTAGGATCCAGTGTAAGATTCGTGTATATGCCAACGTGAGCGGTCTGTCAAAGACGTATCGTGATACGAACATTGCCCCTGTCGACGGGACACTAGAGGCGTTTATTCAGGGATTCAACATGGAAAACGGACTATGTGATTTCGTGGACGCAGGAAACGGAAAGGAATGCTCTGACGTAAAAATACGAGGTGGGCTATGTATCCCCTGAATCAGACGGCATACAGAGTTGCTTACTGGTTTGTTTCTCAGCCCTCTTTGAGCAGGATATCCTCGATGTTCATTGTCAACGTGTTATATTCTGCGCGTCTGCAGATAATGGATATGCACGCGTGCTGGGACCACATCGAGAGTCTGATCGTATCTCCCTCGTCGAAGGACCTTCCTTTGCGCGTGAAATGAAAGAGCTGACACCCCATTTTGCAACCACAAGTTTCCCAGACGTTTTCCGGTCGACAAAAATAATCTCCAGGAGGGTATCCTTCAGCAATGTCACTCCGCCGAGGACACCCCCTCAGAACTACGCTTCGGCAGTGAAAACAACACCACCTCGGTCACAATCAACGTCGGATGTGAACCGACGATCCCCTTCACCCCTTACTTCGGCTCGAATCTCTAATAGAAATCGCAGTCCCGTCCGGTTAGCGGTGTGCAAGAATGCGGCAGGTCAGCGTGTCGATCCCCCCTTGCGGTATTCCACCAGGGAAAACGTGGATTCTTTGAAGCAACGCAAGTTGTGCAACCCTTATCATATTGTGGGTTCATGTCCCTACGGGGAAAATTGTAACCATGATCATGTGTCCCGGCTTCGGCCTCAGCAGGTGGAAGATTTGAGGTATATTGCTAGGTTGAGAGTCTGTCCGAGGGGCGTATCGTGTGCGGAGGAGAGCTGTGTTTGCGGTCATCGGTGTCCTAGGGAGAACTGTTTGGGCCCTGGGTATAACGGGTGCAAGTTTCCCAAAATCATGCATGGGGTTGATTCTTCAATTGTGGCTACTACTTTGTGAGCTGTTTTGACTATGCATCTCGAATCAGCAACTGCGTGATGTCATTTGTGTGTTATTGTATGTAAGGCTTCGGAATGTTCTGCTCCCCTCCGCTAGAAGGAGAATACGTTTATGAGGTAGCCTATGAGGTAGCCTATTGAAAAGAGATAGAAGCAAGACATCCGTACTATCTCAACGGCTGTGACCTAGAGTAAGGCCCTTTGGTAGCTCATAGCGAAACCATCGCCATATTTCAACAGAACTATGACCTTTTGAGTGCATGCTTCGTATTTTCAATTTACATTTCCACCGGCAGACTAACAATGAGAGTTGTTCCTTGTAGCAAGCAGATCAATTTTCCCATGATCAATCACGCGAATAGATTTCCGAGATATACGCTTAAATGTCCACAGAAGATATGCCGCGTACTGTCTTGCATAAACTAGCCAATAGGGGGTAAAGGGACGATAAAATAGTGATAAGCCCGGATTTCACGTTATCTCGACTTGTTACTGAGTGTACCCTTCACGATAACCACAGTCTTCGAAAGACAAAAAGAAAGAAATACCTAAAGACACTTAACCGTATAGCTGTAGCTCAAGCGATAGCCCGTTTTATATCGTCTCGTTTTATACCTTCTGCTACAACGGAATCAAATGCATTACTTTCCCGCCTGGAGATATCAACAACATCAGAATCCATTGTGGTGTCATCTCTAGCTAAATCATGGACATCAATATACTCTCTAGGTTCGTACCGGCCACAGGTTCACACCATTCCCACGATAGGGAAGCAAATGCATGATAGATAATAACCAAGGAATGCAATCAACAGCCCCGTCGGATATGAGACGTAATAGAACCGTTGAATAGATAGCGGCGCCTTTACACCCAGCTCACTCAGAAATCCATAAAAGCTGGGGGCTATTGAGACTAAATATACTGCGAAGGCACGGGAGTTGATTCCACGCAGGTAATGGTAGCGACCCTCTGGATTCATGGTGTACAGTTCTGGGATACAGAGGCGCCCTCGGCGGATCAGGTAATAGTCGCAGAGTAGGATTCCTGCAATGGCGGAGAGAAAGATCTGATAGGAGGAGAGAAACTTGATGAAAACAGCAGCTGATGACAGTAGATACCAAGGACAAATGGCGTAGGATAGTACTGTACTCAGGGCCAAATAGCAATTATAGACAGGTTAAGATCTCTTCTAGGGGTCCCTTGCCTGCACATATGAAAACGGCACGCTTGACGTTAAGGTATTTTGGAAGCAAGGCTGCTATATCGTTTCCCACTCCGTGTGTGAATTAGATCAAAGCGAGTGGCTGCAACAGGGACATATACATCAAACTTACGGTATGGAGTTCTCGAATATATTAGGGAAGATAGTTGAGTAGACAAAACCAAGAGAGATAAAAAAGCAACCCGCTCGGTTCCCGGCTGTATAGTGACCACCTTCCATGAGACATTTGAGGATATTAATGGGATTCCATATAAGCTGAAGCGGTCAGATCAGCTATTAATGAGGGATATTCATGTTGAACCATACCTCCCCAAATATAGGCTCACTGGTAGCAGCTACAACACAGCCCACGATGGCAATGATAAAGTTGGCTACGGATAGCTGAACACTTGACCCAAGATAATGTCATTCGGTCGTCTAGCATATCGCTGGAGATCGATAGCATCGGAGACGAAGGTGGCAACACTTGCAAGCCCTCGCCAGAAGAATTTGGCAACCATCCAGGACTTTTCGGTCCCGTGGATTGTTGAATGCGACCGATGTGTGTGCTTGGAAGATCCAGATAAAGACAGTGTCCAAGCCAGCATAGCGACCGTGGCACTATAATAAGCTGCCACTTTGATATATACTAGTACCCTCATCTTGGGAATAGGGATGAATAGAAATGCGCAGTTCACAAACCTAAATAATGTCAAATCTACCGGCAATATACAAGGCGGCCACCATGGATGGATGCAAGTACCAGAATACGAAAAAGCATAGCATTCCTGCACTGGTAAGGGCAGACCTGGAGCCCATGGTATTAGGAATGTTCGCCATCGATGGGAAGATGGAGCGAAGCAGTACACGGGGCGAGCTGTTATTAGCAATGACCATGACTATGCATCGAGATAGCAGGACCGGCATACTTCAGGCACTGCGCACCCTGGACAGCATTGACACCGTTCCATACAATGGCCATTACTGCACGGTTAAACGTAGGCCAAAGAGCCCCAAGTGGACCCCAACTAGACCGACAGAGAACTGGAAAAGGGATGCGATACAAAGCACCAGCGCGACCATTCAGAGCCATGAGAATGCCTGCCAAGATCTGCCCGCCTAATTGACAGATAATTGACTCCCACATGGACAATCCGACCGTCAAGCCGGTCGAAGCACCGTAGAGATTGCTCACATTTCCCGATTCCGAGAACCAGAAGGCCAAGTATGTGATATGAGTCCATGTTCGGTCTTGTAACCTTGTAGGTCTTAGCGAGTCATTGTCGAGGAATTCAACCGTCCGAGGGGTGCCATCTCGGTCAACACTTTTCACGATCAATCTCTCGTGCAGAGTAGCTAAGAGTGTCATGGTGACTTATACAGAGAGACGAACCTGCACAATGTAGTACTCCACCTTGCAAGGTATCATCAAACGGACAGCTCCTACGGGCTAATTTATAACTACCCATAGCCAGCCCACGGAGTCAGCCGATCTGCGACTCGTTACTTTCTTTGAGGTGGTACCAAAAGAAGATAACCCCGCGAATGGCGCATCAGGCAAAGAATCCTCCAAATCACCGGATTTTGAACCCTGATGAAGCTCAAAATATGCCAGGGATGATTTCTTGGGTCGACCAATGTTTGGTTAGGGTTAGGTCATGGCTTATCTCCCCCGCATGAACTGCCGTAGCCACTTTATCGGCGATTCACGAGGTGGCGTTGGGTATATATGCGTACCTCAGACTCAACCTAACCGTCTTGCAGTAGATCTCATATCTGTTTCCTATTGCTAAATTAATACTACACAAACATACACACAAATCGAACTCTTGAGCGTCAATGGCACGGTGTTGCGCCGCGTATCAACTGCCGCCCCAAGACTGCCCACAGAGGATGAAATCTCAATCATTGATCTGGCATCCATCGATGGCACTCTGGATGAAAGAAAGGCCTTGGCTTCCAGGATCAAACCGGCGTCCGAAAACACAGGCTTCTTTTATATTCGCAATCATGGAATCCCTGAGGAGCTAACTCAGAACTCCCCGTCGCAAGCAAAGACCTTCTTCGACCAGCCAGTAAGTAAGAAGATGAAGATTGATTTTAGTACCTCCAATGTTTCGTCCGGTTACCATGGAGTGGAGAGCACGCAGGTCAATCGTAAAGAGACGAGAGGCAAGTCATTTGCTCAAAGATCTCTGTTCCTAGCGAACATCCGAAGTCAGATCTCAAGGAGACTTTCTCAATGAGATACGACCCAAGAAATGATCCAACTTGCACTGACCCAGAGAGCGCTCTGGAGCAAGAAGACAAGTCTCGCGAGGACGGTGACTATATCTGGAAGGGAACGAGTCATCTTCCAGGATTTCGGGAAGTGACTGTTTCCTTCTGGCAGAGTCGTTTAGCATTAGCCCGGAAAGTGGTCCGTATTTTTGCTCTCGCGCTCGGCGAACGAGAAGACTACTTTGATGATGTCACCAGTCATCCGGGTGCAGATGCACTCTATATCCATTATCCAGGAATACCAGATGTTGCAGCCGACTCAGATATCGACGTTGGCATTGGATCGCACACCGACATCCAATGTTTCACTCTGCTCTGGCAGGACAACTACGGCGGCTTGCAGGTATTGTCTGCTCAGGATGAGTGGCTTGACGCCCGCCCAATTGAAGGAACACTCATAGTCAACATTGGGGACTTCCTTCAACGCCTTTCCAATAATAAATTCAAATCTACGGTTCACAGGGTATATAATCGTCAGCCGGACTCGTGCTATTCGATGCCGTTTTTCTTTGGGTTCAACCCCGAGGCAATCTGTAAGGTTGTTCCATCCTGCATGGATGATGAGCATCCGCCTCTGTATGAGCCAATCTCATGCGGTGAAGTATGCTCTGAGTCCTCTGACCAGTTTGTATTTTCTTTACTAATCCTAGTAGTGGCATAGAGTGCGATTGGCACGTTCTCAGGTTCATAATGTAACAAAATAAAAGATTAGAGACTGGTCAGTCATTTTCTGTGGACCGAGCAACAGCATTGCAAGTTTCTTTTCGGTTATTATTACACGGTGGTTCTACGTAAATGAAGAATGTAAAATCATGTGGGTAGGAGTCCTTATTTAGGAGGTTCAAGGTTAGGATGGAGTGCGTGCATTTATTTACTGCCTCACACAGCCAATCATCTCCTAAGAACTTTTCTGTGATTCCATACTGGGATTCAATATGTGGACTAGAAGCTCAATCAAACTCTATTAGCATTTTCTGCGAATTTCTAGGCTTACATATTCGCTGAAAGCTATACTAATTGCAACTATCAATGACCAGGCCAAGTTTGATCAGGCTTGATGTCTATATGAACTAGACTGCCCATTGTTTGCTGCAGGCTCCAAGGGACTTGACTCGAATCGATGCGCTTTAATCCTAGGCACCATTTTCAGGAACCAAGGCTTATCAGAGGACCAGTCATTCATCAACGTGCCCATTTATCGGTTATTTCTAAAGGATTTAATCCGCAAGTGCCTTGGCAGAGAGCGTTAACACCACTCTATATATTAAGTACTGTCCCAATATCCGTACTTCGTACGGCCCCCAAAATAGACCTGCCCTACGTCCTACGCGCGTCTTCGTTCAATTCAGAAGTGGCTCGATGCCGTCGACATAGCTTCTATCCATCCATCTGGGTATCACAAGGCTGCCGCACGTATTCGCGCTCCTGCTGCCATTCATGGCAGGCGGCGCCGATGCCGCCAACGACAACAACAATAACACTAACGTTGCTGGTCCTAATGGGGTTATGGAATTCGACCTTGTCTTCCCGCGCAATGAGACATATGCGCCTACACAGTACTTTCCCCTCGTCCTAGCTGCCCGCGATTCATCTGCCGCCTGGCCGAGCGGCATGATCCTCAGCATGACCATTTGGCCTGACAGCGAGGATACGCCGCCCTGGGACAGCAGAATCAACTTCCCGGCTAAGGGTCACACTTCTGGCGCGCCGCCCTCAGATCCATACTTTGCCATCGCCGGCACCAACTTGACCAACGGCACTGAGGACGGCTTCACTGTCATCTGGTCCGTCCTGCTGCAGGAAACGTGCAGGGAGGACGATTCGAACACAGAGTCGTTCTCCTCGGACGAGTACAACGTGCGCTTTACCACGAAACTCGACGCTCCGTTGCCCGACATTGAGGAAGCGGTGAGTGCTTGCTCGGAGAGCTCGCTTGCGCTTACCCCAAGCGCTTGGCTCAGAGAGGGTGTCTGTCCTGTACTGGATTCTGGCTTGGTGACTCCAGCAGCGGCAGAACCTTGCGGCCTGAAGCCTCTCGCACAAGAGCTGGCTGCCAATGTATTTACAGCCATGTTGGATCTGATGGAATGTTCCGAGGGCACTTGGCAGACCATACAACAGCCGTGCCTTGCCAAGGAAGAGAGCATCGGAATGCCGCGGCGGGGATCGGGTCCAGGGTTGGTGTGGGCAGCGGTGCTTGCTACAGTTGCATCTCTTCTTCTTTAGGCTCCTCAAGTATTGATAGACCCTTTGTAAGCAGGTCGAAAATTAAATAGCCCTACTTTGTCCCTAGTTATAACTGAATGCATCAATTACTGAGTGGATGGTATAGGTAGACTAGGGTTTCCGCGGCAGTATCCCCCAATCCATGATGTCTCCGTCTCCGTCTAGGCGATTCCACGGTGCACGCACGTAGGTCAAAGCTTGGCCAAGCCAAGAAAGGCCGAATCTGTTGACCGGTGTTTCTGGTTGAGATTGCTTCGTACATCTCTGATCAGAGTATTTGGTCCTGCGGTGATCAAAACCGCCTCTTCGCGAGCTAATGCTAGAAGTTGGGCATGTTTCAGACGACAGCACACAAACAGCCCTCTAAGGGAGACTTTTCCTTCCTCATTGCTGATACTTTGCCTGTCTGTGTGAATACGAGTGATGCGCAGACGATCTATCAATAGCGGCCAATAGCCTTTAGCCTAGCATACGAATAGGGCGCCTTAAGAGGGTAAAATACTTGGCTTGTGACATCCCATTGGATATTCTCTACAAGGTTTAAGGAGACATTCCGCCTCAATTGCTTAGCGGGAGGCTGTGTTTGTTATTCCTTCACGCACTGGGGATATCATGAGAACCACACCCATATAAATACTCTAGGCGATTTACCAACCCAACACAATCGTATTTATATCGGCATTCTCAGAAGATCCAATATATACCACGCAACATTCTATCTCTTTGGGTCCGCCTGCTACTTAAAAATGTATCTCTCCAAGATAATCTCCTTCGCTTTCCTCGCTGCCCTCGCCGGTGCTGCTGTGACACCTTCCAATCTTGAAGCACGCCAGGAGAGCTCATGCAGCCAGGCACATTCTGCGCTCAAGCAAACATCTCAGTACTACAAATCGTTGACCGACCAATGGAATGGCAGCGGAAAGGTAAGGATCTACTCCAAACTTTGAGTATTCTTCATATCTAATATACCACATTTAGAGCGCGATGCAACAGCTTCTTTCTCGGTTGGATGCAGAAGCCGCCGACGTTGCAGATATCTGTGCCAGGCTCGCCCAGGCGGTGAAAGGTTCTCATGAGTCTTAGTATGTCAACATTTTATCGTTTTCGCTACGCTCATTGAAAGTTATACCGGCTAATGATAGATGATTAGCTCCGGTGCTGAATCCGACTCGAGTGATAAATTCTCGTGAGGCGGTCACATTCAGGCTCAAGAATGGATGGTCCCTAGAAGACCCACAGAGGATATATAGCAAGTCTAATGTGCGAAAAACTCAAGGCTTCTTGCATCCATCTGAAGAGAATATCTATTGTTATGTTCACTATCCTATATAGGCATAATAACATTTCACAAGAAAGAACTCAACGAAACCAACGTGAGCTCTATTCTATGGATGTTGTCATTAGAGACATACATTATAGTAGCCCAGCTTGCTGGCACGGCTGTTCATTCTTCCTTTGCTTATGGCTGGGCATAGAGCTTGAACCTGCCATGTGCCTGTAGTCTAGTGTACTTGGTTTACTCTATATTCGCATAAATTGCACACAGCAGCTACTCCTGATTATTCCTGAAACTCGTGGTTTGCCAAACTCATTAACTATTCCTTAATAAGAAATATCAATCTTAGAAAGCCCTGACAGCCCGCCAAGTGTGCGTCGTTCCATAATGTCAGACAGACAGCTAAGTCGCCAAATGTAATTAAAATTGTTCTGTTCGGTCCTTAAAGACGCAGTATGTGGACCAGTGATCCTGCAATCGCGCGCCGGAGGGTAGTAATAACTTCGGTGATTGCAGTACTATGGAGGGGAGATAGATTAAGCGCTATAATCCTGTCCAACTGACTGCAACCCGTAAATAAATACCCAACCTGCCCCAGTCAGCCTAAGTACAGCCTCCATTTTTCCCGGGAGCAGCACGCACCCTCACAGGCCCCATTCAACAATCATCATTACTGCACATGCAAGAAAGTGCAAGACAGCGATAGCATCTGTAGCCAAGCCGAGCGCAAGTGGTCATGCAGATTGGAGCGGTACACCATCCCTGAAAACCTGCAAAATTCGAGTCTAGCGCAGAAGATCAGTTTAGCACGGATGCCTATTTGAAGTCTTATCTTGAATCCATACCAAATTTGAGCGACAGGCCCTTTTCCGGAAATGAAAAACCCTCCACAGATCCACTGTGCACAGCAGGCGTTGCTGTTGGTGTCCTCGTCACGGCAGAAGCGCCGAGGCTGGCGCAGGCAACTAGGATAAGTGAGGGCCTCATTTGAAGGTAATTCTTAAAGGTTTTTGACAAAAATTTGGTAAGGTCTTCTCCGACCTAGTTATTTCCTTATGGGTGGCTTTCTAGGAACAAGAGGTAGTTTTCTTGGGAAGTAGCCCGCTATTTATACCATGAAGCAGTGGTTAGATGCCTGTGCTAGGCGTTCTGGGGTACTCCAGGCTGAAGGTACGATATTTATCTTTGTTTCTTCCATGAACCCAGCATTCTTTTGCATTGGTGTCATTATATCGAGTCTGGGCCCCTCTTCAGCTTTACAGATCAGTAAATGTCTCATAATAAAGCTTGGTTTGCACGGTACATTCACTCTTGAACACCCCTGAATCGTAACACGATCAAACCTTCAGCTCATTAAAGTTACCGAGAGCAAGGTCATTCCATTCATCGTGTCCGTGTTGTCAACTGCTGCGCGTGAGACAAGGCTCCCGAAATATTGGTAGAACAGCCGTGGTAGGTCGCCACAGTATCATACGGTAGATTACAATCACCAAAGACATGGATACAGCGTAATAGCAATAAGCTGCTTTTTCCAGGTTACCTTGATGAGGCCGGGTAGCATTTTGCTGTCAAGCGTTCTGGCCCGTTTATAAAACAAGACGTGTTGGTGGCACAGTCCATGGGAGTATATCAGACTGTGTGCGACGAACCATATCTTTCTGGCGTCATATGTTGGACTGAAATTATGTATACGGTTGTCTCCTCGCTGATCTTACTATAAATACTCCAAGCAATTTAACAAGCATTTATACATCGGCCAAACTATGCACTTGGCACATTGAAACATCCCGAAAGATGCGATGAGTCAAACTGAGCTTACTAAGTTGAGATAGTGACACTGCTGGCATTGACGATCTTGTACACCCATGTACATATCAATGAATAGTTTATGCTACAGGCACCCGCATCCTGACGCTGGAAGTTACTATCATTGCATTCCAGAACTCCAGGACTCTCCTAACATACCAGACTTGTTGACGTGACTGGGTTACAAAAGCACAGGCAATTGCATAAGCAAGAAAATTAATTATACCGGCAGTTGACAAGATATTGTAGGTAGAATAAGTCAATCACTCAAATTGGCCAGAGTCAAACAGGGCAGTACACATCATTTGA
This sequence comes from Aspergillus arachidicola, assembly GCA_009193545.1. Taxonomy (NCBI): domain Eukaryota; kingdom Fungi; phylum Ascomycota; class Eurotiomycetes; order Eurotiales; family Aspergillaceae; genus Aspergillus; species Aspergillus arachidicola. The sequence continues at coordinate 675,023 of ML737119.1, forward strand.
GGCAATATAGCATCCAGCGTGTTTCTAGGAATACAATGGTGTGACACTACTGTTGGGGATTAGTTGTCCACTTTCTAAGTAGCATGGTAGATGATGAAAGTCATTGGTGCTACAGCACATATGGACTACCTCTCACTTCAGTCATACGTTTAGCACTCTTGTGCGTTGTTTCAATCTACATGAGGAAAATCTCTAGTAAAACGTACACAAGCGTGTATACACACAAACATATATTCAACAATCTAATTCTATATTCTATACCGTCATCTATACAGCAGCAGCACCGTACTTAATAACAACTCAAGCAACTTCTAGTGCAGTAATATCCATACAAAACATCATGTCGAATCCTGAGGAAGATACCCGATCGATACCTTGTTCTCAAAATCTTCCATGCCCCGTTAAGATAACACGTCATTCCTTCATCGCTATGTTCACCAGACATCGGTCGCCGGTCATGTAGCTTACTCAATCCAATCGGAGAGATCCATCCCGATCTCCGACTTTGTCGAGAGCATCCGTAATATGAGAGCCCACCCCCTCGTAGAGGAGGGAGTCATAGGTTGCAGCTCCCACAATGCAGCCGATTATTGGGGCGAACAGAGGGACGACAAAGTAATAGTTGGCTGCAGTGAAAACCTCTCTACCATAGATGATGGCAGAGAACAGTCTCGGGCCGAAGTCTCTTGCCGGGTTGATAGCCTAAATCATCATTTTAGTTTATAATCCAAGAACTTGTTGTCGTCCAATTTCAATGAGGCACGTACGTATCCAGTCTGCCAACCCAAAGAAGCACCAATCGCGAGAAGGAGTAGAAAACTGGAGAGTTGGGGAGAATAGAATCGAGGCGCGTTTGCCGGGTCTGAAATGGTAAGACCTCCAAACATGAGCACCGCCGATCCAAGCACCTCATTGAAGGCAGCCTCCCAATTCGACCCTAAAGTGGAGGCAGGATAAGTCGAGAAGATGCCTGCTGAATGGTGTCCTTGAGGGCTCAAAATTGATCCGCCTGGAATGGTATACTCGGGATCCCAGGACTCAATGGCCGACCGGTAGTTGATGTACACAAGGGCCGCACCAACAAAACCACCCAGAAACTGGGCCAACAGTTTACCCGGCAGCTTTTTCCATTGCCCTGGTGTAGGACGAATGAGGGCCGTACAAATGGTGACGGCGGGATTAATGGTTGGACTGGGATCGGCCAGATAGCCGGAGATGCAGACAGCGGCTGCCCAAGACATGTTGATAGAGAGCCAAGTGCCATACTGATAATCAGATAGGAGACATTGTGCGACCACTCCGTCTCCAAGGACAATCAGGAGGGCTGTTCCAAGAAATTCAGCAGCATATGGCTTCAGAGCTCCCCTAGGGAGAGTCGACATGTTGAGGAACATTTTTCTCGATCTGACGAAGAGATTGAGACCCGGGAGAAAGAAAAACAGCGAAAGATAGAGATGGGGAGGGGAAGCTGAAGTCATGGAGTTTACGATCTGCAGATCGCTGGTTCACCGCCCCCAGTCGGGTAATCCGAGATAGTAGCCATCGGAATTGCCCGATACGGAATAGTGTTGTTATCGCGTTCTGTACGCGACAATCATGTTTACTATGGTGCAAGGGTACCAGGTGGTGGATCATTCTGAACAATCCGAGCGTCCAGGTTAGTGTTACTAGAGTTTCAGTCAATGCTGCTAAACTCCTCTTGGCATGAACCTTGGGTATAACTTAAGTAGTTATTTCCGAGGTTCCAATGAATCTAGAGATGCACCGAAAAGACGATATAGATCTTCTACATTTCATTCTCTTTGGTGGTTTGTACTATTAAACCCTAGTTCACCTAATCGTGCTAACAGGAGTCATATACTAAGGCCTCTCAAATTGCTTAGGAACTATTCCATCGGATTTTTTCAAATTGTTGATTTAATGACCTCTACTCAATAGAGCTGTGTCCCTCAACTCTACCCTTCAATCTCTCGGTTATGCAGAAGTCACCGAAGAAGCAACAACATGCATCCGTTGCATTGGCCCCTGACGCATATTGATCAAATGTTTGAACCTGGGAAAGTTCGACCATCCCGCTGCGGTTAGAAAAGGCTCTCGACTCCATCAACCTGTTGCTATGGGCTATATCGAGTGAAGGAAAGCCCTGGCTCTGACGTAGTAGCTTTTCAGGAGAGTAGGGAGTGGGTACAGTGTAAGATGCTATAGCATTTAGCATGTTCTTTCCATGATGATGTGGTTAATGCCAACTTATGAGTAACGGTGGGTGGCATGTTCCAACGTCTTCTGTCAATTCAGATGGGTGATAACAGCAATAGCAGAGGCTTGTCCTCTTCCGCAGAATCCGGAACTTCGAGGCGTAAACTATTGCTAAGTGGCTTGCTAGCTGGCTCCTCTTGCCATCCTTTTCTTTCGTAGCCAAAAGGCAAAGTAACCAGAATTCCGAACATTCATTTTTCAACTATTTTGCTCAATCTACATCTGTCCCATGATAAAAGTTACCACTCGCTGTTTTTATCCTATGGAAGTAGCTATCTTCAGAAAATGGTCGGGATTGACTCAATTGTCACCCTTTAGTGTTGTTGTTAGGCATTTGCTTGATATTCCAGGAGTTACAGCAAACTTGGGAAAAGAACAGAAATGCCAATTAATTGACACCTATAAGGTAAGCATGTGCAAGTAATTTGCTCTCATGAGCATAATTTCCCCCATGACCTTTAAAGAAACTGCATATAGGTGTGGCGTACTGCCACTGACCGATTGTTTATCAGACGATGCTCATTTCACAAGCTTACAATATCACGGCGATACCACGGCGAATTAACAAATTTCCGCGCAGGAATTTCTGGATGGTCCATTAGGCTCTGGACCATGCATTCCATACTATTTATTCCCCGAGCCGTTTTGAAACATAAAGTTGGCTTGGCAAGTCTTGGAATCTCTTGGCTCATTATCGGTAATTTGACTCTGCGGGATTTGACCTGGGATTATCACCCATTCCCGATGATATCAAGGACCGGAGATCACTGTATGTTGGTGGTTTGAGCAGTATCAGAACCCCCATCATACATATAAACCTTGTATCAACAGAAAAAAAATATCAATCAGCCCATATGTTGTCTGGAACCGCGGAACGTCTCTCTCTGCGGCAGAAGTTCCCACTTGTCCGTTCCACGGTCACTAGTTTAGTGGTGGAACTAATGCTCGTACCGCCGTCTCTAATCGCTGTATATTCGAACTTGCTGCGCCACAGAAAAGGTTCCGTTAAAGTGAAACAAGTAGGGTCGCTGATATCGCTAAATAGCCAAAGAAGCCCGTTATAAGACAAGGGTCCTCTTCAACCTTTCCTAATCAGGCAGACCACGCCGCAATATTACAGCTCTTGATTGAGAGAGACCTATCACTACAAGACTTGGCATGAGTTAATCCGGGATCAGCCCGAGTCAGGAGTCAGGACCCTTTGGACTCTTTTATGACACGGACCCGGAATTGACCCGTTTAGCACTAACTAGCTATTGAGGAGCAAAACTACTGACCCATTGCCACCAATCGGATGTCCAGGAAACCCTCAGTTGTCGCGAGTTGATACTCAAAGAAGCCTTGATTCTTCAGGGCTAACAGACCCTGCCAACTGGAAGGTCGGCAAATGCTCAGCGGATGTAGGGCCGAGTGGAGACACCCATACCAAGAGCCCATCCAAAGAGCTCAAGGCCATGTTCTAGGGGATTTCTAAGGAGAGCTTCAACCTGACCGCTGTTTCGCCTTTACACCCGGTTTTTCGGCCATGCCGTGTGTGGTAAATTGAAACAAGACATACCAAGACGATTAAATTGTCTACTCGTATCTAATCATCCAGCTCCCTGGTCGGTATACCCCTGGAAGAAGTATAAATTCTGCAGCAATACCCTCCTCAGAGTGTTCCAAACAAACAGTACAACAATCAATTAGACTTCTCTTCGCTATCAACAACCCCTCGCATCCACCATGTACCAGAAACTTCTCCTCATTCCCCTCCTCCTCACCTCGACTCTGGCCAGCCCTCACGATGCCTCTTCGCACCAGAAGTTCCACCAGCTGAACGAGCGCGCCGCATTCCCCATTCCCGCCTCCAAGGGTAGCCAGACCTTTAAGGAACCTTACTACGTCAAAGGTACCTATGATGGTGGCATGAAGACCTTCGGCCGTGGTGTCAAGTGTACCGGTCAAAAGGAGGGTGGCGACAAGGACGCCGTCTTTATCGTCGCTGACGGTGGTGTTCTCCGCAACGCCATCATCGGTGCCGATCAGATTGAAGGTGTACACTGCGAGGGTTCTTGTACCATTGAGAACGTCTGGTGGCAAAAGGTCTGCGAGGGTATGTTTATTCGTCATCTCACCTCCTTTCTCTCCTATTCATAGTGTTCAACAAACTAATAAACATGTATAGATGCCCTCACCTTCAAGGGTACCGGTAACGGCATCCACAAGGTCATTGGCGGCGGTGCCCAGGGCGCCGAGGACAAGGTCATCCAGCACAACAGTGGCGGCTCTGCCATCATCCAGGACTTCACTGTCCAGGACTTCGGCAAGCTGTACCGCTCCTGCGGCAACTGCAAGAAGCAGTTCAAGCGTACCGTGCAGATCAGCGGTGTCAAGGCCAGCAATGGCAAGACCCTTGTCGGCATCAACCCTAACCTCGGCGACTCGGCCACCATTGACGGCTGTGCTAGCAGCGTTAAGGAGATCTGTGTCGAGTACGAGGGTACTGACAACAACGGCAAGGAGCCCAAGAAGGCTCACTCCGGCCCTAGCAACACCTGCAAGTTCAAGGAACCCTTTGCTAGCTGCTAGATCAAGTGGCGGGGAATCAGGGTCACTTAGAAAGTCTTAATTGTGGCCGACATCAATCTTGTATTTTTAATTTCTCATTCACTCGCTTTTAGTTAGAACCATACATTTACCAAACCAAAATACAATATTAATCACTTAAACACTCCCGGTGTCAGGAGCCCACCGTATTGAGGCCTTGTGTATTCACCATGCATCCATGAGCTATGTAGAAGGATTTAAAGGATACAGTAATCGCAAATCCATCCAATCCCAATCTAAAGTGCTCACACTCGGAGTAAGCTTCAAGTAGTGTGGAACTGATGATTTATATCCACATATACTTTCCGTTACCAATTGCCAACCGTCCGTCTTGTATTTGCTAAGGCGCAACGTGCAACGCATTCCTTCGCTGGTAAACCCCAACTTGACGAGACTCATGAGGCCCTCTCATATATTCAAAGATGGTACATAGCTGATTGCTCTAAAAATTGATGATTGAGAGCCAGAGGGAAAATTTTCTAACATGCTAAGATCTAACAACGAAACAACCTTCCTTTTTTCAACCTTCTGCGTAGAAGTCCATTGAAGATTGCTTAGACATTGTAGTATCACTATCAAACGCGAGTCACTAGTGAGTCATGTCACTTTAATCAAATTTGTATTTATAATCAAGATTATCAATGATCGCGAAGGTTCTGCTGGCAGCTAAGCGTTTTCAATTACAGATGCCAAGAATGAATACGAGGCGCATCACTCGATACGAAGCACGATGTCGTCCATGTTGCGATTTTGCTGGAGATCATGTATAAGCAATAGGAGGCACCATCAAGCCCATGAGGTATAAAGGTAGGGTTGAGGACAGGGGATAGAGGGAGCAGCTCTACCGAGGAAGCCATCTCAGCAACTCTCCAGGTACTCTTGACACGAACGAAATCTACTATTTTTTGATCTTTTGGAATCCTTTCCCTATCAGAACAGAACAAATGCCATCCTACTCGGGCAAAAACGCGGTCGTCATCGGTGGTAGTCATGGGATCGGCCTATCGACAGCTCAGCTTCTGGTTGACGAGGGTGCAAAAGTCCTCGTCACCGGTCGAAGCCTTGGACCCATTGAAGCAGCAAAGAAACAACTAAAAGATACGGCCGAGATTGTGCCATGTGATATCACTTCAACCGCTGCCATATCTGATCTTGCCCAGACGGTGCAGTCCTTTTTTGGTACTAGACAAAGCATCAATCTTCTCTTTGTCAACGCTGGTTATGCCTCTCTGGAGCCATTCGCTACTGTGTCAGAGGAGTCTTTTCGCCGAACATTTGACACTAATGTATTCGGTGCCTTCTTCGTCGCGCAAAAGCTGACCCCTCTCCTTAAAGATGGCGGCTCCATCGTATTCACCACCTCGGTCGCAAACCAGGTTGGCATCCCTGGCATGGCGACGTACTCGGCCTCCAAGGCTGCCGTCCGGTCTTTCGTGCAGACATTGGCAGCAGAGCTGGTTAATCGGAGAATACGGGTCAACGCGGTCTCTCCCGGTTTTGTGAAGACCCCAACAATGGGTGTTGTAAGTGCCTCGAGAGATGATCTACGGGAGTTCGAAAACCAGGGTGTTCAGACTACACCTTTGGGTAGGATTGGAGAACCGATCGAGGTCGCGCGTGCCGTTTTGTTCCTCGCGTTCGAGGCTACATTCACAACAGGATCAGAGCTGGCACTTGATGGTGGGCTGGCATTATTGAAGACGCATTAGTGCTATGCTGTTGAACCTGTGCGAGGCAGGGCTATTATGGGTCTTCACTATACATGTTCTAAGTAATTAACAGATAGAATGAAGATGTTACAAAGGCCTAAAGACCTTCTTTACCTTGTAAACATCCTTTATTGGCCTTACACTATGTAGTAAGCAATCAATTGTTATGTGTCCCAGCTTTCACCTTCAATGTATTAGTATCTTAAGACTAGAACTGATAACGAGGGCCATTCAAACATCTTGTAAAACGTATATACCATGTTAATTTATTAGCTATCAAAATTAGTTGGGTATTACATCCTATTAACCCCGCCGTCAATTGCACATCTCACCTTCGCGAATACAGATATCCGAGTTTCTCTGGCCCGTTATCACCTTCATCCTGGGAAGCAGATTAACGGGCCCGCTTACCAAGCGCGGAGGTGTAAAGTAGTATGGAATGAAACGAAAGGATCATTTGCTATATGCTACCATATAGTACTACGATGAGTAATAAAATAGCTTGAAAAGCGAAGAATGCTAGCGATCCCTTAATCCACATTTTTTCCCGCCTCAAAGTATTCAATCAGCGCTGATAGATCCTTACCCCCATGCCCCTCACCCACTGCTTGCTCTATCAACGCTTTTATCGGAAGGATCGTCTGTGAGGAGATCCCCTGCTCCTCGCCAGCTCTGATAATGTTTTCCACTCCGGCCAATTGCATTCCCAGGTTAGATCCCTGTGTGGCATAGTCACCCTCGTCGATCTGTTTCGCGATAGAACCAAGATATCCCGTCATTGCCGACAACCACGGGGTCAGAAGTGGCAATAACCCCATGGCGGTAGTACTAGTATCCTGCCCGGACTTGATCAGAGCAACCGCATGCAGGAACCCGGAGAAGAGACCGTACATTCCCGACAACAGAGCCAAGTCATGTAAAGAGGCAGACCCTGCATCGGTGCCGAGATATTTGCACATCCCAAGGAGAGACAGGTGACTTTCGATGTTCTGGAATAGCTCAATAGACTCTCCACTGTAGAGCAGGACAGCGTGCGGAGAGCCGATCATGGTGGGAACCGCCATAATGCCGCCGTGGATGTACCGTGCTCCGTGGGAGGTGACGAAATCTGCGAGCTTACGAGCCTGGTTTGGTGTCCCATTGGTAAGGTTGACAATAGTTTTGCTGGGTAAAATGTGTAATACATCCCTTAGCGTGTTCTCGACGACTTGATTGTTAAGGAGGCATATAAGGATGAGGTCGCTGGCGTTTACCCCCTCCGAGACTGTAGAGGCTAGCTTAGCACCCTGCTCAACAAGCGGGATTGCCTTTGCAGTGGTTCGATTCCAGACGGTTGTTTTATAGCCATGCTCAAGATACTTGGCTGCGAGAGCTGTTCCCATAGCACCGAGGCCGAATATGCTTATGTGCTTCGACATTGTGAGGTATGGATGATTGTGTTGTTTCCTTGGGAGGTTGAAAGTAGACTATCCTCACAATCCCAATTATATGCACACAGTTCCTGGAAAGCTCCATCACTGAAGCTTGTTGTGACTCAACGCTGATTTGAAATCAATAATTAATAAGTTCATATTCTTTCCGTTTCCAGGTACCTCACCTGCTATATCGAGGCTCGTATTCAAACTTGGCAATCAACCCTGTTTGAGGCATGCCAAGGTTCTGGAATAGGATTTTCCTATTTTCTTCTACTACTGGCTTCCTTGGATATCTTGGATTGTGCGTGTTTTCTAAGGCTGGAAGTTGGCCTGGACGCATTTGTCAAAGAGTAGTTTGTTTTCTAAGACAAGCCCTGTGGTTTAAATATATATAATTTCAACAAAGTCGACATTTTCGGTAAACCCGCAAAGGCACGCCAATTTGCACCGCCAAATCAATTGCAAGCTGTGTTGAAGGTTAATACAGCTACGCCATGCTAGATCCTGGCTTAGGGTAAGATTACGGTCTTTGAAGGACCCCTAATGTGCAAGCTCTTTAGAAAATATTTTCCATTTTTAGATGTGGGTTATAGAAAATGTTGTAGGATTATATTTTTAATTAGGTTTATTTATATACATGTACTGGCCGGCTGGCCCAATGGCAAGGCGCTTGACTACGAATCAAGAGATTGCAGGTTCGACCCCTGCGTCGGTCATTCTTTTTTGTTTCCTCCTCTCTTACTGAGGTCGAATCAAAATACCCAAACACTCCGGTCATACAGCATACCTAAGTTCTGCCTTACAACTCACAATTTCCGATGTCTCAACACCCATTTTCTTTTAGCGAGATAAATCTCTGGTCTCTGATTCACAGTGTAATTATATGTGTATCAGACAGAGGCTCCACGAGCGGGGCCGGCGACCAACCAAAGAATGTTGACCATCCCCAGGTTTATACACAATAATCGGTTGAGATAACAAGGCGGCAATCCGAAACAAAGATATGCACAAGAAAAATACCAGTCGCAGTCTAAAGTATATTCTAAGCTGGATAGATGGATTAGGCGCCCGCTGGTTTAGTTCTATTCTTAGAGAAATACGGATCAGGGAGGTGAGTTGCAAGCCAATCCAACATTCTCATCCCATCACAGAGCGCCTAAGTCTTCAAGGAGAGGGGTCCATAACCAAGCAGACAAATGCATATAAAGCCCTTGCCACCACAGTTTCGACTTGTGACCAGTCTCAGAAAATAGACATATCACTTCCAAGCACCATTTGAGTAACACCAGCTCCAATTAGCACTATATTACCTGCCTTTTATCCAACCCATCCATACAATGCCATCCAACAAAGATCGTTTATATGTTGCTCTCTATGCACGTGGAGGCAAGCCGACAATGCCAGGCAAGGAAGACACGTAAGTTGATCACCCAGGAGCGTTTTCAACGTACCACACAGAAAGGTCGATGTTCTGCCTGACCTAGATACCACTGGGCCTTGATCGTTAGGCCAAAAGTTGAAACGGAGGGGGGTATGGGCGTCCGTTACCACGCGAAGGAGAGACCAAAAGCGGGAGGGGGCTCCGAATGGCACTTTGAGGAGCGCGAGTGTCCACTCGCCCCCACCAACATGCTACTTGTTCGTATCGTTGTTGGTAAGGTACCGGATGGGAGTCGCTTGGTCCAAATTCTGCGCAGTACTCCTATCCGACAAGGTCAAGCGGGGTGGAATTGTATCTCATGGGTAAAGGAGGCACTAGAATCACTCGACGCGGATGCAAAGGCCCTTGGGACGAGCGTCACGAGATGGGATAAAGTGCGTAACGAGGCGATGGGTTATTGTCAAAAAAAGAAAGACCAGCCCCGGTTTGATGGCCAGGGCAACTTTGATATGAGAAAGGTCCCAACTTACGACTTGATGGAGTTGAAGGAACTCGTTATATGAGTCACGGTAGTTAACCAGAATTACTCATGTATCCCCAAAGTGTTCTTGACGGATCCGTTCCATCCTCAGCTCTTGAGGCATTGGTTGTAAGAACTTGTCAATCTCATTAACCCAAAAGGAGTTTTGTGGGTTGACCTGTTGGGCACATGCGTACTCCCAATATGATGGATACCAGCCAGCCGTTTCCCAGTCGATTATACCAACAATATCATCTCCACGAATGAGAATATTTAGGCTGCTAAGGTCCCCATGAGTGAAGACCGATGGCCAGGTTTTGCTTTGGTGGTTGATAAGATCCTGGATCTGGGGGTCAAGGCCGGGATCAAATTCCATGCCCATTCGTAAATGCCGATGGAAGTCTTGGACCGTATTAAATGGACCGAAGTGTAAAGAACGTCCCGGCACACGACAATCGAAAAGTGGTCCACCATCAACGGAAGCGACCACAATATCAGCCGGAGGCTGGAGTTGGCGCATTTCAGCAACCATATTTGCCAACTGTGAAAGAAGCTTGGCCTTGGACTCCTCATTTCGGTGAACCCAGCCACTACCAATGATGTCCCCCTTGATTCTTTCCATCACGAAATACGTCAATCCATGATGAGTAAAGAAACATAAAACTTTTGGCACTGGTATAGACGTATGCCCCGATATGAAACGCATTGTTGATGCTTCAGACAAATGAACACGGCGCCCGTACTTCACACATAATTTGGCTGTCAACATGAGAACATTCCCATGGCAAGGTCGAAAATGCTTAAGAATTTTGACTGCTAACAGTGTTGAATATCGAGAGAAAATTCCGTTATTGACAGGCTTGGATACATTTTGCGTGGACTGTGATAAAGTGGGGGCCATTTTGTACGGGCGACATAAATTAAGGAAGAAAAGTTAGTGCCCGAGGGCAAATTGATTCCTTATTTGCAACAATAGTTCTTAGTATCACAGAGAGTGGCATCTAGAAAAGCAATAAATTGTGGTGAACCACGGTGATAGGGTTTCCGACTCTCGAAATAAGCTGGCTGAATTGGGACGTCACGTGAATACATTAGAAGAACATTTAACGAGCACTCTACTGTACAGTACCATAAATTAATAGTTGACCCCAATGAAGCTGTATTGGAAGCTGAAAGTATACTAATCCCGACTTGTCAAAAGTAAACACTTGGAATTCGAATAACGCTGCCTTGACGATACGGCCATATCTTTAGGTCTTTTGACCTGAGTATTGTAGGTTGGTATTATAGTTGGAACATCGACCACCTATTTATCACCTGGCTGTTGATCGATCTCATCGGATGGATACATCGTCGAAGCTGCATACTAGCATGAATTTGATGGGGTCAATCTAGGCGCAGGATATTGACGCCGATCACATTTCTATGTCTAGCTTCCTTCCGGTGGGAAGTGATCCACACAGACTGAATTACTGTGTGGGTTTTCCCCGGGGGTATATATCTAGGTACTTTGCATCGTACTAGACCTTTAGATTCAGGTATTATCAATTGTAACAAGTACCATGTACCCATCTGGTGTCCAATTCGTTGTCGGTCTTTCCGGGTATTTTGTGAAAGACCTCCAAGCAGTTCGACAGAGTCCAACATATGATCCATTAATTGACAATATATGCCCTCAAACACCCGGTTTCAAGAGCGTGGTACAAGCCGGTCAAGCTATCTCTATCCTAATACATCTCCCAGACGGTACAATTGCAGTTGGCGACTGTGCCGACGTTATCTTTTCTGGAGCTGCGTCTCGGGACCCCCTCTTCATCGCCGAAGAGCATCTCCCTATCTTAGAATCTGTCGTCAAGCCTCGACTCCTTGCATGCGATGTTACTCAATTCCGGAAGAATGCAACTATAATGGACGGGCCATGGCCGGAGTTGCAGCATGCCAGATTGCATTCCGCCGTTAGATATGGGATTACGCAGGCGCTCCTCGCGGCTACTGCATTGGTGCATCGATGCACCATGGCTGAGATTATATCGCGCGAATGGGGGACCGCACTGTCACGTCATCCGATTGACATCCTGGCCTCTTGTCACCGCAACGATCACTTGCAATTGGACCGAATGATTATGAAACGAGTCCCAATGCTCCCCCATGCCTCCTTCGTGCATGTGCACGACATAGGGCCCAAAGGCAAAGCCCTAATAGACTACATAGAGACAGTATCTCAACGAGTCCAAGAGCGAGGAAGCCCTGGATACCGTCCTCGACTTCACTTCGACGTCTACGGAACAATTGGTGATCTGTTCCCCCACAATGAAACTCTGGTGTCTTTCCTTGGCCAGCTACAGCGATCCGCCCAGCCATACGATTTGCTCATCGAATCCCCAATCATCGAATCCACTCAGTCCGAGCAAATCCGACGACTAGCAAATCTGCGGCAACTCCTGCGAAAGCGATCGATCCACGTCCAGATTGTCGCCGACGAATGGTGCAATACGCTCGAGGATATCCGGAAATTCGCTGATGCGGGGGCTGTGGATTACGTGCAGATCAAAATGCCTGACCTGGGAGGGGTACAGAACAGCATTGACGCCGTACTTTATTGTCAGGACAAGGGCGTGGGCTGCTGTCTTGGGGGCTCGGCCAATGAAACTGATGTTTCTGCCCGGGTTACGGCGCATGTCGCCTTGGCCACCAAACCGGGCTTCCTGCTCTCGAAGCCTGGGATCGGGGCTGATGAGGGCGTCATGATTCTTACCAATGAGATGTTGCGTGCGTCTGCCTTGGCGGGGAGGACAAGGGTGAATCGGTTGTAAGTTTGGATGGAGAGATGGTGGCTAGCTGAGCCCTGATCTGTGCACGGATAGTAGCTTTTTAGTCAACAGAGTATACAGTTTACTCCCCTGTTTCTTCCCGTCTACCCCTCTTCTCGTCTATGCAGAACCCCCTCTTTCTGCTGATTGACTGCACTTAAATTTGAGCCCAGTGGTGGATTATTCACCAAAGAATGCGACATGTGTTGTGGAGACCGGAGAACATGAGGCCAAAGCACGATCAAAGTTATTGGAGCGGCCCGCCAATGGGTTGAAACTGTATTAAATATCAACGGTCCCGCTGGCTGCCCGGTTACAAATTGGCAATTAGCGCTCCGCACGACTCAGGTGGATCTCTTACACATTGCAGAGTACTGCGGAGTACGCGCTCAAGATCATTATCAAACAAGTAATTCATCCGAACCTCCCCACTTGGGCTTCATGGTCACCAAGTTTCGGGCACATTTACTATGCATCGTGGCAAGCAGCCCCACACGATGGGACTACAAGTGGTCATTTGAGCGAGTTTCTCGAATCAGTTCTCATAATTGGTCAAGTAAAAGTTGACTTGAAGCAAAAAAACCGAGCATAATCCGTGGAGCAAGGCCCCAAGATACGATCAATCATTCGTAAAAAACCTTTGCCTTGAATCCCCCCATAGTAACATTCTCACCCAAATCCGTCGGGGACCTAGTCCAGTTTTTCTTAATCCTCGTCCGGGTCCACTCAGGCGCCGGGATATCGATGTCGGTGGTATCTTTATGATACCCCTCTCTCCGAAGCAACGGGCTATCCACACTCTTCAACTTCAAGCGATCGCTCGGCCGTACAAAGTACAGGAGTCCCAGCCGATCGTAGTGTTGCTGATCCTCAGGGGGCACGATGACGCGGTGCACGCCGCTCTTCAACCACCCGTTCGACAACATGGTCATGATATCGGCGACATTCACCGACAGCGTGCCGGGACGGATTGGGAGGTATTCCCATTCTGAGTCATCGTATTTCTTGACCTGGAGGGCGGAGACGGGCTGCTGGAAGACGAAGGTGATGGTGCCATTGTCGGTATGTCCACGGGAGTAGAGCTGCTTGTATTTCTCGTTCTCTTCGGGTGTGCGGGCCCGGTAACACATGTAGCGGAGACCGCTGTCGCATTCTGCCTCATAGCGATGTCCATCCACAAGCTGGTCTTCTGGGAGTTCCAGGATGATTGCAAGCAGCCGGAAGAGTTTATAAGCAATATGCTCGTGGCAATGGCGGTGGAACTTCTCGATTTCTTCCCAATAGCGTCTCACTACGTCTGGATGGGTCCGATCGTACTGGGGGAGGAATTTCATGATATTGTAAAATTCGATGTTGTCTCGAAGTCCGGGCAGGATCTCAATCGAGCCCAGAGGTCGGTAGCCATTGTAGATGCCCTCTTCTAAGGGGGCACGGAAACTAAGGCGTTCTTTCTCTGGGAGTGAGAAGAATTCTTTCGCAATGGCGAACTGCCGGTCGATTTGTTCTTGGGTGAGGCCGAAATTGGTTACGTAGAAGAAGCCTGTTCAACTATACATCAGCTTGGTGTTATATGGAGTTGATGAGACAGGTAAGAAAGAGAATCGGTACATACCAACTTCGTGAACAGCATCCTTTAGCTGCGCTGCGAGCTTTTCCTTTCCGCCAGGGCGATCAAACTCCGACAGGTCAATCGTGACCAAGTCCGCATATTTCACTAGGTCGTCTTAGTACTTTGTGGTTTAGTGATCGGATCTCTGGCTACTCACGGTCTTGCTTTGACTCAGGCGGATGGATATACTTCTCCAGGGGCTTTGTGGATTTGGTTATGGGTACTTCCACTACAGACTCCGTTTGAGTGGCCATGGTGTGTGAAGTTCAGCGCAGTAGTCGATGGGTGTATCAAACAGGACAATGGTAAAAAGTTGACCATCATGCCCTTGTCCTTTATTGTCCTATTAGTAGCAGTGCAAGGTGCAATGGTTGGCGCTTCATTGGCTTTGCCCCTCGGATAATCTCGGTCTCGAGGCCCAGGTCAAAATGCAGCTGACGTCGTACATTAGATCGGCTCTGCTCCTTCTATGCTGCCCCGCTTCCCTTTCCATGTCTCCGATAAGTCTTTGTTTTGTTGACTCTGTTGACTGGTGGAGATCCTTACCCTAAGAGTATAATGACGCACATGAATGGGCCCCTCTTCCAGGAGATCATGCATATGAGGGGCTGGCGATATGCAAAGTCCCCTCCTCCATGAGTCGCAACCCTCGTATATCTCTCTGCGCGTATGGTGGGGGATGACGTTCTGCCTATCTCGATGGGACTGGCGTAGATCTATTGCTCATCGTTTGGACAGCGTGTTGGTTGTATGCCAAACCCAAGCTATGGAGCCCTTGTACCCACATAGAATATCGGGGGTCACTGGCTAAACGTAGTGAACGAGGGAATGTGTGGGTATCCAACATGTACTGATGTTTCGCCTGTATTCCTCGCCCAGTAGGGCTGATCGTCGGTATTCATGAAGGAGTCTGGATTATTGCGAAGGGGCATGTGCCTCGGCCGACAGACTAACCGGTCTCCCGAAAGGTTATCAACATTTTCCTTTATCTTGAATGTCGTTATTATATTACAAGGTGTCGTTGCACCTGGTCTATCATACATCTATAATACATGAGAAGGGAATATCGAGGCCTGGGCCTCACTGAAACACGAGCTTAGCGACGCTCGAGGACCTTGAGGACCAGCTCATAGGTGCCGATTGTGATAGCAGCGGAAGGAACCGTCCGAAGGAGATGTGCCGTCAAGCCTCCATACAGCGCTGCAGCACCCTCTTCCTTTAGAATCAACCGCGCGCACTGAAGGATACCAGTGTACTTCTGGCGACCGTCCGCCATCGGAGCCTGTCGTAACCTAGTTCTTATAACCTGCGACGAGTTAGATAAAACATCCTGATCTGAGAAGACTAGTCCCGGAGCTTACCTCATGGGGATAGGCAATTAAACATGCGATCAACTTTGACAAACCCGAAGCTCCACTCATGGCAAGACCCTGAACAAATCCGTTTGTATCGCTCTTCTCATTGAGATCAATCTTCTTCGAGATCATTGACTTGAACCTCTCATACATTGCCAGGTGCAGTGTCGTCTCAATCGTACCCAGGAAACTCGCCGACAAGCCCCGGTAAAAGCCCTTTGGTCCCTCCTGTTGCAAAACCTGCCTGGCGCAATCCAGGCTGTTCTTGTATCGTCGGGCCCCGGCCTTATCAAGCTGAAGTCGCGTCTTAACCACCCAGATCGGATTTGTGGCTGAACCGGTGGCAATTCCAGCGCATGCAGCAGACAGGGCGTGCACGAGTGACGAATCCTTCTCACATCCGATGATCTCAGGAAGAAGCCGTTTGCAGTTTCCGTATGTGTAGAATTTGACCGCGCTGGCCGGAACGACTCCGGTCAGACTGGGTCCGAGACCCTTGAAGAGACCTCGCCAGCCTTCCACGCGGTGAATGGAGAAGAGGATTTCGAATGTGTCACGGAAGTGAAGGAGGGAGGTGCGATAGAATGATGGACGAAGATGGGGTTGTGTAGGAACTGGATGAGACTTGGCTGCTTGCGTTTGGTAATAGTCTGTCTGTAACCTATTGTGGTGCCAAATTGTGTTAACCCTCTGATACAATCTGTGCAAGCAAGATTTCTGTGATTGTATCGTACCTGGTTCGGAGGACATCGAGTGGGCTTGTGAGAACCGCCGTGACCATTCCACCTGCGCTGCATTGACACGAGTCTTAGTATATATGCCATAGGATATTTCTTCAAGGACCACTCACGCGCCAGCGATCAAATGAGACCACGATCCTAAAGACGACACATTGGGCTTTGCTTTCAAGGCATCCGTCGGGAGTGGCGACGCGAGCGATTCTCGCGCCGGCTTGTGGGCGATGTTTTGCATATTGATAAGAGAAAGAGCGTGCTGTAATTCGATTTTCACTTTGTCTGCTGCATTGAATAAAAGAAATAAAGCAGAGATCCACACCGAAAAACGAGAAAAAGAAAGAACGGGCGCCCTTCAGCTGGCTTGTTTTTGCGGAGATACAAAATAGTTCCCGGACTGAAAATTGAAAGTCCGACTTTTTGCGGAGTGGAGACTAATGGTCTGCTTTTGATTGGTTGCCGGCTCCAGGGTCGACGGTCTGGCCGCCTTATCGATAAGCTTATCGATTAGCCATCGAAATCAGGTGTCTATCAAGGAACCCTACCTTAAGAATTAGCTGTTATCTTGGACTGAACAGTTGTTTATATTGACCGGGTCGATTTGGTGGTACATCACGGAGACATCGTGATCAATTCGGATTAGTGAAAAACCTCGATCTATCGGGCTGTCTCACGAAAGCTAAATGATGGAGCTGCGAGAAGTCTGTCATCGCTGCCATGCATGGATATTCATACGGGTTTGCGATCGACTTTTCTGCGGCTGCCGATGTCAGAATATGTACTCGGGATGTTCGCTTCTCCATCAAGGAGGTCGATATTGGTATGGCTGCGGATATTGGCGTATCGAGCGGACTACCCAAGATCATAGGCAATTTTGGCTGGGTGAAGGAAGTAGCACTTTCAGCGAGGCTCTTTGGCGCAGAAGAGGCTCTCAGAGTGAGATTCGTGAACTCGATTCATGATTCGAAAGAGGCAATGATGGGAGCGGCTTTGGATATTGCCAATCTTATTGCACAGAAGAGTCCGGTTGCTCTGCAAGAGACCAAAGAACTGTTGAATTGGTCCAGAGACCATACTATTGCCGAAGGTAAGGAGTCTTTTGGTGCTTGTACTTCCGTTTTAGCTTGTCTGGTTTTTGATTTCTACCCCAGTGGTGGTCTAATGGCTAACGAATGCTATCATTCCGAAGGTCTCCGCTACACGGCTGGTTGGAGTAGTGTTGCTATGCAAACAGGCGACATGTCCAAGGCTTTAACGGCTGGCATAGAGAAACACATGCCGACTTTCGAAAAGCTGTGACGAGTGAAGAAATGTCAGTCTAGATTTGGAGCCTGAGATAAAGTCAACCCTTCAATTAGTGATTACATGCTCACAAACTGAACTAAATCTCCACCCAATTATATAAGGAAACGAGACCCATCGTTCACCACTGGGTCCAGTGCTAGTAAGCCCCCGATAACCTTAATCGGGACTCCTCTGACCAAGCCCCGAGTTTACTCAACTGTGATAACTTGATTGCAGGGTACAATTATCAACATATGCGGAGTTAAGACATTACTTCCATAGAAGTAATTGGCTATAGCTATTTGAGCCACATAATGCTTGGATTTCCCACGGAAGTTGCAAAAGGATCAGACTACGATCGTCTTTCCAATAAAAATGATGATAGTTGTTCTGGTAGGAGGCAACAGGCGTCCCATTATCGAAACTCCCGTCTTAAGAGGTCTTCAAAGTACGAGATTTTGTACCCGACTCTGAAGGTGTCTATGCATAGGCACAAATAATAGAAAAGCATAAGTTCCGGATACTTCTCCCGTTGGTATCTTGGCCGATTGCCTATAAATTATACCGTCTATAAGTGATTAGAAACAAAAGCCTCAAACATCCACCTCAAGTGGGCCGGTATCAATCGCAATGACACAATAAACTCCAAATGTACACCTCTATGTTATAAATCGTCTATTTTTGCAAAAATCTTCTCTCTCTCAGAGCCTCATGTTTGGGAGCAATAGAGCCCTCCAGGGACCCTTAGACTCCTTATTTGCTATCATCAGCCCTAACAAAATGCAGAACACCGGGCTGGGAACTTCCTCTGGCAGAAACATAGATGCACTTGCGGAATGTTGTCATCAGCGAATAGAGGAAGCTCTCGTCCTTAGATTCGTGGTATTTTTCGCCAAGCAGTGGCTGGATGGCCTTGGTTGCTTCCTCGGCCTTGTAAAATGGAATGCGGCTGAAGAGATGGTGGACGACGTGGTAGTCGATGATCTCATGGAAGAAATGACGACCGATAAAACCGATTGTGCGGTCAACAGTGGCGAGCGCACCCTTGGTGTAGGTCCAAGCCTCGGCTGTGTAGTGTGGGACTTCAGGGTGAGTGTGTTGGAGGTACGTGATAGCGACTGGGCTGTTGTTAGATAATAGCTTCTCGAAAAAAAAAATCATGTAAGGGGGGTTGCAGGAGACATACTCAGCCAGTGGTGGACCCAGAGATAGGGGATAAAGTACAAGAGTACGACATTCCAGGCGCCAATCTGGGTAGACGCATAGTACAGAATGGAGCCCATGATTAACAGTCCTAAATCAGACAGAGCGATAGAAACCCGCTGGGAGCCCGTGAAGAGTGGCCCCATAAAGTTGAAATGGTTTGCAGGTCCCAGTTTGCCTGCCCCTTCAGGCAGACTTTTGGAGCCCGCGGTGGCATTCAGGAACAGATAGATTTGCCATCCGACCAGC
Source organism: Aspergillus arachidicola (assembly GCA_009193545.1). Classification (NCBI taxonomy): domain Eukaryota; kingdom Fungi; phylum Ascomycota; class Eurotiomycetes; order Eurotiales; family Aspergillaceae; genus Aspergillus; species Aspergillus arachidicola. The sequence goes on from ML737119.1 coordinate 694,137, forward strand.
TGGTGACCGATCAGCTGCAGCAAAGACACAATCGGAGTCTCCTCGGTGAGATGCTTCAGTTGCTCGATCCGCACGTTCTTCCGCTGTGCGAGATCCTCGTCTGTCCACGGCACATACACGGTATCCTTTTCCATATGACCGGTGTAGCGGTGGTGGCGAGCGTGGGTGATCTTCCAGGAGAAGTAGGGCACCATCAGGAATGAATGACCAGCCCAGCCGACGAAGTCATTAAGCCTCTGGTTAGGCGAGAAAGCTCCGTGACCACACTCGTGTGAAAGAATCCATATTCCAGTGCCGACACAACCTTGGAAAAAACCGTACGTCGTCCAGGCTATGATACGCAGCGGTAAGGAGGGAATGCGGTGGATTTGAAAGGCCGCGACGGTCAAAATGGCGCAGTACAGGATATCGCGAGCTAGGTACAAGAGGGATGTTACAGCCGAGGACTCGAAGCATTCCTTGGGAATCGCATCCTTGAGCTCTTTCAGGGTAGGAGTGGTGTCTTTCTCGATAGCCTATAGAACAGGGTGTCAGCAATGATTTGCGCCTGGTCCCCTGCTTCCTCGCCTCATTCTTTTGTTTCTAGACCAAATGCAAGATGAACGCATACCTTTTCGGCTTTTCTGTTGTGCAACTCGGCCATTGCTGCAGCACGCTCAAGCTAGATTTTGAGCAACAACTACAGAGAAATCTCCTGAATCCCTCTGCTTATAGAGGAAAAGGGACGAAGGACCGAAGACAGGAAAGAACTGCAGTAGAGAAAGAATAAAAAATAGAAAAAAAGGGAAAAGACAGTCCGCATCAATAGCTTCTAGGGAACAAAGAATTACAAAAATAAACTAGAATTAAAATCAAGCCCTAATTCATGTTGCCCCTAAGTCTCCTATCAACTATTGGTCAATTGGCCCCTGTCTCCTAAATCTTCCAGAAAAGGTACGGAACCTCTTGAGGCATATTCCCTAAAGCTAATCTTCTCAAAGTATTATTGAGTTAATTCCCCTGATAAGACTGTCCAACCGTTTAGCAATGGGACTATTTGACGATCCAGGCACTGGTTCAAGTGGACCCATGGTCTGATGAGGGCCAATCCGTGGCCACCGTCGAGTATTTTTCTCCACCAACTTTTTTTAATTTTATTTCTTCGGGTCAGTGAAACGGTTGAGTGTTGGGTTTGCAATTGTGATTGAAGAAAATGGAAAAGTCGCTGGATCATACTGATAGGTCATCGGACTTGACAAGGATTAAACAGGTATATATACTAAAGGAAAACACAGCTCTCCTGAGGTGGTCCGCGCAGGAACTTCCCCTTTCTTTTGCCCTGTCGATCGGATACTTCTTTGGGTGTTCTTTTTTCGGGTTTAACTTCGCTCTCTCAACGTTCTTTTAGCCGCAAGCGCTACCGCCTCAGCAGATTTCGCCTCAGCAAAATTTCCATTTGCCTCTTAGGGTTAAGATTCTGACACGGCAGAGTTTCGCTAGGAGTATTTTTCCTGGGCTGAGCCACAAAATTCGATAGTACACGTGGCGAAGGAAGACGCCGTCTGAGGTGAACTGCCCATTTCTCGTGAAACCGAAGGGTTTAGCAGAAAATTCCCAGGGAGACAACGTAGTATGCCGAGGCTGGCATGATTTATAGGGCTCCAGTATCACGAGGTATCTTCACATGACATGAACATCAGCGAAGTCGACCTTTTTATTTTTATTTTTATTATTAACAACAAAAGGTAACGTAATCGGTAAGCACCCTGCGCATGTAAGCACCCTGCGCACCACCCGCGTTTTCGACGCGCCTCAATTTCTTAGATAATTTAAACATCAGCCATACCACCAAAAATGCCTAAATCCTCAAAATTACGCGTTGAGCAGGAAGGCCGAATCCTATTAGCTATTTCTGCTATAAAAAAAAATGAAATCAGTGGCTTAAGAAAGACAGCTGAGGTGTTTAATATACCTGAATCTACCCTGCGCAGTCGCCTTAAAGGGGTCTCTTTTTTGAATGACAGACGCGTCAATACTCATAAATTGACTACTAGTGAAGAGGAATCGCTTAAACAGTGGATTCTATCACTAGATAAACGTGGAGTACCTCCCCGGCCTGCACATGTACGAGAAATGGCCAATATCCTGCTTTCAAAGCGTGATACTACTTCTCCCCCTACTACTGTAGGGGAGAAATGGGTATACAACTTTACCAACCGTACACCTGGGCTTAAATCCTGCTTTGCACGTCGCTACAACTATCAGCGTGCTAAGGTAGAGGATCCCAAGGTTCTAGGTGCTTGGTTTAAGCAGGTAAATGAGGCTATTCAGAAGTACGGCATAGCGTCAAGCGATATATACAATTTTGATGAGACGGGATTTACAATGGGCCTGATAGCTGCAGCCAAAGTTGTTACTAGGTCTGATGTGCCAGGGAAACCGTTTTTATTACAGCCAGGGAACCGGGAATGGGTTACTGCTATAGAATATATTAGTTCTAATAGATGGGCTCTACCTCCCTGTATTATTTTTAAAGGCAAGGTATATATAGAGGCCTGGTACGAGAATGATAAGGTTCCTTCTAATTAGAGGATTAAGGTTAGTCCTAATAGCTGGACAAGTAATAAGATTGGCCTACGTTGGCTGCAGAATTATTTTATACCTCTTACTACC